>CM054125.1:98928968-100160468 GCA_028751855.1 Ambrosia trifida | reverse complement strand
TACTTCTCAATTTCCGACCCAGTCATCTTGAGGTTCCACACCTCATGCTCCAGTTTCTGTACCTCCTCCCTTGGACAATACTCACGCTTCAGCAACTGCACAAAATTCTCCCATGGCATAGCATATGCCTCCCCAATACCCATGTTCTGGGTGATGCCATTCCACCAAGTCAATGCCACGTCCTGAAATAACGCAGCAGAATACTTTACCCGATCTTCTGGGAGACAGTTACACATCAGAAATACCGACTCCACTTTCTCCAACCACCTAAGCAAGCTCACCGCACCCTCAGTGCCAGAGAATTCCTGGGGCTTACAGTCCCGGAACATCTTGTAGGTGCACATGGGTGGGGGTGGGTCAACAGGACCACCTGAAATGAAACGTATGAGAAACCACGAATAACGTAAACAAGGTTCACCAATGAGGCAAAAGAAAATGGATAAGTCAACTTACCACCACCGTTGTGCCCTAACTGAAAGGCAGCTTGGAGCAAGTTGTTCAGATCAGCCTGCGATAGATTAATACCTCCACCACGACCACCAGCACCACCGCGACCACCACCACGTCCACCATTGCGACCACCTCCACGTCCTCCACGCACTCCAGACATGATTCTGGCAGAAAGAACGAGAAAATTTAGTTTCTCCGTTAAAGATAACCACTAATGTTCACAAGACCAAAGCTAGATCCAATCCAGGACTATCCCCTCAAACCCAGAGCTCACTAGTGCTTCCATGCATTTCGGTTTATGATTTTGTGTGCACCCAAAATGATAAACCGCTCTACATGGTCCTCCCAGTGTTCTCCTAGTTCAAAGTTCAAATCACCGAACATAGACTCTTAGCTACACACCGTAATACTACGGTAGTTTATGACAAGTGTTTCTATTGGAGTGCGAAAGGGAGATGCCCGAGCCTTGGACAAATCTCAAGAGCACACGAGTTACTCCAATAGACTACACTGCCTAGAAAACAAGTAACCCAACCTAAGATAGAACGGATGATGTAACATAGAAGACCAACGATTTAGAGACACCCCGACAAGACCATACGTAAACCACTATAATGTTTAGTACCATGTGATCGTCTAGTGTGTGCGACTCGGCTATAGACTAGACTCTACATGCAGTCCTAGTTCACTATAACCATTGGCTCTGATACCAATCTGTCACACCCTCAAAATCCACTTGCGGAGTTTTACCGCGAGGCGCATGACAAACCAGGATCCAAACCAACGATCACAATAAACAAGTCTAAATGAATATAAATGCAATTTCAAAACATAGTTTAAAATCCCGTTTACAGCGGAAGCTTATTCAAAAACAGTACTCAACAATGAAATAATAGTTCAATGTTCAAAAGACCATGCAACCCTAGTTAGACGCCGTGCAGACGCGTGCGCCCTAGTCCAGTCGTGCTACCTTAGCGACCTGAGAAAACATGTAAAAGTTTACGTCAGCACAAAAATGCTGGTGAGTTTACAGGTTTTGTATCCAAGTACCAAGTCCACCTGTCCATACTATAATAAATCGAAAACCAGTATACGCTAGCTAGGCGTACGTTTTGTTACTACCACGATTGGAAAACCATTACTAACGCGAATACCAAAAGTATGCCCGATATAGTTCCTGTTGTTCCTGTTGTTCCTGTTTGAGACAATATGCACCCGCCGACCCTCCAAGTCGACGAGCGGGGTTGGTCACTCCCAATAGCGCTATTCACATTTCCCCGTTGTGCAAACCCGCACATTCATGGTTCCCCCCGGGACTTCCAAAGATCGTGTAGTACACAGTGTAAACCCATAGTATGACAGTAATTACCAAATAATCGTTTTAACACATGTTTTCTCCCCCGAAAAGTGTAAACCAGTTAAAAAGAGGGGCCGTAAACTCACCTTAAGTTGCGTTACTCCTTAACCCGAGTAAACCCAGCTGCTATGCTAGTCCCGTAAGCGGCGACCTAACATATGACAGTTACAAGTACTTAGACTAATAACCCGCAGGTTAATTAGTCCCTAGATGTCCAGACCATAACCAAGTTTGTTTGAAAACACCGTGACTGTTTAACTGACCCAAAGTACAAGACTCGACATCCCATTGGTGACCCGAGACTCCCCGTGTTATGTTTACGCTCCAAAACATGTAATAACGCAATTACACTTAACATACGTTAACGCACAACAAGTTATAGCACATAGTTCATGTATCACCGAATTACATCCAAACATACGTTACTAAGCTATTATATATGTTACGAGGTTCCTAGCATGTTACTACATGTCAAATCAGGTCTCGGAATGCTAATATACACTTACAGCAGCAGTACACGCGATTAGGGAGGCTAATCGCATGAATGATCACACGACTAGGGCTAATCGCCCCTGATGTCACGCGACTGGGGCTAATCGCCCCTGATGTCACGCGAGTAGGGCTACTCGCCCCTGATGTCACACGAGTAGGGCTAATCGCGTGAGTTATAGGCGATTAGTACCCTACTCGCCTATAACACAGGCGATTAGCAAGGCTACTCGCCTGTAACCTTGCTGTTCCGGTTTTTCGCGCGTTTAACGCTCCAAATCAGATCCAGAACGTGTGTAACTACCCAATATCATCCCAATAACTATTCTAAACATGTTTAAACCAAAATCCTTCGTTTAACCTCGTATAATCAGTCCTGCATGAAATCAAGTAATCCAAACACCATACACATAGCATGCAATCATCATACTAACATGCATAACAATAACCCTAATAATCAATTACTGAGATGCCTATCATCATAATATCAATATCAATACTGATCTATCATAATAACATATCAAATCATCATCATGAATCATAAAAACCCTAGCTTTCTAATCATACACACTCATAATGCATGCATATTAGTTATAATCCGATTAACAACCCTTATTGACGATTTTCAGAAAGCTTTTTCGTTTAACAACAGGTCTGGACCCTTAGGGATTGATTAAAAACGTTTATAAAGAGTTATGGATGAAAATCAAACCTTAGGATTATGAAAGTATGATGATTCAAGCTTGAAACCTTGAGTTTTGATCAAAAATCGCCTTCCAGAGGTTGTTTATGTGTTGGGGCGGGTTATGGGACGACTAGGGTTTGTATAATGAAGTTTAGGAGGTTAAGTATGGTATTTATAGTCGTTTTTAGTCGTCCAGCCCGTAACTAGCGATTGTGCAGCTCCTATACGCGATTAGGAATGCTAATCGCATGAAGGTTCACGCGATTAGGCCTAATCGCCTATACCTTCACACGATTAGCCACCCAATCGCCCCATATGTTGCCTACTCGCCTCCCCTATGGGCGATTAGGCTTCCTAATCGCCTGTAGGGGTTAATCTCGTGTGTTTTGCGCGGTAAACCCCGTTTTAACATATGTTAACACATATTAACGTACCGACAAGTCACATAATGATTGTAAACACATATCACAAGTAAATACACATTTTCACACTCGTTCACCAATTCCCGGGACTCGAGACTCGTATGTTCCGTATGCCCTGACGATCCTACCGATCGTCACCGTTTGTACACTTGGTTAAGGACCGACATCTAATGAACCTCTAGACCAACATCCAATGATCCTCTAGACTAAACCAATAGTTCCCGAACTATAACCCGACTTAACTAACCCAGTTAAGTACAATATACGCGTGACTCGCTAAGGTAGACTTTCATCTAGACAACGTTGTTAACCAGAATTTGCCGGGTGTCACAAATGCGAACTTATTTTATTGAAACACTACTTTATTATGTTTACCAATATTATATTAAGGGCTAAGTATGTTTGGATAATTAGGTTATATTTTGGGTGAGTTTAGCCAATGTCTTAATGTGTGTGAATTCGATCTTATCTGAAAGTTAATATATGTCTGTTTGTGTTTGTTTGTGTTCATGAACACTTGTTTGTGTTCATTAATGTGTGTTTGTGTTCGTGTGCGTTCATGAACAAAATTAATAAACGAACACGAGTATGAGTGTTTTCTTAACAAACGAACACGAACAAAAAATCTCATTCAGTAAGTGTCAATGAACTGTTCGTGAACACTTAATTTTCTTAACAAACGAACACGAACAAGGCCTTGTTCATGTTCGGTCGGTTCGTTTGCAGCCCTAGTCAAGTGGTTAGATGAAAGTGAGAGCGTGTTTGGGGTTATTAAAATCCTATAACCCTTTTATGAAAATCATATGGACTAAAAATATAATTATTCAACATACAACTAGTGTGTTTAAAGGCGCGCGTTGCGCACATTACAATTTTGTCGTATCCAAAACACTAAAAAACTATTATCAATCAAGTAACTACCAATTTTCATACCATAATTTAAAAACGACATCTCACACAAACATGGGTATATTTGTATTTATAACTTAATAACATGTTGTGAATAAAAAAACTGGACTCGCCCCTTGCCCTTCCCAAGTTTTGAACCTAAGATCTTAAACAATAGAAATTCAGTACAAAGCACTCTACCACTAAGCCATATTGTTATTTATTATGAAATCATATATTAAAAAAGTGTTTGGACCTTTAAAAAAACTTGCACTTCCCATGTTTTGAACTTGAGACCTTAGGGAATACAAATGCACCACAAATCGCTCGACCACCAACCCATTTTTGTGATTTATTATGGAATCATATATATTTATTACTAAATAAGTGTTTATAAAAAAATTAAAAAAAATGAAAATCCCAGTATTCGAACCTGAGATCTCAAGCCACACAAATGCATCACAAACAACTCCACCACCAAGCAATTTGTGATTTATTATGAAATCAGATATATATATATATATATATATATATATATATATATATATGGAAAGTATATTCAAAAAACCCACTCCAGTTAAAGAAACTTTAAAAACCCAACCCATGGCTCTTATTCCTCCACGTCTCATTTTTTCTAGATATGACTAAGGGCAAGTTTGTCTTTTACTCACCATCAATATCTCTCACTTCTTTAATCTCCTGACACATTCTTTCTCTTATCATATCTCTCTCCACTTTCTTTTTTGTATAAACCCTCATCATATATCTCTCCCCTCTCATATATCTCCTCTAATGGTTTCAAGATCTAGTGGTGGGATAACATATCTTTGAACCATCACGATCATATCCCCAAGAACATCACTCACCACCGTTAGTACCACACCCACCATGAACCATCACTAATCTACACCATTAACCCTCTATAAACACCCTTAACCATCAGCAATGACTATATCTGATTAGTAATACAAAGAGAAAGGTTACTGGAAGAGGTTACAACGGACGGTGGGTTTCAAACCCGATGGCGGTTCAGATCCAACGAGGCGCTAGACGGTTGAAGCCCAATGCTTTCAAATCCATTGGCGGTTCAGATCCAACAATAAAGGCGTTTGTATTGACTAGATCCGAAACCCGGCCTGTTTTACAGATCTAAAGACTAGATCCGCAACTCCCACACAACCCCAAACTCCCTTTGGTTAACAGATCTGAGCAGGTTCCTCATGTATTGGTGGTGCTTTGAAATTAACTTTTAGAATTTTTATATGTAATTTCTCATTCTTTTTAATTGCTATTTAAGATTTTTTTTTTTCAAGGTTTTGAACATGGATTGTTATGATTTTGGCCTCTGGGTCTTTTAGCCTCTATTTTGTGTGTTTCTTTTTTTTTTTTTGTTTCTTTTTTTCTAATCTTCTTATCATACGTTGTTTTTTTTTATAATCACATTGTCTTTTTTATATTAATGACAATCAAATTTGTATTTCAATTCTTTTTTGTAATTATGTTACAATTTATCTAACATTGTATTCTTGTTTTTAACCTTAATTCTTTTTATAACCTTGTTACAATTTAGTTCATTTTGTAAAGATGTCACATATTAAAGTTGGTTCGGCTTGTTACAAATAAAATACATTGTCATTACAAATAGAAATGTTGTTACTACATATACGTATGTGACTTGGCTTGTTACAAATAAAGTACGTTATCACATATGAATGTTGGCTTGTTATAGGAATCACTACCAAAATTAAATGTATTACATTTCGATTAAAGTGAAATTTTAAATTATTATGTTACATGTTTAGCAAGATATTTGTTACAAAATCTGTGTTGTTACATATTAAAGTGGTTTTATTTAATTATGTTACATATTTTAGCAAGATGATGTTAAAAAAATGTCTTGTTAAAAAAATGTAAAAGTCCAAGCTACAAATGTAATAACTTTTAAAATGATTAAATATATAACAATCAATTTAAGCATGTAAAATTATTGTTACATATTCTTGTTGGATTTAAGTTTTCATATGTAACCTTTATGTTAAACCTTCGTTAGTTATATATTTTACATATTTTGTTAGTTATATATATTACAAACAATAAAAAAACTCTGAAGAAACAAATACTCATACCACCAATAAGGGATGATAAGATTATGAGTATTCTACAGGGTTGATCCTTCACTAGCAGCTATGGATGGAAGAACCTGCAAACAAGGGTGAATTTGTGGGAGTGGAGATGACTACACAAGGTAGTAGTTTATAACAAAAACGGGGTGAATGGGGATACTATCAAGTGTGATAGCTCTCCGGGTTAGCAGAAAGTGTCCTCTCCTATTGGGGATGTCACCCCTTTTATAGGAGAGTCCATATGCCACCATTACCCAAGTCCTAACCGTGGTTAGGTTGTCTCCATCACCCTTAATTATGTTAGTAAGGTGATATATGGAAAGCTTAATTAATGGGAATAGTGTAATCGTCTACCGCCTTTAATGGTTGGTCAACATGCTTGTAGCCTTGATTTATGCATGGCGTTTGACCATGCATGACTTTCGCCTTGACCATTGACCGGTCATTATTGTGTGTTGATCACCATGTCTTGCGCATGAGCTTTTACTCCGCGTGGTGATGTTATTCCAGGTTGGGGTATGCGGAATAGTGTATTCAGTACCCAATCCCATCAAGTCCCCCAGTCCAGTGTGTCTCTTATCTAAGAAGTTATGATGAGATGGGAGGGATGCTGGACTTATAAGATGTGTGTCTTTGATGAAAGCCTGTTCGTGTCGTTGGATTGCCCATAAGTGTATGGTGAGAGATTCTTGTGCTACGGGATTGTTTTGCGGAGAACGGATGGTATTATTTACGTCAAAGATCCGCAGGCGTAAGACACGTCAGTATTTTGTTATGGACAGTTGTCAGTTCCCCATGAACTTTAAAACGTGTGGTCATTATGGTGAGTGGGCTGGACGTGACTAGTGACAGTTGAGACGTGTTCAGGCATGTTGATCGGCAGTTTGTCAGGCGAGTGGGCGCATGAGGCGCGTACGGCGTCTGTTTGTCTTCACATGTACACGTGTTAGTTTCCTATTAGACTCATGTACAAAAAGTTCTGGCTGGCCCACTGACCATGACGTCAGCTGTATTAATTACCAAGCCTATATATTGATTTTTAATCATGTCTTTTCCATTTCCACTCGTTTTAAATTTGAAATTTCTCTCTAACGTATCTTCCTCTGTTCTTCACTCTGTCTTGAATCATGTCTCAAGATGCACAAGACGCCCCAGAATCTAGTAAGACATCTGATTCTGTCAAAGATCTTGGGAAGGAATCGTCAAAAAGTATGGAAGCCACTACTATTAAGTGGGATAAACCCTCGTATTTAGGCTTCCTTGATCAACATGGCATTCTGTCTGAATGGGAGCCGGAGCTTCCGGCCGAAGGGAAGAATGCTTTACAAGCACCACCTAGGAATCCTCCAGAAGGTGATGAGTTCACCTATGACTTTTGTTTATGTTGTTTTTGTATTTGAATATATGTTGCGCAATTGTTTCCAGGTGTGTCCCTGTTTGAGTTGTTTGCGAAGAGACGTGAAGCAAAGGTGTTGTATGCTCCGGCTGTTGAAGGTGCGCAGCGGTTGTCGGAGAAGATTAGTTCGAACTTTTTGTTCCCTAATCTTATTAATCCTCCGAAGCAGTACGCGAGAACAGGTTATGGACCATGTTTCTTTCCGTTATTATTTATAAATTTCTTGTGTGCGCGAAGGAAGCGCAGTTAGGTACGCATCCTACGTACTGATTTTGCGCGTTCTTCGTGGCAGGTGCGGGTATTCAACTCCGCAGAAAAGTTGTGGTTGATGTTGAAGAAGTTACTTCTGAGCGCCAGAAACCTGTTGGTTAGTCCTTGTAATTCTTTTATTCTTTTCTCACACATAGGTTAATGTATATAGATGTGATTTCCACCCCAGGCACGGGTACATCTAAGAAGCGTGCCAAGGCGAGCAAGAAAACAAAGCCACCGGTTGCTCCCATTATAGTCGAAGAAGTAGATGAAGAGCTGACAGAGTCGGACACGGAGTTGGAGCATAAACGCGCTAGGCGTTCGTCCCCTCCACGTCAGTCTGAGAGTGTCACTGAGGAGCTATTTCAACAAAGAATGGAGGAGTGGAAACAGAAACAGGTTCAAATCCCTCAATCATCGGGAGAAGCGACCGAGCCATTGCGTCCGGAACCTATTGTAGCAGTTCCATTTGATGTGTTTAAGCATTTGACATGGCCGAAGGGTGGTAAGCTTGAAATCCCTGTGAAGCCTCCACCAATGCGCGAGAATCTTCCCATGAAGACTCTGAGGCACTTATCTGGTATGTTTGGTTAAGCTTCCTTCCGAGTTCTTAAGCATTATTTTGTGTAACATCCTGTATTAGCTTTTTATGTAGGTCAACATCCATTTGCGGAGTCCCACCTGAAACAGGCTACATCTGTGGTTGAGAGGATATCTTCTCCATACCGTCCCATTGTTGAGGATATTGGCATGGCTGAGGATCCGGCGAAAGATGTGACTACCCTAAACGTATCTGAGGGTGTTGTGGACGAAGATGTGACGCCACAAGTTGAGCCAATCCCGGAGGATTCGGCTGCTACTGAGAAGGTTGCGGGTAAGAAGGTAGATGAGTCAGCAACCCCCAATCTGAGTGTTGAACACCTTGTTGTGTCATCAGAGCGACAACAAGAACCGAGCTCTTCGCAAGGATCTAAAGTTGCTCGTGAGAAGGAGAAAGAGGATGAGGTTATGAAGGAGAACCCCTCCGCCTTTTTGCGCACTGTGGTGGACTCCACAGTAATATATAAGGAGACCCTTTCAGGCGGTGATGGGAAGTCTGGCCAATCTGGTCACTGGCGGGGAAGAAATGCTTCGCGTGAAACTGGTTCGCCAAGGCCATACCAGCCACGCTGGGACATTTTGGATACTACCCGGTTCACAAATGCGCTTGATGCGCAAGAGTTTGTTATGTTGTCTGTTCCCCCTGCCGAGCGTGATTATCAAGACAGTGTGGATTGGCGGTCCCTTTTTATTGATATGGCTATGAATCTGTCGCTGGGTATGAGTGGTCTTGGTTCTCTTATCCGGCGTGAAAAGGAGTTCATGCGGGATTACCAGAATTTGAAAGATTCGGAGGCCAGCTTGTTGAGGCGCGAAGAAGAGTTCCAGCGCGCCCGTTATGAGATCTGGTCGGAGATTGAGCATCATAAGAAGGTGGCCTACGACGCTGTGGAAGAGATGAACAAGGTGAAGAAGGATAGGGCTGAAGCTTCTAAGGCATGGTCTGCCGCTTGTAAAAGGACGAATTAAGAGACTGAGCTTCTGCGTTTCACCATCGAGAGTTTGAAGATTGAGAATTCTCGTCTAAAAAAGGAAGCAGAGCAAAGCCAAAAATCTTGTGAAGAGAAGCAGACAGAACTTGCTGATACTATTCGTAAGTACAATAGTCAGCATGATGATCTCCTTAAAGCGACCATCTCATTGTCTGATGCGGAGGCCAAGATAAAGGATCTTGTTTTAGAGAATTCCAAGCTTCAGGAAGAAAAGGTGTTGGCGGAGTCGTCTTGTTCTCAAGCCAAGCTGGAGTTGGATAAAATTCAGAGTTCATTTGAAGAAGCTACTGATATAGCCGTTGCGGCAAATGAGGGGATCGCTTGGCTGATGAGCGATGGTGCTGCTGGGGTAAGCTACAATCTTTTATGAATAATTATGCCTTGTTTCATAAATTTATATAGTATTCTGAACTTGCAGATATTTAAGCGTGTCTGGAATGATCCGAAGCTGACAGAGGTGATTGCCCGCATATCCAGTACTTCCGTGAAGCAAGGTTTGAAGCTAGCTTTTTGCAAAGGTTTTTGCCATCACGCGGATGGTAAAAAGAAAGAAGTCGGGCCATATGATAACGAGCTGTTGAAGGCCTATGATGATTACGAACACTTGAACTTTGAAGTGTTTGAGCTTTTAGAAGCCTGTATAAAGACTGACGACCCTGCTGGTTAGTTGCGCAAGTACTTTATAAAGTCAGATCGCCTTGGGGAAGAGCTAGCTGAGAAGGCGTGCAAGGAAGAGGAAGCCAACAAAGCTGTTTCTTCTGGCGGAGCAGGGACGTCGTCTGCTGTTGATGAGAAGCGCGAAGAAGGTGCAAATACTGATGACGTGTCTCAGTATTTGAATCTTTGTTGAATGATTTCCTTCTTCCCTTATGTTTGTTTTTAACTCTTTAATGAACAATTTGTCTTGCTTTTCTTTTCATGAAACTGGTAGAATGTTTTCTTTGTCTTACACGTGTGTGCTAAACATTAGATGATGTCATCTTCGTTTTCTGACACAAGTGTTTGTCAGACTGCTCATGATTGATGTGACGGTTGTGACGGCTATTGTCAGGGCGACTGTCACACTGCCCTAGGGTAATCGAGTGGTTACCATTAATGGTAATTAATTACCATAATCTCTTTCCTCTATTTATAGTAAGTGTAGCCTCATATCTTCTTCATTAGTTACCCTTGAATTATTGTGCACTTTCTGGGTAAATGGCAACTAGCTCGTCCAACAATAGTCTTCAAATCGCGGAAAGATTAGCATTGCAAGGGATGATGAAGCTATCTCAGCATCCCAGTCATGATCAGTCTTCAACAGATGCCCTTGATCGTCTAGAGGAGTATTGTGAGCATTTGTTGTCACAAGAAGACATGCGTCTTGATAATCTTGATGATCAAGGGACTTCTGATGGACAGCCGTTGAAGATGAAGAAGTTGTCGGAGCTGGGAGATGTAACCAAGACTAAACCCAGGAAGGTTAGAGGTTAATGTCTTCTTCCAGTATGTTGGAGTCTTTATGTGTAATTTATAAGTAAAAATCTTTTGTAGTTGTTGTTAAACATCATGTTTATGGGGTATATTTTGTTTTTGTGATGATCCCCCTCTTTTTTTGTATGTGTATCAAAGGTTTATATCTTGGGTTTGTAGGTTGTAGTATTAAACAATGGCTTGTGTGACAAAATATTGCTTGTAATATAAATGACTTGGAAATGAAGTCCTTATTACAAAATCTGAGAATAATAGATTAAACATAGCAGATGCGCAATTGCGCTGCATTCCAAGTACGTGGTACTGGTGAACCATCTAGGCGTTCTAAAGCATACGCTTCTTTTCCAAAACCTCTTAGATTTTGTAAGGTCCTTCCCAATTTGGAGCAAGCTTTCCTGGTTTTTCCGCATTTGATGCTTCATTGTTGCGGAAAACGAAATCGCCAACGCGGAAAGATTGTTCTTTGACTCGCGCGTTGTAATATTTTTCTAACTGTCGTTTATAAGAGGCTTCTCGAACACAGGCCGAATCTCAGCGTTCGTCTAGCAAGTCTAGATTCATCCTTAATTCTATATCATTATCAGCTTGTTGCACGAATAATACTCTTGGGGAAGGATTCGTGACCTCTGTTGGGATGACCGCCTCAGTTCCATATGTTAGGCTAAACGGTGTTTCTCCGGTACTTGTTTTGGAAAGATTGCTGTGGGCCCAAAGAACATGGGGTAATTCATCCACCCAGCCACTACGTCTTGTTCCCAGACGTGCTTTGATGCCTTCGACAATACTTCTGTTTGCGCGTTCTACCTGGATATTGCCTTGAGGATGCGCTACTGAAGTAAATATCTGTTTGATTTTCATCAGGGAGAGCCATTCTTGTAAATGTTGATCCGCAAACTGCGTTCCATTGTCACTTACGATTTCCAGTGGCAGACCAAATCTGCAAATGATGAATTCCCATATAAATTTTTTGATATTGCGCCCATCAATTGTGGCTAACGTCTTGGCTTCCACCCATTTGGTAAAGTAATCAATGGTGACCACCAAGTATTTGACGTTGCCTGGCGCTGTAGGGAAGGGTCCCACCAGATCAAATGGCCCATTTTTGGAATGGCCATGCCACGGTGACTGGTACCAAATTATTTTTTGGCCTGAGTGTACCAGGCGCATGCCGTTGGCAAGCGTCACATTTGCGCAGCTCTTTTAATGCATCAAGGTGCATTCCCAGCCAGTAGTATCCTGGGTTCATGAGTTTGGCTACGACCATTCGAGGTCCTGTGTGCAATCCGCACGTGCCTTCGTGTATATCTTTATTAGGTACATCGGATCAATGGTCCGAGATAGGACCGTCGGTATAAGATACCATCGGTGACCTTATAATGTAAGGCCTTGTGTGGTAGCTTCCTTGCTTCCGCTTTGTTTGATGGGAGGATTCCCTTGATCAGGAAGGCCATTATGGGAGTGATCCAAGATTCTTCTCCTGTCTGGACCATGTTTACTTGTTTTTTGTGGTACAGATGGCTTGGTCAGCACCTCAACTCATACGTCTTTTGCCATATGATCAAATGCGGTTGACGCCATTTTGCTTAAAGCATCTGATGTCTTGTTCTGGCTTCTGCGTACGTGGATAACTTTGCAGTGGAGGAAGCTATTCATTAATTCTTTGGTGTGTTGTAAGTATAAAATCATGGATGGCTCTCTTGCTTCATATGAGCCATCGATGTGATTAGCAACTAACATTGAATCAACGTGGGCTTCGATGTATTGTGCGCCCATCTTTTTGGCGATGCGTAAGCCTGCTATGAGTGCTTCATACTCTGCCTCATTGTTAGTTGTTTGGAAGTCGAGCCTTAATGCGTAGGTGTATTCTTTCTCTTCCGGAGTTATCAAACTTAACCCCGCGCCGGCTCCTTCTTCATTACAAGCACCGTCAGTGAACAGTTTCCACTTTTGAGTTTCATCAGGCGGAGTTGATTTTGATGATGCCTCTTTTGCGCATTCTTCAACTTTATCTGTTGGGACTTCCGCGATAAAATCTGCAAGGATTTGCCCTTTGAAGGAAGGTCTTGCCTTGTATGAGATCGAGTGTTCGCCCAATTCTATTGCCCATTTGGCCAACCGTCCAGAAAGTTCTGGCTTGCGCAAGATATCATTGATGCGGAAGTTTGTGAGGACATTGATCGGATGTCCTTGGAAGTATCTGCGCAGTCTTCTGGAAGCGTGGACCATTGCGAGAACCAATTTTTCCATTGTCGAGTAGCGGGTCTCGGCGTCTAGCAGCGTACGACTGACGTAGTATATTGGGGTTTGCACCCCATTTCTGTCGACCATGAGTACCGCGCCTACTGCCTTATCAGTAACAGACAGGTATAGGGTAAGTGGTTCTTTTGGCAGCGGGGCAGTGAGTGTTGGCAGATTGCTCAACCACTTCTTCATTTCTTGAAACACCGCTCCTGCCTCTGCGGTCCAGTTAAAGTTTGATTTCTTCAAGCAATTCTTTAGTGTGTCCACGAAGGGAAAAGATTTGGACTCATAGTTTGACTGAAATCTGTTCAAAGCTACAAGTCGCCCCATTAAAGTTTGGACTTCTTTGACCCAAGATGGAGATGGCATGCGCTCGATTGCTTGCACCTTATCTGGGTTTGGGCGGAAGCCATCTTTTGTTACAATGACTCCAAGAAACTTTCCTTCTTCCATTCTGAAGGAACATTTGCCCGGGTTTAGCTTCATCCGCATACTGCGCAATTGATCCAAAGTTTTTTTAATGTCGTTTAACATCTGGTCTTCTTCTCTGCTTTTGATTACCAGATCGTCGACGTATACTTCCAAATTTACACCGATTTGTTTTACAAACGCGGTGTCCATTAAACGCTGATATGTTGCCCCAGCGTTTTTCAGCCCAAATGGCATCTTGGTGTAGCAAAAGGTGCCCATATCTGTGCGGAATGTTGTCTTATCTTCATCTTCTTTGGCCATCTGAATTTGATGATAGCCCTTGTAGGCATCCAGAAAACATTTGAGTCGGTACGGCGCTAACGAGTCAACCTTTAAGTCGATCTCGAGCAGCGAGTAGCAATCTTTTGTGCAAGCTTTATTCAAGTCTTTGTAGTCGACACACATGCGCCAAGTGCCATTGGATTTTCCTACCATGACTGAGTTTGCCACCCAAGTTTGGTCCTTGCTTTTGCGGAGAATTCCCGCCTTTAGAAGTCCCATCACTTGTTCATTCATCGTCTTTGTTTTCTCTGGCCCCATGCTACGTTTCTTTTGAGCGACCGGTTCTGCGTTCTTGTAGACGTTGAGCTTGTGTTCCGTGATGTGACGCGGGACACCAACCATGTCTGCTGGCTTGAAAGCGAAGATATCCATGTTCTTCGTTAACAGTTGCTTCAAGTGTGTGCGAATGGTGTCAGAGATTACATGGCCGATGATTACTGTCTGCTCCGGGAATGCAGGGTTGATAACCCATTTTTCCGGTCATTTTTGACAGTTGGTTTTGCTTGTTTTGCTGGCTTTGGTGCATCTGTTGTGTGGCATGTTTTGTTCCCACGAACGAATGCGACTCCTGTTCGTGTAGGGAAACCTGCCATCTGGTGTGGCGTGGATGCGTTGTAGTTGAACTTTGCCATTCCTTCTCGCCCTATTAGGATGTCATGCGAGGAATTAACGGGAAGAACTATAAAGTCACACGTTTCAGTGTGCGAGTGCTTTCCGTTTGAGTGTGTTACTGGGAAGGTGAGCATTCCCAGTGGATAGCTTGTTTCATGAATAAAGCCTGAAATTGGCTCTGTCACTAGTATTATTCTTCTTTTGTCATCATCGTCCAGTTGGTCGAAACATTGCTGGTACATGATGTCGGTGCTACTACCGTTGTCCAAGAACATATATCTTGTTCGGTAATGGCCAACATCGCCTGTCATAATCAGTGGAGCTGTCGACAAAGCCCCTTCCTTTACTCTTGGCATGATCACTTGTTCTTCTTTCCATGAATCATCACTTGTCTCCGCAAACATGCGTATATGACTCGCGTTTCTATGGATCATTTTGCAATCATTGCGCGATGTGCTATACACATGATGCGCATTGAGATTTCGTATTCTCTTCTGCGGGGACTCGTTTCCTTCGGTGTTGTCTTTTCTTCTTCGCACGTTCTTTACAAGGTGTGCCAGCTGTCCTGACTTTATGGCATTTTCTATTTCCATCTTCAGATTGTAACAGTTGTCTGTCAGATGGCCATAGTCTTCATGGACCTCACAGTATTTGGACTTGTTGAGACGTTGTCTATCACATCGGAGCTCTTGTGGTTTCGGGAACTGTATTTGTTCCGTTTTTAGTACCTCCGATGGTGTCTTAGATAAGGGCGTCCAGTCGTAATTTTTCCTTGGGTGCCCCTTATGATCGCGAGGCCCTTTTGAACTGAGCATGTTCCAAGCATCTTGCGCTGAAGAGTATTTTCCTACTTCTGCCGCGCCAGTAATTCTTGACCAGACGGATTGCTTTGTTTTTCCTCTGTTGTTGGAGGATGGATGATGATTGCTGCTCTGACTCATGTTCTTACTCTGATGGAAGGATCGTTCGGAGGACGCGTATACTTTGGCAGCTTCGATCACTTCGTCCCAGGCGTGTGGTACGCCATCTTTTCCTTTCAAACATTTCATTAAGTCATCATTTCTTACCCCATGTATAAAAGCTGCGCGGGTAAGTTCTTCTCCGTAACCTAACTGAAGGGCTTCTTTGTTGTATCTGACGATGTAGTCTTCTAAAGATTCATTCTCGTGGCGTGTACACAAGAGAATGTGCGCTTTGTCTTTCTTGTGTTTGCGCAGGTGAGAGAAGTGATTCTTAAATTTTCTTATGAGGTCATCAAAGTCTACCAGACTTCCAACAGGCAAACTTTCATACCAAACCCTAGCTGCCCTTGTTAACGTTTGCACGAACAGATGGCACCAGGCTTGTACAGGCCATAGCTTAGAGCTGCCCGCGCAATCAAAAGCATGTAAGTGATCGTCTGGATCACGCAAACCGTCGTATTTCCCAATAGTGCTTGGTAGTTTGCACTCTTGGGGCATTGGTGCTAGCGCGATGCGCGCAGAGAATTTTGATCTCTCGGCAAAAGTCTTCGGCCTGTATGGCTTGTAGAGGTCATCAACTTTGGGTGCCAGGCTGCTGACAACAGATTTAGAGTGCTGCTTTTTATTGGAATCATGATGCACCTCATTATCTGATTCATAACCGTCTGGTTCCTCATTCAGGTTGACGGGGTCCTGACCGTGAGTATTTCTACCACGGTCTGTCGGTCTCCACCACGTACCGCCTGACGAGGTCCCTTAGTGTGACGGCCATTGTTGTTTTCACGAGGCGATTCTGAATCTTCCTCTCTTGTGTCGACACTTAATGTCTTTTGGACATTAAGTTTGGCTTGATTCATTACCATCTTCTGATATTCGGCGATTGTCTTTGAATTTTTCCGGGCCAACCACTCGTCCGGATCAACCGGAGATAGGTTGTCCTGTTTCTTTTTCCCTCCAGTAGATCCCCCCCTGATTGGGCGAAACTGGAATGTTGAAGTTGGTTGCTTCTGAGCCACGTTCTTGGTGACCGTGTTTGGTGTCACGTCTTGAATTTAGTCATTGATTGTGGCATCTACTTTGGCAGTTTTGTTGTTTGCATCTTTTGATAAAGCCATCGTTGCTAGTTTGAAAGATGCTTTAAACCGTAAGGGATGGCGCCAATGAAGAAACAAATAGTCTTACCACCGATTAGGGATGATAAGATTATGAGTATTCTACAGGGTTTATCCTTCACTAGCAGCTATGGATGGAAGAACCTGCAAACAAGGGTGAATTTGTGGGAGTGGAGACGACTACACAAGGTAGTAGCTTATAACAAAAACGGGGTGAATGGGGATACTATCAAGTGTGATAGCTCTCCGGGTTAGCAGAAGGTGTCCTCTCCTATTGGGGATGTGACCCCTTTTATAGGAGAGTCCGTATGCCACCATTACCCAAGTCCTAACCGTGGTTAGGTTGTCTCCATCACCCTTAATTATGTTAGTAAGGTGATATATGGAAAGCTTAATTAATGGGAATAGTGGAATCGTCTACCGCCTTTAATGGTTGGTCAACATGCTTGTAGCCTAGAATTATGCATGGCGTTTGACCATGCATGACTTTCTCCTTGACCGAGACTTGACCATTGACCGGTCATTATTGTGTGTTGACCATGTCTTGCGCATGAGCTTTTACTCCGCATGGTGATGTTATTCCGGGTTGGGATATGCGGAATAGTGTATTCAGTACCCAATCCCATCAAACTCCCAGCTAAAAATGTAACATGTTTTAAGATAATTACAAATATAAAAATCAGATTAATCATGTAAAATCTAGAGCGAAAGAATAAGATGTTGAAGATTAAAAAGTATGAGAGAAAATAGGATTTTGGAAGTTAATAAGTATGAAAGAGAAACTATAAAGGTAGTAGTTTTGTGTAAGGGGAAAGAGAACAATTGTTAAATCTTTCCAAAATTACCCTTTATATACTATATGGACAATATTTTATTCTGTAACAAAAGTTAAATAACCAGAATTAATTAGGACCCAATTTATCCTCTCCCTATATATATATATAGTATAAGTATCTAGTGGAAACCCAAGTTATAGTGAAAACCCTAGAAACTCATCTAGTGGTTCACAATTGGCCACATCTCATTTTTTTCAATTTTAATAAACTAATCAAAAAGGGTATTTGAGTCATTTAACATCATTGTCTCTATCAATCATATTGTCTAAGTCAACAATTAAAGTACACACTCTCTCTCCACATTTCTCTTTATTTCTTTCTTTCTCTAAATCTATATCTATCTTTCCCATTTTCATTTGTATAACTCAAATTCTATTTTGAGTTCATCATCTTTATAAAATCCATATTGATGATAAAGAGTGAAAGAAGATATTCTTATTAGCCTACACCAGTGATAATTTTTGGCATGTCTTCCGGTCGGATGGTGGATATGGGTTTGCAAGCGGTGGTTGTTTTACCGGAGTGGGTGTCTCCCGAACGAAATGATGGAGTGGATGTTGTGAGTTGTGGATTCGAAACCAGATGTGTTTTTATCATGTTTTTTTTTAATTTTATTATTGGTCCAGAAGTCGGCCATTCACCGGACTCTAATTCTTCTCCGAGGAACATTAAGAAGCAAACTAGTTTAACACGAGTATGGATCTGAATTTGTGAAGTCTACAACCAATGGGTGAAACCTCCTCCATAATTGATGGTTTTGAGATTTCAAAAATGCGATAAGTGATGTTCTTTTATAAAGATTATAAATTTTTAATCTTTGGTGAATGGGGTGTTTAAATTAGCTTAATCAAATTGGTTTCTGTTAGTATGTTAGAAGTTAATGGTAAATGTATGGAAGGTAGTTATAAGGTCTTTTGTGTTTTGGATATATAGATGTCCATTTAAAGTTAATGGTGAATGTATGGAAGGTAATTATAATGTCCTTTTGTGTTTTGGATATATGCACTCCATGTGTTTGATGAAATGCCTGAATGGGTTAACATGTGTTACTTCTGTTAGTATGTTAGAAGTTAATGGTGAATGTATGGATGGTAGTTATAATGTATTTTATGTTTTCGATATATGCACTCCATGTGTTTGATGAAATGCCTGACTGGGTTAACATGTGTTACTTCTGTTAGTATGTTAGAAGTTAATGGTGAATGTATGTAATGTAGTTATAAGGTCTTTTATGTTTTGGATATATAGATGTCCATTTAAAGTTAATGGTGAATGTATGAAAGGTAATTATAATGTCTTTTGTGTTTTGGATATATGCAATCCATGTGTTTGATGAAATGTCTGATTGGGTTAACATGTGTTAATTCTGTTAGTATGTTAAAAGTTAATGGTGAATGTATGGATGGCAGTTATAATGTCTTTTGTGTTTTGGATATATGCCCTCCATGAGTTTGATGAAACGTCTGACTGGGTTATCATGTGTTACTTCTATTAGTATGTTAGAAGTTAATGGTGAATGTATGGAAGGTAGTTATAAGGTCTTTTGTGTTTTGGATATATGGATGTCCATTTAAAGTTAATGGTGAATGTATGTAAGGTAATTATAATGTCTTTTGTGTTTTGGATATATGCACTCCATGTGTTTGATGAAATGTCTGATTGGGTTAACATGTGTTAATTCTGTTAGTATGTTAGAAGTTAATGGTGAATGTATGGATTGTAGTTATAATGTCTCTTGTGTTTTGGATATATGCCCTCTATGAGTTTGATAAAATGTCTGACTGGGTTAACATGTGTTACTTTTATTAGTATGTTAGAAGTTAATGGTGAATGTATGGAAGGTAGTTATAAGGTCTTTTGTGTTTTGGATATATGGATGTCCATTTAAAGTTAATGGTGAATGTATGGAAGGTAATTATAATGTCTTTTGTGTTTTGGATATATGCACTCCATGTGTTAGATAAAATGCTTGACTGGGTTAACATGTGTTACTTCTGTTAGTATGTTAGAAGTTAATGGTGAATGTATGGAAGGTAGTTATAATGTCTTTTGAGTTGGTCACACTGGTTAACATCTCATCAATTGTTTTGCAGTTGATAACGAAGACCCCCCACCGGTTATGTTAACATACGAAGTCCAAGGAAGCCAAGAAAAATATGTAGAAAAACATTTGAATAACGTTTTATTTTTGGTACTAAATGTATAAAATAGTAGATTTATTTTGTTATAGTGGTCAATAGTTTGTAATGGTACTTTGTAATAACGTGTGTTAATAGTTTCTCTGCTTTAGTTCTCAATAAACGTATAAAGTGAAAACTATAGTGGTAAGCAAGACAAAAAAGGCTGACAATAAATACAAGTTTAAGATATGTTACCAAATAACACATGTTAACCTCTCATACAACATTAACACATGTTACCCTTCCATGCAATTCATTTGAATGTCCTGGTTAGGTTTTTCTCGTATTCAATAGTTTGTAATGATACTTTGTAATAACGTATGTTAATAGTTTGTATGTATTACTTCTCAGTAAACTTATGAAGTGAAAACTATAGTGGTAAGTAATACAAAAAAAGGATGACAATATATACGAGTTTAACATATGTTACTAAATAACACATGTTAACCTCTCATGCAACATTAACACATTACCCTTCCATGCAGTTCATTTGATTGTCCTGTGTAGGTTTTTGTCTTGTTCAATAATTTGTAATGATACTTTGTAATAACGCATGTTAATAGTTTGTATGCTTTATTTCTCAGTAAACTTATGAAGTGAAAACTATAGTGGTAAGGAAGACAAAAAAAAAAAGGTTGACAATAAATACAAGTTTAACTTAAGTTACCAAATAACACATGTTAACCTCCTACAACATTAACACATGTTACCCTTCCATGCAGCTCATTTGAATGTCCTGGGTAGGTTTTTCTCTTATTTATCTTGACTTTACTAGTGTTTGACATTCTTGTTGAAACATGTGTTATATTAGAATACCACAAAAAAATAACAAAATTTCTTTTTTACATAGCTCATCTAATCTACCATGGTTATTCCAAACCCTATCCAACTACATTCAAACTTCTAATATATTAGAATACCACAAAAAACTAACAAAATTAATTTCTTTTTACATAGCTCATCTAATCTGCCATGTTTATTCCAAACCCCATCTCCTTCACTGCTAATCATTGTTCTATCGACAAAAGTGAAATACACCTAAAAAACTAGACAGGCGATGGCCGTGTTTTAATTGTCGAGAACTCATCCCTTTTAGACTTCTTCCGTTTGCGACCCAACTCATTCTCCTGCTTATTTCCCAACGTATGATCCACATTACCAGAGGTTGGCTTCTTCCTTTTACGCAATGTGGTCTCTTTGCTCATACCTGGGTCACATGTGTTACATTATTAACATATGTTAAAGACACACAGTAAGGCTGCGGAGGAAACTCAACCATACCCTTTCTTGCTAGATGATCCGGCCATGTCTGCACATGCTAACCTTTTGCTTGTAACACATGTTAAAGCTAAGTAGTTATGATACGAGAGAAGGTTAATCTTACCCTTATTTCCAGATGTTTCCAGGAGTCTGCATTGAACGTTTGTCTGTAACACAAGTTATTATAGATAGTAAAAAATAGTAAACAATATGCTGCACCCTGATATTCAAAAATATAAAAATCATAGCGCGTGTACCTCTGTCCTTGCTTGAGGATTTGAGTTTGGTGTTTTCCAACACAATTGGCTTCTTAACTGTTAGCATACGGAATTCGGGTCATAACAATTTAATAAACTGTAAACACGTGTTAATATTGGTTACACGCATGATCCATTATAAATAGGTTGCACCATGATATCCAAAAACATAAAAACCATAGTGCGTGTACCTCTGTCTTTGTTTGAGGATTTTAGTCTGGTGTTTTCCATTGCAATTGGCTTCTTGACTATTAGCATACATGATTCGGGTCATGACAATTTAATAAATTGTTAACACGTGTTAATATTTGTTACACACATAGAGCATATTAAACAACTATAATACACAATCCATTTCTTATTCAGCAAACAAACCTGCACAAAGTAAATAAACCCAAATGATCTTTATTCAGATAACAAAACCACATAAAGTAAATAAACCCAAATGATCCTTATTGAGACACTATTAACAAGTTTTTATATATTAGCAACACTATTAACACATACATACACCTCAGTAGAAGAGTACAGAAGGATTCTTATCGAAGGTGTATGCTTGTTTGTTTGTTTGCATTCTTGAAGATGTGGTTGCTCCTGGAACTACCGTGCACCACCACTACCGCTACTATTCACCACCGCTGTTACCTCTCATCTTGTCGGAGGTGTATGCTTGTTTGTTTGTTTGGTTGCATTCTTGAAGATGGTGGTTGAAAGATTCTTATAAGATTAAAACCAAGAAGATAAAGAAAGAGGAGAGAGGTGATGAGAAAGAGGTTGAAGGATTCTTATAACATTAAAACCAAGAAGATAAAGAAAGGGGAGAAATATGATGATGTTGATTTGTGAAAAAGTAGGATAGATAAGAGAGATGTTGATGTTGACTTGTGAAAAAAGTAGGAGAGATGAGAGAGATGGTGATAAAGTAGGAAAGATGGTTTACCAAATTACCCTTCTATGTCCTTTTGTAAAATAAAATAATATATCTCTCACCATAAAGTACCAACATATAATCCTAGCCTTTGATCTAATGGAATGGATGGTATAGATTAGGTTTCCAAGGTTTTCACTCTAAAAGGGTTTTCTATAGAACCCTTCCCTATATATATATATATATGGGGAGGATCAAATGAGAAGAAATTTCATGTGAGAACAAAAAGAAGAAGTTACATAATGGTTAAACATTAATAGTTTAACTTTTCTTACATTAATTATCATCTACCTTATTAAATAGTCATTAACACTTTATCCTACACATTATTAAAATTTATCCTACACGTATAAAAATCCGTCCTACATATAACGAAATTATCATATGTTTATCCTACACATATCGAGACTATCACACGTTTATCCTACACATATATAAATTCATCCTACACATATTGATGTTATCCTTCACTCCAAACAACGGTTGCTTTGGAAGAATATATATTTTAAAAATGAATTATAAGTTTCATTTATTTAACTAGTTTAGAGGGAGTTACAAAAAAATAATAATCAATTTAACATTCAATACAATTATTAAATGAAAGCTTCATATTGGTTAGAATTTGTTCATTTTCTTGTCACATAACATTTTCTTCTCATTTGAATTTTTCACACACACACACACACACACACATATATATATATATATATATATATATATATATATATATATATATATATTAGTAAATAACTGTTTGTAAAAAAAAAGAAAAAAAAGACTTTATGGCAGTTACTATTCATCTAGTGGAGTAATAAATATAAGTATAATATAATTATCAACCTTTTATGCTTACTTGGGTTGTACTCATGGCTTTGGGGTTTTTCCCAAAAGAAAATAATGGGTAATTTAAATCTAAAGTTTCAACCTTTAACGCTTAACCCCTTTGATTAATTTGATTTTTCACTTCCAACTCAAAGTTTCCATCTTATTCAATTTAACCACTTAGATTTTTTTTACTTTTAACCCTAAGTTTTTCTTCTTTTTGCAATTTAACCCTAACATTTTTTTAATTTCAACTTTGGTCCTCATAATTTTAATCGTTTGCAAGTTTTTCGTTTTACATGTCGTTCTAAAGTAATCCCTCCATGTTAGTAATTTGCTAGTCGGGTGTGTGATTTAATAAAGTTTGCCTTTAAAAAAATGTTGGTTTGTTCTATTATTTCACTACTTAATGGTGTTAAATTATGATACCCATTTCTATTAAGGCATCTTTGGTCCTCATAATTTTAACCATTTGTAAGTTTTTCGTTTTGCATGTCGTTTTAAAGTAATCCCTCCATGTTTGTAATTTGCTAGCCGGGTGTGTGGTTTAATAAAGTTTGCCTTTAAAAAAATGTTGGGTTGTTCTATTATCCTTTCACTACATAATGGTGTTAAATTATGATACTCATTTCTATTAAGGCATATAAACTACTTGTAATTTATAGATATACAAAAATATATTACCAAAGGTTAGCTGATAATACATGATTGAACAACGCTGTTTACCTTTTGATTTTATAATATATAGATTTCAAAGATATAGTTTTTGATTACTTTAACTTTAATAAAATTAAACACTAATACCGGATGAAAAGGAACATGATTGTTCAATCAATTAAAGATAAGTAGCCATGTTTATAAACGGAATCCATAGGTCTTAGATGCCAGATGTTGACTACACTCTGCGCAAGATGGTCAATGCAATATAAAAGCTTACACTACTTGTAACCTATGCATTGAAACCTGTACACATTCTTGTAAATGAATTTAAATGATAGTACAAGTAAATGATATAAAAATGATGACAGACCCATTGCAGAATTCATGACACATTGACATTACAAGCTCCTGTACACTAACTCACAGATGAGGGAGGGTACTTGACAGCTCTCTTTCACCTCTTGTTTTTAGAAAACAAAATTTATATACGGATTTAATACTCTACACCCAGTGGCGTAGCTTCTTCTTAAATTGCTGGGGCCAAACTTAAATTTTTTTTTATCGGTAGTGAATGGAAAATCAAATTGGTGGAGGCGGATTCAACCTGGACTCAATTTACCTACAAAAACCGTAAAATTCTATCAATACGCAAAAAATCGGTAGGGGATGGCCTCCTCGGGGCCTAAAGAAGCTGCTCCCCTGCGTACACCTCATATCTTATTCCGACACTTCATATACATACTGTATAACCTTATACGGTCTGTATACATCACACGACAAAGGCTGTAGATGCAATTGAGTAAGATGTTGGGGTGTTTCAAAATTTCAAAAGTGGGAGCCTTTATATATAACAAAAACATATATACAATTATGAATCAATAAATACGTCTAGGGTTTACAAGATTATGGTTAGGTTTTGAATTTTGAATCCACTAACATGAATGTAAACATCATGTTGATCAGAAAATCAAGAATGAAGAACAGCTTTTCAAGAAACTGTTGATGAATAGAGTACATATGGACAAATAATAATACCAATCAAATCAATGAGAAGACTACACTTGTGATGCCAAATTCAGGGTTCATATCATAATAGGGAAACATTTTTACAAAAAGGAAAAAGTTTGCATCATTTTCACATCTATCAACTAGGGCTACTACTGGTCTAGTAAATGACAACTCCTTTTACTATGCTTCAAGACAGCTACTGCCTATGCATTAACCATGTCTCCTGCCTTGTGTTTTCCATCCACTCATGCACATTCTTGATTAATTTATTGATGTGAAACACTAAGATCAACTAATTACAGTTAGTAACTTTACAAACATGAGCCAAGAAACACCTGAATTGACTGAAAAACTCAATCTTTATAAATTACTAAACAATTTTAATATGATAGGATATAGAAAATGTTTTGCCCCATGGACATGTAGTGGTAATGTGCCTCTTCTCTATTCATGAGGTGGAGGGTTTAAACCTGCTAGATGCAAATATATAAATATACGAGTATTTTAAGAGTAGGTTAGTTTGTTATTGAAAAACTGGGATTAAAATAAAAAAGTTTTAAGCAAATTCTTGTGCCTTGTGACCAAACCCCAATGTAAGGGACCTCAAGATTGTGGTCCGAACATGTGTATGTAGCAGTAGGTGCTAAGGTGTGTATGTTTAGCACAAAGTAATGAAGATCCATCTAGCTGTCTAGCATTGAATCAACAAACAATATTAAAAAATATAACAACAATAACAATAAAGGAAAAAGATAAAAGGGGTGTTCAGATCCTGTTAGACTTTCTTTATAATAAGTTAGATCTAAGAGTTAGCAAATCTAGATCCACATGAAAAAAGAAACATCAAACTATCAAAAAGATGAAGTTACAAAGCATAAAAACCCTAGATTTGGAAAAGGGTTTCATCATTTTGTCAATGATAAGGTAATGATGATGGGGTTGAATGTTGTTTAAAGTCAAATATATATTCATTATAAGTATAAAAAGTAGAAATAACAGAAACAGACAGACCAGAATCTTGAACTTGAAGCCATCATGATGGCAAAAACAAACACAAACACAAAACTGTTCAGATCCACAACTTCTTTTTCGGATCTAAAGTTATCTGAGTATTTGCAGAGTAAAAAGTAGGTCATCATTAAACCTAATTCATACCTAAAACTCACAAAAAAACAAGAACCTTTAGAAAAAAGTGTTAAACTTTAAGAATAAAGATCATGAACCCACCTCAAAGATCTGATCTTTGTTATGAAAAGATTGCATGTTTGTGAAGAATTGAAGGCTCAATTGGGGGGAATGAAGCCTGGTCCGAGCACACCAGATCCAATGATCAAGATTCTCTCTTTTAACACACTAGATGATTAATCTAAAACTCATTAATCAACAAAGACCATGGATGATGGATCTGTTGATCAATTGAATTGATTACAACATCATATACATGCATCTATATATATCTATAGATAGATATATATATATATATAGAGAGAGAGAGACATAAAGATCCATGGTTTCTAATGACCTCGAGCCAAACAACATTCCCCTCAAAAGATATAGCTTCAATCACTCTTCATGAGAGTGAATGACAATGAAATATGGTGAGAAAGAAGGGGGAGATAAAGATGATAAATAAAGGGGTGAGAAAGAAGGGGGGGGGGGGGGGGGGGGAGGGGGGTAGGGTGGGGGTGGGGTGTATAAAGGACAAGGAGAATCATTAACCCAAACCAACAAACACCTATCTATTTCTCTTTCTCTGTGTTACACACAATGGACCAAGACATATATATTAATTAATGTTTTGAAAAATACATGTTCGTTAGGAAGAATATTTTAAAAGGATTGTTTATAGTTCAAAATGAAACAGTGAATAAAGTATTGGAGACTGGAAACTGTAATGTGTTTTATACTGAACATGTTACACAAAAAGGATTCATTTGAATAAGATGAAACGAGTTACTGTAAATAAGTATAAGTATCAATAGCTTGACTTATTTTTAAAAACTATTAAGCTTTAAGAAAAACTTTTAGACTATAAAAATAGATAAATGACCTAAACATGACCTAAACATGACCTAAAAAGTAATCAGGCCATCACGTGTTCTAACATCTGACAAGCATAAAGAATTTGGAATATAATGTTATTCACAAATAGCTACAGATACTTCCGTATCACTAAAAGTAGTGAGATTTATGTTTTAGATATAATAGAACTAGTTTATAGCTTGGGAGTCTTCAGTGCTTAACAAATCTAATATAACGTGATAAAATATGGGTTGAAAAAGCTTAACTAATAGGAAACCGTTTTGGTAAAGTATAAATTATACCTCAAGTGTTTAAAAGAGTATTTAGGTTACTCGACATCGGACTCAAAGTTAGATATGTAAAGCATTGCCTCGACTATTTTAAACGAAAACGATACATTAAAACATGGCTTTAGAAACTTTTCAACCGGACCAAGCTTGACAGGGGTGTCATCTATATACTCTTTTAGCTTCCTTTCTTCTTTAGTTGGATCCATTTTTCGACAAACTTTCAAGCAGGCCGGTCCCTAGCATATCCGCATTGGCTATACAATTACGCAATTACAAAACAGTTAATCAAACAAAAACTATAATGAAAAAAATATATAAAAAAGTAAACTTTTGTATAATTTAAGCAAAGTTACCTTCTAAAAGTGGATGACGTTTTCTACACGACAAGTTGGTCACTAACAAACATCAATAGTATTTCCGACATAACTACCAACTACATAAATAAAATTCAATCACTACTCTAAGACTATAACAGGTAAATTGCATAATAAATCTAGTCGGCCTAACACCAACCCTTTTTACCCTGATTTAACATAGAAATTAATGTACTACAATATGAGAAACCAACAATTTTAATCATTTGAATAAGAATGAAAATGTATATTAAAAAGAAAATATATGGTTGAATGAGAAGCAGAGCTAGAAGCAACTATTGTAGGGTGTGATTGAAGTGGTTATCTTGAAGATGTGACTGTTTTTTTTTTTTTTTTTTTTTTTTTTTTGGAAATGGGTGATTTTAACCTATTCTGCTCTGGTTTGAATATAATTAGTGGCTTCCCTATACATGATTAAGGAATTACCTGAACACGTTGGGTTTTGTTCCTGTACAAAAAATAGTTGTTTATTCTCCTTTTTTATATAGCACTATGGTATTCGTTGAAAAGATAATAAAAAGCCCGTTAATTTGGTTTAATTATTTTCTTTAAAAAAAATCCCGTATAAAAAAATATCAACGTTTAAAAATCATGGGAGTAAACATGAGAGAGAGAAAAATCCAATTTTGTTTTTAAATTTTTTTTCTAAAATCACCTAATGCCACATAACATGCTACATGATACACTCAAGGAGGAGGTTGTCCTCTTTGAGTGTCACGTGGGCTTTATAGTTTTGCTTTATTTTATATATATATATATATATATATATATATATATATATATATAGACTAGATTATACCCCAGGAACGTCACAGGGTTGAGAAATCTAATATGAGATATTAATTTTAATACGAAATAAAATGATGCGCTTTACAATTACATGCAGGAAAGCTTCGAGTAGCACATAACCTAAAACAATTAGCAATGTATCTCCAATGTTAACGCCTAACCTTAAACAATGTATAACTCTAATATTAATACCTAACCTAAAACAATGTACAACTCCTATGCTAACGCATATTGAAAATAGAATTTATATTTAGTGATTTGAACATAACTAGTGACTTACCCATACAAGATTATTCAATTACCTAAACACTTTGTGTTTTTTTCCTGTACGAACAAAACCTAACAAAAAAATAGCCGTTTTTTCTTCATTTTTTATATAGTACTATGGTACTCATTGGAAAGATAATTAAACGCTCGTTAATTTGGTGTTTCTTTAAAAAATCTCGTATATAAAAGATATTAACGTTTAAAAATTATGGGAGGAAACATGAGAGAGAGAAATCCAATTTTGTTTTTAATTTTATTTCCTAAAATCAATTAATGCCACCTGGCATGCCACGTGGCACACTCAAGAGGTAGGATGCCCTCTTTGAGTGCCATGTAGGATTTATTGCTTTCAATTATTATAATAGATAGATATAGGGTACCAGTTTAAATACAAATTCTCCAAAACGTGCGAAGTGTGCAATGTACGTGATAATTACGTAATGATAATTACGTAATGTTTTTGTCTGTTCATGAATGTGTTTTTTTCTATTCATTAAACCATTCCGTAATTAGGAAGAACATATTACAAAATTTATGTCATTCAAAATATATGTCTTTATCATTCATTACGTATTTAATTTTATATATAATTGTATCATACATTACGTAATTATCATTACGTAATTATAATGTACTTCGCACACTTCGCACGCTTTAGTTACTTCTTACGATAACCAGCCCCTAGATATAGATACAACTATCTTAAAATAAACCGAGCTTTAACCTTGTCACACCCTCAAATTTCCACTGTGGGACATATACCGTGAGACGCGTGACACACCAGGATCCCATAGCCATATGTCATAAGAACGACTCTAAATGCCCAAACCATTTAGTTCGTTATTGAAAACCAAGGTTAAAAGTCAACCAAAAGTTTTAAGTAATTGAGAACGCGTAACCAAAATAGTTAAGTAAATCGTTACTGCGCAAAACAACCACGCCCAAACAACCATAAGTAAATGATAAAAACAGTTTAAGGTGTTCATTAATCCGTGACACATATGATGCATGACCTACTCGTGCTCCAACTTAGCGACCTACAAAAACATGCTATCGTGTGTCAACATAAGGTTGGTGAGTTCATAAAGTAAAGTAAACGAATAACTAAATGAGTAGGTTTCAAAAATCATGTAACCATTAGTTCATCGCATGCCAAGGGTAGCTAACCCATTCATGATAACTAAACACATATATACCGAATTGTTAACGTACGTGTTGTCACAATAATGAGCAGAATGCCTTGCATCATTGCCTATCAATAATGATAATGTGTTAAGTCATAGTTCACTCCCGCACTCCCATGAGTCACGGTGTGAGGTTTGTCAAACCTAATAGCGCTATAAACTAGTAACCCGCTTGCCAACCCGGCAACTCATTTGGTACGTGAAGGACTTACAATGATAGTGTTGGTTTAGTTCATCAAGGACAAATTTTGCGAACTAGCAAAACCCGACCCACACAAGGAGTCAAAACCCGGCCCACACAGGGAGTTAAAGTACCCCAAAACCCGGGATGTAAAGTAGTCCCAAACCGGACTAGAAAAAGTTAAGTAAGTTGTCTCAAACCCGAGACACATTCTTTTGAGAAAAGAGTAGTGAAACTCACCTTAGGTTGCGTTAAGTGCTAAATCCAAATCCAAATACGAAGTAGAGACTTGCTACCGACTCCCTATTATATGTGTCACTATGTGAGTACATGTGTATACACGATACACCATATAACTCGTTTGTCCATGACTTTAGTTTATGCGAAAACGTTTAAGTGACCCCTATCGTAACTACATTCACAAGGAGACCCTACGAACCCGTTGGTGAACGTTATGATTTATATCAAATTATACACTTCAAATACATCTCATACAAGTGTACACGCAAGTTCAAATCATAACCAAGTCATATAAGACCCAAAAGAAGGACATATGCATCTATGTCACAATCTGTGTTTTTAGGACAGATTATACATTACCAAAATGATTTTTTTAAACATACTTTCACAAAGAATTCGACAACCAAAATTTTACAGAATGAGTACGTTTGTCGTTCCACTATTTTTATTTCGCTCAAAACCTTGTTGAAAAATAATGAAAAATCAAACACTACAACTAGGTTCTAAAAACTTTCACAGCAGGTCAGTTTACGGTAAAAATCCTTAAAAATCATGTATTCATCCAAACGAGATGAATTCACTTGGAAAAGCCAAACTATTCCCATATCAACCTACTGGCCAAATTTCACAACCCCATTCTTTATAAAACTCAAGTTATAGTCGATTAAAGTTGACCCAAGTTTTTAATCCGAAAATCAGTTTTGACCTTTATTAGAATAAAATTCCAAAAACATATCAAATGACAACCAAATCACATGATCTTGCCCATTCCAGAAACCTAAGACCACGTATGACATGCACATAACCAGAATCGATCAAGACCAGTAATTTAATGTCAAGTTACAGAGCCTACAAGTCGACATACACATTTTATCCAGATTTTAAACATGCAATATTATCAACTATATCAATTCCTACATGTGTATTATCGATCAAGTACACTGAGAAATCATCATACAATTACCCAGACACATTAATATACTCAAATCATGCAAGATTTATCATGAACACACCCTCTATAAACCCTAGATGTTCAACAATCAACAACATACCCTAACATGCAAACATAATCATATAATCATCATGACATACTATGTTTAACATGTTAATCTTTTGAAAACTTATGTTTTAATCTTTATAACTTTGTTTCAGATCTGGACCAACCATATTATGGTGTTTAAACATAATCAAGAATGGCTAAAACACAAGGATTTAGGATATTATAGCTAAAGCTCTTTACAATCAAGAACCGAACACCTTCTAATCTTTCTTGATGATGTTCTTGAGCTTTAGAAGGCGTTGGAGGGTTTATTTTTCGTATGGGGGCTATTATGGACGATTAGGGTTGAGGTTATGAGGTGCATGGGGCTTAAGGTTGCTTAAATAGGTGTTTTAAGTCAGTTTAACGCGCTGGACCCGCCGAACGGCCGTTCGGTCAAAGTGAACGGCCCTTCACTTTGACCAGGCCCGTTTCGCGCAGCTGTTTAGTGTATTACCCGTTTTATTCGATGTTTTCATTATTTAGGACCATACCATGTAAGACTCGATTTTGTTTTTTAAAAACATATATATATATATACACCCATAATGTCCTAACCAAATAAGATACATAAGAAACCTTGTCAACATTCATTAAGTTTACAAAAGGACATGTCTAAGTAGGCTACCATGAGAATCTTTGACCCATATTTTCAAACATGTACAAAATAAATAACTTGTTTATTATGATTCAAAAGATCCTAACACTACCATGGTACCCAACCCATTTGAGCTTGAGCATGCAAAATTCGTCTTTCTTGTTAGGATCTGAGTTTGATTTGTTTTGATTGTTTAACTAAATGAAAGATGAAAGAAGTTAATCTATAAATGTAAAGTGCAGCGGAATAATAAACTATGAATCAAAACAAAGAGAATAAATGTTTTTCAATCAACTGCTTTCATATGTCAAATGATTACAACGATTATACAAGTACTCCCCCTCAGCCTGATCACTCTGTGTAAGTTTGTCTAAGAGAATGTTTTGAGTGATGAATAGAACAGTAGATGCACTGTTCTATTTATAGACAATCTAAACCACTGATGACCTATGGCTGACGTCACCTAAGACAGTGACATCGAACAGAATAACAACATAAAACATCTGATAAAACAAACACTATTACATAGGAAACCTCTGATAACTAAACAGCTGATAAGTAAACCTCTGATAGCTTGAATGATCTGTTGGAGCCTAAGTGCTGTTGGCTCCAACAGACCTTGAGTCTTCAGTACTTTTATCAGCAGTTGTTTCTTCATCGGTCCTTTGTGATCAGCAGTTGTTAGGGTACAGCAGATGTTAGAGTCAACAGTCTTTTGTGGGAAGTAACTTGTAAATGCTGATTTTATTCAGGATCATATGTAGCATGTTTTGGCATTTCAATCATCTGTTCTTCTCCAAGTCAGCAGACCTAACAATCTCCCCCTAGAACAGATGATGCCAAAACTCAGTCTTTATTATTGATCTTTATTCCTCATCAGAATTTCTCTAATGTGCCCTTTGAATTGTAATTCAAAGTTCAATGAGAAGAGGTCGTCTGCATCTCTCTCTAGCTCTAAGTTAAGCAGTTCTTGGAGATCATCTACACATAGGCCATGTGCATTATCCATACTCAACTTTTGAACCTCTCCATCTGATCTGAGCAAAGTCAATTCATGGGTGTCTTTGTTGACCTTCCATTTTAGAATTTTTGAACCAGAGGATTTTTTGAGCTGCAAGTTTATCCTGGATGAGTTTGGTGATGGAGGTCTCCCAATGAGTTTTCTGAGTTCATCAGTTATGGGATCAGAGAAATAGTGAACTTGGTTGTAGATACCCTCTTTTACAAATGTATTAGCAAATTTCTTCTGATCTTCTTCTGACATCTCCTTCTATCTTTTGAACTGTCTTTTGGCAGCAACAGATAGGTCAGATGTTTCAAGCAAGCTATCAAGTGTAAAGGCCTGTTGAGGTCTCTTAACCACTACTGCATCAGAGTAGATTGGTTTCAACTAACCTTAGCTCAACCCATCTTGCAACTGATCTTATCTCTCCATACTTTGCAGCCACAATCTCTTTTCTCAATCTTTTAAACTTCAAAGCTCTGGTTGGGTCTCTGCCTTTTCTAAAGTCAGGGGCAGAGGCCTTCAAAGTAGGATTCTTGGCCATTTCTTCAATTATGAGAAGTTCCTCTTGAAGTGCATGAGTGGTCCAGCCTGCAAACTATTTCTTGTTTGCTTTGTAAGGCATGGCTGCCAAGGTCTGATCAAGTATAGACTCCCTTACTACCCTTTCCATATCACTACTGAGAGGCATGGTAGACATGGAATTGCTCAGGGTCTTAGAAAAATCCTCAATCCTTCTCAGTTTGCTAAGCTCTGCTGAATGGATGCCCTGAACAGTCCTGTCATCCTTCCCTTCGCATTTCTCCTTGATGATTAAATCAGCCTGTTTAGTTTTAAATTTCAGATATTGATCTAAGTTTCTGGGAAAAGGGAAATTTGGGAGAGATTGGAAGGTTCTTTCAGATGGATCCTAAGTATTGTAGAAGGATTGAATTTGCTCCTTGAGTAGATCAAGCTTAAGAGGATACTGAGCAGCCAATGGTGTGATGGATGGTGGTGGTCTATGAGAAGTGAAATGAGAAGTGTGTGGTGAAAATGATGTAAGTGGAATGGTTGGTATAGGTGCAGATTTTGTTGTAGAAGTGGAAGGTGGTGAGGTTTGTATATTCTCATCTTGTACCACAAAGGTTGATTTTCTCTTCCTTCTATACAAGATAAGTGGTGACGGTGGTGTTTGGGGAGCAGTGGTTGTGTTAACATCTGTTAGCACCTATGCAGGACCAGCAGATGTTTGGGATTTAGGTGGTGAAGTGGTTGGTATGGTTGTAGGTGATGTATTGGTGGTTGTGGTAGTAGGTCCAGTGGTTGGTTTAGTGGTTGTGGTTGTAGGTTCAGTGGTTGGTTTGGTAGTTGTGGTGGTAGCAGATGTTTTGGTGGTAGCAGTGGTTCTAGCAACAGATGTTTTAGCAGCAGCAGTTATAGATGGTGGTTGCCTGGTGTGTTTTGCAGACATTTTCTTCCGTTTAGAGGAGCCAACATCCTCAACTTCTTGTTGTTGCTCTATCTTCCTTTGCACTAGAGCCTCTGCTTTGACTTCCAATGCGTCAAGCCACTTTTGCTTAGCTTCAGCAGCTTCTTCAGCAATGACATTTGCAGAGTTATCAACTTCTTTTGCCTTACCAGCAGTGGTTGTTTCAACATTAGCAGTGGTTTGAACATTTGGATGTTGTGGTGCTGGTGCAGATGGTTGTTGTATTGCTGGTGCAGATGGTTGTTGTGGTGCTGGTGTAGACCCTAGTTTGTTGGCAGCAGACTTTTATGATTGGCCCTTTTGTGAGGGTGGACATCCAAAGTGATCTAACAGTGGCAATCTATCTATGCCACTCTCCCCCTTTTTGACATCATCAGCTGTGAATTCATCATCATCTTCATCTTTGAGAATTGTGGTAGCGGCAGAGCCAGTGGTCTTCAGCAAATGGTCTTTTATGGATTTAATGTCTGCTTGGGTATCTGTGTACCTAGCATCTACCATGGTCCTGATCTGAGCCATATAAGTTTCATGAGTTTGGTCTGCTAGTCTTCTATGAGCTATAATGATAGGGGAAACAGATTTCCATAGCTCACTAGCAATCCCTTCCTTTGATGGTTGACTTTTGGTGAGAACAACCAAAGAATCCATGATAGTTTTAAGATCAGTCTTGATCTCAGCAACAGAGGGTTCAATGGAGTGAACTCTATCCGTCAATTCTTGGTATTTTAACCGATCACCTAAGTTAATAGGATCATCTGGATTCCTACCAGTGGTAGTTGTAACTGGTTCAGTCCTAGGAGGTGAATCCAGAGAATAAGAACCAGATGCCCCTTTGTCTTGGTTCTGGGGACTTCCAACTGATTTTGGGGTCACTATAGTGGCCTCTTCAGTTGTTGCCTTCAAGGAAGTCTTAGTTATGTAACCACTGTCTTGTTGTGAGACAATGATCTATACATCAGTAGTGGCTGCTTCACTTGAAAACTCACCTTGAGTTATATGGAACTCAAGGGGTGTAACCTCCTCTGTTCGTGGGCTAGCTAATTGATTTTTCTCAGTCCCAGTCACTTGTTGGTGTATACTCTCAGTGATAGGTGATGGAGAGGAACTGGGATTGTCCTGAGTTTTATCAATAGCTTCGAACAATGGTTGCATTGTTGGAAGGACATGTGATGGTGAAGGTTAAGGAGTGAGAAGAGAGGTAGCCCTGGGAGAAGGGCTTATGAGCATATGGTCAAGTGACTCATATGCCTCATGATGTGTGTCCCCTTGGCTTACAACATGATCCTTTTGTGAGGATTCATGAGGAGTTTGGATGGTTTGAGATATCTCCAACTGTTGTGAGGAAGTACCAACAGTGGTTTCGTGTTGCTTTTGTGCTAAAATAGGGTTTTCCTCTAGTATCTCATCTTTCAGTGGTCCCTTTTTGGTTTTCTTGGGGGGGTTTTGTGGATGGATGTTTCATTTTGGAAGTGGCTGGTGTGGGTTTCACAACACTGGATGTAGTGCCATGATCACCAGGAGCAGTGGGCTCAGCAACAGAGGTTTTGACAACAGTTGTTGTCTCAGCACTCTTTGCTTGTGTTTTAGAAACTTTGACTTTTGACACTTTTTCTTGGGTGTTTGGACCCAGCATTCTTGTAAACGTTTCTTGTGATAGACTCTTCATTTGAAGAGATTTCCCTTTTTTAAACACCTTTTCAGGTAAAACCTTTTGTAGGATTACACTTAAAAGTCTTGGGTATATAAGGAAAGCATTGTTTGACCCAGACTTAACTCCCTTCACATTTGCCACTAAATCTAGAAACAAAGCCTGGGATAGATTGTAGTTAGATTCTGACAACATAGCATATCCCAAGTACTGAACTTTTAATGGGATTTCATTAAAAGAAAAGTGGTTTTAGCAGAGAGACAGATAAGGAGTGTATGAAAGAAAAATTTCATGACTGGTGGGAAAAACTTTTTGAAAAGTGTTGAACCAGTCATCTGTGAATCATAACCCCTTTTCTGAACTCAGTGTGAAGTTCAGCCTTAGGGAAAAAATCTATACCTGCCAAGTCATTCACTGAGAAGGTTGTGGATATCAGTTGGGGGGTTATGGTGATATTTGTTTCTCCAATTTTTGAGATAATGGTTATAGGCTTTTTGTTGTGAAGTAGAACCTCAACATTTAACCAGAATTCTTGGAGAGTATCAATATATATGGGTGCATCAGCGGTTAGGATTGACAGGTATTTGGATTGGAGAAAGACGTTAATGGTGGTGTGAAACGGAATGTTTTCATCTGTTTTAACTAGATAGGGAAGGTAATTGTGAGGGGCTTTTGCCTAAAGATCCATTGTTGTAAGCGAAAGATTTTGACTAAAACAGGATTATTTGATCATACAAGTTACAAAACCAGGTGCGGAAACCCTAGCTTTGAACAAACTGATAGAAACTCAAATCAAAACACAATCAATATCATTTTCAAAGCTTTTCATAGATTAACTTTTGCATAAACTTGATTACAATGACAATACGGTTAATCTAGATCAATTACAGACACTTTCAATCTAACCTGGAACCTGACCTCAAAACACACACAACTAATAACTCTCTTATCATCACAAATACTCAAAATCTATTTATAGGCTCTGCAGGTTCGCCCCTTTTCATGGTGCGAATGTGGACACTTTCCACATTCGCCCAGTGTGAATGGTCGAATGTGGAATCTTTCCACATTCGCCCACTATGATTCTACATTCGCCCACTTTATCCACTATATTTCCACCTTCGCCCACTTTTTCCACTTTCAACCCATCAGCACTTTTTAACACATGTAATCAGCACTTTTTAACACATGTTAACATTGTAGATCCAATCACTAGTCGCAATACGTGCATCTACAAACTCCCCCTCGACTATTGATTGGATTGTCTTCATGTTTAAGTCTTGGTCGTTTTCTGATTATCTGAACCTTCGACATTCTGTACCGGATCACTAGCTAGGGACATACATGAATAATGCACTAACAATCTCCCCCTTGGACCTAGCTAGTGATGTACCAAAGCAGAAAGTTATCAATTCTTCAAGTCTTGATTGAAAACTTTCCATCTTCATGCACGTTTGTGTCGAAGTTCCTGTCTACCTCTCCAGTAAGCTTTGAAATCTCAGACAGACTCAAGAAATCTTGGCTTTGTCATTTGTTAATTCAGAGATGAAAATAGACTATAATCTTGAATTTCTTCAATCTCCATCATTTCTTTAACCTCTTACTAACTTCTGTTGTTCTGGTAATCTTGATGTTCAGGTTTGGGTCTTGTTCAGTTACACAATTTGTCGATAAGTCATGAGTAGTGCACCTGTTGTATTTGATCCTGCAGAAAAATTTTACTAAAAACTGCACAAACTACAACCGGCGTTAGACACGACAAAAATTTCGGAAGTACTCTTCACATTCCTTTTCACCCTCAATAGTTCTCCCCCTGAACTATACAACATTTTCAATATGTACCAGAAACTTGAAAATTTTGAAATCTTTTTCAATTTTAAGTATCTGAGCATTCTCATACAGTATCCCAACATCGGTTATCGAAAATAAAGTTGAAACAAAACTTTTTGATTTTTCAAACTTTAAGCTAAAACACACCAAAAATCTTTTTGAATTTTCCAATGTAATTGCATAAAAGTAAATTCAACATATTTTTGTGAATTTTTCCGGTTAAGAGGATCATATCAGTATTGAAACAGTCAGTCATAACTCTTTTTGATCAATTTTCTGTTTTTGTCATTGAGCATCCTACAACCATTACCAGTATGTTTGTCCACTTAAACTCAAAATCATTATTCATTGCTCAGCACTTTAGATACATTATAGTAATACTAGATACTGAAAAATCTATGGTCCCCGCATTCGCGACACATTCCCGTATCAAGAATTGCGCAAAGTTTCATTGTAACGCGTGATTATACTGTAGTTATCTGTTAGTTACAAGGTATGAGGCACAGCGGTGACAGGTCAGCAAATTAATGCTTCAAAGCGACTTGTGCACTCTACCAGGGTGAGGACTAATATCAATCATGATTTGCATCAATGATTAGATACGATGCATTAGATAATCTTTGATTATCATCACACATGTTAAGTTCCTCATTCGGTAACTTAAGGTTTTGTCATTAAAGATCTTTTAATAAGATACCCTGACTGATCTAGGTCCGTAAATCAATACGACAAAAGATCAGTTAGACTATCCCCAGATAACTTTCAATATAACGACCCGAAACCTCCGATTTTGACAATCTATCAAACGAAATTTCGGTACTAAGACCATATGTCAACGATACGTTGATCCACATGATTATCAGTTATTGATTTTAAATTTATATCACCATGCTGAACTTTAAACTTTGATTTCAAGCCTACCAATATATAATTGTAGTGGCTACTCAATGTTTATCAAATTATTTTTGTTTTTAGAGTAGTCTGACAGTCCACTGATGTACTATCATCTCCTCTTTTTCTCCAGGAAAAACTCATTTTTGATTTTTAATTTTTTTTATTTTGATTTTTCTGAAATTTTTCTCCCCCTAAAAATCTAAAAAATAAGCATATTTTTGGATTTTTTAAACTTTTGAAGAAAAACAAAATAAAATGATATCCGATGCGGTTTACCCACTGAGTTTTAAAAACCATTTTCCACTCAGATTACTAGACTCATTAAGATTTTTCAATTAGCAAACCATTTTGTCGTATCTGTTATTGAAATCCAACACCTGAGAGCAATTGCAAGAGATTGCAACTTTTTCCGGCTTCACAGGTAGGAAACAGACTACAAACACTCTCCTCTCTGTTGAAATCATGTTTTCCTTCTTCAATAACTCTTCCTTGACCTTCACCTCTCCAATAAATATTGTGTATACAGATGCTCCACTATCAACTTATCAAAGAATAGCTAATAGGTCTGTCTGGAACAATCTGCACACTTATTAAACAATTAGCATGAGAGAGGCACCCATCCCTTCACAATGATGGGTCGTCCAAGGTCATCAATTCTCGGAACATCAATCCATTCTCCTTTTGAAAAATCAATTGGTTTTTCAATGGATTGATTTGAAGTAGAAATTGCTATTGACTTAGAAAGTGATTTGGGTTTCCAAACACGTTCAGTGTTTATTTTAGATTTTGTTGAAATCGTTTTGATTTTTGACTTTTCAGGTTTCATGTTTGACACCTGCTTCTGAACTTTGTTTGGAATCTTCTCAGACTTAACTGATGAAGACCCAGGTTTAGAGTTATTCTTAGACTTAGCCTGAGAACTTCCCCTTAACTTAGCAACCCTACCACAATCTCCATTTTTATTCAAGGCAATTTTGTTACGATTGTCATACACAACCTGTTTCCCCTTTTGCTTCTTGATTGGTTTTGGGGATACAGGCTTTCTGACATTGCCTGAATTTCTAGCAAATTTCACTTCTGTCTGTTTCTGTTTAACATACGGACAGTAAGCAACTAAATGCCCACACTCTCCGCAGTTATAACAAGACCTATACTCTTCAAAATCACATGCATACCCATCATCCCAATACCAATAGGGACAATGAGCAGCAATATGTCCAACTTCACCACATTCAAAATAGTTTCTCCATTCAACATAACCATGAGAATACTATGGTGAGTTGTTTCCCCAATAACCATCAAATCGAGATTTATATGAATAATCATAATAGTCATATGATCTAGATGAAAAATTTCTTGAATTCTTTTGATAAGAATTTTTCATCTGATCATTTCCTTTCGATTTGTTTGGTTTTGGTCCCTTTACTTTAGGACCATTCTTATTTTCAACATTTTTCTTTTGATCCTCTTTATTCTCATGTTGGTTAGGACTGAGTTCAAAATGAAGATGATCAAATTGATTTCTAAATTGATTTAACAAATCAAGATTATCAACAAAAATACATTTAAGTAGAGATTGTTCGATATTCTCAATTAGAAAATCTTTGTTGAAAATCAATTTGTCATGTCCTTCCAACATGTAGGAACCTTCAACTCCTTCAGGAAAACTGAATATGGGTTTTTCTTCAGAATCAGATTCTGAAGTTGTTTCAACATTTTCAGTTTTCTGTTCAAACATTTGTTTCACTTCAGAATCAGAATTAACAACGCAAGGTGTTGTGATTTCCAACTCTGATGTGGAAGTATTCTTTGAAACACTTTTATTCATTTCTAACATTTCTTTCTTTAAAGATTCAATTTTATTTAACAAATCTTTTTCATTCTTTTCAAAAACTTTAATTTGGTTTTTACAATTTTCTAGTTCATTTGCTAGTTTCTGTTTGTCCTCAATAAGTGTCATCAATTCACAATTCAACTTGACACATTTAGAACAACTAGCACTTACCTCATCATCTGATTTATTACCATTATCAGATTTTGCATCACCATTTGAACTATCATTCTGTTCTGATGTACTTTGTTCTGAACTCGTATCAGAACTCAAGTCACTCTTTAACAATTCACTGGAATCATCATGTCTCATTTGTTTGACTAAACATACAACATTCCTATGAACACCTTCCCTGTTAACACACTTGTTAACATGTACCATTTCATCAGTTGGTTTCGGTGTCATTGGAAATCCCCAAATGTTGTCAGCTTGAAAATTTTGTCTCTGTAATTGTTGTTGCTTTCTTTCAGCTTCGACTAGAGCTTTGATCTCCTCATCCGTTCTACATACTGCCATGTAATTAATCATTTTTCCAACAAAAATATCTAAAAAAAATTTTCTCAAATCAGGACGAAATTTTTAGGCACTAAATTCTACGTTCGCCCCTGGTAATTCTACATTCGCCCCTTTTGATTCCACGTTCGCCCAAAAGTATCAGCCGAATGTAGAATAAACACCAGAATGTAGAATATCAAAATTCAAATTCCACGTTCGCCCAAAAATGTCTACGTTCGACCACTTCTATTCCACGTTCGCCCAAAAATTTTCAGGTTCGCCCACTACAGTTCCAGGTTCGCCCAACTAAGTTCCAGGTTCGCCCAAAAATTCCAGGTTCGCCCACAATGATTCCAGGTTCGCCCATTCAGTGTCAGATTCGCCCAGATCCGATTTTGAAAAACGGTTACACTTTGAAAAACGGTTATTTTGATCTCTGATTTTCAAAAGTTTGTGGATTTGAATGATCTTAATCAGGTTATGATTCGGAATTGATTTGGAGCAACTTTAATACTTGGAATTTTAGATTTTAACCACAAAATCAACTTCAAACCAATCAAAAACACTCAAAAAACCATTTTCATGCAAAAACAGATGTATTTTGATCAAAAATATGTCCAAATCAGCTCTGAGTTTATCAAATTTGTTGTTGTATGATCCGTATGGCTCTGATACCACTTTGTAAGCGAAAGATTTTGACTAAAACAGGATTATTTGATCATACAAGTTACAAAACCAGGTGCGGAAACCCTAGCTTTGAACAAACTGATAGAAACTCAAATCAAAACACAATCAATATCATTTTCAAAGCTTTTCATAGATTAACTTTTGCATAAACTTGATTACAATGACAATACGGTTAATCTAGATCAATTACAGACACTTTCAATCTAACCTGGAACCTGACCTCAAAACACACACAACTAATAACTCTCTTATCATCACAAATACTCAAAATCTATTTATAGGCTCTGCAGGTTCGCCCCTTTTCATGGTGCGAATGTGGACACTTTCCACATTCGCCCAGTGTGAATGGTCGAATGTGGAATCTTTCCACATTCGCCCACTATGATTCTACATTCGCCCACTTTATCCACTATATTTCCACCTTCGCCCACTTTTTCCACTTTCAACCCATCAGCACTTTTTAACACATGTAATCAGCACTTTTTAACACATGTTAACATTGTAGATCCAATCACTAGTCGCAATACGTGCATCTACAAACTCCCCCTCGACTATTGATTGGATTGTCTTCATGTTTAAGTCTTGGTCCTTTTCTGATTATCTGAACCTTCGACATTCTGTACCGGATCACTAGCTAGGGACATACATGAATAATGCACTAACAATTGTAATGGATTTCGAGTCAAAGGATGAAAGGAATTAGAATGAGGGTAAGAGGTTGAAGAAGGCGGTTTCAGTATTTTGAATACAATGAGACAGTGTAACAATTGTTGTGGGAATACATGGTTTTTATAGCCTCTGATGAAATCGCTGATGTGGCCAAAGCTCTGCGTTTGAGAGCATACGTGGCAAACATCTGATGGAGCTTATGTGGCATACAGCTGTTGCCAAAAGACTGTTTGCAATCAGCTGTTGAGTTTTTTTTAATATAGAATAATATATATATATATATATATATATATGATGGAAAACGATTGTTTTATCTGATTAGACCTTTGAAAACAGATTTTTCAACCAACAGATGATAGAGTGGATGAAATAGTGGTTGTTTTTATCCATAACAGATTTTTCAACCAAAAAGCTATTTTTAAGGATGGATTTTGATTTTCTGAAACATTTTAATGTTTTTATTTAAAACATTTTTGTTGTTTAATCCATGTTTAGCATACCAATCTGAGAGATCAGTTTTTCAATGGTGGATGTGTCTAAAGCTTTTGTCAACACATCTGCCAACTGATCCTCTGTTGGAACATGGTGCAGAGAAATCAAACCTTTTTCATAGCTATCTCTGACAATGTGATGTCTGATGTCAATATGCTTTGTGGTGGAATGAGAGACTGGATTTTTAATGATATTTTCAGCAGCTTGACTGTCCAACATGAGTGGAGTCTTTAGTGCAGTTATACCAAAATCTAGTAGTTGATTTTGAAGCCATATGAGTTGGGCTGTACAGCTTGCAGCAACAATGTATTCAGCCTCTGCTGTTGAGGTGGAGACAACTGCTTGCTTTTTGCTTTGCCATGAGACTAAGGAATTCCCTAGAAATTGGCACCCTCCTGATGTGGACTTCCTTGTTGTGTGGCAGCTAGCAAAATCACTATCTGAATAACCTGAAAGCTCAATGTTTCCATTAGCTAGATACCAGATACCATGTGTGGGAGCACCTTTTAGGTATCTAAATATCTTTTTCACAGCAATAAGGTTTGACTTTCTAGGTGAAGCCTGGGATCTTGCACAAACACAAGTGGCAAACATAATGTCTGGCCTGGATGCAATTAAGTACAATAAAGACACAATCATGCATCTGTAATGTGTCTGATCAACCAGTTCATCCTTGTCATCAATTGTGAGTAGCTTGGCTGTGCTCATGGGTGTACTACATGGCTTACAATCATTCATCTCAAATCTGGTTAGTAAATATTTAACATACTTGTTTTGATGAATGAATGTGTAATTTTGCAGCTGCTTCACTTGGAGACCAAGGAAGCACTGAAGTTCACCCATAGCACTCATCTCAAACTCTGCTGTCATGAGTTCCCTAAACTCTTCACACATTTTGTTACATGTGGATCCAAAAATAATGTCATCCACATATATTTGAACAATCCCTAAATCTTTCCCTCTCCATTTTAGAAATAAAGTTTTATCAATTTTACCTCTTGTGAAACCAATGGATAAGAGAAAGGTGGAAAGAGTTTCATACCAGGACCTTGGTGCTTCTTTGAGTCTATACAAAGCTTTGTTGAGCTTGTAGACATAATCAGGATGGAATGTGTCTTCAAAACCAGGTGGTTGACATACATAGACCTCCTCCTGAATTTTTCCATAAAGGAATGCACATTTGATGTCCATCTAATACACCTTTATGTTGTGGTTGACAACAAAGGCTAAGAAGAGTCTGATAGCTTCTAGCCTAGCTACTGGAGCAAAGGTTTCGTCATAGTCTATCCCCTCTTCTTTTCTGAAGCCTTAAACCACAAGCCTAGCTTTGTTCTTGACAACTATGCCCCTTTCATCAGTTTTATTTTTGAAGACCCACTTTGTGCCAATTGGATAGACATCCTTAGGCAGTGGTACAAGTTCCCATACTTGTTGTCTTTTGAACTAAAGGAGCTCTTTCTGCATGGCTTTTACCCAACTATTGTCTTTCAGTGCCTCTTGGTACTTGACAGGTTGTGTGAGAGATGGAAAGCCTGCAAAAAGACAAATATTTGAGGATTGGCTTCTTGTGAGCACTCCCTCTCTGATGTTGCCAATGATTTGGTTTGGTGGATGAGCTCATAGGTAGATTAAATCTCCCTGATATGGTATGATGGAATTTTGAGGTGAGGGACAGAGGTTTAGTGACTCTGTTGGTGTAACATCTGTTTGTACTTCTGTAGTACCAACACATGTTTGAAATGGAAGTGGGGGAATGGGTCCAAGTGGTGTAAAGTTGGACTGACTTTTGTCAACAGAGGTTGGACTTTTGTCAACAGATGATTGAATAGTGGTTGAACTTGATGAGGTAGTGGTTTGAGGGTAAGATTGGCCAACAGTGGTTGACACATATGTGGCAGAGTTTTGACAGGTGTTTTGAACATCTACTTCCCCTGATGCAGAAGTGACTTTGTAGTGACTTGGGATCACAATAGCAATTCTGTAATCTTGTTGTGGAGACTGTGGAATACCTGCACTGTTAGGTTTAGCATTAATATCTTCAAATTTGAATTTGTCTAAATCAGACAGTTCAGCAGGATTTGCTAGGATTTTTAAGGATGAAAGTTCATTGAACTTTACATTCAGAGTTTCTTCTATTGTTTTAGTCCTTGTGTTAAACACTTTGTAGGCCTTGGCAGTAGAAGAATATCCCAGAAAATACCCATAATCTACTTTGGCTGCAAATTTTGAAATGGAATCTTTAAGATTTAAAATGAAACATGGCCAGCCAAAGATTTTGAAAAATGATATCAGTGGTTTGATTTTGAACAAAATTTCATAAGCAGTCTTTTGATTTCTTGGGTTGATTAAAACTCTGTTTTGAACATAGCAAGCAGTGTTTACAGCTTCTGCCCAGAAGGAAAGTGGCAAATCAGAATCTGCTAGCATAGTTCTTGCAGCCTCAATTAGAGTTCTGTTTTTTCCTTTCAACCACCCCATTTTGTTCTGGTGTTCTTGGAATGCTGTACTGCCTCACAATTCCTTTTGACTCACAGAAATCATCCAACTCCTTATTTTTAAACTCTGTTCCATTGTCACTTCTAAAGACTTTTACTAGCAAGTCATATTGTTTCTCAACTTTGGTGACAAAGTCCTTCAAAATACATGCAGTCTCATCCTTAGAGTGTAAAAAGTAAGTCCATGTAAACCTAGAAAAATCATCAACTATGACAAGACAAAATCTCTTTCTTCTTAGACTTATGATTTTAACTGGGCCAAATAAGTCCATATGCAACAATTGAATACATTGACTTGTTTTGGACTCATCAATGGATTTGTAAGAGCTTTTATGTTGTTTCCCTTTTAAGCAGGAAACACAATGCTCATCACACTTGAATTCCTTTGATGGAAGACCTCTCACAAGGCTTTGTTTGGAGAGTGAGTTGATAGTTTGAAGGTTGGTGTGACCCAGTCTCCTATGCCACAACTCGTCTCTTTAGTGGAGGCAGCAGAAAACAGACAGACATTTGCCATAAGATTATCCTTCAACATATCAACTACATACACATTGCCACTCCTGTGAGCAACAAGTTGTGCTTTGCTCTCAGCTATGATGGTATCAATCTTTTTAACCACTTTTGGCCTAATAATCTTACAAGTTTTCTTAGTGAAGAATGACCCATAGCCTTTGTCACTCATTTGTGAGACACTAAGAAGATTAAATTTAAGATTATCAATAAGATTGACATTTTCAAACTTGAGTTTCCCAGCCTGAATAGTCCACGAACCCAACACTTTACCTTTAGAATCATTACCAAAGGATATATCACCCCCTCCATGAGCTAAGAAGTCCAGAAGAAGGACTCTACATCCTGTCATGTGCCTGGAGCCTCCACTATCTACATACCATAGACTATCTAAGCAAGTAGAAGCTCCGTGCACAGCAGTAATGGATTAGTTTTGGTGAGTGTCCAAAGCCAAGTTGGCTTTGGATGGGTCCACAGACTTTTCAGCCTCAAGCTTAGGAATATGATCAGTGATTTGAACCAGTTTTTGAACCAAGTTCAACAACTGTTGCTGACCATTTGCCAGTTTTTGTATGTCAACACCTGGTGCAACAGATGTTTGACCATTTCCTGTCAGATGATAGTAACCATAGGGATTTATGTTCACTCTTGGTTTTGAAGACCTCTTGGGTTCTTCATAAACATGTCACAGACTATGACAAGGTGGTTGTTAATATCCTCTTGGGTACTTCTTTGAGGGTGGAACATCTGTTACTTGGACATCTCTGGGAGCAGATGTTTCAAGACTTTTGGTAACAGATGTTTGGGCTGGTACATAAGTCTGTTTGGGCTTTCCTTTTGGAGTACTCACCATTTGACTTGCTAGAGTTTTATCTTTATACTCTTGTATTTTGGCATAAAAAATTTTGAGATAAAGACACGCTTTGGTTTTGTGATTCTTTTTACCACATATTGAGCATGTGGCTTTAGAATCACACACACTTGTTCCTTTGTTGATATCGTATGCTTTTAGAAGAAAACAATTTTTAGTAACATGATTCTTCTTTTCACAAAAATCACAAAACAAGTGTTCAGCCTTCTCTTTCTTTTTCCCTTTTTAACCTTCTTTTCAACAGATGTTTGAGCATCTGCTGGAAGGTCTTTCAAGGGAATGACCTTTGCCTGTGGTGCTTTCTTACCATCAGGGGTTTTGAAATCAACTGGTTTGAAGTTTTCAAGAGTACCACACTTATCAGACCAAGTAGGTTTGAATTCATACTTTTCAAGTTCAGTGAATGATGAGGACCCCTTAGGTTTTTCAAGAATGATTTTCTTGCCAATAGGTTCAGTACCCTCCAAGAATGATTTTTTTTGTCCCTTTTGTCAGTGTTTTGAAAAGCTGGAGCAGTGGTTTCAAAACCAAAACCAAACTTCACATGACTTTTGGTTTGTTTGTTGAGGAGCATCTCAAAACCTTTACATGATTCCACCCATTTTTCATATTCAACCTGGGTGGACTCAAGCTCCATTTTACAACTATGATATTTTGTCATCATAGTTTGGAGCTGGTCTTTGGTTGTAGTCGCTTCATGTTTTAAACTGCTGATTTCAGATTCTTTTTTAGTCAATTTTGATTTTAACTCTTTTGAAAATTTTTCAAATTGAACTTCATCATCTAAAATTTTCTTCCTAAGGTTTTCATTCACCTCTTTAATGTTAGAAAATGCTATTACACATTTGTTTGAACACAAATCCTTTAAGATTTGAGGAGATACCTTAGCAGCAGCCATCTAAGCATAATCACACTTGCACTCACAATCATCACCCCCAAGGATCTGAGAGATTCATAGCCTCTTCTTCATACTTTTCATCTGGAACTACTGCATCAACAATATCATTAGTCACATTTTCAGATTCAGTCACCACATTCTCAGATTCAACCACTTCCACAATTGTGTCCATAGCCATGAAACAAAATTTTTCTAGTTCATTTTCAGCTTTAGCAACAAGAGCAAAATTCTCATCTGTTAACTCATCTGGTAGACTGCTCCAATCAACAAAGCCTTGTGTGAAGAAGCTCTGTTGACTGGTCTCTGCAGGAGCAGAGGGTGGAGTAGCAGTCATTGGCATATGTGCCTGAGCAACAGGGGTTTGAACATAGTGGATCTGAGGAATAGTGGTTAGGACATATTGGACAGGAACACTGGTTGAGGACTGTGCAAAATGAGCAGTGTTTTTCACATTTGGTCCAGGGGTATTATGGAAAACTTGATAAGTGTTGGTCTGTGGCCTTTGATTTGGATAGGTAATCATAGGTGTACCATGTTGACTCCTAGATTCCCTAGCAAAATGACCAAGTCTATGACGTTTATAACACTTAATCTTTGATTTATCCAACCCCATCTTTGACCTGCCAGTCAACCCTGGAAACCTTTTGCCAGTTTTCTTGTAGAAATTGTTAGTTCTAACACTGAGCAGAGCCAATTGATTCATAAAGTCCATTTCTTCCAAATCATCATGGTCAAAGTATTTAAGGTCATCATACACAAAGGATATGTTATCAGATGCCTGGATATCACCACCACTTGCTGCAAAAGCATAGTTGGGTGAATAAGAATCAGAGTTAAAACCAGAATTAAAACCTGAAGTTATGTCAATGAAATGATCATAACTCTGATCCTTACTATTACCAGGCACCTCATCCTGGCCCAAAAGTGATGTATTACCAAAAACATAATCATCAGACACTTTTCCAGAGTCCCGAAGCTTCTTTTTTTGGTTAAGCTCTCTCTCATAAGTCAAGAGCTTACCATGAAGATGGGTCAGAGATAGGCCCTTGAATCCAATTGAGTTTCTCATAACTATAGCAATAGTGTCCCATTTGTCTGGTAATGATCTTAAAAATTAATGGTTCAAAGTTGAATTAGGATTAGTTAGACCCACCAGTTTTAGTTCACTAATGAGACAGTAAAAACTCTCAAATTGTTGAGTTAATGACTCTCCCTTAAAATGACTGAATGTTTCATATTGTTGGTTAAGTATTTCACGGTTGTTTTCAATAAACTCTTCAGTCCCACCAAATTGTTCTTTCAAAGCATCCCAAAACTTCTTTGCACTGTTACAGTGTAACAGCCCAACATAGATATCATTGAGTAGAGCCATGGCCACAATACTGAAGGCCTTAGCATCTAACTCAATTTTCTGAAAATCCTGCTCGGAGTAGTTTTCAAGTTTCTTTGGCTCTTGAACCTTGGGATCTTCGGTACTCGGCACCATCCGAACATGTGGTCCGAAGATAACCGACTTCCAACACCCAGTGTTCTGTTGAGCTAGAACATGGCTCATCCGACGTTGCCAAATATTGTATACAGATCTGACAAGCATCGGTGGCTTGTTGTTCATGCCAGTGTTATGTGGATCGTGATTGATTGAAGCCATTCTCTAATTGTTTGTAAAAGAAAGTCTGTTTATAAAACTGTTGAACGTAAATAAACTATTACTCTGTTTTCAATCCGACAAACAAACGATATTAATAATTGTGTGCTGATCTATTTATATTAAATTGATTGGTTAGATCGAATTTAATTGACCATGCTCTAATACCAATTGTTAGGATCTGAGTTTGATTTGTTTTGATTGTTTAACTAAATGAAAGATGAAAGAAGTTAATCTATAAATGGAAAGTGCAGCGGAATAATAAACTATGAATCAAAACAAAGAGAATAAATGTTTTTCAATCGAATGCTTTCATATATCAAATGATTACAACGATTATACAAGTACTCCCCCTCAGCCTGATCACTATGTGTAAGTTTGTCTAAGAGAATATTTTGAGTGATGAATAGAACGGTAGATGCACTGTTCTATTTATAGACAATCTAAACCACTGATGACATATGGCTGACGTCACCTAAGACAGTGACATCGAACAGAATAACAACATAAAACATCTGATAAAACAAACACTGTTACATAGGAATCCTCTGATAACTAAACAACTGATAAGTAAACCTCTGATAGCTTGAATCATCTGTTGGAGCCTAAGTGTTGTTGCCTCCAACAGACCTTGAGTCTTCAGTACTTTGATCAGCAGTTGTTTCTTCATCAGACTTTTGTGATCAGCAGTTGTTCCAGCAGTTGTTGGGGTACAGCAGATGTTAGAGTCAACAGTCTTTTGGGGGAAGTAACCTGTAAATGCTGATTTTATTCAGGATCATATGTAGCATGTTTTGGCTTTTCAATCATCTGTTCTTCTCCAGGCAGTAGACCCAACACTTCTTGAGACTTGATCTTCATTCATGAGCTTTACCTATCACCAATACAAACAAGCAAACATTTAGCATATTAAGAAAATATTAACATCTAGTTCAAAAGACACTGAAACCATCCATTGAACCATGATGCATCCTTCCATCCTCCCTTGTGACCCATTAAGGGCATTTCCACCATTTCATACCATACATTCCACCATTTTACTCCCGTGACCCGTTGAAGGTATTTCTACCATTTCATACCATACATTCCACTATTTTACTTTCGTGACCCGTTAAGGGTATTCCTACCATTTCATACCATTCCACTAATTATGCATCCTTGTGTAGCCACAAGGACACTTCATACTACTCACATTCCATGATATTAACCCACAACAAGTAACATAAAATAACAATCATGTCCATATACATATACATATACATATACATATACATATACATATACATATACATATACATATACATATACATATACATATACATATACATATACATATACATATACATATACATATACATATACATATATATATATATATATATATATATATATATATATATATCTACCATAATAAATAGTTGGGAGTAACCAACTTATTTTTGTCATATGCACCTTGCTCCGTTTGATTAATTGAACCTTCAACCTTCACACCTACATAGTGAAGGAATCCATACTTTAGTTCTCATACTTTCAACCACTACCATTCTTGGTTTAAGGATAACAAACTAACATGATTTCATAGTTATATACACTACCATCATGTTTGACATTCGTTTCTTACAAATTCACCTATTCTAAAGTGCCAAGCAATTTATCAAACACTTGGTGTGCATTCACATTCACTCAAGTCATTATACAATTCTAGGGTGCACAATCCTCCTTTCTACATTAGCATCTACAATCTACATTAATTTTCTAACAACAACACATAATCAATTGAGCTATCATGGTATTAAGGTCCCGTTTGACTTTTTAAAAGTCATCAGGAACCTTTATTCCCAACACCCATTTAGTAAATCTCAATTCAGCCCCAATGCACCCAATTCAACATTCAATTTCATCAATTCTACACTACCAAACATAGTAATCATGTTTCCTAAGCCATAATGAAGCAATTATCATAATATGATTATGAAATCCCACAATATCACTTCTAAACTCCACTAAAATTGATTCTTCAACTTACCAATAAGATTAGCACCACTAGATGGCTCTAAATCCAAGAACATGTGGGGAATTAAGGGTGATTTCCTACTCCAATTTGCAGCTATAGATGGCTGAATTGGAGAGCCCTTTTTGTAGCCCCCTTCTCCTCTCTCTGCGTTTTTTTATTTTCTTTCCCATACCACCATTTTCCTTTTCACCCCATTAACTTAATTAACACTTCTAAATCTTCAAAAACCAATCCCTCAAGATGAGTGTTGGTCCATGGCTAACCCTTCCCTTTTACCAATTAAGTTTCCATCACTTAACCAAGTTACTGACTTGGTAAGTTTTATTTTTGTTAAATGTACAACTACGAATGCACTACTTACAACTAGGGGTACACACATATATATACACATATATTTACGCATACATACATACTCATACTTACATATATATTAGTTTCTACCGTACGATTATTATTTTAACATTTTTGGGGTGTTACAAGTATACCCCCTTAAATAGGTTTCGACCCCGAAACCTAATTGCGTACCGAATAGAGCCGGGTAGTGTTTCCGCATTTCCTCCTGAAACAAGACTTGGTTTATGGTCTTATTTCGCAACTGCTTTACCTTGAAATCTTTAATAGCCATAGGTTTCTCTATATGTTGATGCACTTTATGTGGACGTCACTGTCGAATAGACTAGGGTGGAGTCGTATGTTGTATAACATGAGATTGTGGTGATCCATAAGGGCATTTTATGGATCTGATGCATTTGTTAATATAGACCAAAACATGAGTCATTGGTTCGACCTCCTGAAGGGGTCGAATGGACTCTATGTCTTTGGCCTATATATAGCAATCTCATGTGGGTTTTTCATTGAAGATTTTGAGTTTCTACTTAGAATGCTCTCAAGGGGGAGGTAATGCCCGACCTCTTCCGACCCCGAGATAGATGTTTATCCTAATGATGACAGTGTCTGTAACCGTTTCTGTTTTAATACGAATCTGTGATGACATTGTTTTCATCTATTTCTACTTCGTCTCCAATCTCCGTTTGAAACCGAGATGTATTTGCATAATCGATCCATGGTTTCGGTCACAATACCGAAATTTCAATTGGTATCAGAGCCGTGGTACCAATTTGAACGATCTAACAGTCGTTTGAATAAATCACAGCTCGATTTCATGGTTTCCAAACGTTCAATTTTGTTTTTGTTGAAAGGTTGAAACCCTAGAAACCCTAGATCCTTAATTGAACCCAAAATCATGTGATTTTTCCAAGTTTTTGATAATTCGAGGGTTAGGTTTTCATTTCCGCACCTTTCTGTACAAGTTTCTTCATTGAATTTGGACAATTAGAGTGTTTATGGACTGATTTGCAGAAAATATTGAAGATGAACACGTTTTTTTGTAGTAGGTCGAATGAGAGCTTGATTTGACCTTTCGGGAGGTCGAACGAGTGGTTTAGATGTCGAATCAGATGAAGTGTGTTCATTCGACCTCACGATGGGTCGAACGGAAGATGTCTATTTTCATTCGACCTTAACAAGACTCATTCGTACTAATTGATGTTCATTCGACCTAAACATGGGTTCGAATGGAAGGTTATGATATTCATTCGACCCTTCGACTTGTAGAATGAAAAATTGGAATTTTTAAGTGTAAAAAATTTTGAAAATTTTCTAAGGGATTTTTTGAAGATTTTGAAGAAATTTTTGATGGTGAACATATATGTTATTGATGGAAATGGTATGGCAGGATGATTATGAAGTTAAAATGTTCGAATTCAAACTGATCCAGTATCTAGTGTTCAACTGTTAATCACTGGTAATCATTTACAGACCTAGATTGTAACAGATGGGTTTCTGATCAGTTGTTTATGATGATGAAACGTTATATTGTGGGGTTATCAAGAGAATCAACAATATGATGATCTGATTTAGATGACTATTATGGGCCAAATCAGATATATTTTTATTCCGCAAGTTGAGAACAGTTAACCTAGTTCCAGTGTGATTGAAGGAACTTGTTCAAACAAAGTTGTTATTTACAAGCGAATCAAGACTGAGATCTCAAGAGCTATTGGTGGTTATTGTTAGGCCCCGTCAAAAACTTCAGTTTCTGAAGCATTTCAAGTCCGCAATGGTACCGATAGTTCCCGCTGAAAACTTCTGGATGCTTGATCCACTCGTCTACGGCTAGTATTCTAAATCAAGAAGCTTGCAACATCAATAACCTGTCGAACAGATGAGGTTACTCAAGAACATGTTGATTATCATTATCTTACGGGATCTCAAAGAAACATTGTGAAGCATCAGTAAAGGGGGAGATTGTTGATGCACCGACGTTCCTGATACTTCAACAATACTGACTGAAGATGCAAGTTGTGTTTGGCATTCGCCAGCAACGTCCAAGGGGGAGATTGTCGATGCACTTTATGTGGGCATCACTGTCGAATAGACTAGGGTTGAGTCGTATGTTGTATAACATGAGATTGTGGTGATCTATAAGGGCATTTTATGGATCTGATGCATTTGTTAATATAGACCAAAACATGAGTCATTGGTTCGAACCCTGCAAGGGTCGAACCAGTTGGTTCGACCTCCTGAAGGGGTCGAATGGACTCTATGTCTTTGGCCTGTATATAGCAATCTCATGTGGGTTTTTCATTGATGATTGTGAGTTTGTGCTTAGAATGATCTCAAGGGGGAGGTCATGCCCGACATCCCCCGGCCCCGAGATAGATGTTTATCCTACTGATGACAGTGTCTGTAACCATTCCTGATGTAATACGAATCTGTGATGACATTTTTTTCATCTATTTCTGTTTCGTCTCCAATCTCTGTCTGAAACCGAGTTGTATTCGTGTAATCGATCCATTGTTTCGGCCACAATACCGAAATTTCACTATATAATTCAACTTATCGTCCGCCTCTATGTCTTCAAGAGGCACATACGCGGTTTCATCCGCGAGACACTTCCATAACTGGGACACATGAAAGGTGTCATGAATCCTACTCAAGGATGACGGTAACTCCAACCGGTAAGCCACTTGCCCGACCCTGCCAAATTTTAAATGGTCCAATATAACGCGGGCCTAACTTCCCGCGTTTACTAAATCTGATGATACCCTTCCAAGGGGAGACTTTTAGTAACACAAAGTCTCCAACTTGTAATTCAATTTGGCGTATTCTACGATCTGCATATGCTTTCTGTCGGTCCTGGGCAGCTTGAATTCTAGCCCGTATTAGGCAAAATTTCTCATTGGTGAGGTCCACTAAATCACTCGGCGCCAACTCCCGTGGACCCACTTTCCCCCAACAAACCGGGGTTCTACATTTTCTCCCATATAACATCTCAAATGGTGCCATCTGGATGCTACTATGATAACTGTTATTATAAGAGAATTCCACTAGTGGCAAGTGTTCATCACAACTGCCCCCAAAATCTAAGACGCATGCCCTCAACATATCTACGAGTGTCTGAATGGTCCTTTCGGTTTGCCCGTCAGTCAGAGGGTGGTATGCGGTACTTATCAACAACTTTGTACCCATTTCTTCTTGAAACCTTTTCCAATACCGGGATGTGAATTGAGTGTCCCGATCTGACACGATAGACACGGGTACTCCGTGCCGGGATACAATCTCATTTACATAAATTTCCGCCATCCGTTCGGAGGTGTAGGCTTCCTGAATGGCTAAGAAGTGTGCGCTTTTTGTAAGCCGGTCCACCACTACCCAGATTGCATCATACCCCTTCCGTGTCTTTGGTAATTTTGTCACGAGATCCATTGTTATCTCTTCCCACTTCCATGCCGGCACCTCAAGTGATTGTAACTTCCCATAGGGCGTTTGGTGTTCGGCTTTGACTTGTGAGGAGGTCAAACATTTTTCCACATATTTAGCGATGTCGCGCTTCATTCGCGGCCACCAATATTCTTTCTTTAGATCCCGATACATCTTTGTCGCCCCCAGATGGATTGAAAACCAGGATTTGTGGGCTTTGTCGAGCAGTGAAGTCTTGAGTTCACATGTCCAAGGAATCCATACCCGCCCATACCGAGTCTTCATCCCATCCGCATTCTCCTCCAATGTGTCCATCATCCCTTTCATTCTTACCTTCTTCGGGTCATTGGCTCGCAAGGCCTCGACTTGGGCCTTTCGTATTTCATTCAAAAGGTTAGGTGTAATTACTATACCCAAGGCCTTAACTCGAATCGGGGGTGGGTATTCCTTCGACTCAGGGCATCGACCACCACATTGGCTTTGCCCGGATGGTACACGATATCACAATCATAATCTTTGATCAACTCTAGCCACCTCCGTTGTCTCATGTTGAGATGTTTCTGCTCGAAGAAATACTTGAGGCTTTTGTGATCAGAATATATGGTGCATTTCGTTCCATACAAATAGTGCCTCCAGATTTCTAACGCGAACACTATGGCCCCCCAATTCCAAATCGTGGGTTGGGTAATTACATTCGTGGGGTTTGAGTTGTCTTGATGCATAGGCAATGACTTTCCCTCTTTGCATCAAGACACACCCCAACCCTTGGGGGAGGCATCTGTATAAACCACGAAATCATCGGACCCTTCAGGCAAGGTCAGAACAGGCAAACAAGACAACTTTTCTTTCATCACTCGGAAGGCCCTTCTTGGTCATCGCCCCAAACGAACTTTTCACTCTTCTTTGTCTGCCGAGTCAAAGGTAGTGCCACCTTTGAAAAATCTTGGATGAATCTTCTATAATAACCGGCTAGCCCTAGAAAATTTCAAACTTCACTCGGGTTCTTAGGAGGAACCCACTCCACCACCGCCTTCACTTTTGAAGGATCCACAGAAATGCCCTTTTCATCCACTATATGTCCCAAAAACTAGACCTCCCTCAGCCAAAAGACACTCTTAGAAAATTTAGCATAATGCTTTTCCTTTCTAAGAGTTTCAAGGACTTCCCGTAAGTGATTCGCATGATCCGATTCACTTCAGGAGTAAATCAAGATGTCATCTATAAATACTATCACAAAGCGATCCAACATCGAACGGCACACCCGATTCATTAAATCCATAAATGCTGCCAGAGCATTTGTTAACCCGAAGGACATTACTAGGAACTCATAATGCCCATACCAAGTTCTAAACGCTGTTTTCACCACATCTTCTTCCCTTACTTTCAACTGATGGTACCCGAAACGAAGGTCGATCTTTGAAAACCAACTCGCCCCTTGGAGTTGATCAAACAGGTCATCGATACGTGGTAAGGGGTAGCGGTTCTTTATGGTCAGTTTATTCAACTCCCGGTAGTCTATGCAGATCCGCATAGACCCATCCTTCTTTCTTACAAAAAATACTGGGGCTCCCCATGGGGACACACTCGGGCGAATGAAGCCCTTATCGAGTAACTCTTGGAGTTGAGTCATCAATTCCCGAAGTTCGGTGGGTGCCAACCTATTTGGTGTTTTTGCAATAGGTTGAGCCCCGAGCACCAGTTCGATTCTAAACTCTACTTCACGTTCGGGAGGAAGCCCTGGAAGATCATCCAGAAATATAACCCGAAATTCCTTAACAATTGGTACTTCTTCGATCCTGGGGGTGGTGATAGTGGTATCAACCACATCGGCCATGAATGCCCTTTCCCCACTACGAACATGCTTCATAGTTTCCACCAAGGTACACAACTTGACTTCAACTGTTCTCTCCCCTATGATTCTCACCCGCACCGACTAAGTGAGGTAACATATATAATTTTGTTTTTGCATTGGAATTCCGTGTGGTTTTTGGTCAACCAGTCCATGCCTATCACTACTTGGAACTCCCCTATAGACATAGGTATCAAATCTACCCCAAAATCCTCCCCTTCAATCGTAAGATTGCAATTTCTACATATATTGTGTAATAAATAATTCTTGCTATCTGCAATTTCTACTTCTAATGGGCTTGCCATATTTTCTAAGATAAAGGAGGAGTGGTAGACCACTTTGGTAGACACAAAGGATCTACTCGCTCCCATATCAAACAGCACATACAAAAGGGTGTTGTTGACTAGAAACATACCCGACACCACCCCGGGGTGGTTCTTTGCTTCTTCTGCTGTGATTTGAAACATTCTTCCACGGGCCTTTGGAGCCTCGTTCTTCCTTCCCTCTTTTGGTACCTCCTTTTTGAGGTTTGGATAATTTGCTTTTATGTGTCTGGGTTCATAACAATGGTAACACAACTAAACCGGACTAGGGCATTTGTAAAACGGATGCCCCATCTTTCCACAATTATAGCACGCCTTCTGTCCTAAGCGACATTCCCCCGTATGCGGTTTCCCGCATGTTTTACAGTTTGGTACTTCACCTTTTTTTGGGGTCCCTCTTGCTTAGTTCGTTCCCCTTACCCTTCTTCTGTGTCTCCCATGCCCTTTCGACCTTTCTTTTCTCACCCCGTTGTTCTACGCGCTTCAATTCTGTCTCCCATTCACAAGCCCAATTGAAGAGTTCACTCAATGAGTTGCACTTTGATGCAATGATAAACTCCCTATATTCTTCCTTTAACATGGCATGATACCTATCAATCTTCATCCGCTCTGTTGCTACCAATTTTGGACAAAACTTCATCTTATCGAGGAATACATTTGTAATTTCATCAACGGTTTCATTCTTCTGGCGGAGTTGTAGAAACTCTTCCTGAATGCGATAAATTGCACTTTGGGGACAATGATGCTTCAGGAAGGGCTCTTTAAACTCAGCCCATGTCAAGGTTTTAACCTGATCTTGTCCCACTTCCTTGGCATAATTATCCCACCAATCGTTTGCGCGGAGTCACAGTTGACCCATGGCAAACATTACTTCATCCTCGCTTTCACAGTGACTTCTTACGAACACCCATTCCATGTCCGAGATCCACCTTAGACATTCGAGTGGATCTATTTCCCCTTAAACACTGTGGGGTTACAGGACATAAAGTTTCGGTAAGTACATCTCTTAGCATTCTTGGAGCCAGACGACCCCTCTTCAATCAACTTCTTTAGTTCGTCGAATCTACTCGTCACCAATCCCTCCATTACCCCCATTACACTTGCTTCCATTTCTTGTGTTATCTTGGAGAGGTTAACATTCCACGCCTTACCTATCTCCGTGGCAATCAACTCTTTTATCGTTTCTTGGTGCTCATACTCCGTATCGGAGTTATCACCTTCTTCAACCATGCTTCTGAAACATTAACAATCGTTCAACATATATACCATACCATAGTATTCCCATCATTGTCTATACTTCCTAAAATTCTACTCCCAATACTTGGGTCACCACAATCTCTACATAGTACATACTAGGATTGTAATTCCACATTTTCGCACGTTTTTATACCTTCCTTATATTCCCGCATAATGATACATAATGTGGAGGTTGAGGAACAGATGGTACCGAACTGGTCATAGCAAGATAATTCATCGGCTGAGATGACTGAGTATTCATCTTTTGAAAAGCCATATCCCATGGATTCATCGGAACGTGCTGTTGTGTTGTTGTTGCTGGTCTTGGTGTCGTTGGAAATCCCCAAATGTTGTCCATAATGTGCAAGATATAAACAATTAGAAAAATTTCCTAAAAAATAGCTACGTTCCACCTCCGATGAAATAACGTGGGTTCGAAGGAAGGTTTTCCTAGGTTCGTCCCTCTAAATCAGACTCGAATGTGAAAATGAAACACACAAGACTCACGTTCGACCTCTAAAAATCTTCGTTCGACCTCTCAGTTGGTCGAAGGAGCAACAACAGGTCGATTGTACAAACAACAAACAAACAAAGTCTTGGTTCGACCTAAAAATCCCAGATTCGACATAAAATAACCTAGGTTCGACCAAAAACTCACACGTTCGACCTAAGCTCTCTCTGCTTCGACCTGATTCATTAGAAAAACGGTTATTCTTTGAAAATCAGTTATTTTGATCCACATTTTTCAAAAGTTTATCAATTTTGATGATCTTTATCAGGTTTTGTTCGGATTTTGATGTAGATCAACTTTAACAAGTGAAACTTTTGATTTTATCCATGAAATCTTATCCAAATCAATCAATTACCAATTAAACTCAAAGTTTTTGTCAAAAACAGAAGGATTTGAACAATTTTGGATCAAAACCAATTCAAAACATATCAAATTGTAGTTGTATGATCTTGTAGGCTCTGATACCACTTTGTAGGATGAGTATCGCTTTAGCAAAAACGTTTAGGCGATCATACAAGTCTAACAAAGCTAGGTGCGGAAACCCTAGTTTGTTTACAATATGATACGAATTGAATCAAACACGTAAAGTAACTTTTCAATCAACATCTTCATTAATAACTTGAAATAGATCTTTACAATTTGGTTTACAAGTTAATAAGACAATTACAGAAGGTTTAGAACCTAGAGAGAGTTTCCAGAACAGACACAAGACTCAAATGACCAAAAGTTATAACATTAAAAAAACTCAAGCTTATATAGAAGACTACATTCGACCTCACGATGAGGTCGAATGAGTTCCTTCGACCTCCAAAAGCTCGAACCAAGTCTTCTATCCTGAAACTCTTCATTCGACCAAACCATATCTATCTTAGACCTTCTGAATATCACCTTCGACCTCACGTTAAATACAAAAACACTATATATGGTAAATCCGAAGCATTAGTCGCAAATATGCATCTACACATAATAACCTACATAGGAAAGAAGGAAGAAACAAAAAGATTCAGGGTCCACCGTAAGTTACGGTGGCTACCATAACTTACGGTAGCCCCTGAAAGCTCCATTCCCACCGTAAGGCAGTGGGAACCCACCGTAAGTTAGCTGAAGGTCACCGTAATTTACGGTGGCTACCAAAAATTACGTTGCCTTCTACACATTTGGCTTACTTTCCTTCATTTTGCAGGCCCTAATTCCTCCTTTCCACATTACAACTTTTTAGACCATTTTCAATCAAAGATTTCCAACACCTTAAGAGCTCATCTACTAACCTTTCACCCCACAATTTCCCAACATACCTTGATCAAGCCTCGGATCGAATGCACGCCCCCACGAGCGTTCGGTTTGAGTTCAAGTACCTAACGTGCTTGATTCACTCAAACCTTGGCTCTGATACCAACTTGTAAGACTTGATTTTTTTTAAAAAAAACATATATATACACCCATAATGTCCTAACCAAATAAGATACATAAGCAACCTTGTAAACATTCATTAAGTTTACAAAAGGACATGTCTAAGTTGGCTACCATGAGAATCTTTGACCCATATTTTCAAACATGTACAAAATATTAACAACTTGTTTATTATGACTCAAAAGATCCTAACACTAGCATGGTACCCAACCCATTAGAGCTTGAGCATGCAAAATTCGACCTTCTTGAGACTTGATCTTCATTCATGAGCTTTACCTATCACCATTACAAACAAGCAAACAATTAGCATACTAAGAAAATATCAACATCTAGTTCAAAAGACACCAAAACCATCCATTGAACCATGATGCATCCTTCCATCCTCCCTTGTGACCCATTAAGGGCATTTCCACCATTTCATACCATACATTCCACCGTTTTACTTCCGTGACCCGTTAAGGGTATTTCTACCATTTCATACCATACATTCCACTATTTTACTTTCGTGACCCGTTAAGGGTATTTCTACCATTTCATACCATTCCACTAATTATGCATCCTTGTGTAGCCACAAGGACACTTCATACTACTTAAATTCCATCATATTAACCCACAACAAGCAACATAACATAACAATCATGTCTATATACATATATATATATATATATATATATCTATATATATATATATCTATATATATCTACCACAATAAATAGTTGGGAGTAACCAACTTACCTTTGTCATGTGCACCTTGCTCCTTTTGACTACTTGAACCTTCACCTTCACACCTACATAGTGAAGGAATCCATACTTTAGTTATCATACTTTCAACCACTACCATTCTTGGTTTAAGGATAACAAACTAACATGATTTCATAGTTACATACACTACCATCATCTTTGACATTTATTTCTCACAAATTCACCTATTCTAAAGTGCCAAGCAATTTATCAAACACTTGGTGTGCATTCACATTCATTTAAGTCATTATACAATTCTAGGGTGCACAATCCTCTTTTCTACATTACCATTTACAATCTACATTAATTTTCTAACAACAATGCATAATTTGTTTGACTTTTTTAAAGTCAACAGGAACCGTTATTCCAAACACCTACTTAGTAAATCTCAATTAAGCCCCAATGCACCCAATTCAACATTCAATTTCATCAATTCTACTCTACCAAACATAGTAATCGTGTTTCCTATCCCACAATGAAGCAATTATCATAATATGATTATGAAATCCCACAATATCACTTCCATACTCCACTAAAATTGATTCTTCAACATACCAATAAGATTAGCACCACTAGATGGCTCTAAATCCAAGAACATGTAGGGAACAAAGGGTGATTTCCTACTCTAATTTCAGCTATAGAGGGCTGAATTGGAGAGCCCTTTTTGTCTCCCCCCCCCCCCCCTTTTCCTCTCTCTGTGTTTTTTTTTTATTTTCTTTCCTAAACCACCATTTTCCTTTTCACCCTCTTAACTTAATTAACACTTCTAATTCTTCCAAATCCAATCCCTCAAGATGAGTGTTGGTCCATGGCTAACCCTTCCCTTTTACCATCACTTAACCAAGTTACTAACATGGTAAGTTTTATTTTTGTTAAATGTACAACTACCAATGCACTACTTACAACTAGGGGTACACACACACACACACACACACATATATATATATACATATATTCACCCATACATACATACTCATACTTACATATATATTAGTTTCTACCATACTATTATTATTTTAACATTTTTGGTGTGTTACAAGTCTACCCCCCTTAAAGAGGTTTCGACCCCGAAACCTAATTACGTACCGAATAGAGTCGGGTAGTGTTTCTGCATTTCCTCCTCTGATTCCCACGTAAGATCCGAGCCCCTTCGATGTTGCCACTGAACCAAGACTTGGTTTATGGTCTTTCTTCGCAACTTCTTTTCCTTGAAATCTTTAATAGCCACCGATTTCTCTATATAATTCAACTTATCGTCCACCTCCAGTGGCACTACCAATGTTGCAATAGACAGACTTTTCTTAAGGTTCGATTCGTGGAATACATTATGCACTCCACTGAGTTCGTCAATCAGGTTTAACCTGTAAGCCACCGGACCGATTCTTTCCACAATCTCGAATGGTCCATCGTATCGTGGGTTCAACTTTCACTGTTTCCGAAATTGAATCACGCCTTTCCAAGGCGACGCCTTTAATAGTACCATGTCCCCAACCTGGAACTCCAAAGCTTCCTACGCTTATCAGGTAGCTTTTCTGTCGATCACGAGCAGTGGCCATACGATTTCTGATTTACACTATCTTCTTAGAAGTTTCTTACACGAGTTCAGGACCTGTCAGTTGGCTATCCCCAACTTCAGTCCAGCAGATGGGAGACCTACACTTGCGTCTATACAATGCCTCAAAAGGCGCACACTGAATCGAAGTGTGGTAACTGTTGTTATTCGAGAATTTGATCAAAGGCAAGTGTTTATCCCAACTGTTTCCAAAATCCACCACGCAAGCCCGTAGCTGATCTTCCAATGTTTGGATGGTACGTTCACTTTGTCCATCCGTTTGAGGGTGATAGGCCGTGCTCATGTCTAAGCGAGTCCCCAATGCATCTTGGAGAATAGTCCAAAAACGAGAAGTAAATCGTGAATCGCAATCAGATTTAATAGAAGTAGGCACCCCATGCCTAGAGACGATTTCCTGTATATAGATGTTGGCCAATCGCTCCAGTGTGTCTGTTTCCTTAATTGCTAGGAAGTGTGCTGATTTTGTTAACCAATCGACAATAACCTAAATCATATTATGCCCGCTTGGTGTTTTAGGGAGTTTAGTGATATAGTCCATAGAAATTCCATCCCATTTCCACATAGGGATCTCTGGTTGCTGGAGTAGGGCCGAAGTTTTCTGATATTCAATCTTAACCTTGGCGCAAGTCAAACACTTATTAACATAAGTTGTGATTTCAGGTTTCATGTTTGGCCACTAATAGAGGGTTTTGAGAACTTTGTACATCTTATCCGAACCAGGATGTACTGAATAATGAGAAGTGTGAGCTTCATCTAGCACAAGTTGTCTGAGATCCCCAAAGAGTGGAATCCAAACTCGATTCCTGAAGTACCGAAAACCATCCGACTTTAGTTCCAAGTGCTTATCCGCACCATGCAAAGTTTCGAGCTTGACATTTTCTTCTTTCAAAGCTTCGACCTGAGCTTCACGAATCTTATCAGGAAGATTAGAATAGATAGTGAGTTGTAAAGCTCGCACCCGCTTGGGTTTCGTTTCCTTACGACTAAGGGCATCCGTTACTACGTTAGCTTTCACTGGATGATATTTGATGGCACAGTCGTAGTCATTCAGGAGCTCGACCCATCAACGATGTCGCATGTTCAACTCCTTTTGATCAAATATGTGTTGGAGGCTCTTATGGTCAGCAAAGATCGTACACTTCATTCCATATAAATAATGCCTCTAAATCTTTAGAGAAAAAATCACTGCTCCCGGTTCCCAGTCATGGGTAGTGTAATTCTTCTCTTGAATCTTTAGTTGGCGAGATGCATACGCGATGACCTTATCACGCTGCATCAGTACACACCCCAAGCCCTAGATAGAAGCGTCACAATACACCACGAAGTCGTCTGTACCCTCAGGTAATGATAGAATTGGTGCACTGCAGAGCTTTGACTTCAAAAACTGAAAAGCAGATTCTTGGGTATCTCCCCACTTGTAAGTAATACCCTTCTACGTCAAACCAGTGAGGGGTTAAGTGATCTTTAAGAATCCCTCAATGAATCTGCGATAATATCCCGCAAGACCAAGAAATTAGCGCACCTCAGTATGCGTCTTAGGAGCCTCACACTCTTTAATAGCGTATATCTTAGCAGGATTGACATGTATACCAGCCTCATTAACCACATGTCCTAAAAATTGGAATTCCCGAATCCAGAAGTCACATTTAGAGAATTTGGCATACAATTGCTCCTTTCTCAGAAGTTCCAATATTTGCTGCATGTGCTGCTCATGCTCTTCCCTCCTCTTGGAGTAGATCAATATGTCGTCATTAAATACTATGACGAATTTGCCAAAATAGGGCTTATACACGCAGTTCATAATATCCATGAACACCGCAGGTGCATTGGTTAGCCCAAATGGCATCACCAGAAACACATAATGTCCATAGCAAGTTCGAAACGCTGTCTTGGCTACATCCTCCTCTCGGATCTCTCAACTGGTGGTATCATGACCTCAAGTCAATCTTAGAATAGCAACTCGAACTTTGGAGCTGGTCAAACAAGTCATCAATACGTGGTAATGGGTAACAGTTCTTAACAGTCACTTTGTTCAGCACCCGATAGTCAATACACATGCGGAAACTCCCATCCTTCTTCTTAACAAACAGGACTGGGACTCCCCAATGTGAAGAACTAGGTCTAATAAAACTCATATCCAATAGCTCTTAGAGTTGGGTAGAAAGTTCTTGAAGTTCGCTTGGTGTTAGGCGATATGGTGGGCGTGCAACTGGGGCTGCTCCAGGTGCAAGATCAATTTGAAACTCCTCTTGATAAACAGGTGGAAGTCTAGGTAGTTCCTCTGGAATGACATCTTGGAAATCACGAACTACGGGGATGTCCTCAATCCTTGTTTCAACTTCAGCTTGAGTGTCAGAAATATTAGCTAGAATGGCTGGATAGCCCGTTCTAATGCACTTCTGGGCCTTCAAAAATGAGATGATGCCCACCATGGCACCACCCCAATAACCCTATATAGATAAGAGTTCTCATCTAGGGAGAGGACTACGAACAATTTTTTCTTGACAGAGAATTTCAGCACGTTGTTTGGACAGCCAATCTATGCCCACAACAATATCAAAGCTTCCCAAGGTGACACGTATGAGGTCAATGGCAAACAGTTGGCCATCTAGTTTGAGCTTACAATCCCGATGAACATGGGTCGCCTCAACGGGCTTGCCATCAGCTAGTTCTATGAAATGAGGGGACTCTAGAGGAGTAGGAACTATCACTAGGAGTTTGCTATGTTTGAATGACACAAAACTAAAGTCCGCACCAGTATCCTATAAAACAAAAGCAAGAATGTCGTTTAAGGAACACGTCCCCGTCACGACATTGTTATCTGCCCTGGCTTCCCCCGATCCAATAACAAACGATCTTCCACGAGCTCCATTGTTATTTCCAGTGTTGGCGGTGTTGTTGTTGTTCCTATTCCTGTTACCACCCCCATTTTTATTATTGTTATTAGCCCTGTTGTTGTTATTACCATTCCCATTCAGCTGTGGACAGTCCCCTTTGAAGTGATTCTCACTACCACATTGGTAACATCCTTTACCATTCTTCTGTTGCTGCCCTTTCTGTGTTGTTAGCTGATTTCCCTAAATATTAGCCCTACACTCCATTGCCAAGTGCCCCATGCTATCACAGCGTTCACATTTAGCCTTGTTGCATGGTCTTGATTGGTTAAAATAGCACCTATTGCACTTGGGACGATATCCCTGATAACCACCATGCGACTGGTTGCGGTGCTACAGTCATGCCTCTTGTTCTGTTGCTACTGCTGTTTGCCATTACCCGAGAGTTTGCCAGATGCATTCTCCCACTTTCTCTTGTTGTCATTCGTACCAGAAGATGAAGCACCACGAGGGGTAGAAGTCCCCCTTCCACATTCTGATCAATCAGTTGGTGTGCCATACGAATGACCTACTGGATGTTATTCAGGTTTGCAGCAGTGACCATTCCCTTAATCCGGGGTTCCAAACCGTTGATGTACAGCTCGATCCGTTTGTAAGGCGGATTAGAATAATTAGGACACATTGCCGCCAACTTATGCGACCTAGTAGTATACTTCTCAATTTTCGATCCCACAATTTTCAAGTTGAGGTACTCCGTTTCCAACTTCTAAACCTCATCGCGATGACAATACTCCTCCGTCATCAACCCTTTAAATTCAGCCCAAGGCGTGGCGTTAGCCACGTCCACACCCAACATCTGCACCTGGGTATTCCACCAAGTTATCGCTGCATCCTCAAGTGTAGCAGTAGCGTACTTAATCTGACCAGCTTGCAGGCAGTTGCACATGCAAAACATGATTTAACCTTCTCGAACTACCTAAGTAGTCCGACTGCCCCTTCAGAACCTCCAAAAGATTGGGGCTTACAGTCCATGAACGACTTGTAAGTGCAAGCAGGAGGATTATAAGCATGTTGACCTAAGAACAAAAGTAAGGATACAAATGAGGCAGGGAGTTTATGGCAAAAGTCTGGGAGAAATGAGTAGAGCGAAACAGCGTACCAGCTTGAAAAGCTGCTACGGCCGCGATCACCCTATTGTTGATTTGAGCATTCAGTTTCGCCTGAGTCATGTTCATGTTCCCTCTACCATGTCCCCGTCCCTCCATAGCAATTCTACATTTACATCATACTCATGAGAAAACAATCACACAATCGCTCACACAGTACAAGTAAACTAGAATATAACTTAGGCATTAAATGCGAGAATAGATAGAATAGTCGATCGACAATACTAATAATAAGAATAACATCCAAGAAGATCCAAAGCGATACTCGAGTTCAAAATATCAATGAAAATATAAGTCAATAAGTATATAATATAAAAATAATCAATAAAATCAATCGCAGTCCATGGTAGTGCACGAATCCTTGTTTTCGCTATCATTCTGGATCTCAATCTTGAAAGGCTCCTCTTCTTCTTCTTTCTCAACTGGTTCGAGCTCATTCCCTTTATTTCCGACTTCCTCCTCGATTGGTTCCTCCTTGGGATCCTCTTCTCGTTCTTCCTCACCCTGCCTCAAGGCTTCCAAAAGCCTGTTACGCACTGTGTTTAACTCCTGTCTGGTAGTTGCCACATTCTGTCTAGTGGCAGTTAACTCCTGCCTAGCATCAGCTGCGTCCTGTCTGGCCTCAGCCAACTCTTTAAATAATTGCCAGGCCGGCCCTCTATATCTCAAAATGCTTATCCGCGTTCTTCCTCCACATCCTTAATTGCTGAACAACAGTGTAAGCATTGTCCAACTCTGTATGAACATGCCTCACTAAACCTGCTAATGACCTCTCCCACGAGTCAAGTATGGAAGGTACTCTATCCGGAACTCCATATCCTACAACCTAAGAGTGCAATATGCCTGGAAACCAAGCCCAACGGTTAGTATCCCGATATGGATCCTATGATGGAGCTTGCTGCCCCCCCCCCCCCCCCGTTAGCATGGTAAGAATAAGAGTTATGAATAGGGTTTGACATAGTTTCCTGCAATACGTTAGATCAGTACACATATCTAAAGAGAATCTTAAATGTGCACTATGTTTTGAGTGTACTAATGCTTATGCTATGATGATTATAAACTAGAATGCAACATTCCTAGTTCACTATAACTAATGGCTCTGATACCAATCTGTCACACCCTTAAATTTCCATTGGAACAAATCATCCATTGGAACAAATCATGGGTGATATTGCTTCAGGTGTTCTCACAAGAAACCAGGTTTCCAACTTTTGCTTCTTCTCAGCATTCATTTCTCAGTTGGAACCTAAGAAGTACCAAGAAGCTCTAAAAGACAACAATTGGGTGGAAGCTATGCAAGATGATTTGCTTCAATTCAAGAAGCAACAGGTTTGGGAAATCTGTCCCTTACCACCAAACAAGCTACCAATTGGCACAAGATGGGTTTTTAGGAACAAACAAGATGAAGCTGGTATGATCATTAAGAACAAGGCAAGACTGGTGGTACAAGGTTACTCTCAAGAAGAAGGAATTGATTATGATGAGACCTTTGCTCCAGTTGCAAGGTTTGAGGCCATCAGGTTATTTCTGGCCTATGCCATTTCCAACAAAATAAAAGTTTTTCAAATGGATGTTAAGAGTGCATTTTTGTATGGAAAGATCAAAGAGGAAGTGTATGTTTGTCAGCCACCTGGGTTTGACGATCCTTCTCATCCTAAGTGGGTGTACAAGCTTGACAAAGCTCTTTATGGGCTAGAACAGGCTCCAAGAGCCTGGTATGAAACACTTTCCAACTTTTTGGTCAAAAATAACTTTACAAGAGGTGCCATTGATAAAACTCTTTTCATTAAAAATGTTGGAAATCATGTCTTACTTGTCCAAATTTATGTTGATGATATCATATTTGGTTCAACAAACACAAAATTGTGTGATGAATTTAAAAACTCATGCAATCAAAATTTGAGATGAGTACAATGGGAGAACTGCAGTACTTTTTAGGACTGTGGATTAAACAACAAACTAATGGAACTTTTATACATCAATCAAAATATGTTAAAGAATTATTTAACAAATTTTCTTTACAAGACTGTAAATCATGTTCCATTCCCATGACACCTACCACACAAGTTGAACCAGATGATCAAGGAAAACAGGTTGATTAGACCATGTATAGATGTATGATAGGTTCCCTTTTGTATCTAACTGCTTCTAGACCAGATATTATGTTTTCAACATGTGTCTGTGCTAGATATCAATTAGCTCCTAGGGAATCACACCTCATTGCAGTCAAAAGAATCTTCAGATATCTGAAAGGAACTCCTACACTTGGAATTTGGTATCCTGCTTCTAGCAATACCAAGTTATCAGCTTTTTCAGATAGTGACTATGCAGGGTGCAAAATGTCAAGAAAATCAACATCTGGTGGTTGTCAATTCTTGGGAAACTGTCTAGTGTCCTGGCAATCAAAGAAGCAAACATCTGTTGCAACTTCAACTGTTGAAGATGAATACATTGCAGCTGCAAGTTGTACATCACAGATACAATGGCTCCAATATCAACTTCTTGATTATGGAATCAAAGAGACCAAGACACCATTGCTTGTAGACAATAAATCTGCCATTAGCATCATTCAAAATCATGTTCAGTTCTCAAAAACTAAACATATTGAAATCAGGTAACATTTCATCAGGGATTGCAATGAAAAAAGGCAAGATTGAAGTGAAGCATGTGACAACAGCTAATCAGATAGCTCACATATTCCCTAGACCCCTTGACACATCAACATTTAAGAAGTTAGTATCCATGCTTGGGATGCTAAATTTGTAAGTGTTTCTTTTACTTCTCTGCACATATTTTATTTTTCACTTACATCTGTTTTTAGACCAAAACTTCTGAAAAACAAAAAGAGTGAAACTACTGATGAACAAAAACATCAGTATGGGAATATTTTCTGAAAAATGATTAACTTTAGATAAAATAATCTTCAGAAGTTATGAATAAAGTGTTTATAAAACATTCTCATCAGTTGTTAACAAACTACTAAAGAGAAAATGGGAACTACTGATGATAATTGTTCTTCATCAGTAGTTTTGTCATTAAGGGCAAATCAGACACTTCCCACTTCAGAAGTTTGACCTAGGGCAGTTACAAACTTCTGATAAACACCTTTTCCAACACTTATCCTTTCAAAAAGCAAAATTCCCTCCTTCTCTCTCAAAAACGCTCTCAAACCCTTAACCTACAAAAACACTGTTCGATCCACAAACACACAAACCACATGGCTCTAATACTGAAACAGGGACACAATCAAAGAGGCTACTTTGAGAAACATGAAGCCTGGTTCCAATACGACGAAATCATTGATTTAGTCGTTAAATCCCAATACTTCACTACCCTCACCATTCATCCTCCAATCCACACTGAAACTCTAAATGAGTTCTGGGCAAATGCGGAAACGGTGACAGTGAATGATCAAGTGATCTCCCTCAATTCAACCATCCAAGGGAGAAGAATGGCAATCACACCAGCAACTTTGGGGATTAGACTGGGTCTAGATGATGTGAATGCCCCAGATCAATTTCCAAACTCTGAAATTCATCTAACCATGACAGAGTGTGGTTACGAAGGTACTCTCTCACATGCTACCATTTTTAAGAAATATTTTGAACCTAAGTACAAACTTTTGTTTCATTATATAATAATGTGTTTGAGTCCAAAAACTGGATCTTATGATCAGATGCCCTCTACTTTTCAATCTATTTTTCATTCCATTGTGAATGAAACAAAATTCAGGGCATCAGCACTTTCTTTAATGAGTTGGTGTTACATCATCTCAATTCAAAAAAGAAGTTTTTGTTGTATCCAAGGTTTATTATGCAATGCATAATAATGGAACTTGGAGAAGAGGTGCTTGTGGGTAAAACAACTGTTTTAAACCCATTAACCTCACAAGCATATTCTAGGCACAATAAACCGGCTGTCTGGCCAGAAGATGACCAAGGGGAACACACAATAGTCCCCAAGGAACCCTCATCTTCCAAACCTTCACCCAAAAAGGCCAAGAAACCCAAACAGCAAAAAAAAAAAAAAAAACCCACTAGCCTTTAAAGAAAGGTGGTTCAGGAAGTTGAGATGCCTGAACTTGCTAATGTGCAATCTGCACTTGATAAAGATGTGACTGAAACATCCTCTCAGTCTCATCCATCTCAAACCCCCACTAGAGCACCAATCACCATTTTATTCAAAAGAAAGAAATTTAAGAAAACAATCCCCATTGACTCTTCTTTTGAAACTACTGAACCCTTAGCCCAAATTACTGAACCAGCACCACAAATTTCTGAACCTGAAGCCCTTGAAATTGCCAAACTTCTCTCTAGACTAAAAGAGACCATCCCATCAGAACTTGTCAGTCCCCAACAACCACATCAAACAGGGGACATACCTTCCGAAGTTGACATGGATGTGGATGTCCATAGCCCTAACCCAAGAGATGAGGATGAACCAGGGTTTCTAAGCCCAATCTTAGAAACTTTAGGTACATTTGAGGCTGCTACTACTCATATAACCACCCAGTGGTGGATCTGAGGAAAGAAGTAACATTGCCAAGAACTCACTTGTGGCAACTACTGATGAAGGCTTAATGCCTGAGGTAGGAAATCCTCTGAACCAAGAACAAGAGGTACATGAGACAACTGGGCTGGGCCTAGCTCATGATTTAACTGATACTGTCCTCATTGAGGAAGTAAGCAGGGATTTAGATGATTCCATTGATTTGGATGATGATTCACACTCCACCAAATTTGAATTGACGGCTTCTAGTGAAGGTCCTGCACCTGGTGTCTTTAAGCTCAAAGAGCTAGTCACACCAGATCAGGTAAAAGTCCACTTAATCCCTGATTCCCCTAAAGTGGCATCTTCTTTACAACATGAAGATCACCCAAAAACACACCCCTCACTGAAAATGCCTACCCAATTCCCTGGGTCATCCAACATAAACTTGAACCGACTATGCAGCCCAGATGGTCCCCTATACCAGTTGATGAACACTCTCATTTCCAATCACCTCAAATCTTTTACAACTGCTTTGGAGTTGTCAACCAAAACTCAGTTTGAGGTGATCAACAAGAAACTTGGTGAGCTGTCCAACAAGATAGACAACAACTCAAGACAGCTTGCTGAACTCACTAGTAGAACTTCCAAACCTAGCAGGCTTCCAGAAGTGGATGAAGCCAAAAAGGGGGAGAAGATTAAGGAACCAAAGGAGTCACTGGAAGCCAGGATAAAGGCAAGAGTGGCTCTACAACAACAAGAACTGTTAGAAAAAGCCAAGAAACAAAAAGAAGATCAACAAAGGCTTATTTCTACAACTGATATTGAAGCTGAACCTTCCCAAGGCCATAATGAAGAAACTGCTGAAGAAACCTCTGAAGACTCAGAAAGTACTGAAGACAATCCTTCAGTAGTTGATACTTCTATCAACACTTCAGCAGTTAACACTTCCAGCTTACAAACAACGAAAGAGCCTTCCAAACCAACTGAACAACAACAACCAACTCCTATTCCAAGGTCTACAACAACAACAATGACTGTGCTAAACCCTTCTCCAATTTCAGAGTCAAAAGAATTGCTTGAGAAGAGTTTACTTGCAGCCAAAAGAAAGGTCTGGAACAGTTTGGAAGCAAGGGAAGACATGAGCTACAATCAAAAACTCCAAGCTTATGAAGCAGAGCTGAATAGACATGCCAAGATTGAAAAGGTTGGTGAAGAAGACAAAAGACAACAACTGGTGTCTTTCATCACAAAGAACAGTAAAACTAAAAACTATTCACTCAAAGGGCTCTCAATGGATGAGCTCACCAGAAGAGCTCAAATTGTTGCTGATAAACTAGCAACAGAAAATGATAGAAAAGCCAAGAGAGCTGAGATGATTGAAGAACTGGTAGCAAATGACTATGGTTCAAAAGCCTCCGTGTCAAGATGGAGAGAAGACAAACTACTGGACACATACAAGAAATACAAGGCTGCCAAGGCTGCTAATCCAGAGAAGTTCAAAACTTATGAAGTATCAACTTCAGTAGTTAGAACTTCTGGTGTTAAAAGACCAGCTACCAAGAAGAAATCAGAGGACAATACAAAGACTGACTTCAAGATGGTGTTGCTAGAAGGCAACACAGTTGTACATGGAGACTTTGATATTGAAGAGAAGCCTCTGATAACTCAATTTAGGGATCCTTCAACATTTGCTTACCAAATTTAAAAGACTATCACTGACAGACTGCACACAAAGGTAGTTACTGAACATCATTTACCAACTTTTAAATTACCTGATGTAGTGCAAAAAGAAGACAAACGTGAATCCCACCTGAGAGTCACAGAAATAGAAAACATCCAACACTCAGGAACATCCCAGGGATCCAGCATGGTTCCCTATACTTCAGAATTTGACAAGTCTAAAGTGCTGATCATCAGATGGTCCTTTACTGATGACAACTCAGTACTAGTGACAAGAAGAGATTTAACAAGCAAGGCCTACAAATCCATGAATGAACTGAAGAATCTATCAACTTAGGACTTGCTTACAATTCAACATCTGGAACCTCAAAGGGGATCTCTCACTGATGAACAGCTAAATCAATTGAAGAATTCCATGTTCAAGGAGATATGGAAGATTGTGAATGACAGAAGAAAACAATAAGGAATTAGAAAAGTTTTTGGCTTCATCAATCCAGGGAGAGATTGTTAGGACAAAAAGGATTGAGGAAACCACTTTTGTAAACCTTAGTCTAATTCACTTTTGCAAAATATTCTAAGTATAGAACTACTGAAGAAAGAAGACTAAAGTACTGAAGAAGGATTCAACAAGTACTAAAGAAGAAGTATCAGAAGTTCTGAAGTCTAACCAGACAGTTCACTGAAGAACTACTGAAGACAAACTACTCATCAGCACTTGTACCAGAATCTTTCCACCGCCTTATATTTTAGTAGTTTATTAATTTAGTATTACTTTATCCTTTTGTGCAAGTTCCAAGAATGCAACTTGTTGCTACTTGTTACAGACTTGCTTTTTGGCAAGGTTCATGTATATGTAAAGTCTATAAATAGATGGGTTCAACCCTCTGTTTTAGACATTGATTTTTATTGAAACAGAAATCCTTCAAAGCTTATTATTGTTCTTTCCATTTCATTTATTGAGAATCTGTCTGAGTATTTATTATCATTCACATTCATTACTTAGATTCTCATTAAACTTGTCTTTAGTTTTCAAACATCCAGGGGGAGTAATAACTCCTGTTGATAGTGTAACTTTACTTAATCATTCCGCTGTGCAAATCTGATTGAACTTGCTAAACACATAAGTGTTCACTAGCAAGCAATACATCAAGAGCATTACTGATCCAACACCAAGTTCCATGTTGCTCAACTAATTGCCTGAAAAACATACAATTAAAATATGTCAACATTTAAGTTGGTGAGGTCACGGGTATTGAGTTCTATGTAAACCATGGGTGACTTGATCATTGCGTAGCTAGGATGTATGTGTATGTATGGATCGTGTAAACAACAAAGAATGATCAAACAAGTTAGTTTTAGGTGCGGAATCCCTAAAACAATCACAAAATAATAGTCAAACAGATCAAAACAAGTAAATCATCATTTCAAAAGATTTCCATTAATTAGAAACTCAATTACACGTTTAGAGATTGATACAAATAGGGTAAGAACGTCAATAGAGCTAAATAAACTTCTAGAGAGAGAATCAGAAAGTGGAGGGAATAATATGACACAAAGTTACATTCAAAAAATCAAGCTTGACTATTTATAGACTGCACATTCGCCTAAATGATTCGTGCGAATGTGAAGGTTCGACCAAACCAACTGGTCGAACCAAGCCATACATAAACAATATTCACATTCATCCAAAACTGTTCCTTCGCACCCTCTGATCTTCCTTCGACCAAACAAAAACCTTCCTTCGTACCTATTATTTCTCCTTCGCACCATCGACAATTATCAAAACATGTTTATTGTACAATCCGAAGCACTAGTCGCACAACTGCATCTACAAACTCCCCCTCGACTATTGCTTGGATTGCTGTCGACGTTGTTCGTCCATTCTGATGTTCATTAACTTGATATGTCGCTAAATCTTCTGTTCTTTAGTTAAAACCGGTTCCTGAAATTGCTTTGGCTTTGTCTTTTTCACTTCAGGCACCTTCTGCTTCTCTACAAACTTCCCGAGCTTCTCATCATAGTCACAACCAGCGTTTATATCATATGCAAAGCACAGAAATACTTTAACGTCACCTTGGGCATACCTGTAATCATATCAATATCCTTTTTATGAACAATTCGTTTCGGATATTGTGGTTCAAACAAATCCCACTTGGTTCGGCTTTCTCTCGTCATCTTCTCAGCAAAGTAGGTAATCTGACTATTTGACGCTCCCGTTAAACGGTGACGACAAATATCACGAATAGCCCAATAAGGAAGAGTCTTAAAATGATGAAACTTATCAAAATATAAGATTCCCTTCTCCCACTTTACTGCTATGCATCTCAGTTGCTGAATAAACTTCCAGGCTAATGCACGACCTTTGAAAATCCTACTATGAAGTTTATAAAAGCTACCTTGTATCTCAGCTTTCGGACGGTTATTTTCTTTCTCTTTCAATTTCCTCAAAAACTCCTTCAAACTATCTGATTGCTCGAACCGTGGTTTATCATGCCCTTTGAAAATCTCATCTTCAAAAACTTTTCTCTTCTCTTTAGCCAGTTTCTCAACTTGGTTTAGCACTTCTTCTTGAAGTATTGTGGATATTCCTCACTCGTTATATCTTCCATTTCAACGTCTTCAAAAGCAGGAACATTACAGTCATCAGAATGATTCCCGGCTTCCTTTTCAGGTATCTTTGGAATGTAATTGTCAGCAAGCAACTCTTCCAAAGTCTTCCCCACCTGTTTAGCTAAACCTTCAAGTATCTCTTTAGAAACTGCCGCAGAAACCTCTCCATCTTCAAGATCTGGATCATCAAACTCCAACTCAAACAACTTATTGCTGGACTCAAATATTTCTGGAAATCTGCTTGTCATGTCAATCGTCCAGACTCGATCTGTGAGCATCTGGCGATACATGTTCTTATCTTCTTCCGATAACGACTACAGTTTTTCATTCCAGAAGATATCGTCATCAACATTTTCACCTGGAGTCTTAGAGCTCGACTCTCCACCCTTACTTGAATCACGCTTTTCATAAGTATACTTCTCAGCGTTGTCATCATCATCATCATCACTACTATCAAAAGCAGAGCTGTTTCCATCACTCGATCCACCATCTGAACCTCCATCATCTCCATCATCTTTCTTCTTCTTCTTTTTAGAATCATTTCCAGCATCTTCATCAAGATCTTCATCCTCTTCCTCGTTAGATGGTTCAAAGTCTACCTGCTCTTCTTCTCTTTCTTTATCTTCTTCACCAGCTTGAAGTAGAGGAGCTCGAGAGTACAAGCCTTTTATCAAATCATCCATATGCTTGTTACTCTTCATCAGTTGTTTGTTCTCCTCTTTCAAGACAATAATTCTTCTGGTGTTTCGTTGCTCGTGCTTCAGCAACTTCTTGTTCTCTCTTTTCAACTTCTTGATTGTTTTCTTCAAAACATCATTATCATCATGGGATGTGACTACGACTTCCAACATCTTTCGATCATTTGACTTCAATTGCTCGATCTCAGTTTGCTGTTTGTTGATAATACTCATCATCTCAGATAATCTTTGATTCACAGCATTCATGATATCACTATCCACTGAGGCGTACTTCTTAACAGGTGGTTCAGCAACTTCATGCAGTTTGCCTTTTCTCATCTTCTTAAGCATGTTATCTAAAGCTTCATTAAACTGATCAACAGGTATATCATCACTCTGTTGTGTGCTCGAAGTAGTCGCAGTCTTTTGTTTCTTTGAGACTGGTGCAGTAACCGGTGACTTAGAACTAGAAGCTGGTGGAAGTTTCTTACCAGCTATGAGCGATTCAATCTCTATCTTTCTCTTCTGACTTGGTTTCTCCTGTTTCTTCTTCTTTGACTTTTCAGCCTGTACAGGTGAACCGGTAAAAACTTCATCTAAATTCAGAATCACTTCATCATCACCAACTGGAATTGGACTCTTAGCACCTTGATCTTCAACAGTTTGACTAACAGACTCACCAGCCACAGTGGCCTTGGGCGTGGTGGTCTTTAACGTTTCAGTCTCCGAGTCCCAATGTTCGTCTTCTTGTGTCTCTTCAGAATCTATCGATGCTTCATCCACAATATGCAAACCTTTATTTGCCATCGTCTTGTTTCGTCTTGATGTGCTCTTTTTCTTCTCAGGTTCAGACACAACCTCTAACCTTATCCCTTTCTCCTTAACCTTTCCACTCTTGGCACCAACATTAACAACCTGTCTTTTGCGCTTCGCATCTGGATCAACAGGATGTAATGGGTTATCTGGATCTGAATCACTGTTTGCGTGTCTTACAAGCCCTTCACCTGGATCTGTATAATCAATTCTTGCTAGATGTCCAAATAAACGCCTTACTGGTGGACGTTCATTGACCGACAATCCTTTGTACGCCTTCATCCTAGCAAGTGTATTAAGTGACATATGTTCCTGAACAACAATATGCTTAGGGTCCCTCTTCAAGTCTTTATACTTGTTATCAAACACCATCTGGAGGAAACGAGGATATAGCAGAAACTTCAAATTCCTCGTGCCGTTTACAGGCTCTAACAAGTGTTCCATCAGCATGCCTGAAACATTGAATGGTTTGTTCAATACCAGGGCTACCATCAACGAACTAATACTCTTGCGCATTAAATCATATCCTCCAGCGGCTGATCCGAAGACATGTATCAAAACATGTGCCAAATATTTAAATTTAGGGCACAGTTTTCCCTTGTGCAATGAACCGTCAGTGATTGGTCCATTGTATTTCATTCTCAGGAAACACTTTCGCTGATCCATAAAACTCAACTTCTTAGGATCTGTCTTCTCATCTTGTAAGTTCAAAGCTTCTCTTAAATCCTGCTCACATACGATAACCCTCTGCCCTTGGATCTTGCTAATCAAACATGACTCGCAATTCCAGAAGTCCAGCTTTGCTCCTGACCAGAATTCTTGCATCATGTCTCGGTAAATGATAGTAGGTGTAGCAATTGCGTCAATCACCCTACTCCTCTTCAAGAATTCAATGATCTCGACAAACTCCGTGTGCTTTTTAATTTCTCCGAGATACGCACAGCAATTATGCGCATTTTTGAAGGTTAAAGGCTCTTCAGGAACTTTCTTAGCAGGTTGTGAGGATGATCCAGCTTGCTCAGTCGTCTTCTCGTGCTCAGACATGGTTAATTCTGCAAAACAAAACAAAGACACTTGTTAAAAATCGACAAAAATTCAAATCTTGAAAATTTTGGTAATTAACATTCTCATTCGCCCAAACGGGGGTGCGAATGAGAAACACTAAGTGCGAATGAGAAAAATTGAATGGTACGAATGTATGAATTTTGGTAAAAAGTTTCATTCGCCCACAAGATCTTCATTCGACCAGTTTGTCATCTCCTTCGCCCATTCGAAAGGGTCGAAGGAGTCTGTTCATATTTTTGAATTTTCAATTATGAAATTTATGGTTTCTGATCATGTTCTTTTGATTTGTATAGCCACTAACAATGCCGATTAACCATTTTAAACTAACAGATTCATCAATTTCTCATTATCTCTGTGTTTTCATATTAAACCTAGGTTTCGAACTAAAGTAATGATCAATTGATCAATCTACTGTTTTTGAAACCTTGGTTTATGATTTTTCTCCCCCTAAAACACAGAAATAATGAATCCCTATAATCAATTGTAACAATGAACTAATTAATATCAGTTTTTAAGAATTAGGGCTCGAAACATAAAAACAGTGATTAATCCTTGGTTTCTTGATGTTAACCTGTAAAAGATAGTGGAAAAGAATCAGTGAATGTAGTCGATCACAATGGTATATCACAAAATAACAGGGCAACAAGGTGAGGTTAGAGTGAAAATTTTGAAAAATTTTGGTATAGGGTCGAATGAGACTGATATGGTATATATAGGCACACTCCTTCGCCTGTTCTATTCGTACGAATGAGAAACTTTTGTCTTCTTCGACCCTAGTTAAAGGTTCGAATGAGCCAAAAGGGTTCGAATGAAACAAATGTTCAAGAACACTCTCCTTCGCCCGTTTAAAACATACAAAGGAACATGAAAAATCCCACATTCGACCAACCGAATGGGCGAATGAGAATTGGGATTTTTGATAAATTTTCCAAATCTCAAAAACGAGTCTCGTTCCAATTATTTTCCAACTTTTAAGCATCCAACATTCAAATTTTCACATTTAAAAGGTTACAAAGCTCAAATGGTGTAACAAGGTTTAGGAAATCGACATCAACCACCATCAGTTATCAAAAATAAGATGGAAATGAAAAATCTTTTTGGATTTTCTAAAGTTTATGCTAAAACACACCTAAAATCTTTTTGAGTTTTGTAATTTTTGACGAGAAAATAAAATGCAGAAATGTAAATGAAAAACTGTAAATGTTTTTGGGATTTCCGGTAAAGGGATCATATCAGGTATTGAGAAATCTGATCACACCGTTGAACTTTTGAATTATTATCATTAAAGACAATGTGTGATCTGGCAACTGCTGATATTGTGATCCACATAAACTCACATGCAGACTTTTGTGCAGTGCTTTAAACTGATACTGATATTTATAGTATAAACGTAATCGTCTGTGGTTCCCACGCACACGACATACTCCCGTATCAAGAAGTAAATGTACAAAGACTCATTGTAAAGCGTGATTATGCTTTCGTCGTCTGTAATTGTTCAAGGTATAATGCACAGAGGTATACAGGTCAGCAAATTAATGAAGCAAAGTAACATATGCACTGTACCAGGTTGAGGACTGATATTAATCATGATTTGCATCAATGATTAATACGATGTAATAGATAATCTTTGATCATCATATAACATGGAAAGTTCCTCAATTCGGTAACTTTAGGATTTGGCATAAAGCTCTTTTGTAAAGACACCCTGTCTGATCTAGGTCCGTAATGACTTACAGCAGAAGATCAGAGAGGCTATCCCCAGACAACTAATAACATAACGACCCTAAACCTCCGAGTTTTGTACAAATACTCTATCAAACGAAATTACGGTACTAAGACCATATGCCCATGAGGAGTTCATCCACACATCGATTCGTTTGATATGTATGTATCAGGCACGCAGTAATAGGTCTACGAAGCCTATCAGCACATCGCACAGACTCAGACACACGCCCTATATAGCAGTACATTACTTAGAATGTGTCAGATCCCCACTGATGTACTATCATTTCCCTTTATACTCCAGGAAATCATTTTTGATTTTTCTGATCTTTATAAATTTTCGAATTTACTGTTCCCAAGGATAAGCTGGAGCATTTCAAATATGTGACTGCCCAGATATCGTTTGTTCACAGAAATCTGACGGCATTAATCTAAGGGAAGAAGATATAGCAGTCAGCAAAGAAATTTTCTAATTTTTATGGATTTTGAAATTTTTCAATGTTTTTGGATTTTCGAAATTTTTCTGAAAAACAGTAAAAATTTAAACTAAAAAGTGATAGACTGAGGTGGTGATCAGTCTTGTTTTCTTTAATACCATTAGCTTTTAAAAGATAATCAAATCTGGATTTGTCAAAAGCTTTGGTAAAAAGATCTGCGCGTTGGTAATCAGTGTGGATTTTGACCATATCGATCAACTCTTTAGCATAACAATCACGGATAAAATGATATTTAATCCGGATATGTTTAGCCTTTGAGTGATTTACTAAGTCTTTTGTTAATGCGATTGCGGCTTCATTATCACAGTAAATAGGGGTTTTAAGAAATTGCAAACCGTAATCCACCATCTGTTGTTGGATCCAAAGAACCTGTGAGCAGCAGCTCGATGCTGAAACGTATTTTGCTTCACATGTGGATAGTGCAACTACGGTTTGTTTCTTGCATTGCCAGGTCACGATCCTGCTCCCCATAAACTGACATCCAGCCGTTGTGGATTTGCTGTCTTTATCACAGCCGCCCCAATCTGCATCACTAAAAGCGATTAGGTAAAAATTATCATCATGAGGGTACCAAAGTCCTTTCGATGGACAACCCTTCAGATATCTAAGGATACGCTTGACAGCTGCAAGATGACTTTGTTTCGGCTTCGATTGATATCGTGCACAAAGACATGTTGCAAACATTATATCCGGTCTAGACGCGGTGAGATACATCAGAGATCCGACGATTGCTCTGTATGTAAATGGATCAGTCAGCTCCGCCTTAACGTCAACTCCAATCCCGTGATTAGGTTGTATTGGGGTATCCATCGGCTTCGAATCATCCATCTGGAATCGGCTCAAGACTTCAGAAACGTATTTTGTCTGGTGAATAAAGATCCCCGTTGGTCTTTGTTCCACCTGCAAGCCAAGGAAAAACTGCATTTCTCCCATTGCGCTCATTTCGAACTTTTCCTGCATAACTTTTTCAAATTCCCTGCACATAAGTTCGTTAGTTGACCCGAAAATAATATCATCAACATAAATTTGTACAAGAAGCAAATCATCTCCTACTCGTTTCGTGAACAGTGTGCAGTCTACCAATCCGCGTTTGAATCCTTTCGAGAGAAGATACGTGCTCAGCTCCTCATACCATTGTCTCGGAGCTTAGTGCAACCCGTAGAGAGCTTTGTTTAAAACATAAACCTTATCCCGGTGAATAGGGTCCTCAAAGCCTGGCGGTTGACCTACGTAAACTTCCTCTTTGACCACACCGTAAAGAAATGCGCTCTTTACACCCATCTGATACACCTTGAATTTCTTCCAGGATGCAAACGCTAGGAACATTCGGATAGCTTCCAAGCGTGCAACAGGTGCATAGATTTCATTGTAGTCGATTCCCTCAACTTGATGAAAACCTTGAACGACCAAACGAGCTTTGTTTCTCACTATGACTCCTCTATCATCCTTCTTACACTTAAACACCCATTTGGTTCCAATTTTCTTTCTTCCCGGGGGCAAATCTGTCAGCGTCCATACTCCGAGTTTCTGAAATTGTAACAACTCTTCTTGCATTGCTTCCACCCAGGCATCATCCAAAAGAGCTTCCTTGTACGTCCGCGGCTCGACCTGCGAAACATAACAAGCAAACGACCAGTCATTTTGAAAACCAGATTTTTGTATTTTGGCATATAAAGCAAGATTGCCAATATTTTCTGGTGCTTGAGCATTTCTCAATTGCCCTCTTGTCATAACGCTGCTACCAGGATCACCAATAACCTGTTCAAGCGGGTGTATCCGATGTATCCGAGATTCCGGATAATCAGGTACTTGTACTTTCGTTTGAGTTGTCAAATTCTCGGTAGAAACCAGATCATTACCCACATTCGATGTTGAAGCATCAGTTGTAGTTAGGTTCACTGGTGGTGTCACTGTAGCATTGTCCAGAATAGCTTCACTTGTAGCATCATCGTCTTCATCTTCTGAATCTGATGAATTAAGCGTTGTAGAAGCTTCTTGAAACACCTCTTCTTCCATCACAGGAGCAGTAGTATCATTAGAAGCTGCTTGAGGATTTACAGTGATCGGACGCACTAACGGTGAAGTCACGGCGTTTTCGACCTCGTAATATAAGCGAAGTACAGCTTCTTCAACCATGCTATCTAGATTGAATGATTCAAAGAAGTCTTTGTAATCAAACATCCAATCTGGACCTCCTCCCTATACATTTTGAGTATATCTTTGTACTTCGACATTATCCCACTCCTCGACTTTTCTAGTTCTTTTGTTGAATACCCGTTTTAGTGGGGTTGCATAACCAACAAAATAACCTTCTTCAGCATTTGGTGCGAACTTCTCCGAAGGATTAAGCATTGTACACGGGGCACTAAATGGTTCTAGATACTCCAGATTCGGCTTGCGTCGGTTCAACAGTTCATAAGAAGTTTTGCCAAACTTCTTCACTGTTAAAACACGATTTAGAGTGTAACATGCTGCGTAAATTGCTTCATTCCAGAACATGACTGGAAGATTTGAGTCCGCAGGCATTGTTCTCGCCGTCTCGATTAGAGTCCTGTTCTTCCTTTCTGCGACACCGTTCTGCTGGGGTGTATACGGAGCACTGTATTCGTGATGAATTCCCTTGTTTGCACAAAGATCCTCCATCTGAGCATTTTTGAACTCCGTCCCATTATCACTCCGGATTCGTTTGATCTTCAAACCATAGATATTCTCCAGACGTGTAAACAGAACTTTCAGGTTGTCAAAAGTGTCGCTTTTCTGGTGTAAGCACATAACCCATGAAAATCTTGAATAATCGTCAGTCACCACAAGACAGTACAATTCCCCGGCATGACTTTTATGCCTGACTGGACCGAATAAGTCCATGTGCAAACGCTCAAGCGGTAGTTCAACAGAATTGACTTTCTTTGGTCTATGGGCCTATTTGTGCTGCTTTCCCTTTTTACAACTAACACACTTGTCATTCAAATGGAAATGTTTCACATTAACTCCCGTGACAAGTTCGTTCTTCACTAACTGGTTCATCTTTCTCAAATGAATGTGTCCCATTCTCCTGTGCCACATTATAGATTCTTTTTCTGTAGCCTTAGAGAGGAAACACGTGACTTGGCCATGGGTGGTCATAGCTTTGGACATATCGAGAATATACAAATTATTTACTCTCGGTGCCTTTAGCATCACCCACTCTTTTGGAAGTTCAAACCCTGGTTTCAGGATGTAGCAAGATTTGTCGTCAAAATAAACAGAGAATTGCTTATCACAGATTTGGCTAACACTAAGCAGATTGTAATCTATCTGTTTCACGTACGATATCCGCTCAAATGTCACGACCCCATTGCTAACACTACCCTCCATCGTAATGTAGCTTCCTTTATGTCCTGCAAACGCTACATAACCTCCGTTTATATTCTTGATATCAAAGAGTAGCGTGAGATCCCCTGTCATGTGACCAGAAGCTCCACTGTCAACAATCCATAGGCTGCTAACAGGGCCAGCTGGAGCTCCCTGCACATATCAAGTAAAGCAGTTAGATCTTTCGGGGGACCCAAGCCTGTTTGGTCTTGGGTCTTTGAACTGGTTGTTTCAAAGATTCTTTCGATTCACAAACATCTTGGGTTTTCTCAACCCTTTTCTTCTCACTCTCAACTTTCTTTTTCTCAGTTTTCACATTCTGTGAAGTTGAGGCACCCTCAGACTCCTTTGATGACCAAGATTGTTCAGACCTTTTCAAGATCCGGATCTGAGATTTTGAGTTCTCAGCCGGTTTCTTTACTTCGTCTTTAAATGCAACCTTCTTGGTTACCTTCTCTGATTTAACAGAGACAGGTCCAACTGCTGGTTTTACATTAGGTTTAGAAGAGACCTTTTTGTTATCAGCAGTTGAGTTCATCACAGGTTTCTTTGCAGGTTTCTCAGTGGCTATCCGGTTGCGTTTATCATAAGTCATCGGACGGTTTTCCCTTTTGTTGTAAAAATTGTTTTGATTATAATAAGGTGCTTGCTGAGGGAAATACCGTCTTTGTGGATAACTGTAGTTGTCAACCGGATAATCATGATGTTGCCTCATCTCCACCTCGTGCCTCTTGTGTCGTACGTGTAACCTCACGAATTTTCCCATTTATTTTGCATTAAAGTATTTCCCGATCCATGATATAAAGTCTAATTTATTTCTAAGTATTCTTATCTTTATCCGTGCACTCTATTTTTCTAAGTTCCTTTTATCATTGTACTTAAAAAAAAATCTTCAATCATGACATATGTCCTATCCTAATTCTATTTATAAAATCGTCATTTTATAAGACGATGTTTTTTATTTTCTAATTCAAACTAATGATTTTTTTTATTTCTTAAATAAAGCCTTGAGTCAAGAGTCAAAGTCTTAACAACATAATTCTTGGAGTCAAAGTATTAGTCAAACAGTCAAAGTCCTGGTCAAAGTCCTAGTCAAAGTCTTAGTCAAACAGTCAAAGTCTTAGTCAAATAGTCAATTCATCATAAAACCTTACTTTATGGTGTTGACCAATTTTAATGGCTAATTGAATCCAAAACTAGTATAAAAACCCACCTATGACCCATTATACTTTGCACCTCTAAATCGATTGTTTCAATCCGATTAAACTTTCCCTCATACCTTTCTTCTATAGTCTATTACTTCTACAATTGAAACTTTGATTATAAGCTCTTGTAATTGGCAACTTTGGGGCTACACATATTCTATTTCTCGAGACTTAATACTTTGCTAAGGTGAGTTTACGTAACCATGTTTATGCAATTCTTCATACTTGCAACATTATACTTAAGCAATTCTACATGCATGTCTAGTTGTAAACTTTAATGCCTCATGAATTAGACAACAACAACAGTTTCAACGAGTTTCAACGAGTTTCAACATTACATAATCATTAGCTATGGCCAAGCCGGCGATACTTAATAATAGATCTATTGGATTGACAATCCCACCCGGATACGTGTACCTCCTACATAGGTAGCGTGGGTGATTGTTATCGTTCCAACATATTATTAAGGTGAACCGTGGATGACGGGATGGACCTAAACTAGTCGGAGGTTTGATTATGTCGATTCAACATATCATGTTTATTCATGTGGACTTAAACTTACGATAGACATATGAATTGCTAAACTTTTATACTAAAACTATTTGCTTGACATGGCTTATGTATTCTCACCAACTTCTAGTTGACCCCCCCCCCCCCATTTTTACAACTCAACAGGAAATAATGATGATTGAAGTCTAGACAGTTAGCATGAGGAGACAATTTGAAGTTTATGCTTTATTTGGTTATTTGATGTATTAGAATTCCATTCAACACTTATTATGTATTTTCAATTTTGGATATTTGCACTATAAATAAATTTCAATTAAAACTTGAATACCATGTGCTACTGTATACTCATTCATACGTGACACCTCGATGTTTCCGCCATCGGTTGGGGTGTTACAGATTGGTATCAGAGCCATGGTTATAGGGAATTAGGTTATTAGAAAAATAATCTAGTCTATAACCATAGGATTATAATCTGTACTTGCTCCTTTTACTGGCAACCCTACTTGTTTCTATTCTCTATCTCCCTCCTACTTCTTATCCCTACTTTAGTCCCTACAAGAAGATTGTTCTCCATCACAAGATCTACTCTTAGACTAATAGGACAAAATCCTCAGGTTTAACCTGAACCACCTTGAGATCTCGTCGAAGTTCTAGATTTTAATAACGAACTCGTGCAATCTGGAAGGGTGAACGCCTGTCTTCTGAGTCTTCTGTCTAGGCTGGCATTGCGCATATATCCCAATCAGACGAGGGACCCGGATGCCTACCTGGGAATTCTCGGGATGAGTGTTCACTTATAGGCTAAAGCATGTCTTCACTATGTTATTAGAATCTAGAAGTTTTGATAAGTCAACGTTTTCGTTTATTCGTTTTAATTAATGAATAAATGATTACACTCACTTTCCTTAAACTAAGCTCTAAAATCTCAAAATTTTACAGCTTAAATCAATCTCATTTCATAACCATCTATGGATTTCACAATCACACTTCACCTTACCATCTTAGCCACTTTTTTAAATATTCAACACCCTACCCAAATCATATTATTTCATTTCTCCACATGTTTCTTATTTTTAAAAAATATAACCTCATACCTTAGCACAAACTAAAGATTTCTAAATCTTGTTGTATTTTCATTACCTAGTAACTTTACAAAGTACATATTTTTGTCAAAAGATATCCTCGAACTTAAATTCAATTGTTTATTTATTGACGTAACAAACAATTTTCTATATAATGCTTTAAACTATTAAAAATCACTTAATAGAACCTTGATCTTCAAAACCTAATGTCATGTTTGAAATCTCCAACTAACGGGAATATTTTAATCAAAGCCCACTTAGCTTGTACCATTTAACAACTTTTGCTTTATGTATAAAACCAATTTTGAAAATAAGATTTTTTTTATAGGAATAATATCTAGTCTCTAAATTCTCCATTGACACTCACTCACAATCAACTTGTTCAAATTTTTACAATATTTGGCATATACCACAATCATGTTTTCTTATACACTTGATTATAACCTTTGATCCAAACCCCATAATCTCCTTACTATAAAATAAACTCTTTATCAACTATCTTCACATTCACTATCCCTCACAACCTTGATTCTGCTTTTTCATCATCCTCTCAAGAACTAAATTCATATCTTTCACCTTCTCACACATGAGCTAGTTACCCATGATAACCAAACTATTGAAACTTGATTGTGTGTTGCATCAAACATAATCCTTAGTTATACATAAGGATTTGACTATCTACCATATTTGAACATTTGAAACTAGAATTCATGAAATATAAACTATTTACTATAGACACACCTAGAGTCATTAACCTTGTCTAGGGCAACTCTATTACAACTCACATGCTATACTTGATACTTGATTGCTTACATGTACATATTATCAATTTGCAATTTATGTGTGTGTGTAAATCGGTACACTTAATCAAACAACTGATAGAGGATGAAGTACTTGCTCAACAGTTAGTAGAGTACCAAATAACCTACTCAACGATTGGTAGAGGTCATCATGCCTGCTCAACAGTCGGTAGAGGCCCTACAACCTGCTCAACGACTGGTAGAGGCTATCGTACCTGCTCAACAATCGGTAGAGGTTCTTACTCACTGACTGGTAGAAGTCTTTTTCCTGCTCAACAGTTGGACTTATTTTTGGATACATTGTATACAATTCAATCGCAAGGTTATTTTGCATTACTTACATGTGTTTTTAGAGTCATAGAAGGACACAAAACCCTAATGTAAGGTAAATTGGTGATTGCGGTCCGGAACGTAATCATGAATTTACAGGTACGTTAAGGTGGTGTGAAATTCTATCAAGGTTTTTGGTAGAGAAACTAATTATAAACTCTAGTTACCTGGTAGTTCATTTAGCCTTTCTATAGTCAATCAACTCATGCATTTCTTTTAGGATTTCTAAAACTTAAGATTCTTATTCACCTTGCGATTCCAAGACACACCTAATCCTACCCTTAAAACTCACAGATAACAAACCTCTTACCAAATTATTCGAAATAGTTTATTTAGTTACCTATAAATTCATGTCATGTCTTAACACAAATTTTCCAAACCACAGTTGCCCTAATTTCTACCCAATCACTGTCAACCCGGTGTTTTTTTTATAACTTCGGGATGAAGTTTCTAAAAGTAGGGGAGACTGTAACCTCACGAATTTTCCCATTTATTTTGCATTAAAGTATTTCCCGATCCATGATATAAAGTCTAATTTATTTCTAAGTATTCTTATCTTTATCCGTGCACTCTATTTTTCTAAGTTCCTTTTATCATTGTACTTAAAAAAAAAATCTTCAATCATGACATATGTCCTATGCTAATTCTATTTATAAAATCGTCATTTTATAAGACGATGTTTTTTATTTTCTAATTCAAACTAATGATTTTTTTTATTTCTTAAATAAAGCCTTGAGTCAAGAGTCAAAGTCTTGACAACATAATTCTTGGAGTCAAAGTCTTAGTCAAACAGTCAAAGTCCTGGTCAAAGTCCTAGCCAAAGTCTTAGTCAAACAGTCAAAGTCTTAGTCAAATAGTCAATTCATCATAAAACCTTACTTTATGGTGTTGACCAATTTTAATGGCTAATTGAATCCAAAACTAGTATAAAAACCCACCTATGACCCATTATACTTTGCACCTCTAAACCGATTGTTTCAATCCGATTAAACTTTCCCTCATACCTTTCTTCTATAGTATATTACTTCTACAATTGAAGCTTTGATTATAAGCTCTTGTAATTGGCAACTTTGGGGCTACACATATTCTATTTCTCGAGACTTAATACTTTGCTAAGGTGAGTTTACGTAACCATGTTTATGCAATTCTTCATACTTGCAACATTATACTTAAGCAATTCTACATGCATGTCTAGTTGTAAACTTTAATGCCTCATGAATTAGACAACAACAACAGTTTCAACGAGTTTCAACATTACATAATCATTAGCTATGGCCAAGCCGGCGATACTCAATAATAGATCTATTGGATTGACAATCCCACCTGGATACGTGTACCTCCTACATAGGTAGCGTGGGTGATTGTTATCGTTCCAACATATGATTAAGGTGAACCGTGGATGACGGGATGGACCTAAACTAGTCGGAGGTTTGATTATGTCGATTCAACATATCATGTTTATTCATGTAGACTTAAACTTACGATAGACATATGAATTGCTAAACTTTTATACTAAAACTATTTGCTTGACATGGCTTATGTATTCTCACCAACTTCTAGTTGACCCCCCCCCCCCCATTTTTACAACTCAACAGGAAATAATGATGATTGAAGTCTAGAGAGTTAGCATGAGGAGACAATTTGAAGCTTATGCTTTATTTGGTTATTTGATGTATTAGAATTCCATTCAACACTTATTATGTATTTTCAATTTTGGATATTTGCACTATAAATAAATTTCAATTAAAACTTGAATACCATGTGCTACTGTATACTCATTCATACGTGACACCTCGATGTTTCCTCCATCGGTTGGGGTGTTACAGTACGTACGGGTAGGTGGCAAGTAAATGTCCCCTTTCCCCGCATTTAAAACACGCACGGTATTCTTCATAGTTTTCTTTGATAGATGACTTGGAAAAACTCGCAATGGGATATCGATCAACCATGCATTGTTTCCTTAAACTCTCAGGAGCTGGTTCCTTCGAGTAAGGCGGTTCAATGAAACTGTTTGCTTTATCAACTGGCAGAACGAATTGTGTGACATTGACCTTGGCATCTTTATCCGAATAAATTTTCTCTAAAATTTCTGGAGGAATGTCATTGGTTCGTTCATATTTTGGAAACCAAATTGTACTTTCCTGCCAGATCTTTTCAATTTTGGAATAATTCACAAATTTAATCGGATATTCATCATCAGACAAAATCTTATCGGAGCCTTGCATCCGATAGAAAATTTTCACAGGTTTGTCACATGATTCGTTTCTCATTTCATTAGGCTTCTCAATTTTAATTTCATTTTTCTTTTCAACCGGTTTAACCACATTTTTCTCAATTTTCTTTACCTCTTTCTTTTCAACACTTTTACCAACAGACTGTTCAGCTTTCTTAACAACATTCTTTCGATGAGCATTTGCCATGGGATGAACGATCTGAGATGGTGAGACTGGCTCAGTAGTGATTATATGATTTTCGTCAGGGATATCACTTTCACTTTCAACAGTCTCAGACTGTTCATCTTCTTCATCAGAATCATCTGCAGCGACCACACCCTCATTGTTTCCCAATACAGGTCTCACATCAGAATACGGGTCTCCGACACTGGATGTGTTGGACTCGTAATCTAATGTGGAGTCAGATTTGACTAGAGTCTCCGGTGGTATTGCATGTAAATTATGGTTTTCGAACAACACCGGAGATGGGACAGCCTTATAGTTTGCACTATTCGACTGGAAAGGTCCTTCGATGATATGGTCAACTACATATGCAATGTGCTTATAACTCTCTAACTTCTTATTCACCTTTTCAGCGAAGTACTTGATGGTTGCCATTTCTAACTTGGTGTTTTCCATTTCATTAATATAGTTATTAATGGCAAGTTGTTTTATTGACAAAGTCTTTTTGAGTTCAGACACATCCTTTTTATAACCATCAAGAACTTTGTTGAAATCTTTTAAATCTTTTTGATAAATCTGACAGTTTATTTTGGCACTCTCAAGTTGTACCTTGAGAAACTTATTTTCTTCTGTCAATTTATCAAAATCAGCACATTTAACACACACTTTAGAATGAGATTCAGAACTTACCGGTTTAGGAGGTTCTGTCATTGCCATCAACGCGAAGTGAGCTTCCTTCCCTGCAAAGAAATTGGAGTAGTCAATCTTGGTGCACGCATCATCTACCATGCACGACTTGCAGGTCATAAGGAAATCAGCTTCAGCTAGCAACTGATCAATGTCATCGTCTAGTGAGTTCACACTAGCTTCCGAGTCAGAATCACTCTCCATATCCGAATAAGCTGAATCATAGTGCTCTCCAACATCTGTGACAGAATCAAAAATCATTCCAGATTTCTTGTCTTCACTCTCAGCAATCATATCCTCATTCAACTCCTCTATTTTCAACTCTGACACTTTCTCTATCACAACCTCCTCTTCAATCTCCTCATGCTCATCCAAACTCATCTTCTGTGCCACACAAGCCACATTTCCAGCAGTAATCTCCTCCACTCCCAATTGCATACCCGTCCAATCAAAACCTTTATCTTTTTGAATCACAAGTGCTTGGTTTTGATTGTCAGTTTGGTTTTGGTTTTGGTTTTGAGTGTTAGGTGTAGAGATAGGAACAATGGTTCGGTTTGGATTCTGTTAAGGTTGATTTTGAGTTGTGGGTTGTCTAGTATTGGTGTTTTGTTGTGTGTTTTGACGATTCTGGTAGTTGTTTTGAGGTTGAAAGCTAGAAATGTTGGGACTGTTGTATGATACTTGATTTTGGTTTTGGTTTTGTCTGTTTTGGTAGGTTGAATTGAACGGGTTTCGAATACCTTGCTGTGCCGGCTGTGTACACTCTCTCTTAAAATGACCCTTCTCACCACAATTGAAGCATGTAACCTTGGCTTTGTTGAAGCCGTAAGTGGTGTTTGGAGAAGTTGAAAGGTCAGTTCTTCCAATTTTCTGGATAAAATCAGTGGCTCTCCTCATTATGCTTGCAAATGCCCACTGTATGTCCATAAGCTCCATCTCCTCTTTATTGATTTGTGCGTAGTCCTCATTGGTGAGATTGTTGTTTCCAATCTGACTCGCAACTAAACCGTTGTATGATGCAACCATAGCAGATACTAAAGCAACATGCTGTTGAGCAATCTCAACAGTCACATTGTTAAGATTAGAGGTCTCTAACACAATCGGACTTTGATTTGATTGTGTTTGAGTAACCTGCATCTGATTCATGTGAGGAGTATATTGTTGTTGTTGAGGTTGATTTGCTGTGTAGCAGGCATCTTGTTGTAAAGGTGAAAAAAGTGGAATAAAGTTTGGTGTTTGATAAGATTGTGGTGTGTATGATGGTGTGTATGATGAAGTTTGGGCAAGATAGTTTATTGGTGCTTTTGTGGGTTCAACAACATTGGATACGCATGCAATGTGAGGAGCAACATTTGAAGTCGTGCTTGAAGTAGAAAGAGAAGTAGATGTACCACTCACATACAGATCTGGATTCTGTGGAATCTGTGCTCTCTTGGCTTTCCTCTTCTCTTCCATTTCTTTGTTTTCCAGCTTTTGAATGAACTCGTTGATAGTCCAATACTGGTATGCATCCTTTTCCTTTAACACTTCAATGTGTTGGTTCCAGTATGGTGGTAAAGCATCAGCAAATTTATCCACCAGTTCTGACATCGGTATGCTGATCTCATAGCTCGAAAGTTCTGTGAGCAAATGGCAATACCGTGGAACCAATTCTTTTAGAGTCTCATTGCCCATGTAACTAAAGTTCTCAAATTCTTTTCGAAGCTCTTCCATTCTCAGCTTCCTTGTCTTCTCATTACCATCATGTCTGTTTCTCAGCATATCCCACAATTGTTTTGATGTTGTACACGATCCAAACTGATGCAGCAAATCAGTGTTGATTGCCTGAGATAACTGAGAAAACGCCTTCTTCTCGATCGAAAACCTCTTTTTCTCATCATCAGCCAAATTCTCCAACGGTATCGGTTCTCCAGTGTTCTCCAGAATAGGAGCAACATAACCCTTTACTATCATCTGCCATGCATCGGCTCCCTCTAGTCCTTGTCCCTCCACATGTATCTTGAACTTTGTCTTCCATGTGTTGTACTCCTTCATGTCCATGAGCTTTAGTGGACGATTGCCGCTTCCTGATGATAGATCTTGAATGTGTGTAGATATGGCATTGGTCGTATGCGAATGAACGGCAGCTGCTGCTACTCCCCAATAGTTGTCAATTGGTTGTTGTAATGGTTGCACAACTTGTTGAGGAGCAGAACTAGTCATAGCTATGTAATTGATTGGCTGGGATGGTGGACTAGTCTTCTGGGCTGCAACTGACCATGGATCTCGTGTTGTCTGCTGCTGTGGTGCTTGAGTAGGTCTTGGCGTTGTTGGAAAGTTCCACATCTTAACCTATCGGACAGGCGAATGAGAAATATCCTTCTCCTTCGACTGTTTTGAATGGTACGAATGTGGCCTGATATCACACAAACTTCTTTCGACCGTTTACTTCTCTCGTTCGACCGTTTTCCTTCTCCTTCGACCGTTCGATCAGTCGAATGTAACACCAACGGGCGAATGAACACAAATAAGCAATGAAAGTCTACGTTCGACCACTAAAACAACACCTTCGACCACAAAATCTCTCTTTCGACCAAATGAACTCACGCTTTCGACCGTTCTCTCTTCGTTCAACCCCTGGTAATTCAAAAACGGTTATTCTTTGAAAATCCGTTAATTTTGATCATGTTTTTCAAATGTTGATGGATTTTGATGATTTAAATCAAGTTTTGAATCGGAATTGATTTGGAACAGGTTTCATGAAGAGAATTATCCAAATTAACCTTGAAAACAAGTTGTAATCAATCAAAATCTTATCAAATCAGTTTGTTCAATGAAAACAGAAACTTTTTGACCAAAATTGGGTCCAAATCAACTGAGAGACTATCAATTTGTGGTTGTTTGATCCAGAAAATCTCTGATACCACTTTGTATGTGTGTGTATGTATGGATCGTGTAAACAACAAAGAATGATCAAACAAGTTAGTTTTAGGTGCGGAATCCCTAAAACAATCACAAAATAATAGTCAAACAGATCAAAACAAGTAAATCAACATTTCAAAAGCTTTCTATTAATTAGAAACGCAATTACATGTTTAGAGATTGATACAAACAGGATAAGAACGTGAAAAGAGCTAAATAAACTTCTAGAGAGAGAATCAGAAAGTGGAGGGAATAATATGACACAAAGTTACATTCAAAAAATCAAGCTTGACTATTTATAGACTGCACATTCGCCCAAATGATTCGTGCGAATGTGCAGGTTCGACCAAACCAACTGGTCGAACCAAGCCATACATAAACAATATTCACATTCGACCAAAACTGTTCCTTCGCACCCTCTGATCTTCCTTCGACCAAACAAAAACCTTCCTTCGTACCTATTATTTCTCCTTCGCACCATCGACAATTATCAAAACATGTTTATTGTACAATCCGAAGCACTAGTCGCACAACTGCATCTACATAGGACAATAATCATTATGTGACTGTCATGAGCCCGTAACCAAATCATGATGAATTTTGTCCCTCACCCATTGTACACTAAAGACAATGAATGAAATGTGAAATAAAAGCACTCTTCTGATATTTGTCATCCGGTTAGAGCGACTAACCAAGAGTGGGGGTGTCAACCGAATATATATATTCCGGTGTTTCATGCCTAAGTCCATAGTTAATGGTTACAGTAAAATGTATGACATGAGGGCTTTATGAGTACTCTGAACCTTTATGTCTCATGATCAAATAATAGTCAAAAATGTAATTGAACTTATACGCGTGGTTTCCCCTAAAACGTATGAAAACAGTAAAAATGGCGTTGTGGGAACTCACCTGATGTCTGAGTGCTAACTACTGACTGAATCTGATATGAAATGTCCGAACAAAAGTGCCCTAGATTCACATATGGACAACTTAAGTCTATGTATTGTATTATTGACCATGCAATTACTCACCTGACTTGTACTTTTATGGACTGTGTGTCTTTGTACGGCTGTCCTTATATGACACACATTGTATGTGTTAGAAAGCTTGTTTTTGTCGTTATTTTGTTCATGATTAACCATTTATGGCAAAAATCGGTGTGTTGGTTTATGTCACCATGCGGTATGTGCCATTTACTTGTACGAAATAAGGCATCTTAACACATGTCTTGAGTTGTTATTGTGTAAAATGTCGTTTTCCCATTTTTTTTTACTATAGTTTACACATATGTCCATGTTTTTAACACATGTATTTTTTAAAAACTTTGATATAAAACTCTATTAACATATGTGTTCTTGGCTTTTAACGTATGTTCCGAAATCATCATTATGTATATATATATCAAACTTTAAGTTCCAAAACAATTTTTATGGCTTTATATCAACCCTAACTCGACATTGTGATAACCATAACTAATTAATAACGACTTGTCATAACCATATACATGTGTGTGAGTGATGACACTAATGTGGGTCGAATCATAGATAAAATCAATGCATAGATAGTTATTTAACATACCACACATAAAATGACTTAGAATGAAGATGTAGGTGATATATAGTTGATTTCCTTCCACCTTCAACCTCCAAGAGCATTCAAATGGATCGTGTGAGTTGTGGTGATGATGTTTGGTTGATAATGGGCTTGGGGTTTGGGTGCTTTGGGGTCAGCCGAGGGTGTGCAGAGTGATGGTTAGTGTGTTCAAGTGTTTGAGGTTCAAGGGAGTTGCGTGGTGTGTCTTGGATCCCCATCGGCCCTTATATACATGAGAGGGAGAGTAAGAGAAAGTGTGAATGGTTTTGAGTTTGTTTGGTAAGTCAACTTTCCTAAAACATGATAATATAAAGGTGTTGTGACAAATTGGGTAATGTATTCACTAGTGTGATTATGCTCTTCCTTGGGACTTGTTTGGGCCGATTTTGTATAGTGATTTTGGGTGGTTTTAGAAGTCAAAATGGTATAAATCAAAGGGATGGAATGTCAAAGCTTCAATTGGATGAAACACATGAGTTATTGTGAGTGATGGTTAGTGTTATATGTTTGTTTGTGTTGGGTGGCTAGTGAGCCGATTATGGGGAAAGATAAAATAGGTTTTGGAAAGTCAACTTGTATAAGAATGGCCTTGTGATTGTCCAACATTTTATTCTAGTGATACACATGAGAAATTGAAATGTGAATGTGGGAATGTAGATGTATATGTATGTGTATATGCGATGTGTGTGTGTGTGTTGATATGTGTCGTATGTATGTATATATGCATGTATATATTATGTTTGTGGTGTGTTTTGTCCATAATAATACCTATATATGTATATAGGGTCGCATATGTATATGTATGCATGTGTAATGGTTCATCAAACTCACATATATATGTTTATGGGCGTGTGGTCATGTATATGTATACATACCACTACTAGAAAAAGTGTTTTTCTTGACGCGCGTTTTATGACACGCGTTGATTAATGACACTCAAAAACGTGTGTCATAAAAAAGTGTCATGGTTTAAAAAATTTAGTTAAATTATGACACGCTTTTTAGCATGTCAAGAATATAATGTCAAGAATTAAAAATGATGACGGAATAAAAAAACGAGTGTCATCTATTACTGTCGTTACTTCACAACTTTAATTTCCCTCCCACATAATAGTCCAGCCCTTTCGATTCTTTCAAAATATTGTCTGATGAAACTCGATCCTCACTTCAGAAACCCTAATCAGCCCTCATCACTTCTGATGAAATAGCTCCTTCCCTGAGTAAAATAAAAGATCATAGATCTAACCCTCCTAATCAGCCATCGCGCCTCAATCACTTCAGAAACCCTCATCGTCTAAACCTGTCGGCAAGACAAGTCTCTAGGTAAGTGTTATCGTAGCCACATTCTGTAGAAATTTAATTATAAGCTATCATAAATTGATGAGAATATCTAATATTTGCAGCCCTTATCAGCAATCGAACGCTCACTTCAGAAACCCTCATCGTTTACAATGTCAGACCCTAGACAGAACAAGCAATCGAACCCTAGCTAGCTCCTCTCTTCAGCAATCGAACCCTAGATCCTCACTTCAGTAAGTTCAATCGAACCTTAGCTCCTCTCTTCACTTCAATAATGTTTGTATTTATATGATTGTATATTTGTTAAAAGTTCAATTGTCGTGTATTGAATGCATATGATAGAAGATACAAAAGAAAAAATAAGGTTCTTAAGAATATGGGAGTTAAATGCATATAATAGAAGATACAAAAGATATGGCTAAAAATCTGCTTGCTGGGTTTAGAACCAAAGCCTACACAGGTTTAAAACTGATGAAATTTTAGTAACCCCTTATATCTGTTCTTGGATTTTCTTCCACACACATGACACACCCTCTGTTCTTGTTATTTAATTAGGTGGAATACGTTTGAAATTTTAGTAAATTGTTGCAGTGTTGCTCTTGGTAGTTAAATTGGCCAGATACTACAAGAAACCCTCAACTAAGACAACAAGTTGTTCATTAGCTTCTTATATATCTTTTGAACTGTTCATGAACTCGTTTAGTTGTTATTATTTGCATGTTATGCTTCATCGTTGATCCTTGTTTTTTTTCTTAACACTTTTCTATTGCTTGATAGTTTCTTTGCCTGCGATAAATGTTTAATACTCCTCTTAAGTGTCATTTAACTATTATTGCCTGCAGGGTGTTGGGTTTAATCAGTTGTTCAGCAGGTTAATGGGTAAACTGGGTCAGGTCAGTAGGTTAGTGGGTCAATTGGGTCAGGTAAGCAGGTTAATAGGCCAACTGGGTCAGCAGGTTAATGGGTCAACTGGGTTAGCGGGTTAATGGGTCACCTGGGTCAGTAGGTAAATGGATCCACTAGGTTAGCAGGCTAATAGGTCAACTGGGTCAGGTCAGTAGGTTAATAGGCCAAACATGTCGTAGGTTACACTACTGCAGGTACAATCACCAAGGCCAATTACTTCCAACATATAACCATTTAAATCATTAACAACGACCACTACAGAGTGTTGTTAAAAGCGGTCGCCCAGGGCGCCTATGCGACCAAAAACCTAGAAGCGACCCATGTCCGCTTTTCTCTCCTAGATAAAAAAAAAGCAATGATTTGATTTTCGAAAATATTATCCCTTTACCAAGTTACAGCTATTTCTTTGTAAAATAATAATATCAAATTATCAACTTACCAAATTTTAGAGATACATATATCTTTTTTATTAAACAGTTGTGCATATCAATCTTTATAACCCTCTGTCCCTACATTCGATCTTTATAAACCTCTATCCTATATTCGATCGTAATAGACAGAGCAGAAAAGTTCTAAATCAATTATTTTCGCAGGTATGTTCAATTCTTTCTGATTTGTTTCAGTATTATTTTCGGTTTCTTCAGTTTTTTGAATCTATCTTTATATCCTATAATGTGTGTTTAAAAAAATAGTTATTAATATGGTTAATGCATGTTCCAGAAATGACAAGTGAATACATAAATAAAAAGGCTAAATTGCCACTTCCAATTTCTAAACTGTAAGTTGAACTGGTAGGCCGTTAAAAGCGAACTGCATAAATCTTAAACATGTCGCCTTAAAACTGATGTAATCATACACCATAATATACACAGTTCATAAAATTTTATACTGAAGTGCGTTGAGCCATTTATTTTATTGCTTCTACCTTTTGCTTGTAAGTTTATAATTGTGTTTTTTTCTTTTAATCAGGCATGAGGTGATGATTGACTTGTTCAAGAGAATTGCTGCTGAGAGACCTGAACCACTTCCTTCATCGGTCAAGCCATTTGCAGCAGCACTGCTAAGTTAAGAACTGCCACAAACCATTCATTGCGTCAATGGTGCACCATTTCAACTCAAGATTGAACCATAGGTCCGCTTTTTTCTTGCATAGTTGCTATATATCAATTTAACTGTATATGTGAGATACCGGCATAGTGTAGCTAAGGTGTGTACACTATTTGCAAAAAATTGGGCAGTCTTCAAAAATCCAGTTTTGACCCGAACACATTTGGAAGTTATGCTATTTTTGAATTTCTCGATTATTAACCCACATACTTAATTTTGACATTCAAAGTCAAAAGTGCATGTAGGTAAATTAAATTTAAGGCTGTTTGGATTAGCCTTCTCAAAGTGACATTCTAACTTTGTGAGGGTACAAATATTTATAACAGATGTAAATTGTGAAGTGCCCCTATTATGATCTTCTGAAACTACAGTATTCTTGTAATCTCATGGTGGAAGCCACTATTTTTTATTAGATCATAAGTTCACATGAAGCAGCCCTTGTAGTGATACATTTCTTTCCATGGTAACATTTTAAATAATGTTTTAAGATGCAAATTACTGTATGAACCACATTTTTGTTTTGAAGTGTCTAACTTGGTATTTTATTATGTTGTCAAAAGAGTGTGAGGCGCACGACTAGCCCGCAGTGGGCTGCGATCAGTGAGGCGTGCTTTGGGAATCAACATAGCGTTTGAATTTGCTTTAGAAACATAAACAAGGTAAAGCCCATCTTCAAGCATGACCTTCAAAGTCTCAATAGTTTAGTTGAATTTGTTTTTGTTTTTTAATAATAGAATCACCTTAAGGATTTAGACTTTGTGATCATCGCGAACCTTAACATTTTTATCTTATCAATTTAATTGTTGTTTCAGGTTGGTGGAGGAGTAGAAGTTTACACGGATGCGGATATGGATGCCATTCGTGAAGAATGGTCAGGTTATGCAGCAACCTTCATTTTCAAGTGATCCGTATTTTTAAGTCTAGACAACGTAATTTTGACACAATATTTTTGTAACTATTTAATACTTGTCGTAGAAATCGACAAATACTTGTATTGTAATGGGTTTTTAGTATATATAATATTATGGGGATGTTTATTGATTTTGTAGCTTATTAGTGCACTAATCCAGGTTATTATAGTAAAATCAGCAGGTTATTAATAATATATGTAGTAATTTTTTTTTTAGGAAAAAAAAAGCATGACACGCAAAATCAATGTCATAAGCGTGTGTCATAAATGCGTGTAAAAAACGAGTGTCATGAATGCTTGTCATTAATGCATGTCATTAAAAGATGACACGCGCCTGTATGTCATATTATTTTTATGACTATGCCTATAATGACATTCTTTTGCGTGTCATAAACACCCTTTCATGACGCGCAATGCGCGTCAAGAAAGACCTTTTTTCTAGTAGTGTACATATATATATATATATATATATATTGTGTAATCCATGATAAGTTCTAATAATACACCCGTATGTGATTTGTGTTTACACATGGATAGTTAACTCATGTTACATATGTGTTAAGAATTCAATCAATGGTTTGTGAAGTTCTATGATTTTCATGTGTTGATTATTCACAAAATGTCTCGTGAATGTCCGAGTTTGCATGGGTAAATGGAACTTTGTAATGGATTCCTGAACTATCCTGGGTCTTGCTAGACTCGTGGTGATGCATGTGTTAAGATAAAATATCTAATGCATAAATGTTATGGACAATAGGTGAGAGTGTGTGTAACGCCCAGCGTTTCCCAAATAATATAATAATAATTTTATTCATAAAACAATTTTTAATTCGTTAACACTAATATCTCGTTAGCAAATAATACGTTCTTACACGACATTAACTTATATAACATATATGTAATTGTCGTTATAATTAGTAGAATCAATAACTGCTCATGATAAATAAAACGCGACTAAAAATATATTATAACAAATATATGGTCCAACTACTCGTTTTAAGTCGGGTTATATAAATAAATTTAACAAAATATGTATTTTAAACGATTAAAACAAGTTACGTAATTTAAACGAGACCGAGTCAGTAACTGGCTCGTATACGCAGTACCCAACCACTTAATCCACACAATAACCCTAACTAATTAATCACCTCACCTTATTCCACCTCCATCCATCTTCTTCATCACTAAAACCCTAGCTACCATTCCCTTTAAATTCCTCTTTCATTTTTCCTATACCTATCTTATACACACAACACAAACACAAGACCTTTCCATGCTCTCTCATCTCTCCCTCGCTCAAGACCTAGCGGCCGCCGCCGCCGCTCGCTCAGCCACCAGCAACCACCCTTACCCTCTTCTCTTTCCTTCATCTCCTCCCTCTCTGGCTCTGCAGCAGCCGCCGCTAACCACCACTCCAGAAAGACCACTGCCAAACAACCATCCCTTCCACGCACAGAACCAAAACAAATCTGTTTCCTCCTCCTCCCTCACTCCAAACGCCGCCGCCAACATCAGACATCATCCCCTGCCCCTTCCGATTGTGAGACACGCCGTCGCAGCAACAACAAGACCCGACCCGACCTTCTACCTCTGACCCAACGACGCCCCTCCATTCCTCAACCAGGGGTTTTTGTCGTGGATCGTGGTGGTTCCTAGTAGCGGCTACAGTAACGGCTAGGGTGGTAGTCTCTGTTTGGTTCGGTGACCGAGGGCCGGTTGTGACCGGATAATGATTGGAGTGGCATTGGGACAGGGTCTCTATTCTTGTTCAGTTTCTTTTTGGGTCAACATCGATCATGGTTTCATGGTTTGTTGTGGAGCAGGGATCGGTTTGGAAGCTCGACTCAAGGTTGGTTGTTTCGTTTCAGGCTCATAGGGTTCGGGTGAACCAAATCTGGTCAACCTCACTCAGATTGGTTAAGATCTGGTCAAACCTGGTCAACCGTGGTCAACGCTGGTCAACTCCAGTCAACTGTCGAAGTCGGTCAAACTCTAGTTCTAGACGAATGCGTATTCGATTCGAGAGTTGTTCGCAGGAAGGTATAACGCGCCATGACTTTCGTTTAACGATTTTTATTATATATTAGGTTGTAATTAATTATATATCGTTATACATTGCGAAAACTTAAGCGAACCGAACGAATTATAACAAAGATTATTTTATTGTTAGTTTGGATGAATCGGATAACGACGAGCTTATGTTTATGCAAGATAACAACTCGAACTACGCTTATATAAATGTATTACTTGTCAAAGCGTAAGATTGATGATAAGTTAACCTTTCGTCGTGTAAAATAGCTTTGTTAAATAATGTTGTGTTTTGTGAAATCGGGCAATTGATGTTTTGAGTTAAAATAGACGACTTGTGTTGTCTGGTTTCTTACAAAAACAGAGGAAACTCTGCCCAAATTTTTATAAAATATAAGAAACAAATCGGCCTTTCAAGTTTATAATTATGTGTAGACAAGATTACGTTTTTACAAATAAATTATAATTTCAAATCGTACGTCGTCAAAAAAACAGAAATATTTATATTTATATTTACTAATAAGTACAAATATATGCTACCCAAGATACGAGTCGAAGTAACATTCGAGTCAAGCTACGTAAATATTATCTCGTTATACAAAATATATCTTTAACAATAACTTCAAGACGCGACCTTGAAATATATATATTAAAGTTTCTATTTCAAATAGCTATACGTACACAGATATTTTCGAGAAACAAAACCAAGTTCCTATCGGTTCGTTAAGTCATACACTCATTAAGACACGTATTGCTCACAATACGAGTCTAGGTAGTTGGATCAACTATCTTTACAACTAAGATGCGAAACAAGCTTATTTGCATTAGAATTTAAGACGTCCTTTATTTGTAATAGGACACAAGAGTTCAATTAATCCAAGTTCAGACTTGTGCTACTTGCTAGTATTTACACAGTGAATTTCAGGTGAGTTTACATAGCCCCTTTTATTTATCACCATTTTTGGGGTGAAACATGTTATAACATTATCATTGCAATTCAATCATCAATGTGTCTATGTGTTTTCTATGTTGCATTATGTCTTGAGCATGATTAGAGTAAGCACCATTCTAGCATAATCATTAACATTGATCAGCCGACGGTATACATTGATAGATCTATTGGACTGACAATCCCACCCGGATACGTGCCTCCTACAAAGGTTACGTGGGTGTTTGTTATCGCATAACATATTCATTGGGGCCATAAGTGTATGGTATGTATCATTTTATAACAGTCAGCAGGGTTGATTATGCACTCGATTTATTTCTAATATGTTCTCACATATGGGCTAGATTAACATGACACATGAATTGCACAACATTTTATTCATTTTATCATCAAAAACCTATGTAATTCTCACCAACTTATGTTGACCCAAAATACTTTCAAAATTAACATGTTTCAGGTAACAATGAAGCTGAGGCTTGAGTTAGCATGAGGATTTCTCTTGAAGTTTATTTGAAGTTATTGAAGTTGCTATTTGATATTATGTATTTGAATTCTTAGACATTATTTCACATTTTGGATATTATGTTTGAATAAATTATTTAAAATTATGTTATACCATGTGCTACTGAAAACAATCATCAATACGTGGCACCCCGATGTTTCCGCCATCGGTTGGGGTGTTACAGATTGGTATCAGAGCCATGGTTATAGGGAATTAGGTTATTAGAAAAATAATCTAGTCTATAACCTTAGGACTTTAACCAGTACTTGCTTCAATTACTTGTAGCTCTACCTTATCCTTATCTCTAGCTCTATCCTCATCCTTATTTTTTTTTAGCCTAACTTAGTCTTGCATACTCTCTTTCACTTACTTGCTACAATCCTAACGTACTTCTAGATTATTAAGGCAAATTCGTTGGGCTTAGACCTGATCTGTTTTGATAAGCCAATATTCTCGTTTATTCGGGGTTAGATATTTACAATCTTTGTGTTTCATTTTCATTTATACCCCCTCTCACTCCCGTATAAAATCTAAGTTTTGAATCTTAAAATTTTTACAATTCAAATATATTTTCTTCTTATATAATTCCCTCATTAGCTTAAACTTCATGAATCATTTCTGGGTTTCACAATCCTAATTCATTTTACAAACTTATAATATTATCCATAAGTCTAATTATTTTTAACATCTAACTCAAATCATATGTTTCCCTTTACATCGTACATATATCTATCATCTTTGATGTTTCTGGCCAATTCTATTTTAAACTCCCCCCCCCCCTTACATTTTTATTTATGTGTATATGTATATTTTGAAGATACCATCAACCATAAAATTTCATCACATTTGAGATTTTAAAAATCCTTGTTTAAAACTGTAACCTTATAATCTGTGTATAGGAGATACTATAGCACCAAAACTAAAGAGTACTGAATTTTGCCAAACTTTCATCACTTGGGAATTTCACAAACTATAACAAATAAATATATATTTTTTTTTTTAAAAGAGTCTTTTATTTCCACAAACTTATTTGTTAAATTTCAAATTTTATTGAACAGTTTATTGGCGTAGCAAATGATTTACGATAAAAATGTTTTAATCTATTAAGAATGATTTCTTTTATGTAATACTCGAAGCCTATTATACAAAACGTCTGAACAAATTCTTGATTTTTGAAATCCGACATCGTGTTTAAAACCTAAGACTCATCGAAATATTTTGATCTAGATCAATTTAGTTGTACTATTTAATGATTTTTGCTTTACATACAAAACCAAATTTTGAAAATAAAATCTTTCCCTCCACAGGAACAAAATTTACTCTACAATTTTTCCATTGACACATACTTATTTTAAACTTGTTCGAACTATTACAAATTTTTGGCAAATAAAACAATCATGTTTTCTCACACGCTTGTATCTAACTATTTATTCAAACCCCACGATTATTCTGCATGATCACCTTATTACTTGCGTCTTTTTTGAAACCCTATAAATTAAACCCTTTATCAACCATTTACACGTTCACCATTTCTCACAACTTTGATTATACTTTGAGTTTTCATCATCTTTCAAAATCCAAATTCACATCCTTTACCTCCTCGAACATGAACATGATCTCCACGATAACCAAACTATTGAAAACTTGATTATTCGTTGCATCAAACTTGATTCTTAGGTATCCGTGAGGATTTGATTATCTACCTGAACATTTGATTATTCATGATATTTGGAAGCATGGAAAATAAACTATTTGCTATAAACACACCTAAAGTCATTAACCTTGTCTAGGACAACTCTATTGCAGCTCGCATGCTATACTTGATACTTGATGCATTTACCAACATGCTTACATGTATGTATTATCAATTTGCAACTTAAGTGTTAAGCCAAAAACAATTGTTACACTTAATCAAACAACTGGTAGGGGATAAAGTACTTGCTCAACAGTTAGTAGAGTACCCAATAACCTGCTCAACGATTGGTAGAGGTCATCATGCCTGCTCAACAATCAGTAGAGGTTCTAATAACTTGCTCAACGATTGGTAGAGGTCATCATGCCTGCTCAACAGTCGGTAGAGGTTCTAATAACCTGCTCAACGACTGGTAGAGGCTATCGCACCTGCTCAACAATCGGTAGAGGTTCCTACTCACTGACTGGTAGAAGTCTTTTTCCTGCTCAACAGTTGGACTCATCTTTGGATACATTATACATGTAAATTGATACAAAGATTTATTAGACTCATTGATACAAAGATTCAATCACAATGTTATTTTGCATTACTTACATGTGTGTTTAGAGTCATAGAAGGACACAAAACCCTAATGTAAGGTAAATTGGTGATTGCGGTCCGGAACGTAATCATGAATTTACAGGTACGTTAAGGTGGTGTGAAATTCTATCAAGGTTTTTCGGTAGCTAATCAAATTATAAACGCTAGTTACCTAGTAATTCATTTAGTCTTTCCATAGTTAATCAACTCACACATATCAAAACTCTTACCCAAATTATTCGAAAACATATTAACCTATTACTTATAAATTCACGTTGTACCTTAACCCAAATTGTTCCAAACCATAGTTGTCTTAACTTCTACCCAATCACACTCAACCCTGTGTTTTTAATAACTTCGGGACGAAGTTTTCTAAAGTAGGGGAGACTGTAACGCCCAGCGTTTCCCAAATAATATAATAATAATTTTATTCATAAAACAATTTTTAATTCGTTAACACTAATATCTCGTTAGCAAATAATACGTTCTTACACGACATTAACTTATATAACATATATGTAATTGTCGTTATAATTAGTAGAATCAATAACTGCTCATGATAAATAAAACGCGACTAAAAATATATTATAACAAATATATGGTCCAACTACTCGTTTTAAGTCGGGTTATATAAATAAATTTAACAAAATATGTATTTTAAACGATTAAAACAAGTTACGTAATTTAAACGAGACCGAGTCAGTAACTGGCTCGTATACGCAGTACCCAACCACTTAATCCACACAATAACCCTAACTAATTAATCACCTCACCTTATTCCACCTCCATCCATCTTCTTCATCACTAAAACCCTAGCTACCATTCCCTTTAAATTCCTCTTTCATTTTTCCTATACCTATCTTATACACACAACACAAACACAAGACCTTTCCATGCTCTCTCATCTCTCCCTCGCTCAAGACCTAGCGGCCGCCGCCGCCGCTCGCTCAGCCACCAGCAACCACCCTTACCCTCTTCTCTTTCCTTCATCTCCTCCCTCTCTGGCTCTGCAGCAGCCGCCGCTAACCACCACTCCAGAAAGACCACTGCCAAACAACCATCCCTTCCACGCACAGAACCAAAACAAATCTGTTTCCTCCTCCTCCCTCACTCCAAACGCCGCCGCCAACATCAGACATCATCCCCTGCCCCTTCCGATTGTGAGACACGCCGTCGCAGCAACAACAAGACCCGACCCGACCTTCTACCTCTGACCCAACGACGCCCCTCCATTCCTCAACCAGGGGTTTTTGTCGTGGATCGTGGTGGTTCCTAGTAGCGGCTACAGTAACGACTAGGGTGGTAGTCTCTGTTTGGTTCGGTGACCGAGGGCCGGTTGTGACCGGATAATGATTGGAGTGGCATTGGGACAGGGTCTCTATTCTTGTTCAGTTTCTTTTTGGGTCAACATCGATCATGGTTTCATGGTTTGTTGTGGAGCAGGGATCGGTTTGGAAGCTCGACTCAAGGTTGGTTGTTTCGTTTCAGGCTCATAGGGTTCGGGTGAACCAAATCTGGTCAACCTCACTCAGATTGGTTAAGATCTGGTCAAACCTGGTCAACCGTGGTCAACGCTGGTCAACTCCAGTCAACTGTCGAAGTCGGTCAAACTCTAGTTCTAGACGAATGCGTATTCGATTCGAGAGTTGTTCGCAGGAAGGTATAACGCGCCATGACTTTCGTTTAACGATTTTTATTATATATTAGGTTGTAATTAATTATATATCGTTATACATTGCGAAAACTTAAGCGAACCGAACGAATTATAACAAAGATTATTTTATTGTTAGTTTGGATGAATCGGATAACGACGAGCTTATGTTTATGCAAGATAACAACTCGAACTACGCTTATATAAATGTATTACTTGTCAAAGCGTAAGATTGATGATAAGTTAACCTTTCGTCGTGTAAAATAGCTTTGTTAAATAATGTTGTGTTTTGTGAAATCGGGCAATTGATGTTTTGAGTTAAAATAGACGACTTGTGTTGTCTGGTTTCTTACAAAAACAGAGGAAACTCTGCCCAAATTTTTATAAAATATAAGAAACAAATCGGCCTTTCAAGTTTATAATTTATGTGTAGACAAGATTACGTTTTTACAAATAAATTCTAATTTCAAATCGTACGTCGTCAAAAAAACAGAAATATTTATATTTATATTTACTAATAAGTACAAATATATGCTACCCAAGATACGAGTCGAAGTAACATTCGAGTCAAGCTACGTAAATATTATCTCGTTATACAAAATATATCTTTAACAATAACTTCAAGACGCGACCTTGAAATATATATATTAAAGTTTCTATTTCAAATAGCTATACGTACACAGATATTTTCGAGAAACAAAACCAAGTTCCTATCAGTTCGTTAAGTCATACACTCATTAAGACACGTATTGCTCACAATACGAGTCTAGGTAGTTGGATCAACTATCTTTACAACTAAGATGCGAAACAAGCTTATTTGCATTAGAATTTAAGACGTCCTTTATTTGTAATAGGACACAAGAGTTCAATTAATCCACGTTCAGACTTGTGCTACTTGCTAGTATTTACACAGTGAATTTCAGGTGAGTTTACATAGCCCCTTTTATTTATCACCATTTTTGGGGTGAAACATGTTATAACATTATCATTGCAATTCAATCATCAATGTGTCTATGTGTTTTCTATGTTGCATTATGTCTTGAGCATGATTAGAGTAAGCACCATTCTAGCATAATCATTAACATTGATCAGCCGACGGTATACATTGATAGATCTATTGGACTGACAATCCCACCCGGATACGTGCCTCCTACAAAGGTTACGTGGGTGTTTGTTATCGCATAACATATTCATTGGGACCATAAGTGTATGGTATGTATCATTTTATAACAGTCAGCAGGGTTGATTATGCACTCGATTTATTTCTAATATGTTCTCACATATGGGCTAGATTAACATGACACATGAATTGCACAACATTTTATTCATTTTATCATCAAAAACCTATGTAATTCTCACCAACTTATGTTGACCCAAAATACTTTCAAAATTAACATGTTTCAGGTAACAATGAAGCTGAGGCTTGAGTTAGCATGAGGATTTCTCTTGAAGTTTATTTGAAGTTATTGAAGTTGCTATTTGATATTATGTATTTGAATTCTTAGACATTATTTCACATTTTGGATATTATGTTTGAATAAATTATTTAAAATTATGTTATACCATGTGCTACTGAAAACAATCATCAATACGTGGCACCCCGATGTTTCCGCCATCGGTTGGGGTGTTACAGTGTGTACGGATCTTGACCTGTAAATCTGGCGGGTGTCACATTATCCCTTTGTTTTTGGAATTTCGTCTGCGAAATTGATTTGAGTCCTTGGCTGTAGATGCTTCGGGAAAGAGAGTTTGGTACTTGCACCTCATCAGGTCTTCACGTTCCCAAGTGAATTCGGGTCCGCGTTTTGAATTCCATCTGACCTTCACAAGTTTGATCCGGCTTTGTCTCAACTTTTGGACTTTCCAATCTGTCACTTCGATTGGCTCCTCAATAAAGTGTAGTTGTTCATCGATGTGAATTTCCTTGGGAGGAATGATCAATGATTCTTCAGAGAGACACTTCTTAAGGTTGTATACATGGAAACTGTCGTGAACACTGTTGAGTTCTTCATTCAACTTAAGCTTGTTGGCTACAGGACCAATCCTGGCGAGGATCTCAAATGGGCCTATGTAGCAAGGGTTGAGTTTGCCACGCTTACCACAACGTGGTACACCTTTCCAAGGTGAGACTTTCAATAAAATCCTGTCACCGACCTGAAAATCGAGTGGCTTACGTCTCTGATCTGTATAACTCTTCTGTCGGTCGCAAGCGGCTTTCAAATGATCTCGAATGTGGAAGATCTTGTCTGTCGTCTCCTGAATCAGTTTGGGTCTAGTCAGGTGTTTGTCTCCAACTTCTGCCCAACATAGCGGGGATTTGCACTTGCGTCCGTACAAGGCCTCAAACGGGGCATCCTTGATGCTAGTGTGGTAGCTATTGTTTTAGGAGAAATCTATCAATGGCAGGTGTGTATCCCAGTTTCCACCAAAATCGATAACGCAGGCACGAAGCATGTCCTCAAGTGTCTAAATCGTCCGTTCACTATGAACATCTGTCTTGGGGGTGATAGGTTGTACTCATGTCCAAACGAGTGCCTAGAGCATCATGTAATGTCTGCCAGAACCTGGAAGTAAAGCGGCTGTCATGGTCTGAAATGATTGAGACAGGCACTCCATGCCAAGTCACAATCTCTTTGATGTACATGCTTGCCAACTTTTCCAATTTGTAAGTTTCCTTGATTGGCAAAAAACGATTACCCAAATCGCATCATGACTATTGAAAGTCTTAGGTAGCTTGGTGATGAAGTCCATGGAGATCTATTCCCACTTCCAGACTATGATCTCTAGTTGCTGAAGCATGCCAGACAGCTTCTAATACTCTGCCTTAACTTTTGAACATGTGAGGCATCAGCTGACGTATATAACAATGTCACCTTTGAGATTTTTGCCACCAAAAAAATATCTTAATGTCCTTGTACATCTTTTCAGCTCTAGGGTGAACCGAGTACTTGGACTTGTGAGCCTCCTCAAGAATCAAATCTCGTAATCCACTAAAACGGGGCACCCAAATCCGATTTGCAAAGTACAACGTGCCATCAGACCTAGGTTCCAATAATGCAACCATCTTGAATAGGGATTCGCCCTTCAAATGATCGCTCTAGAGTGCTTCCTATTGGGCTTCACGAATGCGGGCTATGAGATTCGTGTGGATTTTTAAACCTAACGTGTGAACACACAGGGTTTTGACACGTTCCTTCTGGCTTAAGGCATCTTCCACGACATTTGCCATGCCCAGATGATACTTGATCTCACAGTCGTAATCGTTCAGCAATTCCACCCATCTGCGCTGCCTCATGTTCAGATCCATCTGGTTGAAGTTATGATGTAGGCTCTTGTGATTTATGAAGATAGTGCATTTGGTACCATACAAATAATGTCTCCAAATCTTGAGGGCAAAGATCACCGCACCTAGCTCCAAATTGTGTGTCATGTAGTTCTTCTCATGAACCTTGAGTTGAGTGAAGCATAGGCGATAACCTTATTCCTCAGCATAAGTACACACCCAAGTCATTGGTGTGAAGCGTCGCAATAAACCACAAAATCATCCGTACCTTCTGGAAGTGAAAGAATTGGTGCGCTACAGAGCTTGTGCTATAGGGACTGAAACGCCTCCTCATGCTTGATTCCCCAATCAAACTTCTTGTCTTTCCGAGTCAAAATGGTAAGGGGTTGAGCAAGTTTCAAAAAGTTCTTAATGAATCGACGGTAATAACCGGCTAAACCAAAAAATGGCGTACTGCTGTTGGAGTAGTAGGCGCTTCCCAATCTTTGATCGCATCTATCTAAGCTGGGTCGACCGGTATGCCCTTTTCGTTCACAATGTGACCAAGGAAGTGAACATCTGGTATCCATAACTCGCACTTCGAGAACTTGGTAAACAATTTCTCGTTCTTGAGCAATTATAGTATCAACTTGAGATGATGTTCATGCTCGTCCTTTGTTCGCGAGTATATCAAGATGTTGTCGATGAAAACAGTCAGAAATTTGTCCAAATAGGTCTTGCAGACGCGATTCATCAAATCCATGAACACAGTCCGTGCATTGGTCAGGCCAAAAGGCATAACCAGGAATTCGTAATGTCCATAGCGAGACATAAATGCAGTCTTTGGAATATCTTCCTCCTTAACGCACAACTGGTGGTATCCTGACGTTAGATCAATCTTGGAGTAGTAACTAGAACCTTGCAATTGATCGAACAAATCATCGATCCTGGGTAGGGGATACATGTTCTTAACTGTCAGCTTGTTCAACTCCCAGTAATCGATGCATATCTGGAAACTACCATCCTTCTTCTTCATGAACATAGTTGGGGCTCCCCACGGGGAAAAGCTCGGTCAAATGAAACCCTTGTCTAACAGTTCCTGCAACTTATTAGACAATTCCTGCATCTCGGAAGGTGCAAGGTGGTACGGGGTACGAGCTATCGGAGCAGCTCCTGGTACTAAGTCGATGCGAATCTCAACCTGACGTGGCGGCGGCAATCCAGGTAATTTTTCGGGAAAAACTTATCGATAGTCCCGCACTACTGGTATGTCTTCAAGTTTCCATTCTATAGTCTTCTTCTCGACGATGTGAGCTTGGAACGCAACACAACCTTTCCTCAAGCACTTCTGCGCCTTCATGCTTGAAATAATCTGACATGTAGTTCCACCGCGATTGCCTTTGACCGAAAGGGTCTCTCCATTGGACAAGGGGATTCAGACCATCTTCTCATGATAAATAATCTCAGCATGGTTCTTGGACAACCAATCCATGCCAACCACGATGTCGAAACTACATAGCTGAATCGGCAGTAAAAAGATGTGAAACGCATGATTGCCAAGATTCAAGGTGCAGTCACGTACAACTCCTTCGGATGAGACTGTCTCACCATTGGCCAATTCTATAGTTTAGGGTGTGTGTAACCTATTGGGTTCTAATCAAAGGGATCGTTCGAAATTGGTTGACACAAAACTTAAATCGGCACCGGTATCGAAAAGCACACATGCAAAATTGTTGTTAACAAGGAACGTACCGGTAACCATATTCGGGTCTTCACGAGCTTCCTCAGCACCCATGATGAAACCTCTTCCACTGCCTGACCCGTGAGCTTTGGTCAGTTCTTCTTGTAGTGGTCAGTGGCACCACACTCGAAGCAGCCATGCTTAGTACCAATATTATCCGCAACCTTGGATCTACACTGAGTGGTAGGATGACCCATCCTTTTTCATTTGTTGCACTTGATGCTATCATAGGACCCCACGTGACGATACTTGCACTTTTCACATATGGGATGAGGTCCATTGTATGGCTTGCGAGCCTCGGCTGTAGTAGCGACAAAAGCCTTCATAGTTTCGGGCTTCTTGCCAGGCTGGCTCCCTGAACTCATACCCTTCTTGAAATTCGATCACTTCCGCTTCTCACCATACGTACCACCTTTCTCAGATTACTTTTGTATCACGGTGTCATCTGTAAGACTGTGTGCCAAGGTGACGACGTTGTGGGTCGATACCAGGGTTTCGGCAGTGACCATGCTTCGGATCTTGGGTGAGAGTCCCCAAATATAGCTTTTGACCTGCTTGTACTTAGGAGTAACCATATGTGGAACCACTCAGGAAAGCTCATGGAATCGAGTGGTATAGGTTGTGACTTCTGCACCACTCATGGAAAAGGTCCAAAACTTTGCCTCGAGCTTCTGCAGTTCGTTGCGAGGACAATATGTTTCCATCAGCACAGCCTTGAGTTCACCCCATGAAAAACTGTAGGCAGCATCTCTCCCTAGATTTTGCACTTGTAGGTTCCACCAGGTCAAAGCTTCGTCCTGGAACGTGCAGGTGACATACTTGATTCTCTGGTCTTCGGCACAAGCACTGATATCAAGTATTGATTCTGTCTTTTCAATCCAACGAACAATCCCTACTGCTCCTTCTGATCCGCGGAAGTTCCATAGCTTGCATGCCATGAACGTTTTGTAGGAACACCCACGCACTGTGTTTTCTACTTCTGCGGCATCACAAAATCGGGAAAGGAATAGATGAAAGCTTTACCAGGCTCAGGTTCCTAGTTCCTGCGTGTCCAACAACACCTGAACCTCCGCTAGAATCGGCACGGTTTGCTTCATGTTGTGTAATGGCCTCTGCAATAACCCTTGCTAGGTCCACTGAGTCAGTCGGGAAAGCTTCATCTGTTGAAGTCAATCGAGTAGTTCTTTTGGGCGGCATGTTCTTCTAATAGTCCAAATTAAAAGAGTAAAACACATATCACTGTATAATATTGCCAATGCATGCACAATCAAAGCAACCATAACAAGCGTAAACACAATAATCAACGACAACAAGACAAAAACAAGTCAAAAGGAAATCATAATATCCATACATTTATTTTAGAGTTTTAACATACTCGTCACAGTTTTGTCTTGACACAAAATATATGAGGCATCATGCCTTACAAGTTTTCAAAACATCAAAATAAAGTACAAACATCATGATCCTATGGGGGTGGGAGTGGGAATGCGGTAGCCAAGATGCCAATGGAAGCTCTCAACCTCTGCTCCAAATCCTCAAGATGTTTCTCAAGCGCTGCAACCCTGCTTTCTGCATCCTCATGTCGCTGCTCCGCCTCATGCATGCGAGCTATTAAGTCCGCAATGGTGCACAGCACTGGATCCCTGGCCCCGCCTCCTATGTATAGGTCGTCCCCCAACTCTTTAGTCCTTTCATGAAGATCTCGTAGATTGGAGTCATGACATCCGATCATGTTCCTCACAGAGTGAAGGGTATGGCGAACTTGTAATGGCCCATGTACAGTGTGTAGAGGGGTGTCAGGGGGCGGTTGAGACGAGTCTCCAATCTCAAAGGTATAAGGAACCTCATCATCACACTCCTCGTCGCTGAACGCGAGGAATCCGTCAATAGTAGGCAAATAGGTCCTCTTGCGTGCCTGAGATCTCCTCAATAGCTTCTTCCTGGGTGGCTCTACGTCTGCTGGCGCTGGTGTCGGTGCTGGTGCTGTAGCCGGTACTGGTGCTAGTGCTGGTGCTGGCGCTGGTGGAGCAATTGGAGCAGGTGGAGGGTGAGATGTCTTTCTGGGGGTATACATCACACGTACCCCAACGGGAAATGGGTAAAACGAGCGGAATGAAGGCACACGTGGCTCAACTCGTGGTGCTACTGTGGGTGGAGCCTCTGGTACGTCATCATCATCTGAGATTGGGTGATCTCCTTGTGCATCCTCCTCCTGAACATTCTCCTCCGGGTCAGAGACCATGTAATCAGGCTCCTCGTCATGTGAGATGTCGGGTACAAACAGAATGTCCTCCTCGGTGTTGGATAGGATAATGCGGTCGATGTGTGGTACCATGATCTTGTAAATCAATAGCACACACGGGCGTAAGTAACCATGCAACTTAATTACTAACTTATCTAAATGCAAATGCACAATGTGTCTAGCATGGAACTCGCGGAGCGCATTAGGATGTGGGATATTTTTCAATCTCATGAAAATATTTTGAAAATTCTTTTGTTTAAGTTATAGTTTGACTCGAAAAAGAATCTTAGTTTACTATAAGCTTTTGTTGTGATACCAATCTGTCACACCCCGCCAAGGCGGAAACGCGAGATGTAATTTCGAAAGGTTTTCAAGCACACATGTCACGCAAGCATCAATTTCAAAAATAGGAGATATATTAAAAGACGGCAGTGTTTAACATAATAAACAAAACATTGTCTTAAAACCCATTGTAAAAATGACATGTCTAAAATCATTTCCAAAACAAGGTTCACAAAATCCCCGAGATGCTCGTGCGCGACTCAAATTTCCATATTGCTCAACTAATTTCCTGAAAAACATGCAAATAAAATATGCAATAATTAAGTTTGTAAGGTCACAGGTTTTAAGTTCTATATAAACCATGGGTGACTAGATCATTGCCTAGCTAGGACAATAATCATAATATGATTGTCATGAACCCATAACCAAACCTTGACGAATGTTGTGCCTCACCATTGTACACTAAAGACAATGAATGAAATGTGAAATACAAGCACTCCTCTAATATCTATCATCCGGTTAGAGCGACTAACCAAGAGTGGGGGTGTCAACCCAATACATCTATTCTGGTGTTTCATGACTAAGTTCATAGCTAATGGTTACAGTAAAATGTACGACACGAGGGCTTATGAGTGCTCTGAACCTTTATGTCTCATGATCACATAATAGTAAAAAATGTAATTGAACTTATACACATGGTTCCCCCCCCCCCCCAAAAAAAAATGTTTGAAAAAGGTAAAAATGGGGCCGTGGGAACTCACCTGATGTCTGAGTGCTAACTACTGACTGAATCTGATGTGAAATGTCTGAACAAAAGTGCCCTAGATTTACATAAGGACAACTTAAGTCTATGTATTGTACTGTTTACCATGCAATTGCTCACCCGACTTGTAATTTTTTGGACTGTGTGTTTTTGTACGGTTGTCCATATTTGACACACATTGTATGTGTTGGAAAGCTTGTTTTTTTGTCATTATTTGTGTTTGTGATTAACCATTTATAGTAAAAACCGGTGTCTTGGTTTATGTCACCATGTGGTATGTGCCACTTATCTGTATCAAATAAGTCATCTTAACACATGTATTAGGTCGTTCTTGTGTAAAATGTCGTTTTCCCATTTTTTTAACTATAGTTTATACACGTAATTCCATGTTACTAACGCATGTTTTTTTCTAAAAACTTTGATTTAAAACTCTTTTAACATATGTTTTCTTTGCTTTTAACGTATGTTCCAAAATCATCATTATGTATATATATCAAACTTTAATTTCCAAAATGATTTTTATGGCTTTATATCAACCCTATACACACGCATATACTCGTATCTGTGTGTGTGAGTATGTGCATCCATATATGTGTGTGTGATCGTGTACATACATATCACATGTAGATGTTTGCATAAGTGTTCTTATTTAACAACTAACTCGACATTGTGATCACCATAACCGATTAATAATGACTTGTAATGACCATATACATGTGTGCGAGTGATGACACTAGTTGAGTGAGTGTAATGTGGGCCGAATCATAGATAAAATCAACGCATAGATAGTTAGTTAACATACCACACTTAAAATGACTTAGAATGATCTATAGTAGATTTCCTTCTGTAAGTGATCTATAGTAGATTTCCTTCCACCTTCGACCTCCAAGATCTTGGAAATGGATTGTGTGAGTTGTGGTGAGGGTGTTTGATCGCCGATGGGCTCGGGTTCAGGTGGTTTGGAGTCGGACGAGGGTGTGTAGAGGTTAGGGTTAGTGTGTTCAAGTGTTTGAGGTTCAAGAGAGTTGTGTAGTGTGTCTTGGACCCCAATCGGCCTTTAGATACATGAGAGGGAGAGTGAGAGCAAGTGTGAAAGGTGTTGAGTTTGTTTGGTAAGTCAACTCTCCTAGAACATGATAATATAAAGGTGTTGTGACAAATTCGATAATGTATTATCTAGTGTGATCATGCTCTTCCTTGGGACTTGTTTGGGCCGATTATGTATAGTGATTTGGGTGGTTTTGGAAATCAAAATGGTATAGATCAAAGGGATGGAATGTCAAAGCTTCAATTAGATGAAACACATGAGTTTTTGTGAGTATTAAGTAGTGTTATATTTCTGTTTGTGTAGGGTGGCTAGTGAGTTGATTATGGGGAAAGAAAACATAGTTTTTAGAAAGTCAACTTGTGTAAGAATTGCCTTGTGATTGTCCAACATTCAATTCTAGTGATACTCATGGGAAATTTGTAACATCTCGCCCCTCTCACCGCCAATATTGTCCGCTTTGCCCATCCAGAGCTCACGGATTTGTTTTTGGTTGCCCAAGTGGAGACTTCCCAGGAGGTCACCCATCCTGGTAGTGCTCCCACCTGAGAACGCTTAACTGTGGAGTTCTCCTCTCATCCACTAACATTAAGCCCCAAAACGCGTTGGTGATTTAAGAGACAAGACATTACTTAAGGATCTCTCCTGGCCACGGCCGATGTGGGATTTTCCTGGGGTGTCACATTCACCCCTCGTTAGAGTCTCATCGTCCCTGATGAGGTTAGAGTCTCATCGCCCCTGATGAGGTATGCACCCACCATCCCGAACGGCACAGGAGTGGGATTTTCCTGGGGTGTCACATTCACCCCCTGTTAGAGTCTCATCGTCCCTGATGAGGTGTGCACCCACCATCCCGAACGGCACAGGAGTGGCTCTGATATTTGTAACATCCGGCCCCTCTCACCACCAATATTGTCCGCTTTGCCCCGATGGGTTGCCCATCCAGAGCTCACGGATTTGTTTTTGGGTTACCCAGTGGAGACTTCCTAGGAGGTCACCCATCCTGGTACTGCTCTCACCCAAGCACGCTTAACTGTGGAGTTCTCCTCTCATCCACTAACATTAAGCCCCGAAACGCGTTGGTGATTTAAGAGGCAAGACATTACTTATGAACCAAGGATCTCTCCTGGCCACGACCGATGTGGGATTTTCTTGGGGTGTCACAAAATTGAAATGTGAATGGGGGAATGTGGATGTATATGTGTGTGTATATGCGATGTGTGTGTGTATTGATATGTGCCATATGTATGCATGTATACATTATGTTCATGGTGTGTTTTGTCCATAATAATACCTATGTATGTATGTAGGGTCGCGTATGTATATGTATGCATGTGTAATGGTTCATCAAACTTACATATATGTTTATGGGCATGTGGCCATGTATATGTATATATATATATATATATATATATATATATATATAGTGTATTCCATGATAAGTTCTAATAATACACCCATATGTGATTTGTGTTTACACATATATAGTTATCTTTGAAGTTTTCACTATGATCCATCGCATATTGATATATGTTAGCCGGTTACACATGTGTGGTGTGTGAAACATTATAAATTTTGTGTTATCCACATAATATGTCATGTGTTAATTCGCCTTTAGTCATGTGTTGAATCAACTTATTAACTCATGTTACATGTGTTCAGATTTCAATCAATGGTTTGTGAAGTTCTATGATTTTCATGTGTTGAGTATTCACAAAATGTCTCGTGAATGTCCGAGTTTGCTGGGTAAACGAGACTCTGTAATGGATTCCTGAACTATCTTGGGCCTTGCTAGACTCGGGGTGACGCATGTGTTGAGATAAAATGTTTAATGCATAACTGTAATGGACAAAATGATGAGAGTGTGTGCGGATCTTGACCTGAAAATCTGGCGGGTGTCACAGTTTTGGTCATTTGTTTCAGTTATCATTTAGCGCCAATTCACTATTTGAAAACCTAGATCAGAATGTTTATCATAATTAGTGCCTCTAAACATTATTTATTTAATCTAATGATTATTATAAGCATTGAAAATGATTTCTGGTGCGTGATTGTCTAGTTTTATATCATTTTGCTAGATCGAGAGGGTTTCCAAACCTTTCGGTTTACAAATCGTGTAGATTATTGTTAGTTTGATCATCCTCGATCCTATAGGGTTTTCTCTTGTATTTGTCACAATTAAATACATCTTGTATTTGGTGTGATCTAGGAGATCTAAAAGGTTGTTGATCGTTAGATTGTAGTAGGTTTTGAGGTTATAGGGCTTTGTAACAGATTTGTGTGTTATAAACAAATATGAGTAGTTCTTGTGTATTTTGTATCTTGTTCTTGAGTAATAAAGTCTTAATTTCAGTATTCTACGTAGATCCATGTTTTGTAACAAAAACCATGGCCCATGTTCGACGAGGGATAAAAAGGTAAGTTTTCCTTGGCTATTGTACTTGGTTAAGTAAGGTCTTACTTAAACATAGTAAAATAGTTAACGAATTTGAAACACCATACCTTGCTAGGGGAAGTGAGATGCAACTATGTTCCCAAAACTATCTACATTGATATATTAGTAGATAAATCGTCCAAGTGGAAGACTGTTGGATATTGTATATCCGATCAACAATACTTTGATGTTGCTATCAATGCACGATCCAACAAGTTACACTTTTGATGGTGTAGGAGGATTGATTTGTCAAAAACAATAGGTTTGATCAAACAAGTCTACCAATTCAGGTGCGGATTCCTTGAATTAGTTACGAAATGATAATAAAATCAACAAAACACGCAAATCATCATTAACATTCCTTTTCATTCATAAACATACTTGATAAACGTTACAAAACCTTGTTAATAATGATAAAGACACAATTCAGACTTAAACAAAACCCTAGGGAGAAAACCAGATCGAAGGAGGGAAACAAATGACCAAAACTTAACTTGAAAATGAAAAACAAACTATTTATAGACCTGCACATTCGCCCCTTCGTAAGGTCGAATGTGCAGGTTTGACCCAATGTTTGGGCGAATCAACACAACTCTCTACAAAACTCTCCCTTCGACCTGTATCTTCTACCTTCGACCAAAATAAGTCACCTTCGACCCTCTGAATACCACTTTCGACCCTACGCTTTTGGAAAAAACAGAATTGAATGTGCAATCCAATAGCACTAGTCGCAAAACATGTATCAACAAACTCCCCTTCGACTATTGCTTGGATTGCTTTTGCCTTCGCTCTTCGTCCATCTGTTTATTCATCAACTTGATGCGCAATAAGGTCTTCTGCTCTTTCGTCATGACTGGTTTAAAAGTTTGTTTCGGTTTCTTCTTCTCTTTCGTTATCTTCACAAACTTTCCCAGTTTCTTGTCATAATCGCATCCCGCATTAACATCCCAAGCGAAACACAAGCATACCACCCGTTGGTATTTCAGAGCTTGCACGCTGTCCTTCTCTTCACAGTAGATCGGGTTGTAATACAGCATAATAATGTCTTCGTGTGAGCAGTTTATCAACCACATTGGATCAAATAAATGTATCTTCTTGAATTCATCTTTCCCATTTTTCATCAAGATAACAGCTTCTGCAGTCTTCCAGTCCTAGTACCACCACATGAAATCTTTTGAAAAATGTTGTGGAATAGGCATCAAAGGAATATGTTTTAACACATTCGATGGTTTATACTTTAAAGTCACCTTGTTCAACCCTGTAATCTGATCTTTGATCTTCTTATGAACAATCCTCTTCGGATACTATGGGGTGAACACGTCCCATTTCGTTCTGCTCTCTCTAGCCATGCGATCCGCAAAGTAGCCAACTATATCATTGTTCACAGATGCACCTGACAGTGTATGTCAGCAGACATCGCGTACAGCCCAATAAGGTAGTGTTTTAATATCATGGAATCTGTCGAAATACAGAATTCCCTTTTCCCACTTAACTTCAACACACCTTAATTGTCTTAGATATTTCCACCCGATTGCTCTTCCCTTGAATAATTCGTTGTGAAATTTATAGAAACCTCCCTGAATCTCAGTCTTTGGTCAGTTGGCTTCTTTTTCTTTCAGCTTCCTCAACAAACTTTTCAGATCGTCAGATTGTTCAACAGTTGGTTTCTGACTTTCTGAATTTTTGAAGACTTTATCAACGAACTTCTTACTCTTTTCATGTGCAAGTTTCTCAACTTGGCTTAACATCTCTTCAAAAATTTCAGGAAATGCATAATCCTGTTTATCGTTGAAGTATTCTGGATATTCCTCTCTAGTAATATCCTCCATCTCAACATCTTCAAACATTGGAGTATCTCTATCATCAGAGTGATTTCCTGCCTCTTTCTCAGGAATGTTAGGAATCTGATTCTCACTCATCAACTCTTCAAGAGATTTCCCAACTTGTTTAGCTAATCCTTCAAGTATTTCTTTAGAAATTGCTGCAGAAACTTCACCATCTTCAAGATCAGGATCGTTATACTCAAGCTCGAATCTCATATCATCTGATTCAAATATTTCAGGAAACTTTCCTGTCAGCTCAATCGTCCAGACTTTCTTTGTCAACATCTGGCGATATAACTTTTTGTCCTCATCAGATAAATATCTGATCTTTTCGTTCTAGAAAATATCATCATCAGTGTTACCACCAGGAGCCTTCGAACTAGATTCTCCTGCATCTTTTCCAGTATCTCTCTTCTCACATTTATACTTATCAGTATCATCATCATCGTCATCATCATCACTAGCAGAACTGTTATAAAAATCATCTCCAGAACCATCTTTGTCATCATCATCATCTTTCTTCTCAGGAGCATCACTGGCATCCTGTTCTAACTCTTCATCTACTTCTTCTTTTTCTGATTCAGATTGTTCAAAGTCAACAAGCTCTTCTTCGCGCTCTTTATCTTCTTCTCCTTTTTTCAACTAAGAAGCTTTTTCATAAAGATCGTCAATTAGCTTCCTTAAGTTCTTATTATCTTTATTCACTTGCTTATTCTCGAGTCTCAAAGAAATGTATCTTTTCGTATTTCTCTGTTCGTGTTTTAACAACTTCTGATTTTCATCCTGGAGTTGTTTAATCTTTGCTTCCAAACCTTCCTGACTCTCCTGTGAAGACTCAACAATATCCAACATCTTTCTATCATTACCTCGCAACTGCTCAATCTCTTGCTGTTACTGGTTAATGATCTTCATCATATCTGCAAGCTTCTGATTCACTGCATTCATCACATTATCAGATACAGTAACCTTTGGTGTTGAAGCCTCAACAACTGGAGTCTTTTTCTTGAATTTGTTCAAGACTCTTTCCATAGCTTCATTAAAGTCTTCTGTTGGATCAGCAGTTTTCTCAACAGCAGATTTCTTCTGTTTCCTTGCTGCTGGGGATGTTACGGGAGTAGAAGATTTGGAACTCGATACCTCAGGAACTTTCTTTCCTGCAATCAAAATTTCTACTTCTTTTTCTCTCCTCTTCATTGGCTTTTAAATCTCATCAGCCTTTGATTGCTTCTTGTACATGGGCTTCTTCTGTTTTTCACCAATCATTGGTGATCAACTAAAATCTTCAGCATCCATGCCAAGACTCATATCTATATCGTCCATCACAATCGGACTCTTCAATCTCTGCTCTTCTAAAGTCTTGTTGAGACATTCAGATTCACCAGCCACAGTGGCCTTGGGATTGGTTTTCTTAATAGTCTCATCAGCAGAATCCCACCTCTCACCTTCCTGAGTCTCTTCTGAATCAATCGACTCTTCATCAACCAACAATGTCTTGGTTTTACCAGACTTTTTCTTCCTAGCCATGGTTTTATGTCTCTTAGATTTAGATGGTGCTGTTTCTTCAACAACTTTAGCTTTTCCCTTCCCAGACTTAGCACCCACATTCACCACTTGTCGTTTTCTTTTTTCTTCAAGATCCACATGGAATAAAGGATCATCATTGTCAGATTCACTGTTCGCATTCCTAGCCTTATCAACTTCTGGATCTTGATGATCAGGATTAATCAAGTGTCCGAACAAATTCTTCAGGGGTGGTCTTTCATTTTCAGGAACCCCTTTATAACCCTTCATCCTTACCAATGTGCTCAAGCTCATATGATCTTGTACTACAATCTGTGTCAGATCTTTCCTCAACTTACTGTATTTCTGATTAAAAATCATCTGAAGAAACCTAGGATATAGTAAAAACTTCTTGTTCTTCAAACCCTTTAATGGTTCAAGCATGTGATCTAAAATCATCCCTGATACATTGAATGGCTTGTTCAGAATAAGAGCCACCATCAACGAATTGATGCTCCTTCTCATTACATCGTAGCCACCACTAACGGAACCGAATACATGCAACATCACATGAGCCAAGTATTTAAACTACGAACACAGTTTATCCTTGTGTAAGGCTCCATCTGTGATCGGTCCGTTGTACTTCATTCGTAAGAAGCACTTCCTTTGTTCAATCCATGATAAACATCTTGGATCAGTCGGCTTGTCTTTCAATCTCAATGCTTTGCGAATATCACTTTCTGTCACTATAGTCAGCTCCCCTTGAATGTTGCTAACAATAGCAGTTTGATTATCCCAAAAATCAATTTTTGCATTCTTCCAAAAATCCACTTGGTGATCTTTGTAAATAATGGCAGGTGTGGCAATCGCATCAACAACTTGGCTACGCTTCAAGAACTCTATGATTCCAGTGAATTTTGTATGCTTCTTGACATCGCCAAGAAACGCACAGCAGTTGTGAGCCTCTTCAAATGGTAATTCTTCCTTGGGTTTCTTTTCGGCAGCTTTATCAGATGATCCTTCTGGAATATCAGCCTTTTGAGGTTCTGCCATTTGAAAATCTACAAAAACAAATCATGAAAATTTATTAAAAACGGACAAAATTCGCAAAATTGAAATTTTGGTTATTGGAAGTCCACCTTCGACCATACGTGGGTTCGAATGTGAAAAAATCCAGGGTTCGAATGTGGAAAATAAAGTTCAAATGTGGAAAATTTGATTAAACATGTACATTCGACCTTTAATCCACTTTCGCCCCTATGGACAAGTCTCCTACGACCTAAAAAGCCACTTTCGACCCTTTTTGAACGGTCGAACTAGACTGTTCATATGACCAATTTTCAGATTCTGATTTTGACCATTTAAACATGTCATTCTCATTTGTTTATCTTCTAATATGTCCGATTAAGCTTTTTCAACCATCAATTGCAACAATTGTTCAGTTATTGTTTGTTTTTCCCCAAAATTTAGGGTTTATACGTTTAAACAAATCAATTTGATAATTCAATGTGTTTTAAACCCTGATTTTGGTGTATTCTCCCCCTAAAACATACAATGACTGAATCCTGCTTCACTTCAACCTCGTGCCTCTTATGCCTTACGTACGGGCAGTGAGCAAGTAAATGCCCTCTCTCCCCGCACTTATAGCATGCACGGAATTCTTCAAACACGTTCTTGGCATTCGACTTTGCATAAGTAGTGATAGGATATTGGTCATCCACACACCTTCGTCTTAAACTCTCAGGAGCTGGGTCCTTTGAGTAAGTCGGCTCAAGAAAACTGTTCGCCTTTTCCTTTAGCTTGATAAACTCGGTGACATGAACCTTAGGTTCTTTTGGAACATCCAAATAAATTTTCTTTAAGATCTCTAGAGGTACATCATTGGTTCTCTCGTGTTTGGGAAACCAAATAGTACTCTCCTGCCAGATTTTCTCAATCTTGGAGTAATTGGCAAACTTAATTGGATATTCTTATCGGATCCTTCCATCTGATAAAGTACTTTGACGGGTTTGTCACTCGGTTCATTCTTTTCAACTTGCTTAACTAACTGATTCACTCAATGAGCGTTAGCCATTGGATGAAGAATCTGAGTAGGTGATACCGGTTCATTGGTGATAATGTGATTTTCAATGGGAATATCACTCACTTTCTCAGTTATCTCATCATCCGAATCAGAATCATCAGTTACAGCAGTTACCCCCTCATTGTTCAATCCCAAAATCGGTCTAACATCGGAATTTGGATCCCCAACACTAGAAGTGTTGGATTCATCATCCGATGTAGAATCAGATTTGATTGAACTCTCCGGTGTTATTGAACGTAAAGTGTGATTTTCAAATAACACAGGAGATGGAACTGCCTTATTGTTTGCACTACTCGGTTGTGAGGGTTCTTCAATAATATGATCAACAACGTAAGCAATATGTTTTTAACTTTTTAGCTTCTTGTTGACCTTTTCAGCAAAGCACTTGATGGTTGCCATTTCAAGTTTAGTTTCTTCCAATTCATTGAAACAACTGTTAATGGCCAATTGTTTTAAAGAAAGTGTTTTCTTCAAATCAGAAATATCTTTTTTGTAACCATCAAGCACCTTATTGAATTCATGAGTTTCTTTGCGATAAGATTGATAGTTAAGTCTAGCACTCTCAAGTTGTACACTGAATTGCTTGTTCTCTTCTGTCAATCTATCACATGTTCCACAATATTTGTCACTATTCATGTCTATGGTGGAATCAGAACTTACCTGTTTCGGAGGCTCTGTCATTGCCATCAAAGCAAAGTGTGCTTCCTTTCCAGCAAAAAATTTGGAATAATCAATTTTGGTGAAATCATCATCCACTATGCAAGATTTGCGAGTCATAAGAAAATCAGCTTCGGCTAGAAGTTGATCAATGTCATCATCTAGTGAGTTAACACTAGCTTCAGAATCTGGCTCGCTCTCCGAATCAGAATAAACTGAGTCACGCTCTTCAGGAATATCAGTGACTGAATCAAGAATCAATCCTGGAGTCTTCTCAACAGGAATATCAGCTTCTTCCACCATTTCCTTAATCTTCATTTCAGATCTCTTCTCAACCTCTAAAACTTCTTCAACTACCACCGGCTCCTCCAAATCAATCTTCTGTGCAACACACGCAACGTTACCAGCTGTAATCTCTTCAACACCTAGTTGCATCCCAGTCCAGTCAAATCCTTCATCCTTTTGAATTACCAAAGCCTGGTTTTGATTATCTGTAGATGTTTGGCTATTTGGTGTGGAAATTGGAATGATAGTTCTAGTTGGATTATGTGGTGTTTGATTTTGGTTCTGGGTTGATGTAGTGGTTTGCCTAACAGAATTGTTTGGTGAGGTGTTCTGTCGGTTTTGGTAATTATTTTGTGGTTGATAGTTGTTATTATTTTGGCTTTGATAAGATACCTGATTCTGAGATTGATGGTTCTGGTAATTGGTGTTAAATGGATTCCTGTTTCCTTGTTGAGCTGGCTGTGTGCACTCCCTCTTAAAATGACATTTCCCACCACAGTTAAAACATGTGACTTTGGCTTTGTTGAAGCCATATGTGGTGTTAGGAGATGTAGAAAGATCAGTTCTACCAGTCTTCTCTATATACTCGGTCGCTCGTCTCATGACACTAGCAAATGCCCACTGTATGTCAATGAGCTCGATTGTTGTTACCAATTTGACTAACTACCAAACCATTATAAGAAGCTACCATAGCAGATACCAAAGCTACATGTTGCTGAGCAACTTCAACAGTGACATTGTTTAAGTTAGATGTCTCCAACACTATTGGGCTTTGATTTGGTTGACTTTGGTTCATTTGAGGAATGTATGATTGTTGTTGATGTTGGTTCATGCTAGCTGAATAGCATGTAGCTTGTTGCATTGGTGAAAAAGGTGGAATGTAAGTGGTAGGGTATGATGGTGGTGTATAAGATGAGGTTTGAGCTAGATAGTTTATAGGGGTTTTGGTTGGTTCAATAACGCTTGAAACACAAGCAATGTGTAGAGCAACAGAACTACTAGTACTTGAACTAGTCAGAGTAGAAGATGTACCAGCATGATATAACTCCAGATTTTGAGGAACTTGTGCTCTTTTTGCTTTCCTCTTCTCTTCCGTCTCTTTGTTCTCCAACTTTTGAACGAATTCATTGATGGTCCAATATTGACAGGCATCTTTGTCCTTTAGGACCTCAATGTGTTGATTCCAGTATGGTGGTAATGCATTAGCAAACTTATCCACCAATTCAGACATCGGAATATTAATCTCATAACTTGACAATTCAGTCAATAGATGGCAATATCTAGGAATCAACTCCTTCAATGTCTCATTTCCCATATAACTAAAATTCTCAAACTCTTTTCTCAACTCTTCCATCCTTAACTTCCTAGTTTTCTCGTTCCCATCATGACGATTTTTCAACATATCCCACACCTACTTTGAAGTTGTGCAAGAACCAAACTGATGTAAAAGATCAGTGTTGATAGCCTGAGATAGTTGAGAAAACACCTTCTTCTCCACCGCAAACTTTTTCTTCTCATCCTCAGCTAAGCTTTCCAATGGTATTGGTTCACCTGTGTTTTCCAAAACCGGTGCTACATAACCCTTAGCTATCATTTGCCATGCATCGGTGCCTTCCATTCCCATTCCCTCCAAATGAATCTTGAACTTGGTCTTCCATTGATTGTAATCCACCATCTCCATCAGCTTTGGTGGACAACTCCCACTACCTGAAGATAAATCATGAATTAGAGTAGAAATAGCATTGGTAGTTTGAGAGTGTACCGCAGCTGCTGCAACTCCCCAATAATCATTCATGGGTTGTTGTGGTGGTTGAACAACTGTTTGTGGCATCGAACTAGTCATTGCTAAGTAGTTGATCGGCTGAGATGGTTGACTAGTCGTCTTCTGTGCAGCTACAGTCCAAGGATCCATCTTCACTTGTTGTTGTTGTGTAGTATTAGGCCTCGGTGTTGTTGGAAAGTTCCACATATCGTCTATGAAATCTGAAACACGAAACACTTAGAAAAAATTTTAATCAGATTCTACGTTCGACCTTTTCTCAATAATCGTGGGTTCGAAAGTGGAAATGTTCCAGGTTCGACCCTTTCTGATGACCCGAATGTAGAATATAACAAACTATCTCACTTTCTACCAATATAAATCCACTTTCGACCTCACGTATGGTCGAAGGTACAAACTATGGTCGAATGTACAACAACACACTCACAATATCTAGGTTCGACCCTTAAAATCACCACGTTTGACCTAAAAACCTTAGATTCGACCTAAAACTCACACGTTTGACCGTTCTCTCCTAGGTTCGACCCTATTCATTTCAAAAATGGTTATTCTTTGAAAATCAGTTAATTTGACCTCAATTTTTCAAAAGTTGATGAATTTTGATGATGTTTTGTAGGTTTTGCTTCAGAATTGATTTGGAACAAGTTTAATGAAGAGAATTTTTGATCAAAACTAGTCCGAATCAATCAATGTTCATCAAAAACCATTGTTCTTTGAAAATAGAAAATTTTTGATCAAAAATAGGTCAAAATCAGCTCAAATATTATCAATTCGTAATTCTTTGATCCTTATGACTCTGATACCACTTTGTTGGAGGATCGAATTGTCAAAAACAATAGGTTTGATCAAACAAGTCTACCAATTCAGGTGCGGAATCCCTGAATCAGTTACGAAATGATAATACAATCAACAAAACACACAAATCACCATTAACATTCCTTTTCATTCATAAACATACTTGATAAACGTTACAAAACCTTGTTTATAATGATAAAGACACAATTCAGACTTAAACAAAACCCTAGGGAGAAAACCAGATCGAAGGAGGGAAACAAATGACCAAAACTTAACTTGAAAATGAAAAACAAACTATTTATAGACCTGCACATTCGCCCCTATGTAAGGTCAAATGTGCAGGTTCGCCCCAATGTTTGGGCGAATCAACACAACTCCCTATAAAACTCTCCCTTCAACCTGTATCTTCTACCTTCGACCAAAATAAGTCACCTTCGACCCTCTGAATTTGGCAAAAACATAATTGAATGTGCAATCCAATTGCACTAGTCGCAAAACATGTATCAACAGATGGCAAACAAGGATAGTCTTCCTTATGTTAAGGAAGCTTTTGCTATGATCTCTAGAGAGGAGTCTCATAGGAATACTAATGTTTCAAATAAAAGAAATCAGTCTCTTGCTTTGTTTTCTAAAACTAGTCAACTAACAGATTTCAAAAGAAACAATAAAGTTTCAAATTAAAACTTAAAATGTTCACATTGTAATAAAATAGTTGATTAAGTTGAAAATTGTTTTAAAGTCATTGGGTATCCTTCTTGGATGAAGCCAAAAGGGGGTCAAGGCAAGAAGGTGGTTGCTAATAACAGTGTTTCTGATAGTTCTAATAGTGTTGTTATGTTATTCATTATGTTTAAGTATACTATTCATTGTATTTTAGTCTTTTGTTTATTGTGTCTTTAGTATGTCGTCCATTGTGTTTTATTAGACTGTTCATTGTGTTTCATAACCTATTGTTCATGGCATATTTAATTGGGACCCATTGTGTTTTACGTTATCTCCATTATGTCTTACGCAACTGGGTTTTTGTCTTTATTTTTTTCAAATGTATTTATTGTGTTTTAGTCTTCTGTTCATTGTTTCTTTAATATGTCATCCACTGTGTTTTATTGGACTGTTCATTTTGTTCTATAACATATTGTTCATTGCACATTTAATTGATACTCATTATGTTTTACGTTATCTCCATTGTGTCTTACGCAACTGGGTTTTCGAATTTTTTTCTAAAGTATTTATTGTGTTTTAGTCTTCTCTTCATTGTGTCTTTAATATGTCGTCTATTGTGTTTTATTAGACTGTTCATTTTGTTTCATAACTTATTGTTCATTGCATATTTAATTGGTACGATGGGGACTACGGCGTTTGCCTGGAAATCGTATTGCCTCCACACGAGTTTCCTCACTGGAGTAACAGCCGGGTGAAAACCGGGTTAGCTAATATTCGAATATGCGCAACTAATGGCTTACAGGTTTTCCTCTTCACTGCCTAGGTGTCCCCAAATATAGCTAGTGGCCGGGGATCGAATTGGTTGTATGTATTAATAGAATATATTTGAATTGTATTTATAGATAGGATTTATCATTAATGTTATAGTTATCTCTTCCCAAATATAAGGGAATGTACATTGTATATATGCATGACACAATGGAATGAGATTGAGCATTGAAACCTAAACATTCTACAGGGTATCAATCGCCACACCCTAAAACCCTTTCTTCTTTCCTACTCTTCGCCGTCACCCCTTTACCCTCCGCGACGAACTTTCGCAGCCAACCACCTCAATATTCCATCCATGTCTTCCTCTGTTCACCCAGCCATTACCGTAAAAAACATTAAGAAGTTTATTCTATCTCTCACGATAGCCAAACTGAGCATTATAACACATGGGCCGAGCTTTTCAGTATTCATTGCAAAGCTTATGATGTTTTCGATCGCCTCTTACCCCATCCCACATCCTCTTCTACAACCGACAAAGACAAAGAACCCGCCACACCACCATCTCTTGCGTCACGGGAACGTATAGACGTCATTGTTTTACAATGGATCTACGGTACCATCTCACAAGATTTGGTTCATACCATTATGATCAAAAACACCACCGCATACGACGGTTGGTGCAGACTCAAAAACATATTTTTGGATAACCAAGCGGCTCATATTATCACCCTCCAAAACAAGTTTTTTCACACCCGTCTTGACCAATTCCCAAATATCTCCGCCTATTGTCAAGCTATAAAGTTGATCTACGATCAACTCATTAGTCTTGGCACTTCCACCACAGAAAATCAACTTGTGTTACAAATCCTGACCGGTTTGACTGAGCAATACAAAAGCATCTCTCTTATTCTCCAACAAACTCACCCGTTACCCGATTTTTACAGCACCCGATCTCGCCTCTGTCAGGTCAGAGATCATAAAAATAACCAAGCAAAACTTTCTTCCCAAGCGGCGGGTACCGCTCTTCACACCATCATTCAGCAAAACCCACCTCCACCCGATTACCGTAGCAACAATCGGACTGATACTGCTGACCTGGTCCGTGGACGGGGCCGCGGTCGCTACTCCTACGGAAGAGGCCGATACCAACAAACCCATACCTACCCTGCCACCTTATGGCCTCCCTCACCGTGGCCGAACCTCCAGCAACAGCCCACTAACCCCTCACCATGGACCCAATGGACCTTCCCTCCATGCCCATACCCTTCCAACCCACTAACCCAATCCAATTCTGGATCCTCGGCACCTTCTAATAATGCTCAGCCGGGCCTTTTGGGCTCCAAGCCCAATACTTCAGCATTAGACCAATCTTACACGGCCGAATATGCTCCTACCGACATTGCTCAAGCCCTCTACAATCTGGCTCTTCATCAGAATGACCCATCCTGGACCATAGACACAGGCGCATCAGGTACAATGTCTCCTCATGCTAATAAGTTTCTGTCTATTTTTAATTCTAGTATTATTCACAACATTATTGTTGGGAATGGGAAAACCATTCCGGTATTAGGCCAAGGCAATATAACCTTACAACCACCATTCCCACCCTTTAAACCATTCCGGTATGCCCCCAACTTAGTCAAAAACCTTATATATGTTCGTCGTTATTACAATTGACAATCAATTATCTGTTGAATTTGACGTGTATGGTTTTACTGTGAAGGACCTACAGACCAAGAAACCTATCCTACGGTGCAATAGCTTGGGGGATCTCTACACACTTAGCCCTTCCAACATCACTCCTCTACAGTCTGCTTCCACTTTTGCAGCCCTTTCTCAAGACATCTGGCATCAACGGCTCGGCCACCCAGGCCCTGCCATTTTACAAAATTTTAAAAACTTTGAGTTCAATTGCATGTGGTTCTTTAAATAATAAAGTTTGCACTGCTTGTATTTTTGGAAAACACACTAGACTACCTTTTATTTCTTCTAATACAAGTACGTCTTTGCCATTTGATCTTGTTCATAGTGATGTTTGGACATCCCCTATCATTTCTAATGGGGGTCACCGTTATTATGTGCTATTTTTAGATGATTTCACCAATTTTTTTATGGACATACCCAATTGCCCATAAATCTGATGCATTTGCCATGTTTACCAAATTTACCACCTTTGTCCAAACCCAATTCCATACCAAAATTAAACAATTACAATGTGATAACGGACGTCAATATGCCAACAATCAATTCCATAATTTTTGCAATCAAAATGGCATGCACTTCCGCTTCTCGTTCCCTCACACCTCATCCCAAAATGGCAAAGCGGAGCACAAAATCAGGACCATTAATAAACCTGATGCGCACAATCCTAGCCCACTCATCCACACCAAACACCTATTGGCACCATGCCCTCGAAACCGCAACCTACCTACTAAACATTATCCCCACCAAAATCCACAATTTTCAAACACCCACCCAAAGACTATACAATTGCATGCCCACTTACGAACACCTTGCATGTGCTACCCCCTCATCCCTCATACAACCATTCACAAAATAGCCTACCGATCATACCCTTGTGTATTTCTAGGGTACCCGTCGAACCACCGGGGTTACAAATGCCTTGACCTCAAAACCCGCACCATCACCATAAGTCGTCATGTACTTTTTGACGAAACCATCTTCCCTTTCGCCAAAACACACACACCCAAACCACACACCTACACCTTGCTAGACGATACAGTCCACCCTACCATTTACATACCCAACACTGTTACACCACATAACACCCCACCGGACCATTCATCACCTCCAGCCTACTCGCCAAACCACACTCAACAACCGGCCCATTCCCTATCCTCCAACCAACACTCGGCCCAACCTTCCACCTTCCTCTTTACATTGACCAGCCCACACCACTCTCCTATTGTCCCAGCACCCCACTCCCCAACCAACTCCCATCCCAACCATTCGGCACAGGCCCAACAGCCACACACCACGGCCCAATCCCCAACACCTTCCCTTTCCACCCCAGCACACTCACACATACCCAGCCCAATCCCGATACCACCCTCACCACCAACCCTGGCTCGCACCATAACCACCCGCTCTATGTCGGGAATTTCCAAACCCAAAACTATCTTTAACCTTTCTACCACAACCATTGCACCATTCCCTAAAAACCCCAAAGACGCCTTGTCTAATCCGGAGTGGCATAATGCCATGAAAAACGAATTTAATGCTTTAATTAAAAACAAGACTTGGGAACTTGTCCCGAGACGTCCTGATATGCATATTATTCGTAGCATGTGGCTTTTTCGTCTTAAATACAGGTCAGATGGCACTCTTGAACGATACAAGGCTCGTCTGGTATGCGACGAGCGTAATCAAGAAGTTGGGATTGATTGTGGGGAAACATTTAGTCCGGTTGTCAAACCGGCTACTATTCGTACTGTCTTAACCTTGGCTCTCTCACAGTCCTAGTCCATTCATCAGTTGGATGTTACCAACGCTTTCCTACATGGAAATATTATAGAGACAGTGTACATGTACCAACCAATGGGGTTTAGGCATCGTGACTTTCCTGACCACGTTTGTCTTCTAAAGAAGTCCTTGTATGGACTTAAACAGGCACCAAGGGCTTGGTACCAACGATTTACATATTTTGTTACGTCCATTGGTTTTTTATAGAGTAAATGTGATAACTCTCTTTTCACATATCATCACGGGGGTGACATTGCTTATCTATTGATTTATGTTGATGATATTATTCTCACTACATCCTCGGATGCTCTCAGGGTTAAACTCATGGGCAGCCTTGCGGCTGAATTTGCTATGAAAGATCTTGGACCACTCAGCTACTTCTTGGGTATTTCAGTCACTCGTTCAGGTGACACCATGTTCCTCTCTCAGCAATCATATGCTCAAGATATTCTTAGTCGGGCAGGTATGGAAAACTGCAATCCAGTAGCCACTCCAGTTGACACTAAACCAAAGCTCAATGCCACATCTAGTGCCTTATTTGACAATCCCACACTCTAGATGAGTCTTGCGGGTGCTCTTCAGTACCTAACTTTCACAAGACTAGACATCAGTTACGCAGTGCAACAAATATGTATTCACATGCATAACCCGACCACAGACCACTGGAACGCGATAAAACGCATAATCCGATACATTCAGGGCACTACTGCTCACGGCCTTACATTGTCATCCTACTCTTCCATTTCCCTCCGAGCCTACATAGATGCAGACTGGGCAGGATGCCCAGATACCCGACGCTCAACCTCCGGCTACTGTGTTTATATGGGTTCCAATCTTTTATCATGGTCTTCCAAACGCCATTCAACCATCTCGCGTTCAAGTGCAGAAGCAGAGTATCGTGCTGTGGCTAATATTGTTGCAGAAATTAGTTGGATTCGAAACCTCTTACTCGAGTTGTGTCGTCCACTTTCCACGCCCACTCTAGTGTATTGCGACAATATCAGTGCTATCTACTTATCCAACAACCCAGTTCAGCATCAACACACCAAACACATAGAACTTGACATTCACTTTGTGCGTGAACATGTCCAATGAGGAACCATTCGGATCTTACATACTCCGACTCGACTACAGATTGCTGACATCTTTACTAAAGGCCTACCACATGTGCTTTTTGATGACTTCTGCTCCAGTCTCAACATCCGTCCACCTCCTGCTTTGACTGAGGTGGTGTAATAGAATATATTTGACTTGTATTTATAGATTGGATTTATCATTAATGTTGTATTTATCTCTTCCCAAATAGAATGTACCTTATATATATGCATGACATAATGGAATGAGATTGAGCATTGAAACCTAAACATTCTACATGTATTGACTCTAATTAACAGGCTTAGTGTGTGTTTAAAATAACATACACTCTCATGATGCATGTTGAGACATGCATCCTCAATTCCTATTGTTATACACGCGCATTAGCATGTGTGTGTATGTGATGGGTACATAGTTTACGCTATGTTTAATGGTTCTAGCAAGAGAAAAAAATTGCAACGACCATTGAATACATGTGTCTAATTATGGTCTAATTTCTTCAGTTCAATCAATGATCAAATCGACAAGTCAAGGAAAGCCACCACCTTGCTTTTTTGTCATGGTTCCCGACAAAGATATACCACCACTATAAGACATAGACTAGGGTCTCAATCTCATTTGCGTTTAACTATTGAATGTCGTTGTTTTATTATTTAATTATCCTTTGCTAATTTTTATGACTTAAAATCGCCCTTTGCTAACTTTTATCACGTGGATTTAAAGCCATTACACATCTAATATCTTAATCGGTTTAAAGTCATTACGTTATAAGATATGTAAAACTACCATATAGGTCATGTGTCAATTGTCCTTCACGGGTAGCTCAATTGGTAAATGGACCGGGGATCTCTCTTGGAGGTCTCAGGTTCGATTCCCACGAAAGACACAGTGAGAAATGATGGATGACTCATGGCCTATGGTCATGAGTTCGAGTCCTGATCTCGCTAGGTTTTACCGGTTCACTACTGTCGTGCCTTTGGGCACGTATGTGGGTCGTGTTTTCCCTGGAAGCGGGTTGTCAGACGGGCTAGGGGCTTCGTGCGTTCGGGGTGGGCCGGGCTGTGCCCCTGTCTTTGCCACTGGGGGGCCGCGTACGAAGTAACCGGCGTTGTTTAGTTGACCGTTCAAAAAAAAGGTCATGTGTCAATTTCTTTAAAGTTCTATGGTTTGTAATTTGAAATTCGACAGTTTGTAATTTGACATTCTATGATTTGAAATTTGTAAGTTGGAAATTTTTAATTATATATTTCAAGGGGTGTGCATTTTTATTTGTAACTTGTTTAAAAATTTGTATTTTTATTGGAAAAATATAAATTAATAAACAAATAATGAAAAAGGATAATTACTAACAGATTACTGATGTATCATTTGTCGGTAAACATAACCAACTGAAGAACTGCGTGTTGTAATTTGTCCATAAGGAGTCAAATTTTGAGGAAAGAACATAAATATTGGCCGGAGTATGGGCGTCGGTGATCCATCGGAAATCATGTTTATCGGTGATCCGTTGAAAATTTTTACCAGTAATTCATTGGAAATTGCATTACCCATGAGCGCATATATTGACATAACTTTACCGAGTGAGAAGCTTTTGAGGTGACTTTTACCAACAGGTTTCTAACGAAACATCAGTCACCAAGCCTCACTTTTCTTATAGCGTAAGGTTTTGTAGAAGTTGCTAAATAAGTATCACCTCTCTAGTCTTTGAATTCTTCATGAAATTAAAAACAAAAAAAAAAACACTTGATTTTAAATTAGTTGTTATGTTATTTTTTATTTTTTGAACATTCAAACGATATTATTCATAACTCAATTCCGAAAATACACCCGAGCTCATTAAGCCAGTGGCTACCTGGGCAGAATACATGACCCACATACATTACAATTGTATTACATTTTAACAACCCTATACTTAACCACTTCTACCCGGTTGCTTACAGCCCTTAACCATTATCGAAATGCGAAAACGTCCACCAAGCCGTCTTGTCCAAAGTGTTAACCCGAGCCCTTTTAACCATCCACCAATATGAATCTAGTTTTATTTCTTCCAGGACTAGTGGTATAGCAGTGATTAAATTGTTGAAGATCTTATTGTTGCGATGAATCCACAGCTTCCATATTGTGAGTAAAACAATTGCATAAATCGCCTCTCTTTTATTGTTAGAGTTGTGTTGTAGCCCTCGAATACATCCAGAAAATGGGATATCTGGTTGTTCGGCTGCAGCCTGGTCATGTTGACCCATTCACCAATGTTCCACCACAATGCTCTAGCCCACACACATTCGAAAAGACGTGTTGCGTTGTCTCCAGTTCCTGTCCGCAGCGTTTACATAATCCATCTCCAATGTTCACTCCTCTATATGACAGGTTTTTCAAAAGTTGGGATCCTGTTTTCTGCTGCTCGCCACACAAGACAGTTTACTTTTGGTGTCGCTATCTTGCTCCACTTGAATACGTTCCCAGGCACCGACCCGTTTGATGTTAACTGCAAGGATTCTCTAACTTTTTTGACTGAGAACTCCACTAAACCGAACTGTCCGGCCCAGAACCATTCGTCTTCCGTGTCCCGAATATTCTGTTTTACCAGCTTGTTCCACAGCTGATCAGCTTCTAACTGTTCCACTTGTGTAACAGGTAGCCGACTCCATGGCAGATCCCACCAAATCAAGAAGTTTAACCTTTTGTAACACTCATCCACTTTCGGCTCCCTTATTGAACACAGTTGAAAAATGTTAGGAAATTGATCTTTTACCCGACTTCCATCACACCAAATATCCTCCCAGAACCTTACAGAACTGCCTTTTCCCGTTTTGCACACCAAAGCCGATTCCAGGTTAACCCCTCTTTTAACAAATACCGGACCAAGTGACCCAATCGTACCCCAAACCCCTGTGTATGTTTTCTTGTACAGTATAAACCCAACCCCCCTCCTATACCCATGTATTGCATCGACAACTTTACGCCACAAATGACTTGGGCAAGCCCTGTATCTCCACCACCACTTAGCGAGCAACCCCAAGTTTAGATCCTCGATACTACCCACTCCCAACCCGCCACGGTTCCTTGGTTTCACTATTTTATCCCAAGCGATCCAAATTATCTTTTTTCTCAATGTCGCCCCTCCCCACAAAAACCTTCTTCTCAGACCTTCTAAAGTTTTTAAGACTCCTGCAGGTGCTTTAAATAAGGATAAAAAATAATTAGGTATCGCCCCCAAAACTGCTTTTACCAGCACCGTTCTTCCAGCAAAAGACAATGTTCTTGCCTTCCATGAAGATAGTCTAGTTGTTATGTTATTTGATATTAGTTTTATTATAAGAGGAGAAGGGGGAGTACACCCCTAACTCACCGAAAATTGATTGGGAGGAGGGTGTTTCCCTTGGGGAAAACCTCCATGTCAGCACCCGGATTCATCTCCCCGCTTTCATACCATTTAGTCTAATGAAATAGTAAATATGATTGTGATCAAACTTCTAATAGTTCGTTTCTATGTGTGACAATTTTCAAACTTAAAATAGCGAAGGGGGGGTAGATTCTTTGAATATATAAATTTGACTAGCTTATACTTTGGGAGCGTTTCGGGTTGAGAAATCTAAGCAAAGTGATTATTATTATTATTATTATTATTATTATTATTATTATTATTTTAAACAAATATCTGCCATAAGTTATCATATTCTAATATAAAAAAAGGGTAATTGGGTCGGGTATCACCTAATCCCAGGCCCGATCCAAACCCACAATTTTTTTTAAACTAAATCCAAACCTGACATAATACCTGTCGGGTTACAAAAAATAGTCGTTTTTTTCTCCGTTTTTTATATAGCACTATGGTATTCGTTGGAAAGATAATAAAATGCTCGTTAATTTGGTGTAATTTTTTTCTTTAAAAAGTCTCGTATATAAAAGATATTAACGTTTAAAAGTTATGAGAGAAAACATGAGAGAAAATAATAAAGTTTTAATATTTACATTTAGTAGATTAAGTATTTAATAGATTATCTTAAATCATATTTATTCCTTTTTTTTAATTGTTCTAGAGTTGCCACATCACATCCTATATGGCATCTCTTAAAAGAAAGATTGCAACTCCTCCAACTCTTCTAAATGTCACATCAGCGCCACCTCATTTTTACATTTCCTCCCTTAAAGTTTGGAAATGGTATTCCCCTGATTCCCCCAATCCCCTTTCATTTTTTTATTATATAAAGTTTGATTGGAAAAAAAAAATTAAAATCAACCAATCACATTACAAGAGGAGAAGGGGGAGTACACCCCTAACTCACCGAAAATTGATTGGGAGGAGGGTGTTCCCCTTGGGAGAAACCTCCATGTCAGCACCCGGATTCATCTCCCCGCTTTCATACCATTTAGTCTAATGAAATAGTAAATATGATTGTGATCAAACTTCTAATAGTTCGTTTCTATGTGTGACAATTTTCAAACTTAAAATAGCGAAGGGATGGTAGATTCTTTGAATATATAAATTTGACTAGCTTATACCTCGGGAATGTTTCGGGTTGAGAAATCTAAGCAAAGTGAATATTATTATTATTATTATTATTATTATTATTATTATTATTATTTTAAACAAATCTCTGCCATAAGTTATCATATTCTAATATAAAAAAAGGGTAATTGGGTCGGGTATCACCTAATCCCAGGCCCGACCCAAACCCACAATATTTTTTAAACTAAATCCAAACCTGACACAATACCTGTCGGGTTACAAAAAATAGTCGTTTTTTTTCTCCGTTTTTTTATATAGCACTATGGTACTCGTTGGAAAGATAATAAAATGCTCGTTAATTTGGTGTAATTTGTTTCTTTAAAAAGTCTCGTATATAAAAGATATTAACGTTTAAAAGTTATGAGAGACAACATGAAAGAGAAAATAATAAAATTTTAATATTTACATTTAGTAGATTAGGTATTTAATAGATTATCTTAAATCATATTTAAATCATATTTATTCATTTTTTTTAATTGTTCTAGAGTTGCCACCTTACATCCTATGTGACATCTCTTAAAAGAAATATTGCATAATATTATCACATGTCATTAAAAATGCTTTGGTTTATTATAAATATAGATATAGATATAGATATAGATGATACAGATAATGATGTGAAAGTAAAACTTAGGGGTAGTTTTTATAAATTTGAGAAGCTGACAATTGGAGGGGAGTTCAGAGAAGAAAACTTTTAGAAAAGACTAAAAGACTAATTAAAAAATGTTGTGGGAAAATGAGTAGAAATACAGTTTTAATAGGTAATTGACTCAGAGACTAAATTATACTATATTAATTCAAATGAATAGTAAAAATATTAATATTTTATTTATATATTATTTTATTTAAAAATTTTATTATATTATATACTATTAATATATTATAAATTTTATTTATATTATTATTTTATTTAAAAACTTTATTATATTATATATTATTAATATATTATACCGATCCCGACAATACCAATACCGAAAAGTTCAAAAAACCAATACCGATACCGAACACATACGGTACGGTACCGGTATGGTATCGGTATTTTACCTTAAAATACCGATCCCGTACCGATACCGATAAAACCGAAACCAAAAATCCATAAATATGGGTACCGATACCGATCCCGAAACCACTCGGTTCGGTATCGGTTCTGTACGGTATCGGGATCAGGACGGGACGGGATCTGTATTCGGCATTGTATGCTCATCCCTAATTAATATATTATATATACTATTATTTTATTCAAAAACTTTATTATATTATATACTATTAATATATTATATACTATTACTTTATTCATATTATTTTATTAAAAAATTTATTATATTATATACTATTAATATAATAACATAATCTTTTGTAATTTCGTTACAAATTTCATGTGTTATCTTATGTGTAGATTCTTTATTTTTTTAACGTTTACACTAAAATGGAATCTCGATTGTATAATTCATTAATTGATTAACACCTCATCTAAATCTCGATTGTAAAACGCGCAACGCGTGTGATTTTATACAACTAGTTCTTATTGGTTTATTAAGAATTTGCCTACTGGATGCAACAACCCGAGAAGCTTGCGGTGGTATACCTAGAGCTGCACAAACCGGGTTTTTTTAATACCTGGTTTTGGCCATTGAACCGGTTTCGGGTAGAGTCGAGTATCACTTCAACCGGGTATTGAAAAAACCAGTTTCGATTCCGGTTCCAATATGAACTCACTCAAACTCAGGCAGTGGCGAAGCTTAGTGATCGAATCGACGGGGGCAAGACTCATTTTTTTGGGATCGGTAGGGGCCGGAAGATCAAATCGGTGAGGACCGGATTCAATTCATATAAAAATTAACTACACAAATCGCAGAATTCCACCACTACACCAAAAAATGGTAGAGGCCGGAACATCCCCGGGCCTCCATTAAGCTTCGCCCCTGAACTCAGGGACCTGTACTCCGTTCCTTCCACGTCCCAAATAATATTTTCCGTTTTGTGCATATATACAGTGGCGGATCTAGAAATTAATTTCAGTAATAACGTTTTTTATTTTTTTCATTTTAATAGCAACGTTTTCCAATTTTTGTAAATAAAAATCAAATTTTCCACTAATTTTTTACTACGCGTACGAAGTTGAATAACAACAAACCCAACACTTAGTCATACACTAGGTTCGCCCCTGTAGAACACCGTCACACTACGCTAGGGAATTCCACTGATTATTATTATTATATAATTAAAAGAAAAACAAGATTTGGTAAATGTAAGTTTCCAAGGGACGCCTTATCAAGGTTAGAAAAGTAGAAAACATGAGAAAGTGGGAAAAAGAAGCAGTTGGAAAGTGGAAAAGTTGACTTCTTTTCACCAAACCCTATATCAATGATTCGTTATGCAAAATACATAATTTTCATTCAAATTATACATCCATGGTTCATATACATACATACATAAATTCTCTGAACACAAGAAACAAACTCTAAAGCCAGCGAAGCAAAAAAGAGAAGCATATATGCAGATTAGAAACAATTTACAAAACAACAACCACAAACATCGGGAGTTTAAAGTTTTGGCAGAGGTGTTGATATAGTATTATAAAGAAAGGAATTATAAATTAAATAAAATACCTGTTAACCAATTAAATTGATTTGTTATTATTATATTATTTATATTATGGGGATAGTTAGAATAAAAACCCACTCAAATTGAATAAACCCAAACTCTGACTTTCCGAGCTTTTTATCATCTAAAAAAATTAGGGTATGTAATATACATGTTTTTAAGAGTTTTGAGCAAAAAAAAATAAAAAAAAAAACGCCGAGTGGATTTTTTTAAAAAAAATAAATAAGTTTTTTCTGTTACATATGTTACATGTCTGTAAAGTAACATACGTTACACAAAAAAACTTATTTATTTATTTTTTTTAAATCCACTCGGCGCTTTTTTGATTTTTTTTTTGGCTCAAAACTCTTAAAATCATGTATATTGCATACCCTAATTTTTTCAGATGATAAAAAGCTCGGGAAGTTAGAGTTTCCAAGGTTTCTTCAAAATTTTGGGTTTTCTCTAGATTCTTAGCCTTTATATTATATCATATATATATATATACACACACAATTTCTAAGTTGGGTCACCTTCTAGAGTCAAGACTCTTAGAGCATCCACAATGAGGGTGGTGGTTTGGAATTCCAAACCGACTCCTCCCCATGCTGTAACACCCCAATCGATGGTAGAAACATCGGGGGTGCCACATAGTGACGATTGTCCAATAGCTCATGGCAACTAAATAAAGTTTTGATAGATTATTTAAAACATTTCCATACAATCAAATAAGTTCAAACAACAATAACAGGTTTAATTTAATTGAATCTATGGCTTCAACTCCTATGTGTTCCACAAGCAAATGCTAAACTTCTAAGCAACTGAATACCTAAACCATGTTAAGTTTGGAAAATGGAGTGGGTCAACTATAAATAGTTGGTGAGCATACATAAGTTTAAAAATAAATAGTAAAAAAAAAAGTTCATGTAGCAATTACTGTAACAAAGAATTAAACAAAGATAGTGTGTGTGAACATGATCTACTGGTAGCTCAAGTTAGTGTTTTGTACAATCACCCCTTATGTCAAATGAGACCTAACTCGCAAGTTAGTTAAATGTTGTTACTGTTTCGATCATCCCTGAATTTATGCGGAGGATGGGCTTGTCAGACTTATATAGCTATAATCTACACAGGCGGCTTGATCAAAGTTAATTATGAATGTACTGAGTCGGACCATATACCACAACCAGTTCACTAAAATAAGAATTTATTGTATGATGCAAAAATGTAATTGCACAAGTTTAAAACACTTTTCACCCCAAAAACATTGAAAACAGTAAAAAAAATGAGGATATGTAAACTTACCTTAGCAAGCAAGCAAGCAAAAATCCCAAGTAATGCAATAGCAACTAATTCTATTCCCAATGAAATCAACCTAGATTTGGCATTAAAAAGTCTAAGAATAACAAGTCTAAAATTCCTAGGTTGATCGATTAGGGCTTTCTAGTTTTGGGGAAAGACGCTTAAATGTTAATGGTTTAGTTAAAATATATAATAATATTTAAAATATTATTATTTTTATGTAGACTAAAAGGTATTACTCTTAAACGTTTGGAAAATATTTTCTATAATTTGTTTTCTCTTTATTTTATATTTAAAATCATTTATTTATAACTTTAAAGTTTAAGTTAATCAATGAGTTTAAAAAAAGTAATTTTTATATTGAAATAAAATCATATTTTTAATTTAGAAGAAAGAATAGATTTTTCGAAATTTCTTTTGGCTTTTAAAACCGTTAAAAACGAATTTTTTATGAAATAGTTATGAATAAAACAAGCTAGTTATTATTATAAAATAATAAATTAAATAATATTTCAGATTTAACCCCCCCCCCCCCCCCCTTTATTTGATAAATCTGATATTAATTAGTTTTACAAAATTTGAAATCATAATGCATATATTGATATCACATATGCATATAACACAAATATAAGTTACTTTAGATAAAGAAAAATATATTGAAAAATAAACCAAAAACGAGCCAACCTTGGGTCGAACTTGGGGATGTCCGTTAACAACACCACCAAAACATCTGATCTACAAACAGTTCGTTTTTTAAAACCATATCAAAATTTTAAATGCTGATTTCCCTATTCATCATCTTCCCCCTAATACCCTAACTGATCCCCACCATTAAAATAACACAGAACAAGCTACGATTGATCGTTTTTATCAATGGGTTATATTTACTAGATCTAATCGAGCAACTTTCATGTTTTAATTGCATAAAACTAACCTGATAGGACAAAAGAAACAAAGAACAGAATCGGATAAACAGGTACGATTCCGGCACGAACAACAAACGAAAACAGCAATTGATATGGGTGAATGAATACTGATGATAGTTTGAGTAGGCTTATGGGTTCAATTTATAGGCGAGGAGCAGAATCGATAAGGTTTAAACTTAAGGATAGATATGCTTCGAATAATTATCGCTAATCTTAAACTTTACAGCCTTGATGTTGTTTATATCATATAAACACGGAATAGATCAAGTTGTTTTGTTGGATTGATCAGGATAATAGAATAGATTGACACAATTCCTTCTATATCGATCTTAATCGCTTCGGTTTGATTAAACGGGTCGGGTTATACAAGAAAATGGGTTTTAGATTCAAGGGAAAGGACTTTGGACTCATGGGTGTTTGGGTTACATATGGATGGGTTTTAGATAGAATTTTTTTTTTTTAATAATTTTTTATTTAATTTATAAAATTTTAAATATATAAACTTATATTTATAAAATAAACTTTATAGTCTTTATTTTCCACAAACTAATATGTTTTTTACTCTAAAGTATATATTATTATTTATTTATTTAAAAATAATGTAATAAATAATTTAATTGGGAAATGACTGATAAGAATTTAAAATTCTTATTAGATTAAATTAAAATAGATAATTAGTATTTATAAAAATTTTATAATTAAAATGTAAAATAATGGAAAAATAAGCAAGGTTACAGTCTCCCCTACTTTTGAAAATTTCGTCCTGAAATTGAAGTGGAAGAGGCTTTGGAAAAATTTTCAATGGTTTGCATGGTTGATTTCTAAAGAAAAATCATGGGACTTGAATGACAAAGTATGTAATTTTCAAAGAATCAAGGTGATAGGATAAATGCCTAAGTTATAACTGATGATGAAAATGGGATTATATGGTGTAGGACTTCATGTTTCAAGAGAGCACAATCAGAGAGTTTTAAATGGAACAATTATGTTGATCAAATCTAGATAATAGAAAGACTTACTACACAAACAAGGGTTAGTCCTGAGTTCGATTGCTAGTCTCATTTTCGATGCACCATTAGTGTTTATATCTAGGGTGTACCGCAGCTAACCCACCACGCCTTTGGTGTTTCGAAAGCGTACTGAGCATCTCCCTAGTTAACCTAAATAGAATTTCACACCACCTTAATGTACATGTAAGTTCATGATTACGTTCCGGACCGCAATCATTAATTTACCTTACATTAGGGTACTATGTCCTTCTATGACCCTGAACTACAACAATATATCAAAGCAAAAATAAGTTTTAAAAGAATGATTCGTCTATGTGGTTGTGAAGACAAACACATTGGGTCACAATGGTTTGTTATCAAAGTGATGAGACTAATGTGGCTATGAAAACCAACACATTGGGTTACAATGTGTCACTTAACACAGAAATGAGATTATGTAATAATGAAAACAAACATGTTTGGTTACAACGACTTGCAAGCATACAAAAAGTTTAAGTATGAGCTACAACTGGGGGAGCCCACTGAGTAAGATGTTTGCACATAGTATACAAAAATGAGTCCAACTGATGAGCAGGCAAGAAAAACCTCTACCAAATGTGGAGTAGGAACCTCTACCAATTGTTGAGTAGACATTATGACCTCTATCAATCGTTGGGCAGGTTATTAGGTACTCCACTGGCTGTTGAGCATGTAATTCATCCTCTACCAGTTATTGAGTGCTTAAATGTAGCAAATGTAATAAGTTTTTTTATTTTATTTTTGTAGTTCAACACATATGTTGCAAATCGATAATACACACATACAAGCAAGTTTGTTAATGCGACAAGTATCAAGTATTGAATGTGACTTGTAAGTGTGTTGCCCTAGACAAGGTTATTGATCCTAGGTGTGGTTTCACTAGTTGATGATTATAGCAAACAGTTCATGTTAGCTACCCATGTTTTCAAGCATCGCGAATAATCAAATGTGCAAATAGAATAGGTAATAAAATTCTCATGTATCAAGAAGAATCAAGTTTCACGCAAGAAACAATCATTGTAGGATTAAGAATCAGGGATCAAGTTTTCAATAGTTTGGTTTCACGGAAATCAAGTTCGTGTTCGAGTAAACGAAGAATATGTGTTTAATCCTTGAGAGAATAATGAAAACCCATAGTATAATCAAGGTTGTAAAGAATAGTGAAAGTAAAAAATAGTTGATGAATGGTTTAGTCTATAGGTCAAGAAATGAATAAGGTAGTCATGTTTGTGATAAAGTAGGGATGTGGATAATGAACTATGTGATCTGAAGAGGGTTTTTGTTTAAAGTTGAATTTTAAATGCAGCTTTTGTTTTCAAAATTTAATTCAGCATATGGTATGGGAATCCTAATAATTTGTTTGGAAAAACATTTTGGTTAATATCTTTGTGTAAATAAGTCAATTTAAAACATCAAAATCATTTGAAAAAGGGGTAGGTTTTGTAAAATTGGAAGCAATCTTTGTTACAATAATGGTTGTTTCTAGAACTAGTGAAGATTTCGATGAAAATAGTAATTGCTAATTTTGGAATCAGGGTGTATACTATTACAAAGATTTCGGTAGAAATCTTAGTAGTCAAATCAATATGTAACACCCTAAACCTTTTCTAACAGGAAATACGCAGCGGAAATACAAACTAGAAAATTTCTTGCTTTATATAAACATTCTCGTATATTTGGAACCCATTTCTACAAGATATTATAGGTGTTTAATCTTTTTTTGTTTCTTATTACATCATATACAACTCATCTTTATTAGTTTACGTGATCGCGACCTCGTACAATCCGTGTCCTCACTCGACCTCCAACCATTTCTTGCTTTGTGAGATAGACTAGACAACCTGCAACCATCACATAATCATTTCGTTAGTTCATTAAGTGACGTCATGCAAATATTCATAATATGGAAATAACATCAACAATACGCAACGATCATCTCCTACGCCTTTTTACAAGTTTGGATCCGATCTCCAGATCCTATCCTCCAATTTCCATGCATTCATCCTTACATACCTGCATCTTCAACAATACTACAATAGGACCATTGTCGTGTTGACTTGTGACCCCAAGCTTTGTAGCTAGCTTACTTACAAGTTAACATGCTATATTAGAATACTCAATAAGGAATTTACCTATGCAATACATTAGTGTTCTCTCTACACCATACATTCATGTAAACTCATTTATCAATTAGTTAAATCTAATAAGTTCCTTCCTATTCATAATCTTTTTGACCCATTAATTTATTTCCTTGCATGATCTAGTTGTTAGGTACTTAAAACATACCACATAATATGATATTTATCTCCTACAATCAATACCCCATGACTAATCCGGGTGTGTACAATCCTACACCTTTTCTTGATTAATATGAGATTATTAATGTGCAGCATTTTTCTGCGCAGCTGAGTTCGCCGGCCTAGTTGACCCACTAGCTCTGATGCATGGAAACGGCTAAGAGGTTCCGTACCCCGTACCTAAAACTCGCCGGGGACGGAAACATTTAGGGGGACGCCTGGAAACGTTTCTAGGCCGTTTCTTGACCGCTTCGAAAAGTCAAAGGGCGTTTCTGACCGATGAAGAAGATTAGGAGGTTGTAGATGAAGAAGAGAAGATCACCGGAACATGAGCTCGGCCTGAGAAGAAGACTGGTGTCTCCAGTAACTCTCTCTCTCTCTCATCTTTTTCTCTCTCTTCGTAAATATCTCTTTCTCTCTCTCTCTCTCTCTCTTAGATTGATGCAGAGATATGTGTGCATAATTGTGTATATTTTATAATAATATCATATGGAAAGGTGTAAGGGTATGCGTGTGTTTGAAATAGGGATTGAACTGATTGAGTGTTTGTTTGGTATTATGAGCTGTACATCTATCCAATATTATGTGTGTATATGATGTACTTTTTTTTTTTTATAAACCTCATTTTTTAATATCTCTTTAAATGGTTTTTTACTTTTATTATTTTAGTTTATTACAAATATTTATATATGGCCAATCCCCTTATGGTGGAGTGGCACCCTCCTTGCTTTCCCTATGGGAGGTGTGGAGTTCGAGTCCTAACGGCACCAAAATGCTGTTCGTGGGCCGGGTTTTACCGCAGTGGGCCTTCATGCGGCGGATTTTCCCCGGGAACTAGTGTGAAATTACTGGTGGACCCGGGTTACTCTTGGAGTACTCCTTTGTCCAGTGAGTACTTTGAGTGTGCTCGAGATTGATTTGTTGTCTGTTTAAAAAAAAACAAATATTTATATATTTATAAAAAACACTAATTATTATTATTAATCTACCTATTTTACAAAATATATTATGTTTCTTTTCCTGTTACTTGCTAAATTATTAATTTTTATATATATACACACACACATATATATATATATAATACGTATGAATTTTGAAAGATTTGTGATTATCTTTGGAAGATGTATGAATTTTGAAGTTTACATCAACGTATGAATATATTTTGGGGTTTGTGGTACATTATCTATAATATATATATATATATATATATATATATAGGGTCAAGATCCTATACAAAGTGTTTTTTTTTGTGAGAAGGTGTTTTGGACATTGGATCATCTTAATCTATGGTGTTGATTAATTGGATGACATTTTTGTAATTAATGTTATAATTTTATTAATTGATTATACTATTAAGGGTAGGATAGTAAAATACACACTATAATTAAATTCCTCATTAAAATCTTATCTCTCATGTCTCTCCTCCTATTCATTATAATTAATTTTTTCTCTCACCTCTCTCCTCATCTCTCACCTCTCTCCTCCTATTATAATTCTTTCTCTCTCTCTGACTATATGTGAAGGTGACTATTAATGGGTGCATGACTATAGTGCAAAATAAGAAGAATCCACGAGACATACACTCAAATACTCATTGAATGGTCAACGTTGTGTTATTTCAAGAACCCATCATTATAAGATGCGCTAATACACGGTTCCATTCTGTTTATTGTACTGCTGAACTTGTTGTTCTATAAAGTGAAAAACACACCAGCCGATCACGTTTTATGTTCAAAGGAGAGCGGGACAAATCTGAGATGTTATATACCGGTGATGTTCAAAGGATTATTGTTGTGTTTTATGTTCAAAGGTTTTTTTTGTGGTTTAGTGTTTTTTGAATTTAAAACACATTTTAAATGTATGTATAGTTGTGTTTAAAAGTAAATTCTAGTGTGTTTTTTGAATGTGTTACTAATTGTGTATGATGAAGATAAAACACACTGGCTTATGGAGAAGATGATTATAAAACACATGGGACTGTTAAAACACAAAGTTGAGAATATGGTGGTAAACTACACGGGTATGAACGTAAAACACCTTCTGGATTAAGCAACACATAATATGACAAATGAATAAACACATTCATTTAAAACACCCTAGTATGAACGTAAAACACCAAAACATGATATTTGAATGATCGATGTAAATGAGTGTGAATTAGAATTCGTGAATATTGATTCTATATAAAATCTTCAGAAAAAATTGTTTTAATCAAACAAAAATCCCTATTATTGCTCATAATTAAGTATGTAATTAATTAGATAATTATCTACTATAAATAAGATTCTCAATAGAAATTACAATGATGCCCTTTTTATTAAAAAAATAGGTTGCCACATGTCACTCTATGATAGGTTTTCACACTTCTCACATAAAATGGGTTTTGTACAAGATTCTAAACCTATATATGTATGTATGTATGTATGTATGTATGTATGTATGTATGTATGTATGTATGTATTTATTTCCGTACCCGTTTCTTGATTTTTTTAGTTTTGTCGTTTCTCGTTCCCGTTCCCGTACCCGTTTCTCGTTCCCGTACCAGTTTCCATGCAACATAGCTCACTAGATGTCCAAATCAGATCTTTATGTCTGAACATAAAATGTAGTACACTCATAGAGTTTTTCGAGCATATAAGGCTCGTCTATATCGCAATTTTCTATGATTTTATATAATTTTTGCATGATCAGGATAGCTTCAAAGCTAACACATTTCAGCTTGCTATCAAGGCTGAATTTTTAGCTTAACATGCTGTTTTGACCCCCATAAACTCCAAACTATATTTCGATGTTTAAATATGAAATACATTACGTTCAAATAGCTTTCCAACCATGTATAATACACCCTAAACGGATATGTTACCGTTCCATTACATTTGTTACAAAACTGGGTATTCTTCAACCTCTTGTTTCTTTCAACTTAGATCCGATTGTCCCATATGCCTACATTGTTGCATAGAGCACCATTTATGCTCACTAATCAACATCCTATAATCTCATCAACTATAAATTACCTATCCATTCATGTTTTTCATTCTATACTTAAACACGAGTAAAATGTTCTAACCGAGAAATTAGTTCATGAGCCACTTACCTTTGCTCGTAGGAGTGTTGTCGTCCATTCCATCCGATTGACCCGTTGTCTTCCAATCCATGTCATTCATATTCCTACTTTAACAAGTTAACTTGCAAACCATTACAACATATAACGGGTCATTCACCACCTTTAATACCTAAGTATTAGTCACCCAACCCATTATATGTGTTCTTAATCATTTTACCATTCATACTAGTAATTTGGGTTAACCCCACCCTGACCCGAAATCACTCATTTGTGTCTAATGAAAACATATGGCTCATTTTCACCGCAAATCCATGACATCTTACTTTTAACCCATATACATAAGTTTTGGGTTAATCCAACGCATTTAATCCATTCACCCAATTAACCCGTTTGGGTGATTCTCCCATTATTGACATACTTAACAATTTCATGACATTATGTTAACACAAAACAATTAAATCCACCAATGAGTTAACATCAAGATTATACACACTTATCCATCCTTTCATTGTTACCATTCTTCATACACATAAGAATTCAAATACATAAATGGAAGTTAAGTTTGTGAATTACTTAAAATGCGAGTAGAGGTCGAAACCATACCAAACGAACTCCGATTGAGATGATTTAGGAGTCCATGGAACCGTCTCTCCGAGATCTATGAAATCTACTAGTTTCTGCCACCTGAAACAGCCACCACTGTTGCTGAAACAGCAAAAGAGTGGCCAGATTACCCTTTTCGAGCTGATATCTTCTGGTCAGTAAAAACCCCACTTCCATGCCTCTAAATCGAAAACCCACCGTTGGATATGATCTACTATGTGTGTTAAAGCCTCTGTAAAAATTTGAGAACGATCCAACGCTGCAATCTCTGGAAAATCGGACTTTATGACAAGTTGAAAACCTAAAAACGGGATTTTCTTGACTTTGATGGTTCTCTCTCTCACACACACTCCTTCTCTTTTTAAAATTTGGGGAAGAGGCATGAATGAACCAAAACCTTATCACATACCTTTTATACTACCAAGTTTTGTCAATTGACACAACCTACCCTTCAACTTTTTAAAAGATTTATGGACAAGTCTACGTACTTTATTAATATTCAAAACGTGCCAATAACATAATTCCAACATTAGATCATAGTAGTGATTTATATGCTTCACATTTAGTAGATAATTCACTTTTAAATCACAATTAAAAAACTTACCCAACACATGGTAGGCATCATACCAATCAAGTATAGAGTAAAATCCGTTAATGCATAGTTCTACCAAATCATACCATAAAACTACATTCGCATATGGATGCCATCAAAAACATATTCCTCATGTTAGTCTTCTAACAATGACATCAATTCTCACATGTTGCTCACATTTCTTCTTGCATACAATTTCACACATCACCTAGGCATTTCACCAACACTTGGTGTGCGTACAACATTCTAAGCACATTATACAAGCTTCTCATACATGCATTCAACTAAACACATAATGACCTTTAATCGTGACCAATTTCAACATGAACTATCAACTACACTTTAGTTCTTCCATTATATGAATGCTAACATTCATTCATCAAACTTTCACAAGAAGCTAAACCATCAATTTCTTTAACTAGGTTAACCATTCTAGCTAATTATTTCATGCAATAGTACAAAATAAACATACCAATAAACAAGAATTCGGGTTTTGGGGCGTTACAAGTCTACCCCCCTTAGATATGGTTTCATCCTTGAAACCTCTTTCATTCTTCCAAGTTAAGCCTACTCTTACCTTTTAGTTGTTTACCAATTCAAATAACATGATTAAGACGTATGCCAAGTATCCTTAGTGCACATTTGTGTCCCTGGAAATTATAAATCCTTGGGCATTCATTTCAACCTATAAAGTTCAAATTCTTGCATAATATTAAGCTCTTATCAAACGTCATCACTACATATATATTCATTACAAGCTTGTCACAGTATTCCACTATTATCATTCCTTCTAAATATTTCCAAACGTTATATAAAAGTTAGAACTTGAACATACGCATTTAGTAATCATTCATTCATTGTTGTCACCACACAACATAATTACCATTTCACCCTCACTCACTCTTACTTACTTTAGAGCTAGACATAACTCTATAGTAACTACTAAACTGGTATAGCTATCATGTACACCCCCACCCCTTAGGGTAAGTTTTTGTGTAATTTTATTCATGCCAATTTGTTTGTTAGTTCGTTTCATGTACTACATACAATAAATATATGCCCATTGCTTAACAGTGTCGAATCAAAGCTAAAGTTCATTCATCATTTGACCCTTAAAAGTCAAATCTTTCCAATCTATATCATAATTGAATTATCATTCATTCATATGTGGGTACCATTCATTTTATCAATTTCCTACTTAACAATCACAAAATAACCAAATTTACTAACCTTCCTTTCACGACGTTAACCAACCATCCATATATCGTATTGACTTGCTCCATCACGAGTCCATGCCATACCTAGCTTGGTTTAGTTCATTCACATGACGAGTTCCAACTCGCTAGCATCATATCACCCGTCCCATATATTTCATCATATCCGAATTCGACCATTCGTATCTACAAAGTCATTGGTTAGACATATACCTTACATTCATGACAATTAACCTTCAGTGGTCCATTCAAGATTTCTTTCACTTGCAATGTCTAATTCTATACATTTCTTTCTTGATTTCCCATTTACATGCTATACCACATTAGTTATTTCATGTCTTACGCAAGATCCTTACATTTTATTTGTTACTTTCACCAATCTTTCAATAGTTTGACCTTTCAAATTACCACTTCTTACTAATTTATGACATTCGACCATCAATCCTTTCTAATCTTTCTAATGACAGTTGGAAGTATGCTTTGTACTTCCTTTTTAATCTAGGAAAGCTTATGAAAACAGTATTCATTCATTTCTTGCAAAAAGAAAATATTCATTTCCTTGTCAAATCAAGTTATTCATATGATTCTTAGCCACGTATTTATGTTTACTTGGCATACCAGCAACTCCCATTTGGTTATGTTTATTTCATGCAATAAATATTTCATGCAATCTTGTTAATACTTACGTTACTCTTACCCCTTCAACTCGTTTGACTTTTCAAAGAGTCAAAGTGGTAATTCATTCTTAACTGGCTTCCCACAATTATTTACTATCTAATTCTACCCATACTCTTAAATTTAATACACATATATACATCCAATTGGTCACACAACATGTGTATCCAACTAAGTTATTGCCACTAAGTACGTACAACTTTTCAATCTATTTCAGTTATGGATGGAAACATTCCCCCCTTCATCCCTACCCGAATGACCCATTCCATGGGTTATTCTATATTTCTACAACATTCCACCCAATTTGATCCATTAAGGTCATTTGACATATTTATGTTATTAAGGATGAGCCAACTAATAAAAAAGCTGATGGGCTTACCTATGGATTCAAATCTTTCACTCCTACCTTTCATTCATATAGGTTTGGTCCATACTTACCTATGGATTCAAACTTTTTATTCCTACCTTTCATTCATATAGGTTTGATCCATACTTACTTATGGATTCCTACCTTTCATTCATATAGGTTTGATCCATACTTACCTATGGATTCAAACTTTTCATTCCCACCTTTCATTCATATAGATTTGATCCATACTTACCTATGGACTCAAACTTTTCATTCCCACCTTTCATTCATATAGGTTTGATCCATACTTACCTATGGACTCAAACTTTGCATTCCTACCTTTCATTCATATAGGTTTGATCCATACTTACCTATGGACTCAAACTTTTCATTCCTACCTTTCATATATAGGTTTGATCCATACTTACTTACGGACTCAAACCTTTCATTCATATAGGTTTGATCCATACTTACCTATGGACTCAAACTTTTCATTCCTACCTTTCATTCATATACAGACTGCTCTCTATCACTTGAGAGTCATCTAGCATAACCCACAACTGTCATCTAGTTACTTATCTATTCATTGCCATAATTAGTTTATAGGCACAATTCACATACATTTGGTTTAATACCTTCTGAGGGAACCCCTTCCCATTTTACTTTTAAGAAGGTTTATTCCACTCACGTATCCACACGATCGCTTACTTTCCAATTTACCAGGCATACATGTGACGATTCTCATGGTCGCACATGTATCATATGCTTCTTGCGCACTGGCCAGGTGCGCAGTCCATGTACTATCCACGTGTCTCCATGTAATCATCATCTTATGCCTGTGGATTGGGTTTCAGTTTCGTGCTACTCTTTCAATTTCCTTCCCTAAATAACATGGTTGTTTTTCATCTAAATTTTACTGTCCCTGGGGATTTTCTCCCTCCGGTACCAATGTATTAATATTGCGTACCTGCGAGCATTCTATCCCTTCCACAATTTCCGATATCTGTCTTGGATCGTGTCCTTGAGACCTCTTCATCATCCAGAAAAGTTCGCCTTAACATAAACACCACAATTAGTTTTTAACATGTCATGTGAGTTGATATTAAATTCTACCTTTAGGCCTTGATCGAGTCATAGATTGTACCGGTCACTGATTTCAAGAGAACACAAGTTTGAGTTCAAGTACTTACTTCCATGTTCAAGATTTCACTCAAACCAGGGCTCTGATACCAACTTTTAACACCCTAAACCTTTTCTAACAAGAAATACGCAGCGGAAATACAAACTAGAAAATTTCTTGCTTTATAAAAACATTCTCGTATATTTGGAACCCATTTCTACAAGATATTATAGGTGTTTCATCTTTGGTTGTTTCTTATTACATCATATACAAATCATCTTTATTAGTTTACGTGACCGCGACCTCGTACAATCCGTGTCCTCACTCGACCTCCAACCCTTTATTGCTTTATGAGATAGACCTAACAACCTGCAACCATCACAAAACCATTTCGTTAGTTCATTAAGTGACGTCATGCAAATATTCATAATATGGAAATAACATCAACAATACGCAACGATCATCTCCTACGCCTTTTTGCAAGTATGGATCCGATCTCCGGATCCTATTCTCCAATTTCCATGCATTCATCCTTACATACCTGCATCTTCAACAATACTACAATAGGACCATTGTCGTGTTGACTTGTGACCCCAAGCTTTGTAGCTAGCTTACTTACAAGTTAACATGCTATATTAGAATACTCAATAAGGAATTAACCTATGCAAAACATTAGTGTTCTCTCTACACCATACATTCATGCAAACTCATTTAGCAATTAGTTCAATCTAATAAATTCCTTCCTATTTATAATCTTTTTGACCCATTAATTTATTTACTTGCATGATTTGGTTGTTAGGTACTTAAAACATACCACATAATACGATACTTATCTCCTACAATGAATACCCCATGATTAATGTGGGTGTGTGCGATCCTACATCTTTTCTTGATTAATATGAGATTATTACTGTGCAGCATTTTTCTGCGCTGCTGAGTTCACCGGCTTATTTGACCCACTAGATGTCCAAATCAGATCTTTATGTCTGAACATAAAATGTAGTACACTCGTAGAGTTTTCCGAGCATATAAGGCTCGTCTACATCGCAATTTTCTATGATTGTTTATGATTTTTGCAAGATCAGGACAGATTCATAGCTAACACATTTTAGCTTGCTACCAAGGCTGAATTTTTAACTTAACATTCTGTTTTGACCCGCTTAAACTCCAAACTATCTTTCGATGTTTAAATATGAAATATAGTACGTTCAAATAGCTTTCCAACCATGTATAATACACCCTAAACGGATATGTTACCGTTCCATTACATTTGTTACAAAACTGGGTATTCTTCAACCTCTTGTTTCTTTCAACTTGGATCCGATTGTCCCATATGCCTACATTGTTGCATAGAGCAACATTAATGCTCACTAATCAACATCCTATAATCTCATCAACTATAAATTACCTATCCATTCATGTTTTTCATTCTATACTTACACACAAGTAAAATGTTCTAACCGAGAAATTAGTTCATGAGCCACTTACCTTTGCCCGTAGGAGTGTTGTCGTCCATTTCATCCGTTTGACCCGTTGTCTTCCAATCCATGTCATTCATATTCCTACTTTAACAAGTCAACTTGCAAACCATTAGAACATATAACAGGTCATTCAACACCTTTAATACCTAAGTACTAATCACCCGTCCTATTATATGTGTTCTTAATCATTTTACCATTCATACTAGTAATTTGGGTTAACCCCACCCGTTTGACCCGAAATCACTCATTTGTGTCTAATGAAAACATATGGCTCATTTTCACCGCAAATCCATGACATCTACTTTTAACCCATATACATAAGTTTTGGGTTAATCCAACGCATTTAATCCATTCACCCAATTGACCCGTTTGGGTGATTCTCCCATTATTGACATACTTAACAATTTCATGACATTATGTTAACACAAAACAATTAAATCCACCAATGAGTTAACATCAAGATTATACACACTTATCCATCCTTTCATTGTTACCATTCTTTATACACATAAGAATTCAAATACATAAATGGAAGTTAAGTTTGTGAATTACTTAAAATGCGAGTAGAGGTCGAAACCATACCAAACGAACTCCGATTGAGATGATTTAGGAGTCCATTGAACCGTCTCGCCAAGATCTACGAAATCTACTAGTTTCTGCCACCTGAAACAGCCACCACTGTTGCTGAAACAGCAAATTAGTGGCAGATTACCCTTTTTCAAGCTGATGTCTTCTGGTCAGTAAAAACCCCTTTTCTAGGCCTCTAAATCGAAAACCCACCGTTGGATATGATCTTCTATGCCTGTTAAAGCCTCTGTAAAAATTTGAAAACCATCCAACGGTTCAATCTCTGGTAAATCGGACATTATGACAGGTTGAAAACCTAAAAACGGGATTTTCTTGACTTGGATGGTTCTCTCTCTCACACACACTCTTTCTCTTTTTAAAATTTGGGGAAGAGGCATGAATGAACCAAAACCTTATCACATACCTTTTATACTACCATGTTTTGTCAATTGACACAACCTACCCTTCAACTTTTTAAAAGATTTATGGACAAGTCTACATACTTTATTAATATTCAAAATGTACAATAACATAATTCCTACATTAGATCTTAGTAATGATTTATATGCTTCACATTTAGTAGATAATTCACTTATAAATCACAATTAAACAACTTACCCAACACATGGTAGGAATCATACCAATCAAGTATAGAGTAAAATCCCTTAATGCATAGTTCTACCAAATCATACCATCAAACTACATTCGCATATGGATTCCATCAAAAACATATTCCTCATGTTAGTTTTTTAACAATTACATCAATTCTCACATGTTGCTCACATTTCTTCTTGCATAAGATTTCACACATCACCTAGGCATTTCACCAACACGTGTTGTGCGTACAACATTCTAAGCACATTATACAAGCTTCTCATACATGCATTCAACTAAACACATAATGACCTTCAATCATGACCAATTTCAACATGAAGTATCAACTACACTTTATTTCTTCCATTATATGAATTCTAACATTCATTCGTCAAACTTTCACAAGAAGCTAAACCATCAATTTCTTTAACTAGGTTAATCATTCTTGCTAATTATTTCATGCAATAGTACAAAATAAACATACCAATAAGCAAGAATTTCGGTTTTGGGGCGTTACACAATAGCTTTTCAAAACAATAGGGTTAAAACCTTTAAATAAATAAGTTTTCAAACAAGAGGATACAAGAAAGTAATGAGGTCGTAATGTATAGGTAAATGTTTATGTGACAAGAAGGTTCTTGAGGTTTTAAGCAAGGCTAGAAATAGTAAAACATATGTAACCTAAGGGGTCCTTGCAAAAAGAAGAAGGTTTGTGATAAACACAAAGATCATGAAACTCAGACTGGGTGGTATCAACAAGCAGGGGAACGGATTTTGTAACTCAGTTTTAAACAGAAAGTATAGAGCCAGGATGAAGTTTCGTAAAATAATATAGAGCTTAATCCTTTGCATGAAATGAAAATCGAGGAAGTAGGCACCAAGCCTAGGAATAAAGTCTTCAGCAGATTCCTCTTCGGGATGATGCATTGTAGCTCCACCGTGGATTATGTTACAGATTTTTAGCATGAGGAAAGATAGTCTAAGAAAGGAGGAAAAAAAGGCAAGATAAGAAGACACAAGAAGGATTGGAGAAACACAGACAAATAGCAAGTAAGAAATAGGTCACTCATGTTGGACTCTTAAGGTAATAGTCTAGGTCATGTGTCTAATAACCTAATTCCCTATAACCATGGCTCTGATACCAATCTATAACACCCCAACCGATGGCGGAAACATCGGGGTGCTACGTAGTGACAATTGTCCAATAGCTCATGGCAACTAAATAAAGTTTCGATAGATTAATTAAAACATTTACATAAAATCAAATAAGTTCAAACAACAATAACAGGTTTAATTTAATTATATCTAGGGCTTCAACTCCTATGTGTTCCACAAGCAAATGCTAAACTTCTAAGCAACTGAATACCTAAACCATGTTAAGTTTGGAAAATGGAGTGGGTCAACTATAAATAGTTGGTGAGCATACATAAGTTTAAAAATAAATAGTAAAAAAAAAAGTTCATGTAGCAATTACTGTAATAAAGAATTAAACAAAGATAGTGTGTGTGAACATGATCTACTGGTAGCTCAAGTTAGTGTTTTGTACAATCAGCCCTTATGTCAAATGAGACCTAACTCGCAAGTTAGTTAAATGTTGTTACTGTTTCGATCATCCCTGAATTTATGCGGAGGATGGGCTTGTCAGACTTATATAGCTATAATCTACACAGGCGGCTTGATCAATGTTAATGAATGTACTGAGTCGGACTATATACCACAACCAGTTCACTAAAATATGAATTTATTGCAGGATGCGAAAATGTAATTGCACAAGTTTAAAACATGTTTCACCCCAAAAACATTGAAAACAGTAAAAAAATGGGGATATGTAAACTCACCTTAGCAAGCAAGCAAGCAAAAATCCCAAGTAATGCAATATCAGCTAATTCTATTCCTAATGAAATCAACCTAAATTTGGCATTAAAAAGTCTAAGAATAACAAGTCTAAAATTCTTAGGTTGATCGATTAGGGCTTTCTAGTTTTGTGGAAAAACGCCTAAATGTTAATGGTTTAATTAATATATAATAATAATATTTAAAATATTATTATTTTTACGTAGACTAAAAGGTATAACTCTTGAACGTTTGGAAAATGTTTTCTATAATTTGTTTTCGAATTAATAGCCAAAATCGCCCCTGAGGTTTGGTCACTTTTTCCACTTCAGTCCAAAACCCAAACCTTTTACATCTGGGTCCTTTAGTTTTATTTTTTTGCCAAATTCGTCCCTGACAAGGTTTGGGGTTTGGACTGAAGTGTCAAAAGTGACCAAACCTCAGGGACGAATTTAGCAAAACCCAAACCTTTTCAAGGACGAATTTGGCAAAAAAAATAAAATTGAAGGACCCAAACGTAAAAGGTTTGGGTTTTGGACTGAAGTGGCAAAAGTGACCAAACCTCAGGGACGATTTTGGCTATTAACTCTTTGTTTTCTCTTTATGTTGCATTTAAAATAATTTATTTATAACTTAAAAGTTTAAGTTAATCAATGAATTTAAAACAAAAAGTAATATTTTTAATGAAATAAAATCATATTTTTAATTTAGAAGAACTAATAGATTTTTCGAATTTTTTTGGCTTTTGAACCGCTAAAAACAGAGTTTTTATGAAATAGTTATGAAAAAACAAGATAATTATTATTATAAAATAATAAATTAAATTATATTTCAGATTTACCCCCCCCCCCCCTTTATTAGATAAATATGATATTAATTAGTTTTACAAAATTTGAAATCATAATGCAAATATTGATATCACATATGCATATAACACAAATATAAGTTAATTTAGATAAAGAAAATAAATATTGAAAATTAAACCAAAAACGAGCCAACCTTGGGTCGAACTTGGGGATGTTCGTTAACAACAACAACACCAAACCATCTGATCTACAAACAGTCTGTGCTTTAAAACCATATCAAAATTTTAAATGCTGATTTCGCTATTCATCATCTTCCCCCTAATATCCTAACCAATCCCCACCATTAAAATGCCACAGAATAAGCTACGATTGATCGTTTTTATCAATGAGTTATATTTATTAGATCTAATCGAGCAACTTACATGTTTTTATTGCATAAAACTAACTTGATAGGACAAAAGAAACAAAGAACAGAATCGGATAAACAGGTACGATTCTGGCACGAACAACAAACAAAAACAGCAATTGATAGGGGTGAATGAATATCGATGAGGGTCTGAGTAGGCTTATGGGTTCAAATTATAGGCGAGGAGCAGAATCGATAAGGTTTAAACTTAAGGATAGATATGCTTCGAATAATTATCGTTGATCTTAAACTTTACAGCCTTGATGTTGTTTATCTATTACTAGACTTTTGCCCGCGTTTACACGCGGTTCACCAATGTACAATTATTTTGAGTGGTAAAACGTAAAAAAACAAATATAGTAGAAATATTTTATTAAAATTTAAAAGAAACCAATACATATTTTATTCAAATATCACTAAATATTTCTTTATACACCACATTTTTTGTTTTAGTCTTGATCTTCCCATCAGCATCAAGTATAAGTAACTTCACACATGCCCTGCTTTTAACTCTTGACAATGCGACATAAAGCTGGCCATGTGAGAATACAAGGTCTCTTAAATACAATCCAACCTTCGATAGAGACTGTCCTTGGCTTTTATTGATGGTCATTGCGAAACATACGGATATTGGGAATTGGTGCCTTTGGAACTTGACTGGAATCTTGTTATCAGATGGTATTTGAGGAGTATTATCTAGTAAAAAATAAATAGTAGGGAAAAATATTTCTGATAAAATGTTTAAAGTAAGACACTATTTGAGTCAGATCATTCAAAATTCGAATTAAATGTTATAATTAAGTCTAATTGTTACCATTATGGATATTAAAATATGAAATTAAATAGTTGAATAGAACATTTAATATTTGAATATTTATAAAGTTTAACTGAAATCTATCAATTCAATTTCTTGTAACTAATTTGAGAAATTTATAACTAAATCTATTATTTATTAAAGTTCAAAACTATTATTTGTTAAATTTTAAATATATTAGGAAATCTCTAATTATAATATCTCTGTTTTAATGATCATAGTAGGATTAATTGTTACAATTATGAATTTAAATTCAAAGTTTGAAATTTTTTAAAATATTCAGATCAATAAAAATTTGAATTAAATGTTATAATTAAGTCTTATTGTTATGATTATTATCCAAAATTTAGATTTTTATAAAGTTAAAAAAATTTAAAATTTAAAATTATAGATATCAAAATATGAAATTATATACTTAAATAGAACATTTAATATTTGAATAATTATCGCTAATCTTAAACTTTACAGCCTTGATGTGGTTTATCTATTATATAATTGAAAACATCAAATCTTACATGGCACTCATATAGTCATTCTTCTTCATGAGAGTACCATGTAGAATGACATGTGACATTAAGTAATTTTAGGAAAAAAAAAGTTTAAAAACAAAATTAGATTTTTCTCTTTCATGTTTCCTCCTATAATTTTTAAACGTTAGTATCTTTTATCTACAAGATTTTTTAAAGAAAACAATTACACCAAATTAACGAGCGTTTGATTATCTTTCCAACGAGTACCATAGTGCTATATAAAAATGGAGAAAAAAGCGACTATTTTTTGTAGGGTATTGTTCATACAGGAAAAAAAACACGTGTTCAGGTAATTCATTAATCATGTATAGGCAAGTTACTAATTATGTTCAAACCAATAAATATGATTTCTATTTTAAATCACAGCCGAATAGGTTAATAGAGTTTTACATTGTTTTAGGTTAGGTATCAATATTAGTATGTTAGAGTTGTACATTTGTTTACTCTTTAGGATAGGTGTTAATATTAGAGTTACATTGGAGTTCTACATTGTTTTAGGTTATGTGTTAGCATTGGAGTTGTACCTTGTTTTAGGTTAGATATTAATATTAGATTTATATATCAGTCTAATTCATATGTAAAATTGATGTGTCATACTATCTCCGTCCCTATTTAAATGTCGTGGGGTCCAAAAACACACATTTTAAGAAATCTTTTATTTTTATGTGGTAAAATAACAATAATATCCTCAAAAGTAGTGATTATGTTTTGTCTTTTATGGGCAAATTTGGAAATTGCATTTATATTTTTGGAAATTGACATTTAATTTGGGACAACCAAAAATGGAAAGATGGGCATTTAAATATGGACGGAGGGAGTATTAGATTTCTTAACCCCGGGACGCTCCTGGGGTATAATCTAGTATCATATAAACACGGAATAGATCAAGTTGTTTTGTTGGATTGATCATGATTATAGAATACATTGACACAATTCCTTCTATATCGATCTTATTCGCTTCGGTTTAATTAAACGGGTCGGGTTATACAAAAAAATGGGTTTTAGATTCAAGGGAAAGGAGTTTGGACTCATGGGTGTTTGGGTTACATATGGATGGGTTTTAAATAGAAACTTTATTTTAATAAATCTATTATATAATTGAAAACATCAAATCTTACATCGCACTCATATAGTCATTCTTCTTCATAAAAGTTCCATGTAAAATGACATGTGGCATTAAGTAATTTTAGGAAAAAAAAAAGTTTAAAAACAAAATTAGATTTTTCTTTCTCATGTTTCCTCTTATAATTTTTAAACGTTACTATCTTTTATCTACAAGATTTTTTAAAGAAAAAAATTACACCAAATTAACGAGCGTTTTATTATCTTTCCAACGAGTATCATAGTGCTATATAAAAAACGGAGAAAAAACGACTATTTTTTTGTGGGGTATTGTTCATACAGGAGAAAAACACGTGTTCAGGTAATTCATTAATCCTGTATAGGCAAGTCACTAATCATGTTCAAACTAATAAATATGAATTCTATTTTTGACCAGAACCGAATAGGTTAATAGAGTTTTACATTATTTTAGGTTAGGTATCAATATTAGCATGTTTGAGTTGTACATTTGTTTAGTCTTTAGGATAGATGTTAATATTAGAGTTACATTGGAGTTCTACATTGTTTTAGGTTATGTGTTAGCATTGGAGTTGTACATTGTTTTAGGTTAGATATTAATATTAGAGTTATACATCAGTCTAATTCATATGTAAAATTGATGTGTCATACTCCCTTCGTCACTATTTAAATGTCGTGGGTCGAAAAATACACATTTTAAGAAATCTTTTGTTTGTATGTGGTAAAATAACAATAATATCCTCAAAAGTGGTTATTATATTTTGTCTTTTATGGGCAAAACTGGAAATTGCATTTCTATTTTTGGAAATTGACATTTAATTTGGGACAAACAAAAATGGAATGATATACATTTAAATAGGGAAGGAGGGAGTATTAGATTTCTCAACCCCAGGACGCTCCCGGGGTATAATCTAGTATCATATAAACACGGAATAGATCAAATTGTTTTGTTGGATTGATCAGGATTATAGAATAGATTGACACAATTCCTTCTATATCGAACTTAATCGCTTCGGTTTGATTAAACGGGTCAGTTATACAAGAAAATGGGTTTTAGATTCAAAGGAAAGGAGTTTGGACTCATGGGTGTTTGGGTTACATATGGATGGGTTTTAAATAGAAACTTCATTTTAATAAATTCTTTATTTAATTTATAAAATTTTAAATATATAAACTTATATTTATAAAATAAGCTTTATAGTCTTTAATTTCCACAAACTAATATGTTTTTTTACTATAAAGTATATATTATTATTTATTTATTTAAAAGTAATGTAATAAATAATATAATTGGGAAATGACTGATAAGAATTTAAAATTCTTATTAGATTAAATTAAAATAGAAAATTAGTATTTATAAAAAAATTATAAATAAAATGTAAAATAATGGAAAAATACACAAGGTTACACATGCAACATCGTTCAAACCATAACTCATTCTGTAGATGCAAAAGTGCGACTAAAGCTTTGGATTGTACAACACATTTTGTTTTGGTAATATCGAAGGTGCGAAGGAGCAAAATAAAAGGTGCGAAGGAGGACTGAAAGGTGCGAAGGAAGTGGATTTGTACGAATGAAGACTAGATTATTGTAAAGCTTGGTTCGACCAGTTGATGTGGGCGAACCTGCACATTCGCATGAACAGTTTGGGCGAATGTGCAGTCTATAAATAGACAAGTTTGATTTTTGAATGTAACTTTTGATGATTATTATTCCCTCCACTTTCAGAAACTCTCTCTAGTTTTTGTTAAACTTGTTTTTCGTTCAAACCTTGATTGTATCCATAATTCAACGTGTAAACTAGTGTTTTATTAATGAAAACGTTTGAAAATGATGATCTGTGTGTTTGAATCTGTTTGATTATTATTTTGTGATAGTTTTAGGGTTTCCGCACCTGAAACTAACTTGTTTGATCAATCTTTGTTTGTTATCGATCCTTTAATGCTCATACAAAGTGGTATCAGAGCCATTTCGGATCAAACAACCACAAATTAATAATCTCTCAGTTGATTTGGACCCAATTTTGGTCAAAAAGTTTCTGTTTTCAATGAACAAACTGATGTGATAAGATTTTGATCGATTACACCTTGATTTCGAGTTTAAATTGGATAATTCTCTTTATTAAAGTTGTTCCAAATCAAATCCGATTCAAAACCTGATTAAGATCATCAAAATCCATCAACATTTGAAAAACATGATCAAAATTAATTGATTTTCAAAGGATAACCGTTTTTGAAATCACAGGGGTCGAACGAGAGAGTTTGGTCGAAAGTGGAATTCATTTGGGTCGAAAGAGTGATTTTGTGTACGAAGGAGGTGTTTTAGTGGTCGAAGGAAGACTTTGATTGCTTATTTTTCACATTCGCCCCTTTGTTTCACCTTCGCCTGATCGAACGGTCGAAGGAGCTGTAAAACGGTCGAAAGAGAGTCTTAAGTGGTCGAAGGAGATTTTGTTATTTAGTTCACATTCGTATCAATTATAAACGGGCGAAAGAGAAATTATTTCTCATTCGCACGTCCGTATATAAGAAGGAGCATTCTGTTTTGAAACATTTTTAATCTTTTCGTGTTTAATTGTTTGCAGGACAAGATGTGGAACTTTCCAACAACGCCTAGACCTACTCAAGCACCACAACAGCAGACAACACAAGATCCGTGGTCCATTGCAGCTCAGAAGACTAGTCAACCATCACAGCCGATCAATTATATGGCAATGACTAGTTCGGCACCACAACAAGTTGTTCAACCATTACCACAACCAATTGACAACTATTGGGGAGTCGCAGCAGCAGCAGTCCATTCACAGACGACCAACGCTATATCCACTCTTATTCATGATCTATCTTCTGGAAGCGGCAATCGTCCACCGAAGCTAATGGACATGAAGGAGTACAATACTTGGAAGACGAAGTTTAAGATCCATGTTGAGGGACAAGGACTTGAAGGAGCCGAGGCATGGCAAATGATTGTAAAGGGTTACGTTGCTCCTATTCTGGAGAATACTGGAGAACCAATCCCTTTGGAGAATTTGGCGGATGACGAAAAGAAAAGGTTTGCGATAGAGAAGAAAGCATTCTCTCAGCTATCCCAGGCGATCAACACTGATCTACTGCATCAGTTTGGATCGTGCACAACATCCAAACAACTATGGGATATGCTGAGAAATCGACATGATGGAAATGAGAAGACCAGGAAGCTTAGGATGGAAGAGCTTCGGAAGGAGTTTGAAAACTTCAGTTATATGGGTAATGAGACCCTAAAAGAGTTGGTTCCAAGGTACTGCCATTTGCTCACTGAATTGTCGAGCTATGAGATCAGCATTCCAATGTCGGAATTAGTAGATAAATTTGCTGATGCTTTACCACCCTACTGGAACCAACACATCGAAGTGTTAAAGGAGAAGGATGCTTACCAGTATTGGACTATTAACGAGTTCATTCAAAAGCTGGAAAACAAAGAGATGGTGGAAAAGAGAAAAGCTAAGAGAGCTCAGATTCCACAGAATCCTGATTTATATGTGAGTGGTACATCTAACTCTCTTTCTGCTTCAAGCACCACTTCTAATGTTGCACCTCACATAGCATGTGTGTCTAACATTGTTGAACCAACAAAAGCACCCATTAACTACCTTGCTCAAACTTCATCCTACACACCATCATACACACAACAACCTTATCAAACACCAAACTTTATTCCACCATTTTCACCATTACAACAAGCCGCATGCTACACATCAAGTCAACCTCAACAACAACAACAATATCCTCCTCAAGTGAATCAGATGCAGATTACTCAAGCACAATCAAGCCAAAATCCGATTGTGTTAGAGACCTCAAACCTTAACAATGTGACTGTTGAAATTGCTCAACAGCATGTTGCTCTTGTATCTGCTATGGTTGCTTCTTACAATGGTTTGGTAGCAAGTCAAATTGGTAACAACAATCTCACCAATGAGGACTACGCTCAAATCGACAAAGAGGAGATGGAGTTGATGGACATTCAGTGGGCTTTTGCAAGCATTATGAGGAGAGCCACTGATTTTATTCAGAAGACTGGCAGGACTGATCTCTCAACCTCTCCTAACACCACATACGGATTCAACAAAGCAAAGGTTACCTGCTTTAACTGTGGTGAGAAGGGACATTTTAAAAGAGAGTGCACACAGCCAGCACAACAAGGTAACCGAAATCCTTTCAATTCAACATACCAAAATAGACAAAACCAAAACCAAAATCAAGTGTCATATAACAGTCCAAACATCTCAAGCTTTCAACCACAAAACACTTATCAGAACCGTCAACAAAACAACAACACTAGACAATCCACAACTCAAAACCAACCTCAACAAAATCCAAACCGAACCATTGTTCCTATCACCACACCTAACACACAAAACCAAAACCAAACTGATAATCAAAACCAAGCACTTGTAATCCAAAAGGATGAAGGTTTTGACTGGACTGGTATGCAATTGGGGGTAGAGGAGATCACTGCTGGGAATGTTGCTTGTGTGGCACAGCAGATGAGTTTGGATGAGAATGAGGAAATTGAAGAAGAGGTTGTGATTGAAAAAGTGTCGGAGTTGAAGATTGAAGAAGTGAATGAAGATGTGATTGCTGAGAGTGAAGACAAGAAATCGGGGATGATTCTTGATTCTGTCACTGATGTTGGAGATCAATATGATTCAGCTTACTCGGATATGGAGAGCGAATCTGATTCAGAGACTAGTGTGAATTCACTAGATGATGATATTGACCAACTGCTAGCTGAAGCTGACTTCCTGATGACCCGCAAGTCATGTATGGTGGATGATGCATGCATCAAGATTGACTACTCCAAATTTTTCGCAGGAAAGGAAGCTCACTTTGCTTTAATGGCCATGACAGAACCTCCTAAGCCGGTATGTTCTGAAACTCAATCTCAAGCGTGTGTTAAATGTGATAAATGTGCTGATTTTGAAAAACTGACTGATGAAAACAAGCTTCTCAAGGTCCAACTTGAGAGTGCAAAAATCAACTGTCAGATTTATCAAAAGGACTTAAAAGATTTCAACAAAGTTCTTGATGGTTATAAAAAGGATGTGTCTGAACTTAAAAAGACATTATCAATTAAACAACTTGCCATTAATAATTACATCAATGAAATGGAAAACACTAAATTGGAAATGGCAACCATCAAGTGCTTTGCGGAAAAAGTTAACAAGAAATTAGAAAGTTACAAGCACATAGCATATGTAGTTGATCATATCATTGAAGAACCCTCCCAGACGAATAGTGCAAACTATAAGTCAGTTCCATCTCCGGTATTGTTTGAGAATCACACTTTACATACAATACCACCGGAGACTTTAATCAACCCTGATTCCACATCAGAAAATGAGCCTAACACTTCCAGTGTCGGGGATCCATATTCTGATGTGAGACCAGTACTGGGAAATAGTGAGGGTGTGGTCGCTACTGATGATTCAGATGAAGAAGATGAGTCATCTGAGACGGTTGAAAGTGATAGTGATATCCCTGATGAAAATCATATAATCACTACTGAGCCAGTCTCACCGTCTCAGATCATTCATCCAATGGCAAATGCTCATCGTAAAAATGAGGTTAAGAAAAATGAAAAGTTTGTTGGTAAGAGTTTTGAAAAGAAAGAGGTAAAGAAGGTTGAGAAAAATGTGAGAAAACCGGTTGAAAAGAAAGTTGAAACCAAAACTGAGAAAAATGTGGTTAAACCGGTAGAAAAGAAAAATGAGTTTAAATCTGAGAAAACCAATGATGTGAGCAACGAATCGTGTGACAAACCTGTCAAAATCTTTTATCGGATGCAAGGATCCGATAAGATTTTATCCGATGATGAGTTTCCGATTAAGTTTGTCAATTCTTCAAAAATCGAAAAGATCTGGAAGGAAAGTACGATTTGGTTTCCAAAATTTGAAAGAACCAATAACATTCCTCAAGAAATTTTAGACAAAATTTATTCGGATAAAGAAGCAAAGGTCAATGTCACACAGTTTGTGTTGATGCGTTTTGCGACTAATGATTGGATAAACATTATTAACATGTGTTAGTGACTTGGCCGAAGGAAGATATTATGGGCGAATGTAGATAAAAGTGGGCGAAGGTAGATTAATCTGGTCGAAGGTACAAGGTTGCTGATCAGAAGAACATGTTCGACCATTGGTTATGGGCGAATGTGGAAAATGTCCACATTCGACCAGCAGCAAGGGGCGAACCTGCAGTATCTATAAATAGGTTTTGTGTTTTTGAGTATGTAATAGAGTTGTCAGTTGTGTCTGTGTTTAGGTCAGGTTTCCAGGTCATTTTGGTGAAAGTCTGTAATTGATTAGATTAACGTGTGATTGATTGTAATTGAATATTTGAGAAAGTTAATCTATGAAAAAGCTTTGAAAATGATCTTGATTGTGTTTTGATTAGAGTTTTATCATTTTGTTCAGAACTAGGGTTTCCGCACCTGGTTTTGTGATTTGTATGATCATATTATCCTGTTTTAGTTAAAATCTTTCGCTCACAAAGTGGTATCAGAGCCTAGAGGATCATACAATAACAAATTTGATAAAATCAGAGCTGATTTGGACATGTTTTTGACCTAAATACATCTGTTTTTACATAAACATTGTTTTTAAGTGTTTTTTTTTACCGATTTAAAGGAGAATTTGTGGTCGAATTCAAGTTTTCCAAGAATTAAAGTTGCTCCAAATCAATTCCGAAACATAACCTGATTGAGATCATTCAAATCCATGAACTTTTGAAAATCTGAGATCAGAATAACCGTTTTTCAAACAATAACCGTTTTTCAAAAGTGAGATCTGATCGTGGTGGGCGAACCTGGAACCTGACTTGAGTTTAGTGGTCGAAAGTGTTGTAGAGTGGGCGAACCTGAGTAGTTAGTGGTCGAACCTAAAAATTTGTGTAGAACTTTTCACTTTCGGGTACAGATTTTCACATTCGACCGGGTTATATTTGGGCGAAAGTGGAAGGGTGTTATTTTGTTTTTACATTCTGTTGATATCTACGTTCGGGTGTTACTGTTTGGGCGAACTTAGAATCAGAAGGGTCGAGAGTGATAAAGTTTGGACGAATATAGAATTTTCTGGTCGAACTTGGAATATTTCGGGCGAACCTAGGTTTTTGTTGAAAATTTTTCTAAGAGTTGAGATTTTTCTTAGTTTGTGATCATGTGGCGTTTTCAAACTACTCCGGGATCAGCAACAACACAACCACAACAGCAAACGATGGACCCATGGACAGTGGCAGCGCAAAAGACGAACACACAGTCTTCACAACCACTTAACTACATGGCAACGACGAGCACGATGCCTCAAAGTGTAGCACATCCGGCACTACAATCTGATTACTGGGGAGTAGCAGCAGCGGCGGTAAATACTCAAACTACTAATGCTATTTCTACTTTGATTAAGGATTTGTCTATAGGTAGTGGAACTCGGCCACCAAAGCTCATGGAAATGCAAGAGTATAATCAGTGGCATACCATGTTCAAGATCCATTTGGAAGGCATGGGAGTAGAAGGAGCAGAGGCTTGGAGAATGATTGATACGGGATACACACCACCAGTGTTGGAGAATACCGGTGAACCAGTTCCGTTGGAGAGTATGTCGGAGGAGGAGAAAAAGAAGTTTGCGGTGGAGAAGAAGGCTTTTTCCCAATTGACACAGGCAATCACAAGTGACCTGTTGCATCAGTTTGGGACATGTACTACATCAAAGCAGCTTTGGGATAAGCTTAAGAGGAAGCATGATGGTCATGAGAAGACTAGGAGCTTGAGAATGGAAGAATTGATCAAAGAGTTTGAGAATTTTTCTTTTATTAATAATGAAACTCTAAAAGAACTAACTCCTAGATATATGCATTTGTTGTCTGAATTGTCTAGTTATGGTGTACAGATTCCAATGACTAAGCAGATGGATAAGTTTGCAGATGCTTTACCACCACAATGGGATCAGCATGTGGAAGTTCTCAGAGAGAAGGATGCTTATCAATTCTGGACTATTTCAGAGTTTATCGAAAAGCTGGAGAACAAAGAGATGGAGGATAGGAGGAAAGCTAGAAGGTCACAGATTCCTCAGAATCCTAGTTTGTATTTTGGAGGCACTTCAGTTCCAGTTGGTAACTCGAGCTCAGGAAGCATTGCACCACATGTTGCATGTATTTCCAATGTCATGGAATCATCAAAACCAACCACCAACTACTTGACACAAACATCATCCTACTCACAACCATCATACACACCACCACAATACAATTCCTACATTTCACCACTCTCCCCAATGCAACAAGCAGGTTTTTACACCGCTAACCAATCACAACAACCAATAAACCAAGTTATTCAACCTAATCAACAACCGGTGGTTTTGGATACATCTAACTTGGGAAATGTGATTGTGGAGGTTGCTCAGCAACACATTGCATTAGTCTCAGCAATGGTTTCATCCTACAATGGGTTAGTTGCTAGTCAGATTGGGAACAACAACTTAACCAACGAAGACTATGCACAGATTGACAAGGAAGAGATGGAACTCATTGACATCCAATGGGCTTTTGCGAGTATCATGAGAAGAGCAACAGAGTTCATTGAGAAAACAGGTAGGACTGATTTGGCAACTTCTCCCAACACAACCTACGGATTCAACAAGGAGAAGGTTATGTGTTTTAATTGTGGAGAAAAAGGACACTTTAAAAGGGAATGCACCCAGCCACCTAAACAAGGTAATCGAAACCCTTTCAATGCAAATTACCAGAACCGTCAACAACAAAACCAAGTTTCTTACCAAAATAACAACAACTACCAAAACCGAAACTTTAACAACCAAAACAGACAACCAAACACTCAAAACCAGATTCAAAACCAATCTCCTAACAACACAAACCGAACAGTTATACCTATCACTACACCTAATGAGACTCAACAGAATGCGAGTCAGAACCAAGCTTTGGTGACTCAACAGGATGAAAGGTTTGACTGGTCGGGTATGCAAATAGGAGTTGAGGAAGTGACTACTGGTGGGAATGTGGCATGTGTTGCTTATCAGGTTGATATGGAAGAGTCGGGGGCGGTTGATGAGAAGAAAGAAACTGAGGAGTGTGAAAGTGATGATTCTGAGACTGAGATGGAAGTGGAGAATGAACCTGTTGAGGTTAAGGCTGAGGAAACGAGTTCTGGAATGGTGATTGATTCTGTTACTGATGTTCCTGAAGAGTGTAGATCAGTTTATTCAGATTCTGAGAGCGAATCAGACACAGAGGCAAGTGTTGATTCTTTAGATGATGATATTGATCAGCTGCTGGCAGAAGCTGACTTTTTGATGGCGAGGAAGTCGTGCATTGCTGATGATGCTTTCACCAAGATTGACTACTCCAAGTTTTTCACTGGAAAGGAAGCTCATTTTGCACTAATGGCCATGACTGAACCGCCTAAACCTGTAAGTTCTGATTCTAGCACTGATGTTAAAACTGTTAAACATTGTGAGAAATGTGATAGATTGACTGAGGAGATTAAACAACTCCGTATTGAACGTGATAGTGCTATCATGAACAGTCAATCTACTCGCAAAGAGTTGAATGCTTTCAACAAAGTATTAGATGGCTATAAAAAGGACATTTCCGACTTGAAAAACACTTTGTCATTGAAACAATTGGCAATAAACAACTATATCAATGAAATCGAAAACACCAAGTTGGAAATGGCAGCCATAAAATGCTTTGCTGAGAAAGTAAACAAAAAGTTGGAAAGTTATAAGCATATTGCTTATGTGGTAGATCATATCATTGATGATAACACCACCAATTACAAGTCTGTACCATCTCCGGTTCTTTTTGAAAATCATAACTATCACCAAGTTATACCGGAGAGCTCGGTAAAATCAGAATCATCATCGGAAATGGAATCTAATACCTCGAGTATTGGTGATCCTCATTCCGATGTGAGACCGATTTTAGGCTTGAATGATGAGGGTGTTTATGCTGAAAGTGTGAATTCAGACTCAGAGAATGATGATACTGGTAGTGATCAAACTGTTAATGTATGTGAGATTCCAAAAGAAAATCACATCATTACTACTGAACCAGTGTCACCATCTCAACATGTGCATCCGATGGCAACTGTTCATCGTGAGAAAAAGTCTGAAAAGAATGAGATTAGAAAGGATCTTGAGAATGAACCAAGTGATAAACCTGTCAGGGTGTTTTATCGGATGGAAGGATCCGATAAAATCATCTCTGATGAGGAATTTCCAATCAAAAATGCTAACTATGCTAAAATTGAAAAGATTTGGCAAGAAAGCACTATATGGTTTCCAAAACATGAGAGAACAAACGAAATTCCACCAGAAATCTTAAAGAAATTGTTTTCGGACGTTCCTCAAGAACCAAAGGTCCATGTCACTGAGTTCATTCGACCAAATGACAAAGCAAATGGTTTTCATGAGCCCACTTACTCGAAAGGACCACTTCCTGAAAGTTTGAGGAATCAACAGTATAATGATCAATATCCTGTTAGATCATTTGCTCCACCAAATGCTCATTATGTTTTTGAAGAGTATCGAAAATGCTTTAAATGTGGGGAACGTGGGCATTTACTTGCTCAGTGTCCATATGTAAGGCATAAAAGACATGAGGTTGAAGTTAGAAATTCCATGAGAAAACCGATTGATCATTATGTTCCACCACATAGACGAGTTGTTCCTCAACAACAACAGTTTTATAATCAAAACAATTTTCAAATGAGGAACAATCGTCCAATTCAATATGATCAAAGAAATCGGATTGCTATGGAACAATCATGGAGAAAGCCTGTGGTGAACGCAACAATTGATAGGCAAAAGGTTCCACAAAAACCAATTGTCAAAACAAATGTTGGACCTAAGTCTGTTAACTCAGATAAGGTTGCCAAGAAAGTTACTTTTGTTAACAATGTTCAGAAACCAATTGAGAAACCAAAATCTCAAATTCGTATTCTTAAAAGGTCTGAACAATCTTGGTCACCTAATAGTACTCCAGGAGCTTCTACTTCGAAGGTAAGTGAGAAAAATGAAAGTGTTTTGAACAATCAGAAAAAGATTGATCCAAAACAAAAAGTTGTTGAAAAAGTTAATGAGGATGTTTCTTTGAAAGCCGATGTTCAAAGGCCCAAGACTCAGGCTTGGGTCCCCCGAAAGAACTAAATGTTTACTTTTTGTGTGCAGGGAGCTTCAGCTGGCCCTATTAGCAGTCTATGGATTGTTGATAGTGGAGCTTCAGGCCACATGACGGGGGATATCGCATTGCTGTTTGATGTGAAAAACATTAATGGAGGGTATGTCGCTTTCGCGGGTAATAAAGGAGGATATATCACAATGGAAGGAAGCGTGAGTAATGGGATTGTGACTTTCGAGCGGATTTCTTATGTCAAGCAGATAGACTATAATCTGTTGAGCGTAAGTCAAATATGCGATAAACAATTTTCTGTGCATTTTGATGACAAATCCTGTTATATTCTCAAACCGGGCTTCAAAATTCCAAAGGAGTGGGTAATGTTGATGGCACCTCGAGTCAACAATCTCTATATTCTTGACATGTCCAAGGCGATGACATCACAGGGGCAAATAACATGCTTTCTATCCAAGGCGACCGAGAAAGAATCGATAATGTGGCACCGCAGAATGGGGCACATTCATCTGAGAAAAATGAATCAACTGGTGAGAAATGGGCTTGTCGATGGAGTAAACGTGAAACATTTTCATCTGAACGACAAGTGTGTAAGTTGTATGAAAGGAAAACAACACGAACAGTCCCATAAAGTGAAGAAAGTTAACTCTGTTGAGATGCCGCTTGAGTGATTGCACATGGACCTTTTCGGACCAGTCAAGCGCAAAAGTCATCTTGGAGAGCTTTATTGTTTAGTTGTCACTGATGACTATTCAAGATTTTCATGGGTAATGTGTTTGAAGAACAAAAGCGACACCTTTACTAACCTACAAGTTCTGTTCACTCGATTGGAGAATATCTACAATTTGAAGATAAAAAGAATCAGGAGTGACAACGGGACGGAGTTCAAAAACGCCAAGATGGATGAACTTTGTGAAAGCAAAGGGATACATCATGAATATTCGGCTCCGTATACCCCACAGCAGAATGGTGTTGCTGAACGAAAGAATAGGACTCTAATTGAGGCGGCTAGAACAATGCTTGCTGATTCAAATCTTCCAGTAATGTTCTGGAATGAGGCGATTTATGCAGCAAATTATACATTAAATCGGGTTCTAACAGTGAAGAAGTTTGGAAAAACATCTTATGAACTGTTACACCGACGAAAGCCCAACTTAGAGTATCTAGAACCTTTCGGGGCGCCATGCACGATGTTGAATCCAGGAGAGAAGTTTAGTCCTAAAGCTGAGGAGGGATATTTTGTTGGATATGCAACCCCGCTCAAACGGGTATTCAACAAGCGAACTCGTCAAGTGGAGGATTGGGCTAACGTGGAAGTTCAACGATACACTCAAAATTTGCAAGGCACGGGCCCTGATTGGATGTTTGATTACAAAGATTTCTTTGAATCATTCAACCTAGATAGCTTGGTTGAAGAAGCTGTTATCAGATTACTTTACGAGTGTGAAAACGCGGCGACTTCACCGTTGATGCGTCCAATCACCGTAAACCCCCCACCAGCTTCTAATGATACCAGTGCTCCTATACAAGAAGAAGAGATGTTTCAAGAGGCTTCAACTTCATTAGACACTTTAGAATCAGAAGATGAACAATTTGAAGAAGCCGTTCTTGAACATGCAGAGGAATTAGAGGCGCAACCTGTGAACCCAACTCCAAATCCAGATGTTGCTTCATCATCAAACACGGGTCATGATCAGGATGCTGTAGAAAACTTGACTGCTCAGATGGGAGTGATTGTACCTGTAAATCCGGAATCTCGGATTCATCGTATTCACCCGCTAGAGCAAGTTATCGGTGATCCTGGAAGTGGTGTTATGACCAGAGGGCAGCTGAAAAGCGTTAACTCGCCAGAGAGTTTTGGTGCTTTAGCATTATATGCCAAAATTCAAAAATCTGGTAGTCAAAATGATTGGTCGTTTGCATGTTATGTATCGCAGGTAGAGCCAAGGACATACAAAGACGCTTTGAATGAAGATGCCTGGGTTGAGGCAATGCAGGAGGAGTTATTACAATTCCAGAAATTGGGAGTCTGGACGCTCACAGATTTGCCGCCGGGAAGGAAGAAAATAGGCACTAAGTGGGTGTTTAAGTGCAAAAAGGATGATCGTGGAGTTATTGTTCGCAACAAAGCCAGATTGGTCGTGCAGGGTTTCCATCAAATCGAAGGGATTGATTACAATGAAATCTATGCACCAGTAGCACGGATTGAAGCTATTCGGATGTTCCTCGCGTTTGCTTCATACAAGAAATTCAAAGTCTATCAAATGGACGTCAAGAGCGCATTTTTGTACGGGAAAGTCAAGGAGGAGGTTTATGTCGGGCAGCCACCAGGCTGACCCAATCCACCGGGACAAGGTCTACGTGCTGAACAAAGCTTTATATGGTTTGCACCAGGCTCCAAGACAGTGGTACGAGGAGCTAAGTACATACCTCATCTCCAAAGGATTCAAGTGCGGCCTCGTCGATTGCACCCTCTTCACGAAGAAGACGGGAGATGATTTGCTTCTAGTACAGATTTACGTTGATGATATTATATTTGGTTCAACTAACGAACTTTTATGCAGGGAATTCGAAACTGTTATGCAAGAAAAGTTCGAAATGAGCGCTATGGGGGAGATGCAGTTTTTCCTCGGCTTACAGGTGGACCAAAGACCCGACGGGATCTTCATTCACCAGACGAAATATGTATCCGACATCTTGAGCCGATTCCAGATGGAGGACTCTAAGCCGATGGATACCCCGATTCAACCCAATCACGGGATTGGAGTGGACGCTAAGGGGGAGCTGACAGATCCATTTACATACAGAGCAATCATCGGATCTCTGATGTATTTGACAGCGTCTCGACCAGATATTATGTATGCAACATGTCTCTGTGCTCGCTATCAATCGAAGCCGAAACAAAGTCATCTGACGGCGGTCAAGCGTATCCTTCGATATCTGAAGGGTTGTCCATCAAAAGGACTTTGGTACCCTAATGATGATGATTTTGATTTTATTGCTTTTAGTGATGCAGATTGGGGCGGCTGTGACAAAGATAGCAAATCAACAACAGCTGGTTGCCAGTTTTTAGGGAGCAGGTTAATTACCTGGCAATGCAAGAAACAGACTTCCGTCGCACTGTCTACATGTGAAGCCGAGTACATTTCAGCCTCGAGTTGCTGTTCGCAAGTGCTCTGGATCCAACAACAGATGGTCGATTACGGTTTGCAGTTTCTTAAAACCCCTATACACTGTGACAACGAAGCCGCAATTGCATTAACTAAAAATACTGAAAATCATTCTAAAGCGAAACATATCTGGATTAAATATCATTTTATCCGTGATTGTTACGCTAAGGAATTGATAGATATGGTCAAAATCCATACTGACTACCAACGTGCAGATTTGTTTACAAAAGCTTTTGACAGATCCCGCTTTGAATATCTTTTAAAAGTAAACAATATAAAGGAAAAACAGGACTAATCGGCACCTCGGTTTATCACTTTTTAATTTTTAGTTTTAGTTTTAAATTTTTTTATTGGGAATTTCTCTTTGCTAATTGGGAATTTCTCTTTACTATCATAATCCTCAAAGAAGTTGATGCTTTCGAGGGGATTGTTTAATCCTCAAAGAAGTTGATGCTTTCAAGTGGATTGTTTCTTTCAAATTTTTGTTTTGTTTTTCAGAAAAATTAAAAACCCAAAAATATGTTCTTTATTTTAGGGGGAGTCATTTTATCAGAAAAACCAAAAACATTGAAAAATTTTCAAAATACCTAAAAATTAGAAAAACCAAAATGATTTCCTGGATAAAAAGAGGAAATGATAGTACATCAGTGGGGATCTGGCACAGGCTAACGAATTGTATAGTATAATGAGACGTATGTTGATTACGTGTGATGTGCTGATAGGCTTCGTAGACTAAATATTGCGTGCATTAGTGATACAAACATAACAAACTACGCGTTTGTGGCTGAACACCTCATGGACATATGGTCTTAGTACCGTAATTTCGTTTGATAGGGTATTTGTACAAAACTCGGAGGTTTAGGGTCGTTATGTTATTAGTTGTCTGGGGATAGCCTATCTGATCTTCTGCTGTAAGTCATTACGGACCTAGATCAGACAGGATGTCTTTATAAAAGAGCTATATGCCAAATCCTAAAGTTACCGAATTGAGGAACTTTCCATGTTATATGATGATCAAAGATTATCTATTACATCGTATTGATCATTGATGCAAATCATGATTAATATCAGTCCTCAACCTGGTATAATGCATATGTTACTTTGCTGCATTAATTTGCTGACCTGTATACCTCTATGCATTATATCTTGTACAATTACAGGCGACGAAAGCATAATCACGCTTTACAATGAGTCTTTGTGCATTTACTTCTTGATACGGGAGTATGTCGTGTGTGTGGGAACCATAATGTGTTAGTCTAATACATCTAATTCGTATCATTTTAAAGCATTGCGTAACTGTCTGCATGTGAGCTTATGTGGACAACAATATCAGCAATTGCCGTGTCACATACAGTTTCTAATGATAATGTTAAATGAAAAGATCAACGCTGTGATCAGATTTCTCAGAAAACTGATATGATCCTCTTACCGGATATCACAAAATGTTTACTGCTTTCATTTACTTTAATGCATTTTATTTTGTTGCATTTTACTTTTATTGTCAAAAAGATACAAAATCCAAAAATATTTTAGGTGTGTTTTGATAAAATTTCAGAAAATCCAAAAATATTTGCATTTCTGCTTTATTTTTGATAACCGAGGTTGTTTGATCGTCAATTTTTGAGATTTGAGAACACCATCTGGGCTTTGTATCATTCAAAACGTGAAAATTTGAGTTTTGGAAGTTTAACGGATTGAAAAATGTTGAACGGGATTCGAATTCGTGATTTGGCGAAATTTTCAGATTTTTCCATTTCACATTCGCCCCTTAATTGGGTCGAATGTGGAAAAATCATTACCTTCGACCGTTTTGATTTTGGACGAATGTGAGCTTTTCACTTCCGGGTGACAAAATCCACCTCCGGGTATACATTTTACCTTCGGGTGGACGAAGGTGGCCATATTTCACATTCGTGCCATTCATTTGGGGCGAATGTGGACTTCACCCACATTCGACCACCAACAACGGACGAATGTAGCTTCTATAACTAAGTCAGTTCACATTCGAGCCCTTCATTCAAAATTTTTCAAAATTTTATCGATAACCAGACCTTGTTGCTGAGATTCTGTTGATCATTGTTTATTGTTCCCTGCTTATTACTGATTGTTTTAAGACAAATTTTACAGGTATTGGACATCATTTCAGACCAGAATTGACGTTTTTAAGAACCGGACTTAGGGTTTAAATTTTAGGGTCTTAGGATGATTGTTAATGGTTGTTTTTGAGTTACATTCAATCCACATCAGTTTTAGGGGGAGAAGAATAAAGGAATTAGGTTTTCAACACCATTTGATTGTTTAATCGATTGTATAGACTGTTTTAACCTAATTCTTCTTTTAAAACTGATGTAAATTGAAATTTGAGGACAATTGGTAATACACGAGTGTTAATCGGCCTTGTTAGAACATATTCAGATCAAAATAACATGTTATATTCAACTTTGGCAGAATTTTAAACTTTGGGATAAACTTTTTCACCTTCGGTTCAAATAAACAGGCGAAGGTGGAATCAGTTTGGGCGAATGTACAATAATCTGGACGAAAGTGACTTTTACTCAGATCATGTTCACATTCGACCATAATTTTCACATTCGACCAAATAATCTCACATTCGACCATTCTAAAACGGGCGAATGTGCAGTATGTTTTTGACCAGAATTTTTGTAATTTTTGTCGTTTTTGTATTTTGACGTGTTTGTTTGATTTTAATGTACAGATGGCTGATCAATCTGAAAACATTGAAGCACCAGTAGCTAATGTTGAAGTTCCAGCTGAGATCATAGTTTCAGATCCGGTGCCAGAGGCAGAAACGTCTGTTCCAAGCAGTTGGCCGTTTGAAAGATCGCATAACTGTTGCGCATATCTCGGTGATGTAGAGAAGAATACGGAGTTCACCGAGATCATAGAGTTTCTGAAGAGGAGCAGAATAGTTCATGCATTAGCCACACCGACGATCATATACAGAGACATTATTGAAGATTTCTACCGAAATGCGAAGTATGACTTCTGGGAGAATCAAACGATCATCAAGAGCAAGATTCAGGATATGGAGATGTTCTTGACTGAAGCTGATATTCGGGAAGCGTTACAGATAAAGTTTGAAGATAGTGAAGATCCCAGGGAGTTGTCATGGACAGAGCAGAAAGCGTGTTTCTTACGGATGAAATACAAAGGTCCAATTACTGACGGATCTATGTATAAGGGGAAGCTGGGAGTGCAGTTTAAGTATTTTGCACATGTTCTTATCCACGTATTTGGGTGTGTGAGCGGTGGATATGATGTCATGAGAAGGAGTTTAAGTTCGTTAATGGTTGCGTTGACACTCAACAAACCATTTAACGTATCTGGGATGATTCTTGATCATATGCTGGAGATGCTGAAAGGAATGAAGAACAAGAAGTTCATGTTATATCCGAGATTTCTGATGATGATCTTTGACTATAAGTATCCTATGTTGAAAAAGGATCCGACTATGATCCTAGGTCAAGATCATATGAACATTAGAACATTGATGAGAATGAAGGGTTACAAAGGTGTGCCTGATAGTGAGAAGCCACCTAACAGGAGATTATTTGGGGCTTTGATTCGTCAGGATTACACTGATCCTGGACAGAACAAAGCTAGACATGATAACAGTGACTCGGACAACGATGATCCTTTAGTGTACGCCGATGCAAACACTAAGATGAAACGGCAAGTAGTCAATCCTGGAGCCAAAGGGAAGGGCAAGGGAAAGACTGTGGATCAGGGAAGCTCTAAGCAACAAGCGGTTAGACAGAAATCAACAGCGAAGAAAGGATCAGGTTTGGTGGACGAAGAGTCGGTAGATTCAGAAGAGACTGAAGTAGAGGAACAGTGGGATTCTGATACTGAAAATGTGAGGACCACCAAACGTAAGGCCACTATGGTTGGTGAGTCTGAATCCTTGAACAAGTCGATAGAAGAAGCTGAGAGAAGGACAAAGTTGTTGAATGATGACGGTACAGGTATTAATATGGATGATTTACATATTGGAGAGACTGTAGTGGTCAATTTGCCCAAGACAAAGAAGCATAAGACCATGGCCAAGAAGTCGAGTACAAAAGAGCTGAGGGAGAAAGAGTTAGCTCAGTTATTGAAGGGTAAAAGAGTACCTGATGCAGGTACATCATCTAAGCTGTCTTCACCTGTTTCTAAAAAGCAGAAGAAAACGAAAGAGGCAGAGACTTTACCAATCGATCAATTCAATGTCGATTTGGATAAAGTGCTCGATATGTTCAGAAAGCCTCAGAAGGAGAAAGTAGCTGAAGTTGAGCCATCTAAATCAAAGTCGAAGAAAGTAACTGTGGATGACGATGTCATGAAGCAAGTGAATAAGAAAATGGAAGATATGATGAAGATGTTAGTTGCTCAACAGGCTGAGATTGCTAAGTTTAAGCAAAATGAGGAGAAAATGCTTCAGATCGTGGTTGCTTCGAAATCTAATCAGGATGAGATAAATGATAAGATTAAGATGTTGGAAGCAAAGAACAAAAAGCTTGAAGGCAAATGTTCGAGGAATAAGAACAGATTGAAGCTGATTAAAGAGGATAACAAAGAACTAAGGAATGAAAACAAACGCCTTAGTAATTTGATTGACGAGCTTTATAGCAGGGCACCCCAGTTGAAAGAGGGTGAAGAAGATGAAGAAGAAGAAGAAGAGAAAGTCGATTATGAAGATTCTGAATCTGATAAAGAACAAGATGATGATGAGGATGATGATGAATCGGAGAAAAGTGATGATGATGATGACAAAAATGATGATGATGATGATACAGAAGGTGCTGGGAGACAGAAAGGAGATGAGTTTAGCAGTGGTAGTGATCATGATGGAGGAGATGATACTTCTAGATTCACTTATGAGAAGAGAACATCAAAGAAGAAAGATACTGGAGAATCAAGTTCTAAGAAGAAAGGTGAGAACGTTGATTCAGACGAAAGTATTTTCTGGAATGAGAAGGTGAGATCTCTATCTGATGATGCTAAACAGTTGTATAAAGATATGTTGGAAAAGAGAGAGTGGACCATTGAGTTCACAGGATGTTTTGCTGAGATATTCCAAACTGATGACTTAAGATATGAGTTGGAATATGAAGATCCTGATCTTGAAGAATGGATATTACCTGCATCTGTGGCAAAGGAAATACTAGATGGTCTTGCACAGAGGGTAGGGAAAACTTTTGAGGAGTTTATGATGGATGAATCAATTCCAGATATTCCTGAAAAGGATATTGGAAGTCATTCAGATGATATGCAGACTCCTGAGAACAATGAAGTGGAGATGGAAGATATAACTCATGAAGAGTTCCCTCAGTACTTCAGACAAACAGATGAAAATGAAGTATTTCCTGATTTTACTGAAGTACCAAATAAGTCAGCAAAGCAGAAAGCTCAGAAGAGGAGTGCAGAGTTTGTAGAGAAAGTATTTGGTGCTGATAATCAAGGACCTTCAAATCAGTCTGATGAGTTGAAGAGTTATTTGAGGAAATTGAAGGAAATGGATGAGAACCGACCAAAGCCTGAAGCTCAAGGTAACTTTTATAAGTTTCACAACGCTAAGTTCAAAGGCAGAGCTCTCGGGTGGACATACTTGGGTAGATTGAAGTGCATTGCTGCGAAATGGGAAACAGGAATCTTGTACTTCAATAGATTCTGTGATTTGCTTACTCTACCGTACTGGGCGGTTAGAGATTTATGTAGATTCCCAATGTCAGGCGCAGAAGTGAATGGTTCGCATGTTGGTTGGTGCGCAGATAAATTGGTTTGGGAAAGTCAAACAAGATGGAATAGGTTCAAGCCTCAATATCCCCGAAGAAAAGTTCATAGGGATATTGATCCTCAAACCAATATGAAGTGAGTAACTTTGATCTACAAAGCACCTGAAGTGATGAGAAAGATACCTTTGATGCCTATGCCACAGCATTTCAGTGCTGATTTTATCTTCTGGTATTATGATTGGAGAAAGGCTGAAGCGGTGATCGTGTTGAGAGATGGAAAGGATAAATACAAGCATGTTCATGTATTTGATCCTATGTGGTTGATTAATTGCACGTTTGAAGACATCATCATGCTTTTCTACAATCCGATCTACTATGAACCAAAAGACTTTGATCAAGCAAGAAAATACACTCAAGTGGTTGGAGTTTGTTTTGCCTATGACATCAATGCGGGAAGCAATTTGGAGGGTAAGCTTGGTAAGACAGTGAAGATAGCGAATGTGTCTAAACCAGTGAAGAGAACATTTGAGCCTCCAATGACTACTGAGCAGAAGAAACAGCTCAGAATCAAGTTGATGAACAAGACAATGGACCAACAGAGAAAACTATCCAATCAATAGTCGAGGGGGAGTTTGTTGATGCGTTTTGCGACTAATGATTGGATAAACATTATTAACATGTGTTAGTGACTTGGCCGAAGGAAGATATTATGGGCGAATGTAGATAAAAGTGGGCGAAGGTAGATTAATCTGGTCGAAGGTACAAGGTTGCTGATCAGAAGAACATGTTCGACCATTGGTTATGGGCGAATGTGGAAAATGTCCACATTCGACCAGCAGCAAGGGGCGAACCTGCAGTATCTATAAATAGGTTTTGTGTTTTTGAGTATGTAATAGAGTTGTCAGTTGTGTCTGTGTTTAGGTCAGGTTTCCAGGTCATTTTGGTGAAAGTCTGTAATTGATTACATTAACGTGTGATTGATTGTAATTGAATATTTGAGAAAGTTAATCTATGAAAAAGCTTTGAAAATGATCTTGATTGTGTTTTGATTAGAGTTTTATCATTTTGTTCAGAACTAGGGTTTCCGCACCTGGTTTTGTGATTTGTATGATCATATTATCCTGTTTTAGTTAAAATCTTTCGCTCACAGTTTGTTTTGCCAGTTCATAAAGAAAATAGTTTTATTGAACCGACTTACTCGAAGGACCCAGCTCCTGAGAGTTTAAGGAAACAATGCATGGTCGATCGATATCCCATTGCTAGTTTTTCCAAGTCGCCGACAAAGGAAAACCATGAGGAATACCGTGCGTGTTATAAGTGCGGGGAACAGGGACATTTACTTGCCGCCTGCCCGTACGTACGACACAAAAGGCACGAGGTGGAGATAAGGCAATATCATGAGTATCCGGTTGACAACTACGGTTATCAACAAAGACGGCATTTCCCTCAGCAAGAATTTTATCATAATCAAAACAATTTTTATAACAAGGGGGAATATCGTCCGATGACGTATGATAAGCGCAACCGGATGACCACTGATAAATCTGGTAAGAAACCTATGATGAACTCAACTGCTGACAATAAAAAGGTTGTTCCTAAACCTAATGGAAAACAAGCAGTTGGACTTGTCTCTGTTAAATCAGAGAAGGTAACCAAGAAAGTTTCTTTTAAAGAAGAAGTAAAGAAACCGACTGAGAATTCAAAATCTCAGATTCGGATCTTGAAAAGATCTGAGCAATCTTGGTCATCTAAGGAATCTGAAGGAGCCTCTACTTCACAGAGCGAGAAGAATGAGAAAAAGAAAGTTGTTAGTGAGAAGAAAGGGGTTGAAGTAACCCAAGATGTTTGTGATTCAAAAGACTCTTTGAAACAACTTGTTCAAAGACCCAAGACCAAACAGGCTTGGGTCCCCCGAAAGAACTAATTGATCTACTTTAAATGTGCAGGGAGCTCCAGCTGGCCCTATTAGCAGCCTATGGATTGTTGACAGTGGAGCTTCTGGTCACATGACAGGGGACCTCACGCTACTCTTTGACATCAAAAACATTAACGGAGGTTATGTGGCATTTGCTGGTAATAAGGGAGGTTACATTACTATGGAGGGTAGTGTAAGCAATGGGGTCGTAACATTTGAGCGGATATCTTATGTGAAACAGATAGACTATAATTTGCTCAGTGTTAGTCAAATTTGTGATAAACAATTTTCTGTGTATTTTGATGACAAATCTTGTTACATCTTGAAACCTGGGTTTGAGCTACCAAAAGAGTGGGTGATGCTGAAGGCACCGAGAGTTAACAACTTGTATATTCTCGACATGTCTAAAGCAATGACCACCCATGGCCAAGTCACGTGTTTCCTCTCCAAGGCTACAGAAAAAGAATCCATTATGTGGCACAGGAGAATGGGACACATCCATTTGCGAAAGATGAATCAGCTTGTGAAGAATGAACTTGTCACGGGAGTTAATGTCAAACACTTCCATCTGAATGACAAGTGTATCAGTTGCAAGAAGGGAAAGCAGCACAAACAATCCCATAGACCAAAGAAAGTTAATTCTGTTGAGCTGCCACTTGAACGTTTGCATATGGATTTATTTGGTCCAGTCAGACGTAAAAGTCATGCCGGGGAGTTATACTGTCTTGTGGTGACAGATGATTATTCAAGATTTTCTTGGGTAATCTGCTTGCATCAGAAAAGCGACACTTTTGACAATTTGAAGGTTCTGTTTACACGTCTGGAGAATATATATGGTCTGAAGATCAAAAGAATCCGGAGTGACAATGGGACGGAGTTCAAAAACGCTCAGATGGAGGATCTTTGTGCGAACAAAGGAATTCATCATGAATATAGCGCTCCGTATACACCCCAGCAGAACGGTGTCGCAGAGAGAAAGAACAGGACTCTTATAGAGACGGCGAGAACTATGCTTGCGGATTCAAATCTTCCAGTCATGTTCTGGAACGAAGCTATTTACGCGGCATGTTATACTCTTAACCGTGTTTTGACAGTGAAGAAGTTTGGCAAGACTTCTTATGAGCTGTTGAACCGACGCAAGCCGAATCTGGAGTATCTAGAACCATTTGGTGCCCCATGTACAATGCTGAATCCTTCGGAAAAGTTTGCACCAAAGGCTGAAGAAGGTTATTTTGTTGGATATGCAACCCCATTAAAACGGGTATTCAACAAAAGAACTAGAAAAGTCGAGGAGTGGACTAACGTCGAAGTTCAAAGATATACACAAAATGTACAGGGTGGAGGACCAGATTGGATGTTTGATTACAAAGACTTCTTTGAATCATTCAATCTAGATAGCATGGTTGAAGAAGCTGTACTTCGATTATACTATGAGGTCGAAAACGCCGTAACTTCACCGTTAGTGCGTCCGATCACGGTAAACCCACAAACAGCTTCTAATGATACCACTGCTCCTGTATTGGAAGAAGAGGTGTTCCAAGAGGCTTCTACATCGCTTAATTCATCAGAATCAGAATATGAAGACGATGATGCAACAAGTGAAGCTATTCTGGACAACGCTACAGTGACACCACCAGTGAACCCATCTAATACTGATGCTTCAACATCGAATGTGGGTAATGATCTGGTTTCTACAGAGAATTTGACAACTCAAACAGGAGTACAAGTACCTGATTATCCGGAATCTCGGATACATCGGATACACCCGCTTGAACAGGTTATTGGTGATCCCGGTAGCAGTGTGATGACAAGAGGGCAGCTGAGAAATGCTCAAGCACCAGAAAACATTGGCAATCTTGCTTTATATGCCAAAATTCAGAAATCTGGTTTTCAAAATGACTGGTCATTTGCTTGTTATGTTTCGCAGGTCGAGCCGCGGACATATAAGGATGCTCTTTTGGATGACGCCTGGGTGGAAGCAATGCAGGAGGAGTTATTACATTTCCAGAAACTTGGTGTATGGACCCTGACAGATTTACCCCCTGGAAGAAAGAAAATTGGTACCAAATGGGTGTTTAAGTGCAAGAAGGATGACAGAGGAGTCATAGTGCGAAACAAAGCTCGTTTGGTTGTTCAAGGTTTTCATCAGGTTGAAGGAATCGACTACAATGAAATCTATGCACCGGTTGCACGCTTGGAAGCTATCAGAATGTTCCTCGCGTTTGCATCATGGAAGAAATTTAAGGTGTATCAGATGGATGTAAAGAGCGCATTTCTTTACGGTGTGGTCAAAGAGGAAGTTTACGTAGGTCAACCGCCGGGCTTTGAGGACCCTATTCACCGGGATAAGGTTTATGTGTTAAACAAAGCTCTCTACGGGTTGCACCAGGCTCCGAGACAATGGTATGAGGAGCTGAGCACGTATCTTCTCTCGAAAGGATTCAAACGCGGACTGGTAGACTGCACACTGTTCACGAAACGAGCAGGAGATGATTTGCTTCTAGTACAAATTTATGTTGATGATATTATATTCGGGTCAACTAACGAACTTCTGTGCAGGGAATTTGAACAAGTTATGCAGGAACAGTTCGAAATGAGCGCTATGGGAGAAATGCAGTTTTTCCTCGGCTTGCAGGTGGAGCAAAGACCAACGGGGATCTTTATTCACTAGACGAAATACGTTTCTGAAGTCTTGAGCCGATTCCAGATGGATGATTCGAAGCCGATGGATACCCCGATACAGCCCAATCACGGGATTGGAGTTGACCTTAAGGGGGAGCTGACTGATCCATTTACATACAGAGCAATCGTCGGATCTCTGATGTATCTCACAACGTCAAGACCTGATATAATGTTTGCGACATGTCTTTGTGCGCGATATCAATCGAAGCCGAAACAGAGTCATCTTGCAGCTGTCAAGCGTATCCTTAGATATCTGAAGGGTTGTCCATCGAAAGGACTTTGGTACCCTCATGATGATAATTTTGACCTAATTGCTTTTAGTGATGCAGATTGGGGCGGCTGTGACAAAGACAGCAAATCCACAACGGCTGGATGTCAGTTTATGGGGAGCAGGCTCGTGACCTGGCAATGAAAGAAACAAACCGCAGTTGCACTATCCACATGTGAAGCAGAATACGTTTCAGCATCGAGCTGCTGCTCACAGGTTCTTTGGATCCAACAGCAGATGGTGGACTACGGTTTGCAATTTCTTAAAACCCCTATTTACTGTGATAATGAGGCCGCAATCGCATTAACAAAAGACTTAGTAAATCACTCAAAGGCTAAACATATCCGGATTAAATATCATTTTATCCGTGATTGTTATGCTAAAGAGTTGATCGATATGGTCAAAATCCACACTGATTACCAACGCGCAGATCTTTTTACCAAAGCTTTTGACAAATCCAGATTTGATTATCTTTTCAAAGCTAATGGTATTAAAGAAAAACAAGACTGATCACCACCTCAGTATATCATTTTTTTTTAGTTTAAAATTTTTACTGTTTTTCAGAAAAATTTCGAAAATCCAAAAACATTGAAAAATTTCAAAAACCATAAAAATTGAAAAATTTCTTTGCTGACTGCTATATCTTCTTCCCTTAGATTAATGCCGTCAGATTTCTGTGAACAAACGATATCTGGGCAGTCACATATTTGAAATGCTCCAGCTTATCCTTGGGAACAATAAATTCGAAAATCTATAAAAATCAGAAAATTCTAAAATGATTTCTTGGAGTATAAAGGGAAATGATAGTACATCAGTGGGGATCTGACACATTCTAAATAATGTAATGCTATATAGGGCGTGTGTCTGAGTCTGTGCGATGTGCTGATAGGCTTCGTAGACCTATTACTGCGTGCCTGATACTTACATATCAAACGATTTGTTATGTGGATGAACTCCTCATGGGCATATGGTCTTAGTACCGTAATTTCGTTTGATAGGGTATTTGTACAAAACTCGGAGGTTTAGGGTCGTTATGTAATTAGTTGTCTGGGGATAGCCTCTCTGATCTTCTGCTGTAAGTCTTTACGGACCTAGATCAGACAGGGTGTCTTTATAAAAGAGCTATATGCCAAATCCTAAAGTTACCGAATTGAGGAACTTTCCATGTTATATGATAATCAAAGATTATCTATTACATCGTATTGATCATTGATGCAAATCATGATTAATATCAGTCCTCAACCTGGTAGAGTGCATATGTTACTTTGCTGCATTAATTTGCTGACCTGTATACCTCTATGCATTATATCTTGTACAATTACAGACGACGAAAGCTTAATCACGCTTTACAATGCGTCTTTGTGCATTTACTTCTTGATACGGGAGTATGTCGTGTGCGTGGGAACCACAGACAATTGCGTTTATACTATAAATATTAGTATCAGTATAAAGCATTGCACAAAAGTCTGCATGTGAGTTTATGTGGATCACAATATCAGCAGTTGCCAGATCACACATTGTCTTTAATGATAATAATTTCAAAAAGATCAACGGTGTGATCAGATTTCTCAAAAACTGATATGATCCCTTTACCGGAAATCACAAAAATATTACAGTTTTTCATTTACATTTTTGCATTTTATTTTCTCGTCAAAAATTACAAAACTCAAAAAGATTTTAGGTGTGTTTTAGCATAAACGTTAGAAAATTCAAAAAGATTTTTCTTTTTCCTCTTATTTTTTGATAACTGATGGTGGTTGATGTCGATTTTCTAAACCTTGATACACCATTTGAGCTTTGTAACTTTTAAAATGTGAAAATATGAATGTTGGATGCTTAAAAGTTGGAAAATAATTGAACCGGGACTCGTTTTTGAGATTTGGAAAATTTTCAAAAATCCCAATTCTCATTCGCCCATTCGTTTGGTCGAATGTGGGATTTTCTCTGTTCATTCGTATGTTTTGTTGGGCGAAGGAGAGTGTTCATGATAATTATCTCATTCGAACCCTTTTATCTCATTCGAACCCTTTCAATAGGGTCAGACGAGAGAAAAGTTTCTCCTTCGTATGATCAAAACGGGCGAAGGGACAGGCCTATATATACCCCTCTTCTCATTCGAACCTCATTCATACTTTTTCCAGATTTTTGATTGTAAACTCACCTTATTGCTCGTTCGTTTAAGATCATTTCATTGTGTTACTGCATTCATACTGATCCTTTTGCCATAAATCTTACAGGTTATCTTCATGGAATCAGTTCTTAATCCCTGTTTTTACATTCCGAGCCCTAAGTGTTCAAAATCGCTTTAAATCATCATAATAATCACAATTGATGCATAGGGTTCATTGTGTGTGTGTTTTAGGGGGAGAAATAACCAAAACCAGAGTTTAAAACATGACAGATTGTTCAATCAGTGTTTAAACCCTAGTTTTTGGGTGAAAACACAAACACAATGTATAATTGTTAAAACTGTTAGTCTAGGAATGTTTATCGGCATGATTAGGCCTCAATACAATCAAATGGACATGTTCAGAATGATTAGATTTCAAAATTGATTTTTCAAATTTATGAATTGCTTCCTTCGACCAGTTCGAATGGGCGAATATGAAATGGGCGAAAGAGGAATAGATGGGCGAATGAAACATTTTTATCAAAATCATCACATTCGTACCCATTATCTCTCATTCGTACCTTTACAAAACCACCTTCGTACTCCCGTTTGGGCGAAGGAGGAGGTTTTTGACCAAAATTTTTCAATTTTGATATTTTGACGATTTTTAACGTGTAATTTTGTTTGTTTTGCAGATCTAACAATGTCTGAACAGCAGAAGACGACGGAACAAGTAGGATCCTCATCACAGCCCGCTAAGCAGCTAGATTTTGAGAATGCACACAACTGTTGCGCATATCTTGGTGATGTGAAGAAGCACACAGAATTTGTCGGCATCATTGAGTTTTTGAAGAGAAGCAGAGTAATAGATGCCATTGCTACGCCGACAGTGATATATAGAGATATGATACAGGAATTCTGGTCTAATGCTAAACTAGATTTCTGGAAATGCGAATCTTGCTTGACGAGCAAAATTCAGGGACAACGAGTCATTGTGTGCGAAGAAGATTTGAGAGAAGCATTGAATCTGGATGATGATCCAAAAGATCCAAAGGAGTTTACATTCATGGATCAAAGAAAGTGCTTTCTCAGGATGAAGTACAACGGACCAATCACTGACGGTTCGTTGCATAAAGGAAAGCTGTGCCCACAGTTCAAATATCTGGCACATGTTTTAATTCACGTTTTCGGATCTGCTGCGGGAGGTTATGACTTGATGAGGAAGAGCATCAGTTCGATGATGGTTGCTTTGGTATTGAACAAACCGTTCAATGTTTCTGGCATGCTGATGTCTCACTTACTGGAGCCCGTGAATGGAACGAGGAACCTGAAGTTTCTGTTATATCCTCGTTTTCTTCAAATGATATTTGATCACAATTACAAAGAGCTGAAGAGAGATCCTAAACACATTGTTGTTCAGGAACACATGTCATTGAACACACTAGCTAGAATGAAAGCTTATAAGGGTTTGTCTGTTGAAGAACGTCCTCCTGTTAGACGTTTGTTTGGACATCTAGCTAGGGTGGATTATAAAGATCCGGGTGAGGGGCTTGTAAGGAATGTTAACAGTGATTCTGATGCTGATAATCCTTTACATCATGTTGATCCTGACGCTAAGCGCAAGAGACAAGTTGTGAATGTAGGCGCTAAGAGTGGTAAGACAAAGAAACCAGAGATAAGGATTGAGGTTTCTGAACCAGAGAAGAAGAAAAATACTCAGAGAAGGAATAAGAGTATGGCGAAAAAGGGATTACACATTGTTGATGAAGCTTCCATTGATTCAGAAGAGACAATAGAGGAAGAACAATGGAATTCTGATGCTGAAACTGTAGAGACCACCTTGCCCAAGGCCACTGAGGCTGGTGCGTCTGCTAGCCAAAGAGAAGAAGATCAAGGGAACAAAAGCCCTATTTCCGTTGATGTAGAAGATTTGGGTTTTAATGTTGAAGAAACATTTGTTGGATCTCCTGTGCAAGCTGCTAGAAAAGAGAAGAAGAAACAGGAGAAGCCAAGTATAAAGAGGAAGAAAGAGATAGAATCATTGATAGCTGGAAAGAAACTGCCACCAGCTACAAGTTCTAAATCACCGGTTACTGCACCAGCTCATAAGAAACAGAAGACTGCAACAACATCTAGCACACCACAAACTGAAGAAATTCCAATGGATGATGTGAATGAAGCATTGGATAATGTGCTAAAGAAAATCAGAAAAGGTAAACTGCCTGACGCTGTTGAACCACCAAAGAAGACAAAAGTATCGGTGGACAGTGACATCATGACTGCTGTGAATCAGAGATTTTTTGAGATGATGAATCTGATTAACAAACAACAGACGGAGATTGAGCAGTTAAAGTCCAATGACAAGAAGATGTTAGAAGTCGTAGTCACATCGGCAGATGATAATGAGACCTTGAAGAAGACAATCAAGAAATTGAAGAGAGAAAACAAGAAGTTGCTGAAACATGAGCAACGTAACACCAGAAGGATCATAGTCTTGAAGGAGGAGAACAAACAGCTGAAAAAGAGTAACAAGCATATGGATGATCTGATAAAGAACTTGTACTCTCAAGCTCCTCAACTTCAAGCTGGTGAAGTGGAAAAAGAAAGAGAAGAAGAGCTAGTTGATTACGAACTGTCTGATGAAGAAGAAGATGATGAACTAGATGAAGATGCTGGTAATGATACAAAGAAGAAGAAAAAGGATGATAAGGATGGAGGATCGGATGATGGTTCGAGTAATGGAGACGGCTCTGCATTTGATGATAGTAGTGATGACGATGATGATGATGTTGATAAGTTTACTTACGAGAAACGTGACTCAGATAAGGGCGGTGAATCGAGTTCTAAAGCTCCTGGTGAGAATGTTGACGATGAAGATATTTTCTGGAATGAGAAATTGCAGTCATTGTCTGAAGAAGATAAGAACAAGTATCGCCAGATGCTCACTGATCGGGTCTGGACGATCGATATGACTAGCAAGTTCCCAGAAATATTTGAATCTAACAATAAACTATTCGAGTTGGAGTATGATGACCCTGATCTTGAGGATGGGGAAGTTTCTGCGGCTATTTCAAAAGAAATTCTTGAAGGTTTAGCAAAGCAAGTAGGCAAGACATTGGAAGAATTACTTGCAGATAACTTTATTCCTAAGATTCCTGAGAAAGAAGCTGGAAATCATTCGGATGATCGCGATGTTCCTGCATTCGAGGAAGTCGAAATGGAAGATATTACGAGCGAAGAATATCCACAATATTTCAGGACAAATCAAGATTGTGGATTTTCTTTCTCAGACGAACTGCTAAACCATGCCGAGAAGCTAGCAAAAGAAAAGAGCAAAGTCTTTGAAGATGAAATATTTAAAGGACATAACAAGCCACGGTTCGAGCAATCAGAAAGTTTGAAAGAGTTGTTGAAGAAATTGAAAGAAAAGGAAAATAATCGTCCAAAACCTGACATTCAAGGCAGCTTTTACAAACTTCACAATAGGATTTTCAAAGGTCGTGCATTGGCCTGGAAGTTTGTTAAAGAGTTGAGGTGTTTCGCAGTAAAGAGGGAGAAGGGGATCTTGTATTTTGAGAAGTTTCATCACTTGAAGACCCTTCCGTATTGGGCAATCAGAGATATTTGTCGTCACCGTTTAACGGGAGCGTCAAATAGTCAGATTACGTACTTTGCTGAAAAGATGACTAGGGAAAGCCGAACCCAGTGGGACTTGTTTACACCACAATATCCAAAGCGAATTGTTCATAAGAAGGATATTGATTTGATAACTGGTACGCCCAGAGTGACGCTGAAATACAAACCACCGCAAGTGTTGAAAAAGATTCCTTTGATGCCTATTCCACAACACTTTGCCAAAGACTTCATCTGGTGGTATTATGATTGGAAGATTGCAGAGGCCGTGATTGTGTTGAAGGATGGAGAGACGAATTACAAGAAAGTGCATATATTTGATCCCATGTGGTTGATAAACTGTTCACATGAGGAAATCATCATGCTATTCTATAATCCGATCTATTCAGATGCAAAAGATGCTGAGCAAGCAGGAAAGTACCAACGTGTGGTATTTCTGTGCTTTGCGCTTGATATCAATGCTGGATGTGATTATGATGAAAAGTTGGGAAAGTATGTAGAGAAGCAAAAGGTGCCAGAGCTGGAAACAAAGAAACAAAAACAATTTCAGGAACCGGTGTTGACAAGAGAACAAATGATTCAAAGACATATCAGACTGTGGAACAAAAGGATGGACGAAGAACGACGAACACAATCCAAGCAATAGTCGAGGGGGAGTTTGTAGATGCAAAAGTGCGACTAAAGCTTTGGATTGTACAACACATTTTGTTTTGGTAATATCGAAGGTGCGAAGGAGCAAAATAGAAGGTGCGAAGGAGGACTGAAAGGTGCGAAGGAAGTGGATTTGTACGAATGAAGACTAGATTATTGTAAAGCTTGGTTCGACCAGTTGATGTGGGCGAACCTGCACATTCGCATGAACAGTTTGGGCGAATGTGCAGTCTATAAATAGACAAGTTTGATTTTTGAATGTAACTTTTGATGATTATTATTCCCTCCACTTTCAGAAACTCTCTCTAGTTTTTGTTAAACTTGTTTTTCGTTCAAACCTTGATTGTATCCATAATTCAACGTGTAAACAAGTGTTTTATTAATGAAAACGTTTGAAAATGATGATCTGTGTGTTTGAATCTGTTTGATTATTATTTTGTGATAGTTTTAGGGTTTCCGCACCTGAAACTAACTTGTTTGATCAATCTTTGTTTGTTATCGATCCTTTAATGCTCATACACATTCAAACCTACTTTTTTATCCTTACTACCATAAACCATTTCAAACCTCCACGTTATTATCCACCTCATTAGTTACTTTTCACAATATATAATCAAATACCAAATAAAAAAAAAATAAAAAAAGGGCTCACAAGTTCAGTCCGAACCCGTCCGGTATAGCGGACCGAACTCATCCGGACCAAGTGCTACAATGGGGGTGGGTTTGGTTTGGTCCATCCGAAATGTAAACCTTCTGAAGTATGGCCATTGTGGCTGCTCTTACCGCATCTATTGGCTCCTTTTCACCTTCAAGAGTCACTACCATTTCCCCATAATTTGGCATCGATCAAAAATTAATTATAAACACAAGTCTTCTCTATGGTAGCGTTTGGTATGATGGAATGGAAGGAAGAATGGAATGGACCATTACGAGGTAATGAAAAATAGTGTGTTTGGTTGGTTAAAGGAATGGAATCACTCATTCCACAAGGCATTCCATCCCCCCAAAACCATTCCATCCACCCACATGTTTTGTTTTCATTCCATCCCACATTCACCCTTTACTAACAACACCATAACCCACCACCACCACCACCCACTACCATCATCACCACCTACCACCGCTGCCGCCGTCACAACCCACCACTGTTTCCGCCACCACCCATCACCGCCGTCACTACTCACCACCGTCATCGTTGTCGCCGCCACCAACCACTCACCCACCACCATCACCCACCTATCGCTGCCGCCATCCAACACCACCCAAAGCCACCCACCACCGTCACCCACCGCCGCCGCCTCCACCACCTGCCACTGTCACTCACCACAATTTCCTTACCCACCACTACCGTCGCCACCCACCACCACCAATCACCGCCACTACTCAACATCGTCACCCATTCACCTCCATCCATCGCCATCGTTGCCACCACCCACCATCACGACCATCTACCTCCACCTTCCACCGTCACCGCTGCTACCCACCACCGTCACTACCGCCAAATTTCACCACCCACCATCACCGCCACCGACCACCCACCACAACCACTCACCACCGATTTTATTCCTTCGTCTTTTCCTGCCTATCCAACAACACAAAATAATGATTTTTTCATTCCCACATGACAACCAAACAAGACATGGAATGGTAATGATCCATTCCAATACCTTGTCCATTCCATTCCCTCATCCATTCCATTCCCTCTCCATTCGATTACCTCATACCAAACAGACCCTAAGAGTCACAACTCTTTCCCCGTCACTTGAATCACCAACCAAATGTACAAACTCAACATTTCTTATCAAAATTTGCGTCTCCCCAAATTTTAACCCAAATTAATATTTATAATTCCACTCTCATAATCCCCATTTTATCACCAACGCCATTCCGTAACTATCTTCCAATGGTTCAGCGATTAATCCAATCGACCAAGAGTCGATATGCAAGTTAAAAGCTGATTCCACTTTGTATGCAAAAAGGGGTTGCAGCGCAGCTTGTTGCCGTTTACCTATCATCCTTTTTTAATTTGTTATTGTTTTTAATTTAAAAACAAAAACTTTTCAACCCCCTTTTCTTATTCATGTATAGAAAGATTGCGAAACTTCTAAACATAATTAAATGACCGAAAGAGTCGCTGACGATTGCAATTTGTTAGAGAAGAAGCACCATAATCAATTAATCCAAGATAAACAAGAGGAAGGCAAGAACAAAATCATGTGATTTGTTCTCTAAAATCGATAGAAGAATTATTCTTCATCAAGGAAAACATTAAACCTTGTTAGCAGTGGTGTAATCAACATAAGTAATTTGGGTGGTTTGTTCACTTATTTGCACCAATAGAATTGAATTCCAAATCAATAAACCAACTTGCTAAGGCGAGCAGCATGACGGGATCTAAGAAGCAAAAAAAGGCGTCTCTGGCTATCGTTATGGCGACATTGTGGACGATTTGGCTGCAAACGAATGCGTGAATCTCTAAAGGTGCACCATTATCATTCTCAAAATCAGTGGAGGAGATCAAAGAAGCTACTTATCTGTGGGTGAAATATAGAACAAAAAAGGAGATTAATTCGATCGACGATTGGTTGAGGATGGTATCTTCAGTATTAAGTAGTAGTGGTCGATATATGTAAGTCTGTTTCTGTCTTGTTTTCTAACCACTGGCTTGAAAGCTTTGTATCTGCTTGTGTAAGTGCACAGATTGTGACTATCGCATTTGGATTGTGCATATAGCGTTTATTTTGGAGTTTTAATATGTTGATAAATATGCTTGTTCGACCAGCGTGAGGTCGAAGGAAGCTTTAAGAAGGTCGAAGATAGTTTATGAAGGACGAAGGAAGAATCTGAGAGAGTATGTGTTGGTTCGAGCCTTAGTGTAGGTCGAAGGACACATTCGACCCTTACGGGAGGTCAAATGTGCAGTCCTATATAAACTTTATGTTTTTGTTAGGGACTAAGTTTTGGTCATTGTGTGTCTAGGTTTTCTGTGATTATTCTCTCTAGGTTCTAAAAGGTTCCAAAGCTTATTATTTCATTGTAAACCATATTGTAAAGTCTTATTAACAATGTTTATGACTGAAATGATGTTTGAAAAGGTATTTGATTGTGTTTCTGCTTGATCTTTATCATATTGCATACAATCTAGGGTTTCCGCACCTAGATTGTTCCACTTGTATGATCATCTAGTGTTTTCGTGTAAAACTGGTCCCCTACAAAGTGGTATCAAAGCTTATCTCGATCATACAATTGCAATTTGATAAATTTTGATCAGAATTTTATCCAAAAACTTTTAAAACTTTTCTGTTTTGCAAAAACTTTGAATGTTAATGGAGATTGATTGATTTGGACTAGATTTCATGGATAAAACCAAAATTTTCATTCATTAAAGTTGATCTCCATAATATCCGAAGCAAAACATGATAAAGATCATCAAAATCTACAAACTTTTGAAAAATTGGGATTAAACTAACTGATTTTTGAAGAATAACCGTTTTTCAAAAGCTTAGGTCAAACCAGAGAGAATGGGGTCGAACTTGTGAGTTTTGTGGTCGAACCAGAGTTGTTCGAACCTTTGATTCCACATTCGAACCTCTGTTTTCACATTCGTACCTTCGAATGGTCGAATGTAGAATTTCAAAATAAAAAATTTCAAAAATTTCAAGTTTTGATTATTTTGTCCGTTTTTAACGTGTTTTCTTGATTTCTTTTGCAGTCTAATCATGTCTGAACAGGAAAGTGTTGATGTTCCCGCTGGATCTTCAGAACAGGAAGCTGGAAAGGAACAGATCAAAGAATTACCGTTTAAACCAGCACACAATTGTTGTGCGTTTATGGGAGATCTGAAGAAACACACAGAATTCACCAGTATTGTAGATTTCTTGAAGAGAAGCCGTGTGATAGTTGCCCTTGCTACCCCCGCCATCATATACAAAGACCATCAACAAGAATTTTGGAAGAATGCCAAGATGGATTTCTGGAACAATGAATCTGCTGTTGTAAGTACGATTCAGGGGGAGTTCGTAATTATTTCTGAAGATGACATCAGAGAGGCACTGAAGCTGAAGGATAAGAAGACAGATCCTAGAGAACTATCATGGATTGAACATAGAAAATGCTTCGTACGAATGAAGTACAATGGATCAATTACTGATGGTTCATTACACAAAGGGAAGCTATGCCCTCAGTTCAAGTATCTCGCTCACGTCATGTTACATGTGTTTGGATCAGTGAGTGGAGGCTATGATGTTATGAGAAAGAGTATTAGCTCTTTGATGGTTGCCCTAATCTTAAACAAGCCGTTCGATGTGACACCCGGCATATTCAGGTTAATACTTTTCATACTTTACATACATGCGTTTCATACTTTGCATACATACGAGTCTATCTCAACGAAAACATTGAAAACAACTACTTAATATCATACTTGACCGGGTCGGTTGAGTCGTACCGATGATTCGGGAATCATCGGGAGTCGTTACAATGGTCCGAAGGACCCTTGGGTGTCGGTCCATAACCATGTGTACAAGGATCGGTGATTCGTGGAATCGCCGGGTTTAACGCACACACGCAAGTCTCGGGTCCCGGGAATTGGTGATCGGGTGGGAACGTGTTAGTTATCGTGCATTATATATTTGTAATCATTATGTGACTTGTCGGTATGTGAAAACGTGTTTACATATGTTAAATTAGGGTTTAACGCGCCAAAAACCCGGACACATAGGCTATAGGTGATTAGGCCATGTGAGATAGCCTAATCGCCAGTTGTGGGGCGAGTAGGGTGATTCTTGGGGCGATTAGGGGGCTATTCGCTAGTTCTTACTGGCGAGTAGCAGCCCTACTCGCATGAACTGCTTAGAACGATTAAAAACACCTATAAATACCACCCTTATGTTTCAAAACACCATTTGTGAAACCCTAATACACCCCAAAGCCACCCCACACCTTATCCAACCTCTGTAACTCGTTTTTGAGCAAGAAATCATATTTTCAAGTCTTACAACCCATAATCTCACCATTTCAAGGTGAGTTCTTCATCCTAAACCTTTATAATAGTATTGTTTTGATCCCTAAAGGTCCAGACCTGATTTATAAACGTTTGTGTCATTGAAAACTTATTAAAATCGGTTTCAAAACAAACCCACACATCTATACTTGTTTTATGTGATGTAGTCATGCAAGATAGGATCTTTATCGTCTAAACATGATTGTTCTTGTGTTATTGATATGTTTCTGATCTAGGTAAGCTAATATGATGATAATCTAGGGATTTGAAGGTTCATAGATGTGTAATATTGATATTAGGCGTTTGACCCATTTGGGGCGATTATGGTGGATTGATGATGATATGTTGTGTTTTGTTGATTAATTAAGGATAGGGTTTACTTTAGGATGATGCTAGAACAGTAGGATAATGTCAGATAACGTCGTTATGTGATGAAATCTGAGTATTTGCCATTTAGGGTAAGTTTTACATGTTGATGTGATGCTTACATGCAAGTTATGCTATTTTGGGAAACCGCGTGCATTCGGGACGGCTAGGGTGATGATAAATTAGGGGTTTTTGCTTGAAATAGTTGGGTTAATGTTTTGGGTTGGGTATTGGGTGTTCTTACATGTTTCGAATCTAATTTAGAGAGTTTGACGCGTGAAAATGCACTACAGATGTGCAGAGGCGAGTAGGATCCTATTCGCATGAAGCTTCATGCGAATAGACTCCTAATCGCCTGAAGTTCATGCATTTACAAGTCCTATTCACCTCAACTACTAGCAAATACAATCCTAAATGCCACTTCTACTAGTGATTACAATCCTAAATGCTAGTTTGATTCCTAATCGCGTGTAATGCTGCTGTATGTATATTTTAACATCCCGAAACACGGATTGACACCTAGGAACATGTTAGGAATCCCAGGACATGTCTAATGACTTGGTAACACGTGTTCGGACTGTGTTATGCGTTAATTAACTGTTATGTTAGATTAGGTGAACTCTTGCGCGCATTAAGTGTTTAATTGCACATGTTGCATGATATCTTGCTTTCTGCTAACATGTGAGATGTCGGGTCACCAATGGGATGTCGGGCCTTGTCGGGTGTGGTCGGTTAAACGTTTAAAACATCATTTCATATATACACGGTTATGGTCTGGACTACTAGGGACTAATCAACCTACGGGTTGTTAGTCTAACACCTTATACGCTCGTCATGATAGGTCACCGGTATTTGGTGCCGTCTATTGAGCAGGTTTACTTGTCTTAGTGCGAGGAGCAGCATCAGGAGAGTTTCACAGCCCCACTTTACGTTTTACATTTCGGGGGAGACACATGATCATACTTATTTCATAAATTATCATGTTATACTAGTGTTAATTCATTTACATACTATACGATACGTAAAGTCCCGGGGAAACCATGAATATGCTGGATAGCATAACGGGGGAAATGTGGATAGATCTATTGGGACTGACAGACCCCACCCGTCGGCTGGGAGCCGGGCGGGTGCATATTGTCTCGATCATAACGCTACCGTGGAGCGGTAGTGCATAAACGTTTCGGGCAAAAATCATATATCGTTGTCTGTAATGGTTTCCGGTCGTAGTAGTATTACTCATGCGTCTAGCTAACGCTATCATTTCTAACATAGTGATAACATGATGGCTTTCATTACTTAAACATTTAATATAAAACCTGTGAACTCACCGGCATTATTTGCTGAAGTTTTTAGCATGTTTGTCTCAGGTCGTTGAGGTAGCAGCTTATCATAGGCGCACGGAGTCACACGGCGTCTAGGATTCATATGCATTTTCTTATCTTTTTCAGACTTACGTACTTTTACATTTTGGGTTGTAATTAAGTTACGCTTCCGCAGCGAATGGATTTATGAAAACTTGATGGTTGTTTATTTCATTTTACGTATCATATAGTGTCGTTTATTGTGACCGTTGACTTAGATCCTGGTTTGTCACGCGCCCCACGGTAAAACCCCGCACGTGGAATTTGAGGGTGTGACAGATTGGTATCAGAGCCAATGGTTATAGTGAACTAGGACTGCATGTTGAGTCAAGTCTATAGCCGAGTCGCACACACTAGACGGTCACATTCATATAAGTCATGTCATATGGGAATTGCCGGGGTGTTTGTATTACATTCGTTATTATCATTCATGCTTACATCATCTATCTATTACTCTTATTTCCTATCCTGTTCTTCATCATCATGCTGAAGACGGGGAGCTTTACTATCCTTGCACGGCAGTGGCGTACATTGGAGTGGCTTCGGCATCCTTCGGAGATTTGTCCAAGGTTCGGACATCTCCCCTTTCTATACTCCAATGGACACACTTGCTCGCACACATCATCTCACACTTGTACTTGTTGTTCTACATCTTGGGTGTTGTATCACCTAGGAGTTCTTATCTATTCTTGAATGTGGGTGCCTTGTGGTCTGAAAGTCAAGCTACGAGCACGCCTCGGGGACGATGTAGAGCGACTTATCATTTCGGGTGCACACGAAATAATAAGTTGAAATGCATGGAAATCCTGGTGGACTCTGTGTTTGATCTAATGATCATGATGGAATCCAGTTCTCTGGTTGACCTTGTTACTTATGATTTCTTGTTATCTGTTCTGGAATCTGATGTCTTGTCTTTGACCTTGACAGAAGATGACAGGACGTCGTGGTGGTCACGTTGGTGGTCGCGTTGGTGGCCGGAATGGCGGTGGACGCAATGGGGGTCGTGGTAACATCAGCATGACCCAGGCGGAGATGAATAATCTGATCCCGGAGCACGTGGCAGCTGCTATTGCTGCGCAGCAGGCCGCCCAGCAGGGCCATGGTGGTAATTTAATTACCCCTACCCTCATTCCTTATCTTTTGTCGTGTGATGTTTGTTTTCTGACCTGTGTTGCTTGTTGTAACAGGGGGTGCTTTTCATCCTCAACCACCTCCACCTCCTCCAGTCCACTGTACTTATAAGATGTTTCAGGACTGCAAGCCCCATAACTTCAGTGGGACTGAGGGAGCTGTGGGACTACTTCGTTGGTTGGAGAAGGTCGAGTCTGCTTTCTCCATGTGTAACTGCCCAGAGGAGTATCGTGTGAAGTATGCTTCAGGGACATTCGAGGGACGTGCCTTGACTTGGTGGAATTCGACGGTGCAGACTATTGGTTTACTGGAGGCCCATGCGTTGCCATGGACGGAGTTTGTGTTTCGTTTGAAGAGGGAGTATTGCCCTAGGGATGAGATCAAGAGTTTGGAGCATGAGCTGTGGAATCATCAGATGGTGTGATCTGAGATAGAGGAGTATACTACTCGCTACCATGAGTTGGCACTTTTGTGCCCGGATTCTGTGACGCCTGAATATAAGGCTATTGAGTTCTACATTAGTGGGTTGGTGCCTGAGGTTCGCGGGTTGGTGACCGCGAATGATGCTACTACACTTCGGGATACCATTCGGTTGGCTCATAGGCTGACTAAGCAGAAGGTTCAGGTGGGTGTTTTGCCTCCTAAGGGTACTGTGGAAATGGGAGAGCGCGGGAAAGGGTACAGTTCAGCCTCAGCAGCAGCCGAAGAAATTTGAGGCTACGGGTGCATCTTCTGAGCAGAGGCAGAGTGGGTATACCGGGAGGCTGCCTAGGTGTGATCGTTGTGGGTACCATCATCTTGGGGATTGTAGTTATTGTACCCGATGTAAGAGGAACGGGCATCAGGCCCAGAGCTGCAGGGTGAATCTTCAGGCTCAACAACAGGTGGTTGCCCCTACTACTGCTACTGCTACCACTGCTGCACCCAGGGGAAATCAGGGATGTTATCACTGTGGCGACACTGGGCACTTCAGGCGGGACTGTCCCAAGGTGAAGCAAGGCGAGGGTGGCGGTCGAACTGCTCCGGCTCGTGCTTATGTCATCGGTGCTAGGGAGAACCAGGAGGATCCTGATACTGTTACTGGTGAGTATTCTTTTCTTGATTCTCGTTATACTTGTATTCATTTTCATTCACATTGCTTGGCGATTCGTATTCATTGTGTGCATTTAGTTTGGTATTTGATCATCGTTTTGCATTCATCAGTCTAATGTGGGTCCTTTAGAGATGCTACTTGGACGGTACCGGTGTATCATTTATACCGATCACAGTAGTCTCTGGTAGGCCTTCGATCAGGAGGATTCATTGTTTTGTATTCACTTTGGGGACGGCGGTTCCCCGACATAGAGTAACCGTTGCTATCATTCTTCGTTCGTTGTTATCCTTTCGTTTACATTCTGGGAAACGTTACTTGGGTTAGGTCGACACTCATCACTGTCGAAGAGTGAATCTCGGGGCGAGATTCCTTTCAACAGGGGGATGATGTGACGACCGGGAAATTTTTGGGGAAATTTTTCTTTTTATCGTTTCGTTCTCTTTGACTTCGGGAAATTTTCGGGACGAAAATTCTTTCAACTGGGGGATGATGTGACACCCGACATATTCAGGTTAATACTTTTCATACTTTACATACATGCGTTTCATACTTTGCATACATACGAGTCTATCTCAACGAAAACATTGAAAACAACTACTTAATATCATACTTGACCGGGTCGGTTGAGTCGTACCGATGATTCGGGAATCATCGGGAGTCGTTACAATGGTCCGAAGGACCCTTGGGTGTCGGTCCATAACCATGTGTACAAGGATCGGTGATTCGTGGAATCGCCGGGTTTAACGCACACACGCAAGTCTCGAGTCCCGGGAATTGGTGATCGGGTGGGAACGTGTTAGTTATCGTGCATTATATGTTTGTAATCATTATGTGACTTGTCGGTATGTGAAAACGTGTTTACATATGTTAAATTAGGGTTTAACGCGCCAAAAACCCGGACACATAGGCTATAGGCGATTAGGCCATGTGAGATAGCCTAATCGCCAGTTGTGGGGCGAGTAGGGTGATTCTTGGGGCGATTAGGGGGCTATTCGCTAGTTCTTACTGGCGAGTAGCAGCCCTACTCGCATGAACTGCACCGTACTCGCATGAACTGCTTAGAACGATTAAAAACGCCTATAAATACCACCCTTATGTTTCAAAACACCATTTGGGAAACCCTAATACACCCCAAAGCCACCCCACACCTTATCCAACCTTTGTAACTCGTTTTTGAGCAAGAAATCATATTTTCAAGTCTTACAACCCATAATCTCACCATTTCAAGGTGAGTTCTTCATCCTAAACCTTTATAATAGTATTGTTTTGATCCCTAAAGGTCCAGACCTGATTTATAAACGTTTGTGTCTTTGAAAACTTATTAAAATTGGTTTCAAAACAAACCCACACATCTATACTTGTTTTATGTGATGTAGTCATGCAAGATAGGATCTTTATCGTCTAAACATGATTGTTCTTGTGTTATTGATATGTTTCTGATCTAGGTAAGCTAATATGATGATAATCTAGGGATTTGAAGGTTCATAGATGTGTAATATTGATATTAGGCGTTTGACCCGTTTGGGGCGATTATGGTGGATTGATGATGATATGTTGTGTTTTGTTGATTAATTAAGGATAGGGTTTACTTTAGGATGATGCTAGAACAGTAGGATAATGTCGGATAACGTCGTTATGTGATGAAATCTGAGTATTTGCCATTTAGGGTAAGTTTTACATGTTGATGTGATGCTTACATGCAAGTTATGCTATTTTGGGAAACCGCGTGCATTCGGGACGGCTAGGGTGATGATAAATTAGGGGTTTTTGCTTGAAATAGTTGGGTTAATGTTTTGGGTTGGGTATTGGGTGTTCTTACATGTTTCGGATCTAATTTGGAGAGTTTGACACGCGAAAATGCACTACAGATGTGCAGAGGCGAGTAGTGTAACAGTGCAAAATTTTTCCCAAAATTTTAATACATAAAAAGCCCTTATATATATATATATATATATATTTTATTACACCTTTATCATTAATATTATACAAATGTGCCTAAGTCTTTATTTATCCTAACTCACAACTTATATACATACATAAATGTATATAAATAATAATAATAATATGATTCTAAATTCTTTTTTTTTCACATACAAGTTTTTTTTTATTTAAATAAAGCCTTGAGTCAAATAGTCAAAGTCCTAGTCAAAGTCTTAGTCAAACAGTCAAAGTCTTAGTCAAATAGTCAATTCATCATAAAACCTTACTTTATGGTGTTGACCAATTTTAATGGCTAATTGAATCCAAAACTAGTATAAAAACCCACCTATGACCCATTATACTTTGCACCTCTAAATCGATTGTTTCAATCCGATTAAACTTTCCCTCATACCTTTCTTCTATAGTCTATTACTTCTACAATTGAAGCTTTGATTATAAGCTCTTGTAATTGGCAACTTTGGGGCTACACATATTCTATTTCTCGAGACTTAATACTTTGCTAAGGTGAGTTTACGTAACCATGTTTATGCGATTCTTTATACTTGCAACAATTATTTAAGCAATTCAACATGCATGTCTAGTAGTAAACTTTATTGCCTCATGAATTAGTCAACAGTTTCAACGAGTTTCAACGAGTTTCAACATTTACATAATCATTAGCTATGGCCAAGCCGGCGATACTCAATAATAGATCTATTGGATTGACAACCCCACCCGGATACGTGTACCTCCTACATAGGTAACGTGGGTGATTGTTATCGTTCAACATATTACTAAGGTGAACCGTAGATGACGGGATGGATCTAAACTAGTCGGAGGTTTGATTATGTCAACATATTATACTATTCATGTAGACTTAAATTTACGATAGACATACGAATTGCTAGACTTTTATACTTAAACTATACGCTTAACATGGATTATGTATTCTCACCAACTTCTAGTTGACCCCCCCATTTTTACAACTCAACAGGTAATAATGATGCATGAAGATTAGAGTATTTATGAAGACAATAAGGAGTCTATGCATGCTTGATTCTTGTGTGATGTATTAGATTTCCACATTTAAAACTCTTATGTATTTCAATTTTTGGATATTTACAATTTAATATTTATTTCAATTAAAATTTGGATTACCATGTGCTACTGTATACTCATCAATACGTGACACCTCGATGTTTCCGCCATCGGTTGGGGTGTTACAGATTGGTATCAGAGCCATGGTTATAGGGAATTAGGTTATTAGAAAAATAATCTAGTCTATAACCATAGGATTTAACGAGTACTTGTTTCTCTTACTTGCCTCTCTACTTATTCCTATTCTCTATCTCCCTCCTACTTCTTATACCTACTTTAATCCCTACAAGAAGATTGCTTCTCCATCACTGGATCTACTCTTAGACTAATAAGACAAAATCCTCAGGTTTAGCCTGAACCACCTTGAGATCTCGTCGAAGTTCTAGAATTTTAATAACGAACACGTGCAATCTGGAAGGGTGAACGCCTGTATTCTGAGTCTTCTGTCTAGGCTGGCATTGCGCATATATCCCAATCAGACGAGGGACCCGGATGCCTACCTGGGAATTCTCGGGATGAGTGTTCACTTATAGGCTAAAGCATGTCTTCACTGTGTTATTAGAATCTAGAAGTTTTGATAAGTCAACGTTTTCGTTTATTCGTTTTAATTAATGAATAAATGATTACACTCACCTTCCTTAAACTAAGCTCAAAATCTCAAAATTTTACAACTTAAATCAATCTCATTTCATGACCATCCATGGATTTCACAATCACACTTCACCTTACCATCTTAGCCACTTTTTAAATATTCAACACCCTACTCAAATCATATAATCTCCATACTATAAAATAAACTCTTTATCAACTATCTTCACATTCACTATCTCTCACAACTTTGATTCTGCTTCAAGAATTTTTCATCATCCTCTCAAGAACTAAATTCATATCCTTCACCTTCTCACACATGAGCTAGTTACCCATGATAACCAAACTATTGAAACTTGATTGTGTGTTGCATCAAACATAATCCTTAGTTATACATGAGGATTCGACTATTTGCCTTATTTGAACATTTGAAACTAGAATTCATGGAATATAAGCTATTTACTATAGACACACCTAGAGTCATTAACCTTATCTAGGGCAACTCTATTACAACTCATATGCTATACTTGATACTTGATTGCTTACATGTACATATTATCAATTTGCAATTCATGTGTGTAATAATTGGTACACTTAATCAAACAACTGATAGAGGATGAAGTACTTGCTCAACAGTTAGTAGAGTACAAAATAACCTACTCAACGATTGGTAGAGGTCATCATGCCTGCTCAACAGTCGGTAGAGGCCCTACAACCTGCTCAACGACTGGTAGAGGCTACCATACCTGCTCAACAATCGGTAGAGGTTCCTACTCACTGACTGGTAGAAGTCTTTTTCCTGCTCAACAGTTGGACTCATTTTTGGATACATGGTTAATCATATTATTTTACATGTGTGTCTAGAGTTATAGAAGGACACAAAACCCTAATGTAAGGTAAATTGGTGATTGCGGTCCGGAACGTAATCATGAATTTACAGATACGTTAAGGTAGTGTGAAATTCTATCAAGGTTTTCAGTAGTTGACCAATTATAAACCTTAGTTATCTGGTAGTTCATTTAGTCTTTCAATAGTCCATCAACTCATTCCTTTTATGACTCCTAAAACTTAAGATTCTTATTCTCCTTGCTATTTCAGATGAACCTAATCCAACCCTTAAAACTCACACATATCAAAACTCTTACCCAAATTATTCGAAACAGTTTATTCTATTACCTATAAATCTATGTCATGCCTTAACTCGAAACTTCCCAAACCACCCTTGTCCTAATTTCTACCCAATCACCTTCAACCCTGTGTTTTCAATAAACTTCGGGACGAAGTTTCCAAAAGTAGGGGAGACTGTAACAGTGCAAAATTTTTCCCAAAATTTTAATACATAAAAAGCCCTTATATATATATATATATATATATTTTATTACACCTTTATCATTAATATTATACAAATGTGCCTAAGTCTTTATTTATCCTAACTCACAACTTATATACATACATAAATGTATATAAATAATAATAATAATATGATTCTAAATTCTTTTTTTTTCACATACAAGTTTTTTTTTATTTAAATAAAGCCTTGAGTCAAATAGTCAAAGTCCTAGTCAAAGTCTTAGTCAAACAGTCAAAGTCTTAGTCAAATAGTCAATTCATCATAAAACCTTACTTTATGGTGTTGACCAATTTTAATGGCTAATTGAATCCAAAACTAGTATAAAAACCCACCTATGACCCATTATACTTTGCACCTCTAAATCGATTGTTTCAATCCGATTAAACTTTCCCTCATACCTTTCTTCTATAGTCTATTACTTCTACAATTGAAGCTTTGATTATAAGCTCTTGTAATTGGCAACTTTGGGGCTACACATATTCTATTTCTCGAGACTTAATACTTTGCTAAGGTGAGTTTACGTAACCATGTTTATGCGATTCTTTATACTTGCAACAATTATTTAAGCAATTCAACATGCATGTCTAGTAGTAAACTTTATTGCCTCATGAATTAGTCAACAGTTTCAACGAGTTTCAACGAGTTTCAACATTTACATAATCATTAGCTATGGCCAAGCCGGCGATACTCAATAATAGATCTATTGGATTGACAACCCCACCCGGATACGTGTACCTCCTACATAGGTAACGTGGGTGATTGTTATCGTTCAACATATTACTAAGGTGAACCGTAGATGACGGGATGGATCTAAACTAGTCGGAGGTTTGATTATGTCAACATATTATACTATTCATGTAGACTTAAATTTACGATAGACATACGAATTGCTAGACTTTTATACTTAAACTATACGCTTAACATGGATTATGTATTCTCACCAACTTCTAGTTGACCCCCCCATTTTTACAACTCAACAGGTAATAATGATGCATGAAGATTAGAGTATTTATGAAGACAATAAGGAGTCTATGCATGCTTGATTCTTGTGTGATGTATTAGATTTCCACATTTAAAACTCTTATGTATTTCAATTTTTGGATATTTACAATTTAATATTTATTTCAATTAAAATTTGGATTACCATGTGCTACTGTATACTCATCAATACGTGACACCTCGATGTTTCCGCCATCGGTTGGGGTGTTACAAGTAGGATCCTATTCGCATGAAGCTTCATGCGAATAGACTCCTAATCGCCTGAAGTTCATGCATTTACAAGTCCTAATCGCCTATATATAAGCGATTAGAGCCCTATTCACCTCAACTACTAGCAAATACAATCCTAAATGCCACTTCTACTAGTGATTACAATCCTAAATGCTAGTTTGATTCCTAATCACGTGTAATGCTGCTGTATGTATATTTTAACATCCCGAAACACGGATTGACACCTAGGAACATGTTAGGAACCCCAGGACATGTCTAATGACTTGGTAACACGTGTTTGGACTGTGTTATGCATTAATTAACTGTTATGTTAGATTAGGTGAACTCTTGCGCGTATTAAGTGTTTAATTGCACATGTTGCATGATATCTTGCTTTCGGCTAACATGTGAGATGTCGGGTCACCAATGGGATATCGGGCCTTGTCGGGTGTGGTCGGTTAAACGTTTAAAACATCATTTCATATATACACGGTTATGGTCTGGACTACTAGGGACTAATCAACCTACAGGTTGTTAGTCTAACACCTTATACGCTCGTCATGATAGGTCACCGGTATTTGGTGCCGTCTATTGAGCAGGTTTACTTGTCTTAGTGCGAGGAGCAGCATCAGGAGAGTTTCATGGCCCCACTTTACGTTTTACATTTCGGGGGAGACACATGCTCATACTTATTTCATAAATTATCATGTTATACTAGTGTTAATTCATTTACATACTATACGATACGTAAAGTCCCGGGGAAACCATGAATATGATGGATAGCATAACGGGGGAAATGTGGATAGATCTATTGGGACTGACAGACCCCACCCGTCGGCTGGGAGCCGGGCGGGTGCATATTGTCTCGGTCATAACGCTACCGTGGAGCGGTAGTGCATAAACGTTTCGGGCAAAAATCATATATCGTTGTCTGTAATGGTTTCCGGTCGTAGTAGTATTACTCATGCGTCTAGCTAACGCTATCATTTCTAACATAGTGATAACATGATGGCTTTCATTACTTAAACATTTAATATAAAACCTGTGAACTCACCGGCATTATTTGCTGACGTTTTTAGCATGTTTGTCTCAGGTCGTTGAGGTAGCAGCTTATCATAGGCGCACGGAGTCACACGGTGTCTAGGATTCATATGCATTTTCTTATCTTTTTCAGACTTACGTACTTTTACATTTTGGGTTGTAATTAAGTTACGCTTCCGCAGCGAATGGATTTATGAAAACTTGATGGTTGTTTATTTCATTTTACGTATCATATAGTGTCGTTTATTGTGACCGTTGACTTAGATCCTGGTTTGTCACGCGCCCCGCGGTAAAACCCCGCACGTGGAATTTGAGGGTGTGACAAATGTATCAGGTATGATACTTGAACATATGCTGGAACCACTCAGAGGTTTGAATACAAAGAAATTTTTTTTATATCTAAGATTCCTGCAAATGATATTTGCTGATAAGTACAAGAACTTACGAAGAGATCCTACTCAGATTGTCGTACAAGATCACATGAACCTGTAGAATGAAGGGTTATAAAGGTGTGCCGATGAATGAAAGACCACCACACAAGAATCCGTTTGGTCATCTGATTAATTCAGGGTATGTAGATCCAGGAAAGGATAAAGCTAGAAAATGTTAAAAGTGAGTCTGATGAAGATAATCCTTTATGTCCTGTTGATCCTAATGCAAAGAGAAAGCGGCAAGTAGTGGATGTCGGTGCAAAGACTGGGAAAGGGAAAGAGAAACAGGATGATATAGAACCATCATAGAAGAAGGTTTCTAGAAGGAAGAAAAGTGTAGCCAAAAAGGGTTTACATTTGGTTGATAAAGTGTCTGTTGATTCTGAAGAGACACAGGAAGATGAAAGATGGGATTCAGAGAATGAAACTGTAAAGAGCACCACGCCCAAGGCCACTGTGGCTGGTGAATCTGAAAGTTTAAATAAGTCTGTAGAAGAGCAAAGGACAAAAAGTCCTATTGCGTTGGATGAGACTGATGAAGGATTGGGATTGGGATCCGAAGATTTTGGAGGATCGCCAAAGACAGGAGAGAAACAGAAGAAGCCTTTGTATAAGAAGAAAGAGAAAGTTGTGAAACCGATGGAGAAAAGAGCTAGAGATATTGAGAATTTGATTGCTGGAAAAAAATTGCCTGCAGCATCTAGTTCTAAATCACCCACCACATCCCCAGCAGCAAAGAAACAGAAGACATCGTCTACTGCTGAGCATACTGATCTACCAACTGATGAATTTAATGATGCTTTGGATAGAGTGTTGCAAAAGCTGAAGAAAGGAAAGATTCCAGTTGCTGAAGCTTCAACACCTAAGGTTACTGTAGATAGTGATGTGATGACTGCAGTTAACCAGAAGCTTGCAGATATGATGAAGATCATAAATCAGCAATAATCAGAGATCGAACAGTTGAGAAACAATGACAAAAAGATTTTAGATGTTGTTGAATCGTCACATGAAAATCATGAAGCTTTGGAAGCAAAGATTAAACAACTTCAGAAAGAAAACAAGAAATTGTTAAAGCATGAACAGAGAAACACCATAAGGTATATCACTATGAAAGAGAAGAACAAGAAGTTGAAAGCAGACAATAAGAGTATGAATAATCTGATAAAGGATTTGTACTCAAAAGCTCCACAATTACACGCTGGTGAAGAAGATAAAGAACGTGATGAGGAGGAAGTTGATTTTGAACCATCTGATGAAGAAGAAGAAGAAGATGATGAGTTGAATGAGGATGCCGGTGATGCTCCTAAAAAAGAAGAAGAAAGATGATGGTGATGATGATGGTTCAGGAGATGATTCAGGTGAAGGTAATAGCTCTGCTAGTTCTGGTAGTAGTGATGATGATGATAATACTGACAAGTATAAGTGTGAGAAGAGAGGATTGGGTAAAAACACAGGAGAATCTAGTTCGAAAGCTCCTGGTGGCACTACTGACGATGATAATATCTTTTGGAATGAAAAGTTAAAAGCCTTATCTGAAGATGACAGGAAACTATACCGCCAGATGTTGAATGACAGAGTCTGGACGATAGAGATGACTGGTAGGTTTCCAGAGATATTTGAGTCTAACGATATGCGTTTTGAGTTGGAGTATAATGATCATGATCTAGAAGACGGAGAAGTTTCTGCAGCCATGTCGAAAGAGATATTGGAGGGTCTAGCGAAATAGGTTGGTAAATCTCTGGAGGAGTTGATGAGTGAGAATCAGATTCCTAATATACCTGAGAAAGAGGCAGGTAATCACTCCGATGATAGAGATGTTCCGGTGTTTGAAGAAGTGGAGATTGAGGATATTACTAGCGAGGAATATCCAGAATACTTTAAAAATGACAAAGATTCTGGTTTTCCTGAATTCTCTGATGATTTGTTGTGCCAGGCTGAGATACTTGCTCGTGATAAGAGTAAGAAGTTTGTTGAAGAAGTATTTCCAGATTGTCTAAAGCCAAATACTGAACAATCTGATACTTTGAAAGAATTGTTGAGGAAGCTTAAAGAAAAAGAAGCTAACCGTCCAAAGATTGAAGTTCAAGGTAGCTTTTACAAATTCCATAATGATTTATTCAAAGGCAAAGCTCTCGGTTGGAAGTACGTGAAACAGCTAAAATGTGTCGCAGTGAAATGGGAAAAAGGAATTCTGTATTTTAACAAATTCCATGATATAAAGACACTACCGTACTGGGCTGTTCGTGATATCTGCAGACATGAAATGTCAGGTGCAGTAAACGATCATCTTGCTTACTTTGCAGATCGCATGGCGAGAGAGAGCAGAACGAAGTGGAATGTGTTTACTCCACAGTATCCTAAAAGGATAGTTCATAAGAAGGAGTTAGATGAGATAACGGGAATGCCTAAGGTGACTTTAAAGTATAAACCACCAAAAGTGTTGAAGCATATTCCTTTGATGCAGATTCCCCAACACTTTTCAAAGGATTTCATGTGGTGGTATTATGATTGGAAGACTGCAGAAGCTATTATTGTTCTGAAGGATGGTTTGAAGGATTTTAAGAAGATTCATATCTTTGACCCGATGTGGTTAATCAATTGCTCGCATGAAAAAATCATCATGCTTTATTATAATCCAATCTATTGCGAAGCGAAAGATAGTGAATAGGCAAGCAAATACCAACGTGTGGTATTCTTATGCTTTGCATGGGATGTGAATGCTGGGTGTGACTTCGATAAGAAACTGGGGAAGTTAGTAAAGATACAGAATGTTGAAAAGAAGAAGCCGGAACAAACTCATGAACCAGTGATGACAAAAGAACAAAAGGCGTTATTGCGTATCAAGCTTATGAACAAGAGGATGGATGAAAAGCGTAGGCTGAAGCAATTCAAGCAATAGTCCAGGGGGAGTTTGTAGATGCACATATTGCGTCTAATGCTATTGAATTGCGAATTTAAAGTTGTTTTGTTATTTGTCGAATGGTCGAACGTGGAAAAGGTTGGTCGAAGGAAGAAGTAAGCGGTCGAAGGTGCACTGGGAGGTCGAAAGTATTTTTGTAGATAGATGTGTCTTGGTTCTCCCACCTTAAACGGTCGAACCTTCACATTCGACCAAGTCAATTGGGCGAATGTGCATGTCTATATAAGGTTGAATCAATTTTTTGAATATAACTTTTGGTCATTTGTTTTCCCTTCCAGTGTGTGTTTCTCCCTAGGGTTAGTATTGAGTCTGTAATCAAGAGTTATCATTATAAACAACATTTTGAAGTGTAATTGATTATCTAATTGAATGAAATGAATATGTTTATGATGATTTCTGTGTTTTGCTAGTTCTATTATCATTTTGTGATCAATTCAGGGATTCCGCACCTGAATTGAACTTGTTTGATCGTTATCTTTGTTGATTAGCCGATCCTACGCGCATACAGTTAGTACTTACTACTTTAATAGTTACTAGTGAGAAACCCACACGTTGCTGCGGGGCAAAATTTTGCAACTTGATCACTGTTATAAAACTTGCTAGTTAAAAATAGGCTGAAACGTCAAACGAGCGAGCATCACGGAAGAGATTACCCGTGGCGTGATACCGTCATTGCAAAATAAGCATGATAAAGTTGAGGTGAGTGCTCCAAATATATCACAAAAAGAATTAATGCCATGATGAAACTTCCACATAGTTATACATGCCACACAAAATAATCATCAAGATCTATTGTATATACACATTTTGATAAAGTGATAAGGTTATAAAATATACCTTTGATGGTTTATTGGCCATTAATATATTAGACATAACCATCAATTTCTTATTTAGTTCATTAAGCATAAGTTAATGACTTGCATTAGTCATTTGTACAATTGTAATCAAATGTTGCACATAGGGGCATAAAGGGAAGGATTTGACAAAAAGATAATTGTTTACCTTGTGACCTTTTGTATGTCATCTTAAAATTGACATGAAGTGACTATTTTAGCCATCTCTCCTCCTTTATAATGTATATATAGTAGGAAGCCCGCGCGTTGCCGCGGGAGCAATAATATAAAATGTGATATTCTATATTTAGTTTTATCAATTCTCTCGTGTATCGTGTCCATGAGGATTTTTGTACCCTAACTGAGCCTTAAAAATATGTGAAATGCATATACATGTGTTGGTAACTATAAATACTCTAAATCATTATGTCCACCATTCAAATTATAAGTTTTTTAATCAATTCAGAATCGAATTCCATGTTTAAATAAGTTTGAAATTAGGAGTGGAGGTTAGTGGTCGATTGAGGGTGCCCCGCCCCACTCTCATTTTCTTTGCTCAGTAGTGTAAGTTTACGTGTCATTGGCCTAATTTTTTATACGCAATATTGTGTCCAACCCCTTCCGTTTTATGGGTCGTCCCTGACTGTCGTTGCGACAAGGATCCAGTGTGTGTGCAAAACACTTAGAACCATGTAGCAAACTAACCATGCTTCTAATCAAATTCTCTCTTCTAAATGAGAATTAATTTCCTTATGTTTCAATACTTATTTTAAAAAAAACATAACATAGATGAATAACCCATTAAAAGCTCAATTTAAGATTCATGTTATTAATCAATACAGGAAATGAGTTCAAAATCATTAATCAAAGTTGTAGACTCTAATTATACAGCACACCTAAATGATTGTAACCTTTGATATAGTTATTTTAAAAAGCATAACATGCATGAATAACCAATTAAAAGTTCAATTTCTAGTCTAAGTTAAGACTAAAAGATTGATGTTACCAATCAAAACAAAATAGGAAATATGTTAATAAATCATTAATCAAATTTGTTAGTTGTAGTTATACAACACAACTAAATGGGCGAACCAATCCTCATGATTGAAGATTTAAACATTTTTATAGTCTTAACCAGACATAGCATAGATCAATAACCAACAAAAAAATAATTAACAGCAAAAAAAAAAACATACCAATTCATGTGTTTGCTACAAATTTAGATTTTTTTTTCTACAACAACAACAAAGCTTGCTTCCAACTGGAACTCCTCTTACTCGGTCCAGGCGAATTTTTTAGACCACTCACCTGAAAAATAGAACTGAATTTGTATTATAAAAGCAAAGAAACACAACAAGACAAATCAAGAACATATAATTATAAAAACAATAAAATAGAAATCCAATCTTAGTAGCATCAACAAATTGTCAATCGAAGAGAAGAACCAGCAAGATGCGAACATCTGGGTGTGATGGGTATGGAAGAACTTATAGTTTCAAAAAGATGGAGTTATGGAACTCGAAGAGACGATTTCGAATTTCCGAATTAAATTTTTGGTTAAAGTGAATTTGTTCTTTATAACAATGTTATGTGAATGATGATTGGAATGCGAACTAATCACCTTTGTGTAGTTAATATTGTATTCATTATGATGAACCACCAAGGAAGATGAAAGGTTAGTATGAATTGAATTGACTAAGATGGCATTAAAGTGTCTTAAAAGTTTGATGAATGTCCAACTTTAATCCCTCTAAATTGGCTTTAAGTGTATTGTAAATTATGCTTAAATATTTGTATACAATACAAAATTACAATGGTGTACATCTTTGGACATAATATTTATCAAACTCTTTGAAAGGCACTCAAGTTCTATTTACAATGTATTCAACTTCCTAATAATCGAATATGCTATATTGGACACTATATAAAGGTAAAACTTGGACAAAAAACAAATTATATGCAAGGCAACCAAATCCTGAATCGGCATGTTTCAACCAAACAAACTATATTAAAGCAGCAGTGAAATAAAACGACGGGAAGATATTACCGATCCAGTCTCGATCTCCAAGAACATTTTCAGTTTAGCGTTGTGATTCTTATTGGAAACTTCCCTCAATTACCCAACCTGCAGTTCCAATAACAGTTTTGAGTTCAGCTTGTTAATAAAACCAATAGCAACATGATAAATATTGATCTCAACTCTTTACATAAAACACATTAACATTTATAAAAGATATTAGCAATTAAAGAAAAAAAATTCTGATTGGGTTTCCTACAAAGCTGTTGAAGGTCGATTAGGATGATGTGTGTGGTTCTGCCTCTTTGGCCATACAAGAAGTGTTGAAATTGAATAGGCATACCAATTCTTTAGCAACCTCATCCTATACACCATAAATATTTGATGAATATAAGTAAGTGTATGTTTTCAACAATTAAAGGTATATTATTAACAATGTAAAAGGACAAAAAAAATACAAATCAACAGTAAAACAAATCGAGCAATGAAAAATACATTGAATTGGTTAAATGGCGTTTCTTTCTGTATGCGAGATCTATGAACTTTGTCATGGTTTGCATCATGAGTAACCTAGACATGTTAAGTAATGATATTAGTAAGATGGGTTTCTTGAAAAGTAAAACAAGTATAGAAGACAAGAAAGCAATGACTATAAATGAGTATTCAAGAGTAAGGAAATGAGTTTTATTGGGTGTTATGAATGTAGGTTACATCTTGAGAGACATATAAAGTGTGTATTACACACATATACAATGTGCATAATATGTTATACATGAGGGGCAAAAGGGGTAGGAAATGACAAAAATATAGAGATTTGTAAAGAGGCTTTTCATATGCATCTTAAAATTGAGAGGAAATTACTTTCATGGACATGCTTCCTCCTTAATAAGGTAATCTAGATTATTACATAAGTTCTTTGGGTCGTTTCTCTAACTTGTTCAATATTGTGATATTTTTTTATACTAATGCGACATGCTATATTTTTATCTATTTTATATCTTTTTTTATGTATATCACGAGTATTTTTTTTTGTTTTCTCTTTTGATTGCCATATTAAGTATGATATCGTAACGAAATGAACTTAACCGATACCAACCAAATCCCGCCACGCAGTGTGGGTATCTCACTATATACCCAAAAAAAGATAGATATGTTTTGATTGGAAACAATACTTCTAAAGAAACAAGACATATAAAAAAATTAGCCCCGGCGCAACGCGCGGGTTCCCCACTAGTATAATATAAATTCTTTGTACAAAATTTGTAATTTCTTGATTAGACTGTATAATAAAGTTAATGAGTAATAAAAGAAGTAAAGTATGAGTAGATTAGCAATTTTCAACTCAAAAAGGCAAAAATATTTTAAAGATAAGGTTGTTATGAGTTTTGAAAAATAGTTATTTAATTAACCCATTCTAAAAAGTCAAAACAAAATGATTTTTATCAAAGTCAAACAACTTATTAACTTAGTGGCTTTTTCAAATGTTAATAAAGCAAGGGTAAAGATAATGTAGAAATGAACTTAACATACAAAGGATAAGAAGAACTCAGAGCGTGACAAGTGGCACCATCCAAAAGGGTATTCTTGTCCACCACCAAATAATCACACAAGTTATACCTGATAATCATGTAAGTTATCAACCCAACAAAATAAAAAAAAAAACCTTTAGTAGTAGGGTATGCAAATGAAAGAGGATAAAATTATTTTTTTATGACGTATTTAAAAAAATGTAGTATGAAAAAGTTATGAACGTTTAAAGAACGAGTGTAGAAGTAAAAAAAGTCAACAATTGTAGACTATACCTACTTTACCTTTTTTTTTATTTCTATTCTAGGGCATGTTTGGATAAACTTATTTGAGGTCAAAAGGAATTTTGGTTAAAAGTACTAATTAACTTATAGTTTTTAGAAACGTGTTTGAATTAGCCTATGTGGTGGGGAAAATAATAAGTTAATAAGTTATTTTGTAAAAAGTGTTTGGTTTAACTTATTTAGGTAAAATGACCAAAAATGATATAAGGAGGGTATGTATAAGGATATAAGGAGGGCATGTAGGTAAATATCCATCTATTAGTTAAAAGGAGAAGTCACAAACCCATCATAAGTCACAAATCCTTACTTTTCCAAAACAACTTATCCAAGACCAAATCTATCTATGTATTAAAAGAGTAGACTCAGGTTGAATGGAGGCCTTAGAGAGGGGGTCCTCATGGATCCAACCAATAAATGGAGCTCCGAAATTAAAGTATATAAACCGTTTTCTTTTCTTTTTTTTTAATTCTCCACAACATAATTCTCCATTTCTTCCTAACAAACATTTCTATCCTCCTTTTTCATCTTTCATAATTTGTTGATTCTCCACAACCGATTCAAGGTAATCATCGATCCTACTCTTCTAATGTTGATTCCTATTATTATTTTCGCTTCATTATTTATTCTTAACATTATTACAAAAGAAATCAATCGTCTTTAACAGTGATATTCATTCTTCCTGAGTATTGAATCGGTCATTTGATATATTTTAAAAGTGATATTCATTCATTTCAATCATCATTCTATAATTCTTTATGGTGATATTCATTTAGAATGAATATTTAATCGCTTTTTTTTAAATATGCTGCATATGATTTATACATTTGATTACGATTTTTTAACAAATCTAATTTATTTTGATTTATTCATTTCAATGATAAAATATCGATTTTGTTAAGAAAATGATATAATCATTTATTAAAAGCCGAATGAATAGCAATGTTAAGAAATATCGAAGCGAAAATAATATAATCATTCATTCGTGTGTTTCAAGAAGTTTATCAATCCGATTTATTTGGTTTTGATTATTCTTTTGAAATACCGGTTTTTTTAATTACTGATTTTTTAGATATATATTGAATCGGATTCAATATTCAATCGGATTTAATCATTCTATGTTTTAACATTTAAAAAACAGGATTTCATCCGAACACACCAACTAAATTATGTCTTGTCACAATGGTTCTCAATTCTTCAAGGTTTTGCATGACCCTTCGTTATGTGCGTTATTTTTATGTTCATATGCCTATTAATTTTTAAAAAAATGATTCTTTTTTTAATGTTATTTTTTACGTGTCTTTACAGACTGTGCCGAAGGCCATGAACAAATTTCTGTTATCTAAAAACATAAACAACAGTGACGTTACAGTTGCCACATATGAATGACAATCTTGTTTGGTCCGATTAGAGTTGATAGATGATGTTTTTATTTTTACAAATGGAGGGTCTATAGTTGTTAATGATTTGTGTTTTGCAATCTTCTATATCATTTTCAACTGTGTTTTACAATCAAATGGTGTTCAATCCAACACAGGATGTTTGTTACTAAGGTTGCACCATAAGATGTCATTGATTTTGAAATTTAAATTATGATTTTGATGTTCTTTATGAAGAGTTTTAATGTTATTTATTGACATTAATAATAATTTTTAAATTCTAATTGGTCTTTATTGCAATTAATAAGTTTTATTGAGATAAAAAAGGGTTATCTATCCTCTCTATGGAGCACCGCCGGAAGCCTATTCCAGAGGCCATCCAACGTCATTTAACGAAGTTTTTTGTTACCAATCTGCCGGAGGGATGTAGTGGGAGTGATCTTGCAAGTCATGTTCGTTCATTTGGGCAGATTTACGACATCTATATCGCAAGGAAGAAGGATAAAGGGGAAGAGCAAGCTCTGGTTCAATATTGCTCATTTAGTTTTAGAAGATGGAGAGATCAATGTCCCTAGAGAAGATAAGAAAACGGAGAAGGCCAGTAAACCTTACGCTAGATATGTGTCACACCCTCAAATTTCCACTTGCGGAGTTTTACCACGAGGCGCATGACAAACCAGGATCCAAGTCAACGGTCACAATTAACGACACTATATGATATGAAAACAACGTAAACTGCCATTGAGTTTCAAAACCATTCTAACACAGCGGAAGCAAAATGTATTATTACAACTCAAAAGTAAAACTCAAAGTCTGAAATGTTTAACAAAACATGCTTATGATTCCTAGACGCCGTGAGACTCCGTGCGCCTATCGACAGCTGCTACCTTAGCGACCTAAGACAAACATGCTAAAAACATCAGCAAATAATGGCGGTGAGTTCATTGGTTTTTAATGAATACCGACTCCCAAATGAATACCCATGGTCAATCCAGACCACATGCATGCAAAACATATGAATACCTGTTACTACTGCGATTGGAAAATCATTACTGGACTCGAATACTGTGAATACTGAATACGTGCCCGAATGAATACTGAATACTGCATACTGAATACTGAATACTGAATACTGAATACCTAAGAGACAACATGCACCCGTCCGACCTCCAGTCGACGAGTGGGGCCGGTCAAGCCCAAATAAATCTATCCACATTTCCCCCGTTGTGCATCCCCACACATTCATGGTTCTCCCTGGGACTTCCAAAGATCGCATAGTAATATAATGAATACTCTAAAACATAATGAATACTTGAAAACATAATGAATACTCCAAAACCCAATGAATTCGTGAATACCAAAGCATAGTTGACACACCTCTCATGAAAACATAGTTGAAACGCCTTTTATGAAAACATAGTTGACACACCTTTCATGAAAACATAGTTGAAACGCCTTTTATGAAAACATAATTGACACACGTTTAAAGAATACAACATGTTTTCTCTCCCGAAAATGTAAAACCAGTAAAAGAGTGGGGCCGTGAAACTCACCTTAGAGTGCGTCTTCAGATACTTTGAATTCCAACGCGTGTATGATGACCCAACTTAGTGACAACCTATCAATGAGTTTGAATAAGTGTATTGACTACTAACCCGAAGGTTAACTAGTCCCCGATTGTCTAGATCTTGACTACGTGTGTTAAAAAGTGCGTTTAAACGTTAACCGGACATACCAGACAGACCCGACATCCCGTTGGTGATCCATTACATCAATTAGTCATGCATATAAGGTTAACACATAAGTTTCAAGCATAAAGCACTTAGTTTGCATCAAAAATCGCATATACGAAGTCGTAAGGTCGAATCGGGAGTTTCCTGTGTTTGGTTCGCCCTCAAGGGCTTTTGGTTCGACCCATGGACCCTTGGTTCAACCCTCATGATGTTCATTCAACCTATTCACAAGTTAATTTGACCTAACAGATGGTTATTTGACCCTAACATATGTTTATTCGACTTTAACGTATGTTAATTCGACCCTAACACGTGTTAATTCACCCCCGGATACCCAGATTCGACCCCAGGCACCCACATTCGACCCTATGGTTCTACATTCGACCCATTTGAGCCACGTTCGACCCTTTTGAGCCACGTTCGACCGTTTTGAGCCACGTTCGACCGTTTCGAGCCATGTTCGACCCTTTTGAGCCACGTTCGACCGTTTTGAGCCATGTTCGACCACACGAAGGGTCGAATGAGTTCCACGCTCCACCGTTTGCTGTAGAACTTCATAAACGCATCTAAACGATCCGAAAACATCACGAAACATCACCAATCATAGCAGTTAACTATCATTAACATATTCCTACAAAACCCTACCAATTTTATCCCGAAATCCGTTCGTTTTACAAGTTACCCGAAATAGCAAATTATGGAGATGTCACATCAAACGCATGCAATCTTTACCCAATTAGGAAACTTTCTGAAATCAATCAATAATCAACTTAATATACTCAGATTATCATGAACAAGAAACCCCCAATCATATCCTTATCACTATCATCATGAACAAGCCCTAGATCTAACCCAAAATCCCCAAAATGAACAAAACATCATCAATAATCAATTGTAACCTATCTCAATCATAAATCATCTTCAATAACAGTCCTAAATCATTGTTATAACATCTATACAGCAATCAATCATCAAACAATACATAACACCACATAAAACACCATTAACACATGTTAATTTGTATGAAAACTCATTGTTTATGAATAGGTTTTGTTTAGAAAGATATTAGGAAGGTTTTTATCCATGAATACATGTTTGAATCTGAGAATTCGTTTTAGGATCGTAATCAAGAAACATGATCTCACGAATATCAATCATAGGGTGCGGAATCCCCAACGATCGTGCAAAATGATTCAGAAATAAACGATAAAAATCGTGATGAAAACAGATAACGGATCACCGAGCAATTTCCATAACTTTAATCTTTGTATTAGATCAAATCAAGATGTTTACAAATGAAATCTTAGACCTAATACAAAGAAAAACACACATACACACTCTAGGGAAAAGGCTCAAATGATAACTCTCTCTCCAAAATAACTAACTTTCCCTATATATAGGCTTTCCACATTCCCCCAAAGCGTGAGGTCGAATGTGGATGTTTTCCACATTCGCCCCTTTCATATGGACGAATGAAGCCTTCTCCTATCAACTAATCCACATTCGACCCAAGACAACCTACATTCGACCTTTCGTCTGGTTGAATGTATCTTCCAGTTAAAGTCTTGGTCGTTTTCTGATTATCTGAACCTCCGACATTCAGTACTGGATCACTAGCTAGGGACATACATGAATAATGCACTTACAATCTCCCCCTTGGACCTAGCTAGTAATGTACCAAATCAGAAAGCTATCAATTCTTCAAGTCTTGCAATCATCATCTTGAACGAATTGAAAACTTTCCATTTTCATGCACGTTTGTGTCGAGGTTCTTGTCTATCTCTGCGGTAAGCTTTGAAATCTCAGACAGACTCAAGAAATCTTGGCTTTGTCTTTTGTTGGCCCAGAGATGAAGACAGACATCAATCTTGAATTCTTCGATCTTCAATCTTTTCTTTAACAATCTCTGACTAGTTTCTGTTGTTTCGGTTCTAGATGTTCAGGTTTGGGTCTTTTTCAGTTACACACTTTGTCGATGAATCGTGAGCAATGCACCTGTTGTGTTTGATTCTGCAAAAAATTTTACTAAAAACTGCACAAACTACAACCAGCGTTAGACACGACAAAAATCTCGGAAGTACTCTTCACATTCCTTTTGACCCTCAATAGTTCTCCCCTGAACTATTAAACATTTTTAATACGCACCAGAAACTTGAAAATTTGTAGTCTTTTTCAACTTTTAAGTATCTGAGTATTCACATTAAGTATCCCATCATAGGTTATCGAAAATAAAGTAGAAACAAAACATTTTGATTTTTCAAAGTTTATGCTAAAACACACCAAAAATCTTTTTGAATTTTCAAATAAATTTGCATAAAAATAAACTAAACATATTTTTGTGAATTTTCCGGTAAGAGGATCATATCAGTATTGGAACAGTCAGTCAAAACTCTTTTTGATCAATTTTCTGCTTTTTAACATTGAGCATCCTACAACCATTACCAGTATGTTTGTCCACTTAAACTCAAAATCATTATTCATTGTTCAACATTTCAGATACATTATGGTAATATTAGATACTGAAAAATCTATGGTCCCCACACACGCGACTCATTCCCGTATCAAGAATTGCACAAAGTTTCATCGTAACGCGTGATTATATTGTAGTTATCCATTAGTTACAAGGTATGAGGCACAGCGGTGACAGGTTAGCAAATTAATGCTTCAAAGCAACTTATGCACTTAACCAGGGTGAGGACTAATATCATACATGATTTTCATCATAGTACTGATACGATGCATTAGATAATCTTTGATTATCATCACACATGTTAAGTTCCTCATTCGGTAACTTATGGTTTTGTCATTAAAGATCTTATGTTAAGATACCCTGAGTGATCTAGGTCCGTAAATCAATACGACAGAAGATCATTTAGGCTATCCCCAGATAACTTTCAATATAACAACCCGAAACCTCCGATTTTGGCAATCTATCAAATGAAATTTCGGTACTAAGACCATATGTCAATGAGACATTGATCCACATGATTAGCAGTTATTGATTTTATGTTTATATCACCATGCTGAACTTTAAACTTTGATTTCAAGCCTACCAATATATAATTGTAGTGGCTACTCAATGTTTATTCATTTTGTTTTCAGAGTAGTCTGACAATCCACTGATGTACTATCATCTCCTCTTTTTCTCCAGGAAAACTCAGTTTGGATTTTCTAAATTTTTATTTATATTTTTCTGAAATTTTCTCCCCCTAAAAATCTAAAAATAAGCATATTTTTGGATTTTTATACTTTTGAAGAAAAACAAAATAAAATGATATCCGATGCGGTTTACTCATTGAGTTTCAAAAACCATTTTCCCACTCAGATTACTTTACTCACAAAGATCTTTCAAATTAGTAAAATCGATAACAAAGATCAGAGAGTTTAGAATAAACTGTTTTGTTGCATCTGTTATAGAAATCCAAAACCTGAGAGCAATTGCATGAGATTGCAACGTTTTCTGGCTTCACAGGTAGGAAATAGACGACAAACACTCTCCTCTCTGTTTAAATCATGTTTTCCTTTTTCAATATCCCTTCTTTTTGACCTTTACCTCTCTAATAAATAGATTTTATACAGATGTTCCACTATCAACTATCAAAAGATAACTAATAGGTCTGTCTGGAACAACCTGCACACTTGTTAAACAATTAGCACGAGAGAGGCACCCATCCCTTTACAATGATGGGTCGTCTAAGGTCATCAATCCTTGGAACATCAATCCATTCTCCTTTTGAAAAATCAATTGGTTTTTCAATGGATTGATTTGAAATAGAAATTGCTATTGATTTAGAAAGTGATTTGGGTTTCCAAACACGTTCAGAAATTATTTTAGACTTTGTTGAAATCGTTTTGATTGTTGATTTTTTAGATTTCTTATCTAAAACCTGCTTCTGAACTTTGTTTGGAACCTTCTCAGACTTAACTGATAAAGGTCCAGGTTTAGAGTTATTCTTAAGCTTAACCTTAGAACTCCCCCTTACCTTAGCAACCCGTTCACTATCTACATTTTTGTTCAAGGCAATCTTGTTACGATTGTCATACACAACCTGTTTCCCCTTTTGTTTATTGATAGATTTGGGGATACAGACTTTTTGACATTGCCTGAATTTTTAGCAAATTTCACTTTGGTCTTTTTCTGTTTAACATACGGACAGGAAGCAACTAAATGCCCACACTCTCCGCAGTTATAACAAGACCTATATTCCACAAAATCACATGCATAACCTTCATCCCAATACCAGTAGGGACAATGAGCAACAATATGACCAACTTCACCACATTCAAAACAGGTTCTCCATTCAACATAATCATGAGAATATTGTGGTGAGTTGTTTCTCCAATAATTATCAAATCGAGAAGTATAAGAATAATCATAAGAGTCATATGATCTAGATGAAAAATTTCTTGAATTCTTTTGATGAGAATTTTTCATCTGATCATTTCCTTTCGATTTGTTTGGTTTTGGTCCTTTTGCCCTAGGATTTTTCTTTTTATTCCCAGGCTGATCCTTTTCATTCTCATGTTGATTAGGACTGAGTTCAAAATGTAAATGATCAAATTGATTTCTAGATTGATTTATCAAATCATTATTATCGACAAAGATACATTTAAGTAACGGTTGTTTGATATTATCAATTGGAAAATCTTTGTTGAAAATCAATTTGTCCTGTCCTACCAACATATAGGATCCTTCAACTCCTTCAGGAAACTTGAATATGGGTTTCTCTTCAGATTCAGGTTCTGAAGTTTCTACCACATTTTCAGTTTTCTCTTCAAACACAGATTTCACCTCAGAATCAGGATCAACAACACAAGGTGTTGTGATTTCTAACTCTGATGTGGAATTTTTCTTTGAAATAGTGTTATGAAGTTTTGAAATCTCTTTCTTAAAAGATTCAATTTGATTCATAAAATTTCTTTCATTATTTGCCAAAATTTTATTTTCAATTTGAAATCTTTCAAGTTTATTTGTTAAGTTCTGTTTGTCCTCAAGAAGTTTCAGGATTTCATTTTTCAATTTGACACAATCAGAACAATTAGCACATTCAGCATTAAATTTTACCTCAACTGAATTATTACCATTCTCAAAACCATTCTCAGAATTTAAATCAACATTTGATGTATCACTTTCTCTTGATTCACTCTTTTCTGAACTCGTATCAGAACTCAAATCACTCTCTGACAATTCACTTGAATCATCATTCCCCACTTGTTTGACAAGACACACAACATTATTTTTAACACTTTCTATTTAAACACACTCATTCACATTAACCATTTTATCAGTTGGTTGCACAGTTGGTCGTGTAACAGATTGTTGAATCTTAGATGCAACAACTTGTTCCCATGTTAGCTTTTCTTGCATTGCAGCTTTTATCTGATCATCAGTTCTTGACATAGCCAAGTAATTCATCATTTTTCAACAAAAATTCTTTCAAAAATTTTCTAAAATCAGCCTTAAAATTTGAAAAATATTATCCGAATATTTGTAGATTCGAATGTGGAAGTAACCAGTCTTATTCGACCTTTTACAAGGATCGAATGTGTCTCAGTCTTGGTTCGACCTTAAAAATGAAAATCTTTGAAAATGAGATTCTACGTTCGTATATTACGAGTGGGCGAAGGTGCACAAATGTTCACGTTCGACCGTTTAAGAAGATACGAATATAGAAAATTACAGACTTAAATCACTTTCGACCGTTTAAGCCCACGTTCGACCGTTTGAAAATCCTCTTTCGACCGTCCGTTTGGTCGAATGAACAAAATCACACTGATAAACTCTAGGTTCGACCAATTAACACTCCACGTTCGACCAAAAAATGCTACGTTCGACCAAAAAAAATGCTACATTCGACCCTCAAATCTCACATTCGACCGTTCCAGCTCTGTTCATCATCTTCAACCTCAAGAACACGAATCTGATCGGTTTTTGACAAAATTTTCACCAAATGTAATGAAATTTAATAGGTTTTATGCGGAGTTGAATTTAGACAAACATTTGTGAAAGGATTTTTGAAAACAACATCAAATTCAACTCCAATTTAATCAAAAACCATGTTTTTATGAAAAGCTTCAAAATTTCTTGGGTTTTGAACTTTCAAACCAGAATTCTAATCTGTTTTCATCAATTTAGATCAATTTGCAATCGTGAAATCGAGCCTATGCTCTGATACCACTTTGTATGCGCTTAGGATCATCAAATCTACAAAGATATTGATCAAACAAGTTTGATTCAGGTGCAGAATCCCTGAATCAATCACAAAATGATAATCAAACTATCAAAACACAGAAATCATCTTTCAAAGCTTTTTCTCATTCATAAACAACTTGAATTACACGTTTTAATAATGTTTACAATCAAAACAGACGTGAAAATAAGTTGACACAAACACTAGGGAGAGACACAAAACAGGAGGGAATAAAATGACCAACTACTAACTTTCAAAAAGAGCTTAACCTATTTATAGGCCTGCACATTTGCCCATATTGCTTGGTCGAATGTGCAGGTTCGCCCAAACACCATGGTCGAACCAAGCATTACATAAACATCTAAACTACATTTGCACTCCTATCTCTCCTTCGCACCATTAAGCCTTCTTCGCACCTTTGAAATCTTTCATTCGCCCACTATTATCTTCTTCGCCCATTCGATAGAACACAAAACATATGTTATATCACACCCTCAAATTTCCACTGCGGGGTTTATACCGCGAGGCGCATGACAAACCAGGATCCCATAGCCATAAGTCAGATGAACGAACTCTAAATGCCCAAACCATTTAGTTCTTTTTCAAAAAAAAAAAAAAAACAAGTTTAGTTAAGCTGCGGAAGCGTAAATCAAATTTAAACCTTTTTAAAAACCATGCGCAAAACAACGCGCCCAAATTAAAACCATATGAGAGAAAGGTAATAGCATAATATATAATTTATGTGTATGTCCAAGACCCCAAATGCAGTGAAGTGTACAGTGCTTTCTAATCCTGGCACCGGAAGCTAACTACCTGCAAAAGCATGTAAATCGTGTGTCAACATAAAGCTGGTGAGTTCACAAAGTAAAGTAATTTAATATGCAAAAACGCTGGTTTTCAAAACCACGTAAGTAAGTAAGTTATGTTGGTGCCCCGCACCGTGTAACCACTAGTTCATCGCATGTCAAGGGTAGCTAACCCATTCATGATAACTAACCGAATATACCGAACTGCTATGTACGAGTAGCCACATAAGTGTGCCGCATGCCTGACATCATTGTCTATCCACAATGATAATGTTTCGTTAAGTTATAGTTCACGCCCGCGCTCCCCGAGCCGGTGTGAGGTTTGTAAGACCTAATAGCGCTATCAACTAATAACCCGCTTGCCAACCCTGGCAACTCATTCGGTACGTGACGACTTACAGATGATAGAAATGGTTTAGTTTATCAAGGACACAATTGCGAACTAGCAAAGTAACCGACCCTCATAAGGATCCATGGCATCCCAACCCGGGATGTGTAAGTAGTCCCAAACCGGACTAGAAAACGTTAAGTAAAGTGTCTCATACCTGAGACACATGCTTTTGAGAAAAAGAGTAGTGAAACTCACCTTAGCGTGCAAGCAAAAGAGATCCGACCCGCAAGAAAAGTATGCTACCGACACCCTAATACAAATGTCACTAGGTGAGTATATGTGCATAACCAACACACCATATAACTCGTTTATCCGAGACCTTTAAATGTTCAAAACTGTGTAGTGACCCCTAATGACTCTACATGCTCAAGTATGTCCTACGTATCCCGTTGGTGATCATAGTGATTATTATCAGTTTAATACATCAAATACATCTCATACAAGTTTTCACACAAGTACATGTCAATTACATACCACATAAAACTTCAAATAGTCATATAAAGACCCCGTACACAATCTGCGTTTTTAGGACAGATTGTGCGCTGTGAAAAACAAATTATTTAAAATACTTAACGAATGAATTAAAGTCCCAAATTTTTACTGAGTATTTATGGGGATTCAGTTGCAAACCCATATTTTTATTTTGTCTTAAAACTAAACACAAAAATTATGAAAATTCGTACAACACAGCTACATCCAGAAAATTTCCTCAACAGGTCAGTTTAGTAGAAAAATTCTCAAAAATTGTGTATTCATCCAAACGGGATGAATCCACTTGGAAAAGCTCAACTTTTCCAATATTGACCTACTGTAAAAATTTCATAACTTAATTCCTTGTAAATCTCAAGTTATGACCATTTAAAGTTAACCCAATTCACAAATCCGAAAATCTGATATGACCCCTAATCAAATAAAATTCCAAAAACGACTCAAACGATGTCCAAATCTGATGGTTTTGCCCATTATGAAAAGCTAAGACCTTGTACATTACAATCATGCAAAGAAATCATCAAAACAATCAATTTACCAACACATTACAGCCCCTACAAAACGTTCAAACGAATCTGCCAGAATTTTAAACTTGCATCCCAAGTAATCTACAAACCCTAATTTTCCATGAACATCCCTAATACATGTATAACACATACAATATTGATTAAACACCATATTAACATAGCAAAACACATATATTATCATGTGAAAACCCTAATCATGGCTACTAACAACAATCATCATCATCAAACCATCAAGAACATTCAAGAACTCCTATACATACATACATACATGCGATTATATATATGTTATTTTTAGAGTTTTTAAAGTTTTTCAAGTATCATAATTCATCAAAGAGCATATAGATGTATACCTTGCAATGCTAAAACTCCCTAGAGCCTTGAGATTAAACCCGAACTAGCTTGATTAGGTGAAAGATTGATTGATTGCTTAAAAACTAAGAGAGAGGGGGGGGGGGGGTTCCTCACGGCGCAAAGGGGAATGGGGGTTAGGGTTTTATTTTTTTTTTCTCCTAATTATAAGAGGGCTTGGCTTGTTCCCCAAGCAATTGGGAATTAGGGCCCCTTTTAGTCCATTAACCGGACCCGTCAGTCATGTTCTAGTCCAATACCGGACCCGATATTATTAATCACTCTAAATTGTATAAAAGCCATTGTTTTTATTATTGCATAACATATTAATCATGTTGTGCACGTAATTTACATAATTTACGTATTATCTTTCAGTTAGGCGATAATTCACAAAAACATGTAATTCACATAAGCACGTACTTCACGTTCACCATAATTCGATTGTACGTATTATTGTTACGTATGCCACATAATTCACCAACGTTTGGGATACAGGACTTGTGTGTGTGTGTTTAACAAGGATTTTCCTAATTATAACATATGTTAACATCTTCTAACATATGTTAAACCTACTTAACTAACCCTAGTTAAGTATCTCGCCATGTATGAACATGTAAGTTAACTAGAGTTCAGTAAAAGTGTTAACCTGAAAATGCGGGGTATCACATCATCCCCAAGTTGAAAAGAATTTCGTCCCGAAATTCAGCAAGTAAACAATAAAGCCAACTAGAAAAATGTGTGCTTGGTTCCCGGATGTCACATCATCCCCAAGTTGAAAGGAATTTCGCCCCAAAATTCACTTTGAAAGAGCTGCTTTATGTTTAGCGTTCGATCTATGTTCATGTTCAGGTTCAGAAAAGAGGTGTGGGTATTTAAGCCGCATTTGATCTCTGCGTTCCCACGTGTATTCCGGTCCTATACGGGAATTCCATTGTATGTTAATAATAGGTATAGTGTTTTGCTTGAGTTTCTTGACGCCCCGCTCAAGAATCTCCACTGGTTCTTCCATGAACCGTAGCCGATAGTCCACCTGGATCTCCTCCAGTGGCACCATCAGTGTTGTATCCAACAGGCATTTCTTTAGATTCAATGCGATACGTGGGATACATCATGTACCCCACCGAGTTTATTACACGAGTTTAACTTGTAAGTTACCGGACCAATTCTTTCGACAATCTCGAATGGTCCAATGTATCGCGGGTTAACTTCCCCGTTTTTCAAAGCGTATCACCCCTTCCAAGGTGACACCTTTAATAGAATCTTGTCCCCAACCTGGAACTCCAAAAGGTTTCCTACGCTTATCAGCGTCGCTTTTCTGATTTGCACTAACTTCTCAGAAGTTTCATGCATGAGTTCGGGACCTGTTAGCTGGCTATACCCAACCTCAGTCCAGCAGATGGGAGACCTACACTTGCATCCATAAAGTGCCTCAAAAGGCGCACACTGTTTCGAAGTGTGGTAACTGTTGTTGTAAGAGAATTCGATTAAGGGCAAGTGCTTATCCCAATTGTTACCAAAGTCCACCACGCACGCTCGTAGCAGATCCTCTAATGTTTGGATGGTACGTTCACTTTGTCCATCCGTCTGTGGGTGATAGGCTGTGCTCATATCAAGACGAGTTCCTAGAGCATCTTGGAGAGTAGTCCAGAAATGAGAAGTGAATCGCCCATCGCAATCAGATATAATGGAAGTAGGCACCCCATGCCTAGAGACCATCTCCTTGATGTATAAGTTCGTCAGCTTCTCTAACGAATCTGTTTCTTTTATTGCCAAGAAATGGGCCGATTTGGTTAAACGGTCCACGATAACCCAAATCATGTTATGGCCCGTTGGCGTTCTAGGAAGCTTTGTAATAAAATCCATGGAAATTCCATCCCATTTCCACATCGGAATCTCTGGTTGTTGGAGTAGGCCTCAAGGTTTTTGATATTCAATCTTAACCTTCGCACAAGTCAAGCACTTACTAACATAAGTGGCTATCTCAGCTTTCATGTTTGGCCACCAGTATAGAGTCTTAAGATCTTGGTACATCTTGTCCGAACCAGGATGTACCGAATAGCGAGAGGTATGTACTTCATCAAGCACCAATTGTCTGAGATCCCCAAATCGTGGTATCCAGACTCGATCCATGAAGTACTGCAGACCATCCGTCTTTAGTTCCAAGTGCTTATCAGCACCATGTAAGGTCTCAAGCCCGATGTTTCCTTCCTTCAAGGCTTCGCCCTGGGCTTCACGTATCTTATCAGGAAAATTAGAATGGATGGTGAGTTGTAAGGCTCGCACCCGTTTGAGTTTCGTTTCCTTTCGACTGAGAGCATCAGCTACTACGTTAGCCTTCCCTGGATGATACTTGATGGCACAGTCATAGTCATTTAAAAGTTCAACCCAGCGATGTTGTCGTATGTTCAGCACTTCTGATCAAATATATGCTGAAGGCTCTTGTGATCAGTGAAAATTGTGCACTTTGTTCCATAGAGGTAGTGCCTCCAGATTTTTAAGAGCGAAAACCACCGCTCCCAGCTCCAAATCATGAGTGGGGTAATTCTTCTCATGGACCTTCAATTGCCGCGATGCATATGCGATTACCTTATCACGTTGCATCAGTACGCACCCTAAGCCTTGGATAGACGCATCACAGTACACTACAAAGTCCTCCGTACCCTCAGGTAATGATAGTATCGGTGCACTGTAAAGTTTTGACTTTAGTAGCTGAAAAGCAGATTCTTGGGCGTCTCCCCACTTATAAGTAATACCTTTCTGTGTTAGGGCGGTGAGAGGTTGGGTGATCTTAGAGGATCCCTCAATAAATCTGCGATAGTACCCCGCGAGACCAAGGAATTGGCGCACCACAGTAGGGGTTCTAGGAGCCTCCCACTTCTTGATAGCATCAATCTTGGCGGGGTCAACATGTATTCCTGCCTCGTTGACCACATGTCCAAGAAATTGGACTTCTCGAATCCAAAAAAAAAAAAAAAAAATCACACTTAGAGAATTTTGCATACAGCTGCTCATTTCTCAGTAGATCCAAGATTAACCGCAGGTGTTGCTCGTGCTCTTCCCTGCTCTTGGAATAAATCAGTATGTCATCTATGAACACTATGACGAATTTGTCCAAATAAGGCTTGCACACACGGTTCATTAGGTCCATGAACACAGCCGGTGCATTAGTTAGCCCAAATGGCATCACTAAAAACTCATAATGTCCATAACGAGTTCGAAACGCCGTCTATGCCACATCCTCCTCTCGGACTCTCAGCTGATGGTATCCTGACCTCAAGTCAATCTTAGAGTAGAAACTTGACCCTTGCAGTTGGTCAAACAAGTCATCAACACGAGGCAAGGGGTAACGATTTTTAATCGTCACTTTGTTCAATTCCCGATAATCTATGCACATGCGAAAACTCCTGTCTTTCTTCTTAACAAACAGAACTGGAGCTCCCCATGGCGAAGAACCAGGTCTAATGAAACCCCTATCCAATAGCTCTTGGAGTTGGGTAGATAGTTCTTGAAGTTCACCTGGTGCTAAACGGTATGGTGCGCATGCAACTGGCGCTGCTCTAGGTGCAAGGTCAATCTGGAACTCCACTTGACGAACGGGTGGAAGTCCAGGTAATTCCTCTGGGAAGACATCTGGGAAATCTCGGACCATTGGGATGTCCTCAATCTTGATTTCAGTTTCAGCTCGAGTACCTGATATGTTAGCCAAAATGGCTGGACAGCCCTTACGAATACACTTCTGGGCCTTTAGATAGGAGATGATGCCTACCATGGCACCACCACGATCACCCTGTATAGATAAAAGTTCTTCACTTGGGAGGGGGAATACGAACAATCTTCTCCTGACAGAGAATTTCAGCGTGTTGCTTGGACAACCAGTCCATGCCAACCACGAGATCAAAGCTTCCAAGGGTGATAGGTAGAATGTTGATGGCAAACGATTGCTCATCCAACTCGAGCTTACAGTCACGATGAATATGGGTTACCTCAACAGGCTTTCCATCAGCCAGTTCAACAGAGTATGGAGTATCTCGAAGAGTAGGAACCATCCCTAATTGTTTACTAAGTTTTGATGAAACAAAACTATAGTCCGCACCAGTATCATATAAGATAGAAGCAAGAGTGTCGTTCAAGGAGCACGTACCCATCACGACACTGTTATCAGTCCTAGCTTTCCCCAGGCCAATCACAAATGCTCTTCCCCGAGCCCCGTTGTTGTTGCTACCGTTACGGTTGTTGTTGTTGCAGGACTTATACCTCACACTATCCCACGTTCTCTTGCTATCACCAATAGTAGAAAATGAAGCACCATGCTTCAGAAAAGTACCATGATCGGCAGTCTCATCTGTGAGTTTGCGAGTCAAGTGAAAGATTTGTAGGTGAGCTGCAGTGGCCAAGCCACAAATCTGAGGGGCCCACCCTTTCGGTATAAAGTTCGATCCATTTGTAAGGTAGGTTAAATAGATTTGAGCCTATAGTGGCTATCTCCTGTAGCCTGGTAGTGTAGGCGTCGATCTCAGACCCATCCGTCTTTATATAACAAAATTCTAGATTTCACCACAGGGTGTTACGTTCTCCTTCCAGGTATCTGTAACTCATCGAGTGTGCATGTAGTGTACATTACTCCATCCTGCCTGGGACAAATGCACATGGCAAAGACTTATGCTATCGAAGCAATCAGACGGTCTCCTTTAGTTCCGTTGGAGTTATCGAGGTTTACAACCAATAAAAGGCTTGAAAATACGATGTACGTTCAAGGTATAAGAAAGTTCAAATGTGGAAGTCAGGGGAAAAGAATGATTTAGCAAAATAGATCTTTACTAGCTTGGAAAGATGCGAGGGCCTCAACCACCCTATCGTTGATCGTAAGAACTCAGTCTTATCTAAGTTAGCAAAGGGAAATGAAAGAAAAGATAGGTAAGAAAAGGTAAGAGCCAATCGTCGCCATGCTCATGTCTAGATAGTAGAGCCTTCATCCTCACTTTCCATGTGCTCGTCCTGCTCAGGTTCCCCTTCCATCTCTTATCCTTCCTCTTTTGCAATGTCAGTGTTATATGGTTCTCATCACGTACAATCTCCTTCTCTAGTCCTATGTGAACCCGTTTAGTGGTAAGCTGTACCACTCGTTCCTCCAATCGTGGCTATCAGCCATTAGTAGGTTTCATCCTCCCTTGTGATGTTGCATTACATCGCAGGCTTTACGTAACTCCCCAAGAGTGTGTGTAACAAGTCCCGATCTAATGTGTTCCCATGAATCTACCATATACTTATGAGTAACAGGGATATGCAGTCATACGTCCGCCCGCTCATACTAGGCGTAAGGTACTAAAGTAAGAAATAAGTTCTATATGCGTAACCTAGTCCCGGCTGAGTTTCGAATGGGAGTAAGAAAGATCAAGTAACAAGGAACGGAAACTAATTGTCCCCTTGCTCAGTGAAATAGGATAAGTCTCAGTATTCGAATTCCTTCATAGTTGATTTAATGGTACCACGTCATGCGCATCATGCAGCTTCCTGTGTACGTGCGCCACAACGCCCGCAAGGGCTCCCTCCCTTGTACTATAATTGTCTCCTCGTCCATGAGGTTAGTAGGATATTACTCCTAGTAATGCGCCACCTGGTGTAACCCTAGGTTCCCACCATTGATGTGTTAAGAATTAAGTCTAGAACTAGAAGATAACATATCTCCTGAAATCATATGTTGTGGATATATGTAGCTAATAGCTAGTTGTGCACTTAAGTTGTGAGTGTACTTATGCTATGATGATTATAGACTAGACTCAACATGCAGTCCTAGTTCACTATAACCAATGGCTCTGATACCAATCTGTCACACCCTCAAATTTCCACTGCGGGGTTTATACCGCGAGGCGCATGACAAACCAGGATCCCATAGCCATAAGTCAGATGAACGAACTCTAAATGCCCAAACCATTTAGTTCTTTTTCAAAAAAAAAACAAGTTTAGTTAAGCTGCGGAAGCGTAAATCAAATTTAAACCTTTTTAAAAACCATGCGCAAAACAACGCGCCCAAATTAAAACCATATGAGAGAAAGGTAATAGCATAATATATAATTTATGTGTATGTCCAAGACCCCAAATGCAGTGATGTGTAAGTAGTCCCAAACCGGACTAGAAAACGTTAAGTAAAGTGTCTCATACCTGAGACACATGCTTTTGAGAAAAAGAGTAGTGAAACTCACCTTAGCGTGCAAGCAAAAGAGATCCGACCCGCAAGTAAAGTATGCTACCGACACCCTAATACAAATGTCACTAGGTGAGTATATGTGCATAACCAACACACCATATAACTCGTTTATCCGGGACCTTTAAATGTTCAAAACCGTGTAGTGACCCCTAATGACTCTACATGCTCAAGTATGTCCTACGTATCCCGTTGGTGATCATAGTGATTATTATCAGTTTAATACATCAAATACATCTCATACAAGTTTTCACACAAGTACATGTCAATTACATACCACATAAAACTTCAAATAGTCATATAAAGACCCCGTACACAATCTGCGTTTTTAGGACAGATTGTGCGCTGTGAAAAACAAATTATTTAAAATACTTAACGAATGAATTAAAGTCCCAAATTTTTACTGAGTATTTATGGGGATTCAGTTCCAAACCCATATTTTTATTTTGTCTTAAAACTAAACACAAAAATTATGAAAATTCGTACAACACAGCTACATCCAGAAAATTTCCTCAACAGGTCAGTTTAGTAGAAAAATTCTCAAAAATTTTGTATTCATCCAAACGGGATGAATCCACTTGGAAAAGCTCAATTTTTCCAATATTGACCTACTGTAAAAATTTCATAACTTAATTCCTTGTAAATCTCAAGTTATGACCATTTAAAGTTAACCCAATTCACAAATCCGAAAATCTGATATGACCCCTAATCAAATAAAATTCCAAAAACGACTCAAACGATGTCCAAATCTGATGGTTTTGCCCATTATGAAAAGCTAAGACCTTGTACATTACAATCATGCAAAGAAATCATCAAAACAATCAATTTACCAACACATTACAGCCCCTACAAAACGTTCAAACGAATCTGCCAGAATTTTAAACTTGCATCCCAAGTAATCTACAAACCCTAATTTTCCATGAACATCCCTAATACATGTATAACACATACAATACTGATTAAACACCATATTAACATAGCAAAACACATATATTATCATGTGAAAACCCTAATCATGGCTACTAACAACAATCATCATCATCAAACCATCAAGAACATTCAAGAACTCCTATACATACATACATGCGATTATATATATGTTATTTTTAGAGTTTTTAAAGTTTTTCAAGTATCATAATTCATCAAAGAGCATATAGATGTATACCTTGCAATGCTAAAACTCCCTAGAGCCTTGAGATTAAACCCGAACTAGCTTGATTAGGTGAAAGATTTATTGATTGCTTAAAAACTAAGAGAGAGGGGGGGGGGGGGGGGGTTCCTCACGGCGCAAAGGGGAATGGGGGTTAGGGTTTTATTTTTTTTTTTGTCTCCTAATTATAAGAGGGCTTGGCTTGTTCCCCAAGCAATTGGGAATTAGGGCCCCTTTTAGTCCATTAACCGGACCTGTCAGTCATGTTCTAGTCCAATACCGGACCCGATATTATTAATCACTCTAAATTGTATAAAAGCCATTGTTTTTATTATTGCATAACATATTAATCATGTTGTGCACGTAATTTACATAATTTACGTATTATCTTTCAGTTAGGCGATAATTCGCAAAAACATGTAATTCACATAAGCACGTACTTCACGTTCACCATAATTCGATTGTACGTATTATTGTTACGTATGCCACATAATTCACCAACGTTTGGGATATAGGACTTGTGTGTGTGTGTTTAACAAGGATTTTCCTAATTATAACATATGTTAACATCTTCTAACATATGTTAAACCTACTTAACTAACCCTAGTTAAGTATCTCGCCATGTATGAACATGTAAGTTAACTAGAGTTCAGTAAAAGTGTTAACCTGAAAATGCGGGGTATCACATGTTAATAATAATCCAAAGCATTAGTCGCACAAAATGTATCTACAGAATCTGATCTGGACTCTTGGGGTTTAATGAAAACGAATTGAAATGCTTTAAAAATGATTTAGAAGGAAGAACACACCTTAGATCTTTGTGTAGAAGATGTTTGTAGGTTAGATTATAGAAAACAAGAGCAAAAACTCGTTCCCCAATGTTTAAAGTTGCTAGAGAGTGTTTAGAGGCGTTTAGGGTTTGTGAAATGGTGAAAAATGACAAAGTGTGGTATTTATACTAGTCCACATTCGCCCCTTTTACATGCTCGAATGTATCCACATTCACCGCTTTCTCAGGGTCGAATGTACCTTATCTGGTCGAATGAAATATTTTTATTTTCACATTCCAGGTTCGCCCCTTCAGTAAGGGTCGAACCAAGATTATTTTCCAGGTTCGCCCCCACGCTGTGGTCGAACCTGGACCTATGTTTTTTCTAGTTTTCCAGTTTGTCGTGTTTAACGCATTTTAACACATCCTAACACATGAACATGCAATCTTAATCTATGTTTAACATATATAAGCATGGATGATCATCTACACATCGTTTAAACACGTATTTGCATATAATCCACCATATAAAAATCAATCTACACATAACACTTAATTCAGTTTATGTAATTCACCAACAACGGGACTCGTAACGTGTGTGTGTGTGTGTGTGACTAACCCAATGATCCTCCAAATCATTGAACCCTGGACAATACGGACTGTGTTCTGACTCGACTGACTCGGTCAAGTATGTTTAATAAACGTTTCTCGCTAAGGTAGACTTTTGTGTTTATAAAATGTTGACCCAAACATGCCGGGTGTCACAATATGGGATGGATCAATCAGGGTCAAAGTTTGAAACTGGAGAGAGGTCTTTTAGAGACATGCTCGCCGGAAAAACCATTACTATTGACGATAAAATTAACGGTTTCTCTACGTTGCATGGGAAAGCCATAGTAGGTAGAATGAAGGACGTGGAAGCTTTAAAGAGTATTTTCTTATTTCTGAATAATGTTTGTCCGGGTTATGGAAAGGTTCAGTATCTTGGGAGGCTAGATCTACTGATTTCGTTTGATGATCCAGAGTTGACTAAGCTTGTTTGTGAAGCTGCAAAAAATGATTTGGATAAGTTCTCGGCTGTTTGCTTGTGGTATGGTCAATCTTTAAGCTATGAGAGGTTAGCATGGGTTAAGGTGCAAGGCATTCCCTTGCACTTGTTTTCTCAAGATGTGAACAACCTAGTTGGGAGTACGTTTGGCAAAGTTGTTCATAAAGCGGTTTAGTTAGATACGGATGCAGACTTATCATTTGATCATGTTGGAATACTGGTTGGAGATGGTAAGAGACTGTCCGAAGAAGTGGTTCTGGAATGGAAAAGTCGCAAATTCAGGATTTGGATTTATGAGGAAATGGGAGATTGGATCCCGGAGTTCTACCATGTGACCCAAGTGCCGAACGTTGATCAGGTTATTAATGAGGTTCCCCCAGAAGTCAATGTGGAAGCAAAAGTCGTTGTTGATGAAGAACTGCCGGAATATCAATCGGAGCAAAGAGCCGATGAAGAAGTTAGCGAAAACAATGGGAATGTTAATTTGGGAAGTAATGAATGCAATCATAATGATGGCAATGATTATCATTCAAGTACATTTATTGTGCAAGATTTGAATATTGAAGAGTCAATCCCAGAGTTTGTGCCAGCTATTAATTTTGATTATGAAAAATCGGTTTTAGAAGGTGCGTTGGAAGCAGTCAACACAAAAACTAGCAAAAGAAAAAAGGGCAAGAAGAATGATATGGGCCGACCTAATTCCACTTATGTTAGTAGCAATGAGAGTCAACGACTTGGCAAAAAGCCCAAACAAAAAAATAGTGATATTTTTGGGCTAAATGGCCTGTTGGGTATTCCTGATAGCCCGTCTTCTGACTCTGAAGGATCAGTTAGTGAAGATGAGGAGTCCTTCGATCTCAACTATAATCCCCTCGAGTCATCTTGTGTAAACAGAGTTATTGCTGAAATTGGTTACTCGGTTTGATGTAAGGAAAATCAACACACGACAGAAGAATTAGAAGCTGTTGATGTCAATTTACAAGCTCATGAAGTGGCGGCTACTAAATCATTGGGGTTTAAATTGGGTGTCAATCTGGAGAAGCAGGATAAACTGATTATGGAGTCGATTATTACAAAAGGTTTACAAACAAGTAACAAATGAATTGTTTGTCCATTAATGTTAGGTGTTTGGGTGGTGATAAGAAAGCAGTTTGGATATATCGTTTAAAGTCTGAGCTGGGTGTCTCCTTTATTGGGTTGCAAGAGACTATGTCTAGCAATGTAGATGATGGGGCTATCTCTAGATTTTGGGGTGGTATGGGGTTTGAGTTTGAAAAGGTTGATTCAGTTGGAAATTCAGGGGGTTTACTTAATGTCTAGGACCCGAAAGTTTTAAGGAAGGATAGGGTTCTGAAAGATGATAATTTCATGTGCGTTTCTGGATTACTTACGGATGGTTTGACGCGTCTTAATATGGTTAATGTTTATGCTCCGCAAACTAATGGGGATAAAAGAGATCTTTGGGCTAAACTTTCTCAAATTATTCTAGCGGAGCAAGGTTGGTGGATTGTTCTTGGGGACTTAACGTGGTTAGAGAACCAGACGAAAGAAAAAATTCCTGTTTTGATCCCGTTTGTGCTAGAGATTTCAATGATTTTCTGGACAACACTGGCCTCCGTGAGTATAATTTAAAAGGTATGAAGTTTACTTATTTGGTTAATAGACGGGGAGTTTGCAAAATGAGTAGAATCGACAGGATATTCGTTTATGATGGTATTTTTAATAAATGGCCAACTGCTTCTGTTAGAGCTCTTAAAAGAGAACACTCGGACCATGCACCGTTGTGTTTATCTTTGATTGATACGAATTTTGGTCCAAAACCGTTTAGGTGGTTTGACTCTTGGTTAGATAGACCAGGATGTGAAGATATTATAAAATCAGCTTTGTTGGGTTGGAATAACGTGGAGCCGCCTAATGTTAATTTAATCAATAAATTGGGAGTGCTCCGGGGTAAATTAAGAGGATGGATCACGAAATGTAGAAACAAAGATAAAGAAGATGAGAATCTCTTGTATAAAGAAAAAGAAGATATGTAAAGGCTTATGGAACAAAAAGATTTGGACGAGGGGGGGTTATGGGTTTGGACGGAATGTAAAAAGAGCATCCAAGAGATTGAAAATCTTAGAACTCGTGACTTGAGACAAAAATCATGTGTGAAATGGGCGGCTCTCAGAGACGAGAACACAAGCTTTTTCCATAGTATGATCAATGGCCGTAAAGTTAAGAATGCGATTCCTGGTTTGGAGATTAGAGGCGAGTGGGTGTCCAAGCCGGCTTTAGTTAAAAAGGAAGTTCTTAATTTTTTTCGCACTCACTTTCATAAGTCTGCCCTGGTTCGGCCGCTGCTGATTTGTGAAGGAATGACCAGAATTGATGATATAGAATGGGTGTCTTTGACTGTCATGTTCTCTATGCAGGAAATTAAAGACGCAGTCTCGGGTTGTGGTTCTAATAAGGCCCCGGGGCCAGCCGGTTTTAATTTCAATTTTTTTAAACATTTTTGGGATGTTTTTGTAGGGGACTTCTTTCGTATTTTATCCCACTTCCATGATACAGGTGTTATTAACATGGGTTGTGGCTCGGCATTCATAACATTGATCCCAAAGGTTACATCGCCAGTTGGTCTCAAAGATTACAGACCCATTACTCTAATTGGGGCTATAAGTAAGGTTATTTCCAAAGTCCTTGCTAATCGTCTTAAGAAGGTGATGGGGAAATTAATATTGGAAAATCAATCGGCTTTTCTTTCTTATTGTTTTATTCTGGACGGCCCTTTGGTGGTTAATGAAGTTCTTGAGTGGTTAAAAAGAAAGAAGAAAAAGGCGTTTATTTTCAAGATTGACTTTGAGAAAGCATACGACAATGTTAATTGGCTATTTATATTGTCGTTGCTGGCTCAGATGGGTTTTCCCGAGTTATGGTGCAAATGGATTGAATGTGTTCTTCATTCGGCTTATGCTTCGGTTCTTGTTAACGGCTCCCCTACGTTCCAATTTAAAAGTGAAAAAGGCCTCCGACAAGGTGATCCGATCTCCCCATTCTTATTCCTTATTGTTATGGAGTGTCTATCTTGGTTGTTGAAGAAAGCTAGTAGTTTGGGTATTCCTAAAGGTACTAATGTTTCGAATGATAATATGGGTTTTAATCACCTCTTCTTTGCGGATGATGCATTAATTATTGATGAATGGTCCAAAGAAAACATACAAAACACGGCTCATATTCTTAGAATTTTTTATTTATGTTCGGGCCTTCGCATCAATATTCATAAATCTAATTTATTCGATATTGGTACGGAAGATGGGGAGGTGGATAGTATGCTTGATGTGTTGGGTTGTAGAAGAGGGGTCTTTCCTCTTGTTTATTTGGGGATTAAAGTGGGGGCGAAGATGAATAGAATCAATAATTGGAACATGGTCTTGGATGTCATTAAGAAAATATTAGCCGCTTGGAAAGCAAAGCATCTTTCTATGGGTGGTCGGGTGATCCTAATTAAGTTTGTTTTGGAGAATTTATCCATTTACTACCTTTCTCTCTATAAAGCTCCTAAGGCGGTCATAGAGAGTATGGAGGCGACTATGAGACGCTTTCTTTGGGCGGATTGTAGTGTGGAGAAAAAGATCAATTGGGTGGCTTGGAACATTATCACGACATCAAAAAAATGGGTGGTCTTGGATTGTCCAAATTGGAAGAAGTTAACGGCGGTTTACTTCTTAAATGGACGTGGTGTTTTAAAACAGGGGGAAATTGTTTATGGAAGAAAATAGTTATCGGTTGTCACGATCTTAGTAGATCTTGGTTTTCTCTTCCATGTACTACCTACGCTAGCGGGTGTTGGAAGCAAATTTCTAAAATAGGTGGAAAGAAGATTTGGTCCAGTAATACTCTCGAAAGTTATTTTGAAGGTATTGTGGGAGATGGTTCTTCGATCAGATTTTGGATGGATTTGTGGCTCCATGAGGATCCTCTTCGTTTATCATATCCGCATCTTTTTAGTCTTGAAAAGCAGAAGTGGAGCCTAATTTCGGACAGACTTAAGGTTGAGAATAACTCCAAAATTCTACAGCGGGACTGGCGATCGAACCCATCCATGGCTGCAGAAATTACGGAGCTTTTTAACCTTATGAATGACCTGTACGATTTTGTGTGGAAGGGGAGGTAAAGATACAAGGAAATGGAAAGCTAGCAGTTCAGGGGAGTTTTCTGTTTCCAGCGCTAGGTTCCTTTTATCTGCAGCCCCGCGTCCGACTAATCAAGTGATTATGCCTTGGAAGGGTTGGGTTCCATTGAAATGTAAAATTATGGTATGGAGATCTTTACTGAACTGTTTACCGACCAAACCTGAGTTAGTCAAACGTGGGGTTATTCTGCAAAGTCAAGTTTGCGAGTTATGCGATACGGATGTTGAGACGACTACGCATCTGTTCACAGGATGCTTCTTTTCTGCTGAGGTGTGGCACCGGGTGGAGGTTTGGTGTCGTTTGAGTCCGTTAATTATCTTTGATGTTGTCGATTTAATAGAAATTACCGGCTCTCAACCTCTTTCAAGGAAAGCTTAGTACATCCTTTGTGGCATTGTTTTCGTTTCTATGTGGGCTATTTGGAAGGAGCGCGATGACCATATTTTCCAAGGCAAAAGGCATCGTGCGACTGAAGTGGTTGAAAGTATAAAAATGACATCGTATTTTTGGTTTAAAAATAGATCTAGTATGATAGGTATAGATTGGATTGGTTGGTGTAAATACCCGTTAGACATGATGTAATTTCGTTTGTGGCCCGGGGGTCCCCGCTTTGAGGTCCGCTCGTGGTGTTTTTTTTTAATGAAATTTACCTTTAAAAAAATAATAAGTTTTATTGAGATTGTAGCATTTTAAATGTTATTTATTAAGAGTTTTAATGTTATTTATTAATATTAATAAGAATTGTTAAATTATGATTCGACTTTATTGACATAAATAAATGTATATCATATAATTATTACGAAAATTATAATGTATTACTATTAATAAATTACGTCTTTATTAATGTTAAATAGATTTAAATTGCATCTTCATTACTATTAATAAAATAAATCAATCATTCAATTGTATATTATTAAAATAAATTTTGTCACTAATTAAGTGTTTCCTAAAATATAGACTATATTCAAAATAATATTCAATCATATTAATAATATTAAATATATTTAACAGTTTATAATTTAAATATAATCCAAAGATAACAATGTATATTTATTTTCCTACACTTTTATTATTCTTTTAATAATAAATATAATTTAAATGTATTTAACAGTTTCCTAAAATATATAATGTATTCAAAATAATTTTCAATGGTATTACTAATATTACAACCTTCATTTTAATATTGTTGACCAAATCTGATTAAAAACTTTTTACTTTTTTTTTAATTTGATGGAGGTCAATTCTTTGAGTTTGATTGTGCTAATTTTAAGCTTTGTTGACCAATTCACGTCAATTACCAATCCTTCCATTTTTACAATTCAAATATATAAATAAATATTCCTACTCGATCAGAATTGTTCGCGACACAGTATTCTGATTTTGCAGAATTGTTCGAGACACATCAATACTATATAAGTCTTAACAAGTAATAAAATCATTTAATCGTCATGCCAATTTTAACAACGAAATTAAATGATAATATAAATTTTCAAAATGTTACTTTCTATTAAAGAATTATATTACTTCACTCACAATTATTATTGATTACTAAAGATGTGTAAGGCAATTTGAAACGCGGATGTTTTTAATGTCATTGATTTGAATGATTGATTATGATTTTGATGTTATTTATTAAGATTTTTAATCTTATTTACTGTTATTACTAATATTACGAATTTCCGTTTAATATTGTTGACCGACTTTCAATTTTACATTACGACTTTTCTTTAATCACTTGTCATGAAACGATAATCATCATCATGATTTCAATAAGTGTGCTAATTTTAAGATGTTAATAATAATTTGTTGATAATGGGTAAGGTAATTTGAGACGCGGATGATTTTAATGTCATTGATTTGAATGATTGATTATGATTTTGATGTTATTTATTAAGGGGCTGTTTGTTTACCTCTTAATGGTTTCATTAAGAGGCAAACCTCTGAATCATTCAGAGGTTAGGGTGTTTGGTTCATCCAAATGACACCTCTGAATGGTTCAGTACACCTCTGTGTGGTTCAGCTCTAGAATGATGTTGAATGGTTCGGAGGACAATTTTACCCATGTTCCTCTTTTCCCTCCATCTCTTGCTTCTCCTCTCCTCTGATCGTCGGCGCCAACAACCCTGCTCCTCCACCCACCGCCGCTCCCCCACCCTCCCTATCTCTTCCGACCCACCGTCCGACCTCCTATCCCCACAGCTCCGCCCCTCTCCTCCCTATATCCTCTCCTCACAACTCTACCTTCCTCCTTCTCCTCTCTATCTCCTCTCCGCCAGTGTATAGGTGTGTTGTGATTTGTGAAAATGAAAATATAATATAAAAAGAGAAAGAAGAAATGGAGTGGGTGGGGTTGGGAAAGGAACCGTCGTGAATAAAGGAAAAAAAGGGTAGTTGGGTGGGGTAGGTTAAGGGTAAAATAGTAATTTTACATATCTATTCAGATGTTTAACCAAACAATAATTTACTTGTTCAGCACCTACTGGTTCAGAGCCTATTACCCATTCAGTCCTCTTACTAGTTCAGCACTTACTAGTTCAGCACATGGCAAACAGCCCCTAAGACTTTTAATCTTATTTGTTGATATTTCTAATATTACGAATTTTGTTTTAATATTGTTGACCGAATTTAATTTTGATATTACGACTTTTCTTTAATCAATTGTCATGAAACGACAATTGATACTTAATTAAACAACAATTTTGAACCAATTTTAACAACAAAATTAATTGATAATATAAATTTTAAAAATGTTACTTTCTGTTAAAGAATTATATTACATCAACCACAATTAACAATGATTACTAAAGATGTGTAAGGCAATTTGAAACGCAAATGTTTTTAATGTCATTGATTTGAATGATTAAATATGATTTGATGTTATTTATTAAGATTTTTAAACTTATTTATTGATATTACTAATATTACGAATTTCCGTTTAATATTGTTGACCGACTTTCGCTTTTATATTACGACTTTCCTTTAATAAATTGTCATGAAACGATAATCATCATCATGATTTCAATAAGTGTGTTAATTTTAATATGTCAATAATAATTTGTACATAATGGGTAAGACAATTTGAGACGCGGATGATTTTACTGCCATTGATTTGAATAATTGATTATGATTTTGATGTTATTTATTAACAATTTTAATCTTATTTATTGATATTACTAATATTACGAATTTAGTTTTAATATTGTTGACCAACTTTAATTTTGATATTACGACTTTCCTTTAATCAATTGTCATGAAACGACAATTGATACTTAATCAAACAAGAATTTTGAACCTATTTTCTTTTTCCTTACAAACGTAAACACCTAAGTTAACCAAAGTGCACAAACGGTACTACACATACTCAAACATATCAAATTAGACAAACATGACTCATAAATTCAATTCAAATGATTTTAAATCAAGTGTGCTAATTTTAAGCGCCGTTGACCACTTCATTTCAATTACCAATCCTTCCATTTTTAAAATTCAACTATAAAAATAAATTGGACTTATTCGATTAGAATTGTACGAAACACAATATTCCGATTGTGGAAACATTGCAACTTTTAAGTCTAATTTGACCGCGCTTAACTTATTTCGTTTCGATATTAATTGAAAACATATAATTTGTGGTACTAATCTGTTGTTATAAATTTTGATTATGAACATTTATTTTCCTACACTTTTATTCATTTCTGATTGTATTCTAATTTCGTGTACATCCGAAGATAAAAATGGCTGCAGCACAAGCACAAGAGTTTACCATGGTTAACGAAATTGATGTCTATAGAAATGATGTTTCTTTGAAAGTAAAGATCAATCAGCTTTGGCGTCAACCTGATCGTCGCAATCCTAAAGATGCTTACTCAATTGAGATGATACTCATTAACGAAAATGTAATTCCCAAATCCATATTTTATATTACTATTAGCATTTTTTTTTAGTATTTCTTTAGTAACATCACCCGTTTCTATATATATATATATATATATATATATATATATATATATATATATATATATATATATATATATATATATAGAGGATTAGGTTCCATTGGAAACCAACCTTTCGTGAAAGAACCATAGAAACCACTCACAACCATTGATCAAATTAATCAATGGTTGTGATTAAATCTAGATTTTTTAGGTATAAATGCAATTATCCTTTGGATGCCTCGCAATACAGTCTTTTTCTCCCCTATGTCCTTTCTCATCTTTTTTTAATATAATCATATCTCTGTCTATCTCTCTCTCATCTCTTTAATTCATCAGATTTCTAATCTCTTTCTCTCTCTCTTCTCTCTCTCTCTCTCCCTCTCTCCATTCTCTCTTTCAATTATCCAAGAAGATGATAATAATAATAATAATAACAACGACAACAAAGAGTCGTAGATCTGTTCGAGAAACAACATGCTGTAAATAATAATAATAATAATAATAATAATAATAATAATAATAATATCGAAGAACAGATCTGGGGAATGGTGCAAGTTTGATGTCGATCCTTCGATGACGGCTGTGGTGGGTTCGATGGTGGCTGTGAGGGGGGGGGGGTTCGATGGTGGCTGTGGTGGGTTCGATGTTGGCTTGTGGTGGGTTCGATGGTGGTGTTCAGGCATTATTATTATTATTATTATTATTATTATTATTATTATTATTATTATTATTATTATTATTATTATTTTTAGGGTGATTATTATTATTATTAATATTAATATTATTTTGTTTTGAAGGAGACATTGCTGTTCGAAAACAAGATAAGGTGGATGATGGTGGGGTGTAGGAGATGGAGGTGTGGATGAAGGAGGTGGCATATATATGGTGGTGACAGTGGTGAAGGAGGGAGTGATTTTGTAGGTTACATAACAAAGATTAAAGGATGGATGGATGGGGTGAATCCACTAAAGATATGTAGGCACAGAATACGGATTACAAAACACAATTTTGTGGACAAGGTATGATGTTTTTTGCTTTTGGATTTGTGATTTTGTTTGTTTACATTGGTGTAAGGTTCTTAGTGGGAATATTTGTACACCAAATTTACCATATTTTTATCTTTTTTTGGAATGTGAATGGGTTTGTTTTTGTGTTTTGATGCTGATATAATGAACAAATTATTATATCTGATTCTTATACAAAAACACAATGTTTTATAGATGATACAAAACACGAATTATTAGTGAACACATTATTATTATATTAGATCAGTGTTTTAAACAATGTTTGATGCTTATACAAAACACAATGGTTGATGTTTTTGTTTATTTATATCAGCGTTTAAACAATGATGTAAACATCAGTGTAAAATAATCATGTTTATAAATCCATCAAATTTGTAAAACACTGGTGTTTCTTTTGTTATTTGCGATATATTATAAACCCACCAGATTTGTAAAACAATGGTGTTTCTTTTGTTGGTTATAACCTGTATTAGTAGATTTTTTTTTATTTTTTTTAAAATTCTCAATGTGTGTGTATATATATGATTGGTTTTATATATAAAAAAGAGTACATTGTTGGTAAATTACATTTTGTGTGTCATGTTTGAATGTTTATTGATATGTTACACTAGTGTAAGTTTCATTTTTTCATGTTGATGTAAACTCTTTTTTTGTTGTTGTAAATTGTTTTTACACACAAGAACACATTTTATGACATTTTGTTTAAAGATGATAGTTTTTAATATGTTGAAGGAAGATTACACGATGGGGTTACACTAGTGTGATGGATTGGTAACATAGTTCACATAACTGATTGCAATTTTACAAATCTAATGGGTTTATAGTATAACAAACATGGTAAACATAACTGATCGCTAATGGATGAACAAAATAATGATGGGTTTATAGTATAGTTCCATTATATAAAGAATGATGCTTTTTGACATGTTGCAGATAGATTTACATAAATCCGTTTTTCTTTTAACATCAAATGTGAATTTCATATATGTAGTGCAATTTACACTGGTGTAACGGTTTATTTTCCAATTTTCTTAACGGCTAGCTGAACACTGATGGTTTGGTTTGGTTTTTTTAGGGACGAAGGTCGGAAGGATTACCGAACTTCTAAAGCCAGAAGAGGCGTTTGAGCACTTAGGTAGCAGAAGAATTGTGCATTGTCTAGTGACCTTTTTTAATGTGAAAGTGTGTTTTACACTGATGTAAAGTAATATAAACTATGTTGCAAACGAATTACGTGTTGTAAAAATCTGAATTAAAAAATAAAAATAAAATAAAAGTTAATATATTTTCTGATATGTTTTTGGTTTTTTTAATTTATCTTGTTATTATTATTATTATTATTATTATTATTATTATTATTATTATTATTATTATCATTATTAAATAGATTTGTGAGAAGAGAGAGAAAAGAGAAAGATGAATTTGACTTTTTGGGAGATTGGTGTTAGGTGGGCCCATGTGTAAGGAAAAAGGAGGAGAGAGAGTGGGTGTTAGAAGACTATAATACCCTTAAAGATTTTTTTAATATTATCCGTATAATAAAAAAATGCAAGTGGATGAAAAAGGACAAAAAAGTATGTGTCACAATCTTAACCATTAGATTATCAAAGATCAATGGATAGAAATAGTTCCCGGTGTTCTTTCACGAAAAGTGTGTTCTCATTTTACCCTAACCCTATATATATATATATATATATATATATATATATATATATAGTGGGAGATTATACAATTAATTTTTTACTCATCTTTACTAATAATTACAGGGTGATAAGATTCAGGCGAATTTGTTGAAGCGTTTGTTTTTCAGATTCGAGAGGTTTCTTTTGGAAAATGCTTGTCTTATCATAAGAAATTCAGGAATTGGCATGAACTCATCTAAGTACAAGTATGCAGCAAACCCAAACAAATTGTGCTTGAATATGAACACTCGGGTTACCGATTCTGTGGATTTTCAAGGTCCATCATTTGGGTTCTGTTTTGTCCCCTATAAAAGAATTCTGGACAATGAGGTTTCTGAAAATGTGACAATAGGTCTGTATTGTAACACCCCGACCGATGGCGGAATCATCGAGGTGCCACGTAGTGACGATTGTTCAATAGATCATGGTACTAAAGTGTAAATAATGATATATTGAATAAATAGTTTATTACATTTTAATGAAATACAAAGATACAATGATTCTAAAGTGTCAAGTCAAACTGAAATACAATGAAGACAAGCCTAAATATAAATCCAAAAGCTTAAAAGAAACGTCTCAGAATAACCTGAAACATGTATAAAATAATTTTGTCAACACATATAATGTATTGGTGAGCATACCCTGATTCGAATAAATATATAGTAATAAAAGTGTTAAGCAATTCATGTGCGGTACCATTTGCAATTATGTAATAAGTGTCACACCCTCAAATTTTCACTGCGGGGTTTTACCGCGAGGCGCATGACAAACCAGGATTCAAGTCAACGGTCACAATAAACGACAATATATGAACTACGTAAACCCAAAAACATAGATTTCATAAGCGGAAGCATTTAAAGAATTTAATGGTTACAAAACAGTGTTTTCCCCGGGACTTTCAAAGATCGTATAGCAATGCAAAGTTAAAACCATAGTATGACATATGTTACCAAAATAGTTTAGCGCATGTTTTCTCCCCCAAAAGTTAAAGTAGTAAAAGTGGGGCCGTGAACTCACCTTAGGTTGCGTTCTTCAGTAATATAAGAAAGCCAAGCCCTTGATAATCCCACTACCTGGAGATCTATCAAAATGTTCACATAAGTGTTCCGACTAATAACCATAAGGTTATCTAGTCCCCGATTGTCCAGATCGTGACCAAGTATGTTTTAAAACGTGTTTAAGTGTTCAACCGACACACTAGACCGACCCGACATCCCGTTGGTGACTCATTACCCTAACTATTCAAGTACACATAGATTACACACAAGGTTCAAGCATAAAACACTTAGTTTGTATCAAAAATCTCATTTTTGAATCCATAGGGTCGAAACAGAAAATTTTGTTCCACCTTCGCCCCTTTTTAAGCCACGTTCGACCCTTTTAAAGCCACGTTCGACCCTTTTAAACAGATTCGCTCATTACTATCCAGGTTCGACCCTGGGATTCCAACTTCGAGCCCACGACTGGTCGAAGGTACCCAGGTTCGACCCTGGAAGATTGTTCTTCCCCAAAACGCTTCAAAAACATCCGAAAACATCCCGAAACATCATCAATCACAGCAGTTAGATATGACTAACATATCCCCACAAAACCCCACCAATTTTTCCCTAAAACCTGCTCATTTTAGCCCTTTCCCAAAATGGCAAAAATTATGAAAGTGTCACCTCATGCATGAAATCTTTACCCAATTTGGAAACTTTTTGAAATCAATCCATAATCATCTTAAAAGTGCTCAGTTTGTCGTGTGTTTGAAAACCTCAAAAAGTTCTATTGATCATACTAGCATGCATCGAGCCCTAGCTTTATTAAAACCCCCAATTTAGACATGATATTATTAATCATCTAATTAAGACCATAAACAATCCTAAATTAACATCAATAGCAGCCCTAGATCATGTTTCTAGCATTAGTACAGTAGCAAATCATCAAACAACACATAATATCACATAACACATAATTAACATATGTTTATTGATATGAAAACCTATGTTTAATGATAGGGTTTAGGTTTAGAAAGATGTTTAGAAGGTTTTTATGGATAAAAACATCCTTAGAACAGATCTAGACATTTAGGGTTAGATGAAAACGAATTAAAAACGCTTTGAAAAGGTTTAGGATTAAGAACACACCTTGGATTCTTGATTAGATGTTGTTGGTAGGTTAGATTATGAAAAACAAGAGCAAAAACTCCTTCCTTAGTGATTAAAATCGTTTGAGAGTGTTTAGAGACGGTTAGTGATTGTGAAATGGTGAAAAATGACAAAGTTTGGTATTTATACTAGTCCACATTCGCCCCTTTCACCTGGTCGAATGTACCCACATTCGCCCTTTCTCAGGGCCGAATGTAACTTAACTGGTCGAATGAAATTCTATTGTTTTCACATCCCAGGTTCGCCCCTTCATTAAGGGTCGAACCAAGATCATTTCCTAGGTTCGCCCCCACGCTATGGGTCGAACCTGGACCTATGTTTTCTAGTCTTTCCAGTTTGTCGTGTTTAACGCATTTTAACGCATCCTAACACATGAACATGCAATCTTAATCTATGTTTAACATATATAAGCATGGATGATCATCTACACATCGTTTAAACACGTATTTGCATATAATCCACCATATAAGAATCAATCTACACATAACACTTAATTTAGTTTATGTAATTTCACCAATAACGGGACCCGGTACTAGTGTATTCCCAAAATGACTCCCAATGATCCTCCAGATCATTGAACTCTGGACAATCCTATCCTATCCCGACCCAAGGTAGACTTAGGTGTTACTAAAACGTTTAAGCCAAACATGCCGGGTGTCACATCATCCCCACGTTGAAAGAATTTTCGTCCCGGAAATTGCACAAGCCCAAAAATGGAAGAGACGAAAAGAAGGAAACGAAAATAAAATTTACCGGGTGTCACATCATCCCCACGTTGAAAGGAATCTCAACCCGAGATTCATTCAGCTTCAGCAGTAACATGCCTAGATTCGAATGCACGTTTCGGAAAAAGATGAGGAGGTTTAGCTTTCATCTCATCCTCCCGTTCCCACGTGAACTCCGGTCCACGATTCGAGTTCCAACGAACTTTGACGATGCGGATTTTACTCCGACGAAGGCTACGAATCTTGTTGTCGAGAATCTCGACAGGTTCCTCCACAATGCGAAGACGATCATCAACCTTGATCTCTTCCGGTGGTACAATGAGAGATTCATCAGCCAAACACTTCTTTAAGTTAGACACATGGAAGACGTTGTGAATACTACCGAGCTCCGCTGGTAAGTCAAGTCTGTATGCCACCGGTCCAATCCGTTCGAGGATTGCGAACGTTCCGACATAACGAGGGTTAAGCTTGCCACGCTTTCCAAAGCGTATGACGCCCTTCCATGGTGAAACTTTCAGAAGTACCCTGTCCCCAACCTGGAACTCCAAAGGTTTGCGACGGCGATCGGCATAGCTCTTCTGACGATCCCGCGCAGCTGCCAAACGGTTACGAATTTGTACGATTTTCTCCGAAGTTTCGTACACCATTTCCGGACTAGTGAGCTGGCTCTCGCCCACCTCGGCCCAACAAAGAGGTGATCGATATTTCCTTCCGTAAAGAGCTTCGAACGAAGCTGCCTTGATGCTAGAATGATAGCTGTTGTTGTAGGAGAACTCCACCAACGGTAGGTGAATCTCCCAACTTTTGCCAAAATCGATAACACATGCTCGAAGCATGTCTTCGAAGGTTTGAATCGTCCGCTCTCTTTGTCCATCAGTTTGCGGATGATAAGCCGTACTCATATCCAACTGAGTACCTAAAGCCTTGTGCAGAGCCTTCCAAAAACGCGAAGTAAAACGAGTATCACGATCAGAGATAATAGAAACAGGCACCCCGTGCCGAGCAACCACCTCCTTAAGGTAGAGTCGAGCTAACTGCTCGAGTCCATCAGTTTCCTTTATAGGTATGAAACGCGCCGATTTTGTCAACCTATCGACAATCACCCAAATCATATCATAACCACTTGGTGACTTTGGTAGCTTGGTGACAAAAGACATCGTGATTCGTTCCCACTTCCATTCTGGAACCTCTGGTTGTTGCAGGAGACCAGACGGCTTCTGATACTCCACCTTGACTTTAGCACAAGTCAAGCATTTGCTCACGTGTGAAGCTATATCAGCCTTCATGTTTGGCCACCAATAAAGTATCTTCAAATCCTGGTACATCTTATTGGAGCCAGGGTGAATAGAATACCGGGATTTGTGAGCTTCATCCAAGACAAGCTCACGTAATCCCCCGAACAAGGGAACCCAAACACGTTCTGTGAAATAGTGTAAGCCATCGGACCTGAGTTCAAGGTGCTTGTCAGCACTGTGCATAGTTTCAGCTTTAAGGTTCTCCTCCTTCAAAGCTTCTAATTGTGCAGAACGGATTTGGTCAGGCAATGAGGAATGAATGGTGAGCTGTAAGGCTCAAACACGACGAGGTTTCACAGACTCCTTCCTGCTCAGGGCGTCCGCTACAACGTTCGCCTTGCCAGGATGGTACTTGATAGCATAATCATAATCGTTCAGGAGTTCAACCCAGCGACGCTACCACATGTTTAATTCCTTCTGGTCGAAAATATGCTGAAGACTCTTGTGATCGGTGTATACTTCACATTTGGTACCGTACAAGTAATGTCTCCAGATTTTCAACGCAAAAACCACCGCACCCAATTCCAAGTCATGAGTAGTGTAGTTCTTCTCATGAACTTTGAGTTGACGAGAAGCATAGGAAATAACCTTCCCGCGTTGCATTAACACACAACCGAGACCACGAATAGAAGTGTCACAGTACACAACGAAATCATCTGTACCCTCAGGTAAAGACAGAATAGGTGCAGAACAAAGTTTAAGCTTCAGCATCTGGAATGTTGATTCCTGTGGTTCACCCCAGTCAAACTTTCGGTCTTTCTGGGTAAGAGTGGTGAGGGGTTGAGCGATCTTCGAAAATCCCTCAATGAAACGACGATAGTAACCCGCAAGACCTAGGAATTGCCGCACCTCAGATGGCGTCTTTGGTGCTTCCCAGTCTTTAATAGCTTCGATCTTAGCCGGATCGACATGGATTCCCAGTTCATTAACCACATGCCCTAGGAATTGAACTTCACGTAACCAGAAATCACACTTTTAGAACTTAGCATACAACTGCTCTCGTCTCAGAAGTTCCAAGACCAACCGTAAGTGTTCCTCATGATCTGTCTGGTTCTTAGAATAAACCATAATATCGTCAAAAAACACGATGACGAATTTATCAAGGTAAGGCTCGCAAACGCGGTTCATCAAATCCATGAACACCGCCGGTGCGTTAATGAGACCAAAAGGCATGACCAAGAACTCAAAATGTCCATAACGAGTGCGAAAACAGTCTTCTGAATGTCGGCTTCCTGAACGCGCAACTGGTGATAACCAGACTGCAAATCAATCTTCGAATAGTAACTAGAGCCCTGGAGCTGGTCAAAGAGATCATCAATACGAGGGAGAGGGTAACGATTCTTGATGGTCACTTTGTTCAGCTCACGATAATCGATACACATGTGAAGACTTCCGTCCTTCTTCTTCACAACAGAATAGGAACTCCCCACAGGGAAGAACTCGATCGGATGAAACCCTTTTCCAAGAGTTCCTGTAATTGGCTAGACAACTCTTGCATCTCGGGAGGTGCAAAACGATACGGAGCTCGGGCGATAGGAGCTGCACCCGGAGTAAGATCAATGCCAAACTCAACCTAACGATGGGGAGGGAGACCTGGTAAATCATCAGGAAACACATCGGGAAAATCGCGAACCACTGGAATATCCTCGATCTTCTTCTCATCGTCAGTCGAAACAGTAACAAGTGCCAGAATGGCCGAATAACCCTTTCGAAGATACTTAAGGGCTTTCATGCTAGAAATGATACTCAGCGGAGCACCGCCCTTCTCGCCATTAACCGAAAGAGTCTCTCCATCAGGGAGAGGGATCCGAATAATCTTATCAAAACAAACAATCTCTGCACGATACAATGATTACCAATCCATGCCGACAAGAACATCAAAATTACCCAGGGGTACCGGCATAAGGTCGATAGGGAAAGACAAACCCGACAGTTCCAAGCGACATTCTCTAAGAGTGTGTGTCGCTTCGATTTTCTTACCATTAGCCAATTCTATTAAGTACTTGGACTCTAAAGGTGTGGGTACTATATCTAGCAATCAAATAATGCCCACAGATATGAAACTCTTATCAGCACCAGAATCAAACAAGACAGAAACATAGCGATCATTAAGAAGGAACGTACCGGTAACTGTGTCTGGATCCTGCCTAGCCTCTGCAGATCCAATGATGAAAGCACGCGCAGTCCTGCCGCCGCCTCCGTTGTTCCCGTTACCATTCCCGCCTCTCCCATTATCGCCCTGCTTCAGCTTGGGACAATCACGCTTGAAATGTCCCGTGTCACCGCAGTTATAACACCCCTTCTTCCCTGGGGTCCCCTGAGCAGCAGGAGCAGGAGTAGCAGCAGGAGTTTGGGTCGAGGCAAGTGATGCCCTGCAATCCTTAGCAAGGTGCCCAAACTGATGGCACCGATGACAGCGAGCCCGATCACAACTCCCAGTGTGGTGATAACCACACTTGTTGCACTTGGGATGCTTCCCAATATACCCACCCGACTTCTGCCCCGAAGAAGACCCAGACGAATCAAACTTCTTCACCGGATGAGATGGCGCTGGCATGGCACTCTTCCCCACATTATCCCACTTCCTCTTATTCCCTTCCGAACCCTTCGCAGTAGTACCCATAGGAGGCAAAACACCTTCTGCCACCTTCAGATTAGTCATTCGATGAGCCGATCGAACAACTTCAGCAAGAGTGGGAATATTCCCAGCGGCCACTAACCCTGCAATCTCCGGCACTAACCTAGAAACGTAGTGCTCAATCCTCCTGTACTCGGGTGTGTGCAAATCAGGACACAACACCGCTAGCTTGTTCCTCCTCATAGTGTACTCCTCAATCTCGGACCCAACCATCTTGTAACTCCAGACCTCATGCTCCAACTTCTGTACTTCCTCCCTTGGACAGTACTCACTCCTCAAAAGATGCACAAAATCCAAAGATGTCATGACTCGTAAGCTTGGAATCGACAAGAGCTTCAAGCCCATCAAACAGAAATGAAGAAAATTTGCACTTGAAAGAAATGCCATCATACAAGATGAAGTGGATAGACTGCTGAAATCCAAGATGATAAGGGAGGTCAAATTCCCAAGATGGCTAGCTAACTTAGTCGTAGTACAAAAGAAGAATGGAAAATGGAGAGTATGTGTAGATAACACAGATCTCAATAAGTCTTGTCCTAAAGATCCATTTCCACTTCCACATATCGACTCAATGGTGGATGCCACAGCTGGCCATGAAATGTTAACCTTCATGGACGCATCCTCAGGATTTCAACAAATCCAGATGGAACCGGACGACCAAGAGGATACTGCATTCATGACCCCATCAGGTATTTATTGTTATATTGCTATGCCTTTTGGACTAAAGAATGCAGGTGCAACATACCAAAGGTTGGTCAACATGATGTTTAAAGAAAAGATTGGGGACACAATGGAAGTCTACATTGATGATATGGTAGTGAAATCCAAGAAAGCTGAAGACCATCTTCAGGATCTCAAAGAAGCTTTTGACATCCTGGATGCTTATAATATGAAGTTGAATCCTGCCAAGTGCAATTTTGGAGTTGGTGCTAGAAAGTTTCTTGGATACTTAGTAACCAAGAGAGAAATAGAAGCCAGTCCTGAACAAATTAAAGCCATCCTTGATCTAAAATCTCCAACAAATGTCAAGGATGTACAAAGGTTGACTGGCAGGATAGCAGCTCTGAACAGATTCATTTCAAAGTCCTCAAAAAAATGTAAGGAGTTCTATGACATCCTGAAGAAGAACAATAAATTTAACTACGGACAAAAGCATGAGGATGCATTGAAGAAATTGAAGGAATATCTTGCAGCAGCTCCACTCTTGATGAAGCCTAAGGATGGTGAACCTCTCAAGTTATACCTTGCAGTTTCTGGAAATGCAATAAGTACAGTCTTGGTAAAAGACTTTGAAGGACAACAACATCCTGTTTATTATGTAAGTAAAACTTTATTAGATACTGAAACCAGGTATTCACATCTTGAAAAACTTATTTTAGCTTTGATTATAGCATCTACCAAGTTAAGGCATTATTTTGAAACACATAGGATACATGTTCAAACTAATTACCCCATTAAAAATTTGCTTAGAAAACCAGAAATGTCAGGAAGAATGGAAAAATGGTCAGTGAAATTAAGTGCTTTTGACTTGGTATATGAGCCTAGAAATGCAATCAAATCACAGGCTCTAGCTGATTTTGTGTTGATTTCAGTAGTGACATCCTAAGTGAAGTTGAAAAGGTACAACAACTAAATGAAAACTTGGGAAAATGAATTTTATACACTGATGGTGCCTCAAATATGAGAGGAACTGTATTAGGATTACTACTAAAATTGCCACAAGGGGAGATAATACCCCCATGCAATTAGATGTGCATTTCAAACAACCAATAATGAAGCTGAATATGAAGCTCTCATCGCTGGTTTGCAACTTGCTAAAAATATGCATGTTTCAAATTTAGAAGTATTTGTTGATTCTTTGTTGATTACTAACCATTTTAATGGATCTTATGCAGTCAAAGGTAAAAACTTAGCTGAATATCTTGAAATAGTCAAAAAAAATGACCATCTAGTTTTGCAGAATTTACATTAACACAAGTACCTAGGGAAGAAAATGCTGAAGCGGATGCCTTAGCAAACTTAGGATCCTCCTTAAATATACCAGAAGGATCCAAAATTCCTATCATTCATATCCTGAAGCCAGCAATTGTAGAAGTGCATCCTAAGGATAACACTGCACATCCTGAAGATAACACTATACCTCCTAAGGATAACATTGTCCTTGCTACTTAGGATCAAGATGATACATCCTGGATGACTCCTATCATAAAGTATCTTAAGGATGGTAACATCCCTGATGGAGAAAATACTAGAGCTTTCAGGATGAAGGTATCTAAATTTGTTATTATAAACAATATATTGTATAGAAAATCTCTTGCAGGTCCATACCTAAGATGTCTCAACAAGGAAGAAGCAAAAGAAGTTCTCAAGGATATCCACGAAGGAGATTGTGGAAATCACACAGGAGGAAGAGCTTTATATTCAAAGACTCTAAGGACAGGATACTAGTCGCCAACCATGAAGAAGGATGCCATCCTATATTCTCATAAATGTGATGCATGTCAAAGACATAGCAACATGCTACACCAGCCTGTTGAACCATTGCATCCCATTATCTCACCATGGCCTTTCATGAAATGGGGGATGGATATAGTAGGAAAACTAACTAAAGCTCCTGGTGGAAAGGTGTTCATGTTGGTCAAGATTGATTATTTCTCAAAGTGGATTGAGGTCGAAGCAATTGTACAAGTCAGAGACAAAGAAGTAGTATCCTTCATCAAGAGAAACATCCTTACAAGATTTGGTATACCAGCTGAAATTATATGTGACAATGGATCTCAGTTCATCAGCAAAAGGACTACTAGTTTTTGTGAAAGCTAGGGAATCAAAATGATAACATCAACACCTGTTCATCCTCAACCTAATAGACAAGCAGAATCTTCCAATAAGATCATCGTCAACAACTTGAAGAAGAAGCTTGGAGAAAAGAAAGGAAAATGGGCAGAAGAACTTCCATTTGTACTTTGGGCAGATAGGACTACATCCAAGAATGCAACTGGCCAGACACCTTTCTCCTTGGTCTTTGGAACGAAAGCCATGATCCCAACTGAAATGGTGATGCCCACATCAAGAAGACATCTTCAGGATGCAACTACCAATTCAGAAGCATTGCTACAATATCTTGAAACAGTGGATGAGCTTAGAGATGCTGCAAAATTGAGGATGGCAGCCTATCAACAGAGGATTGCCAAAGCATACAATAAAAATATAAGAATAAGAAGATTCCAAGTGGGAGATTTGGTTCTAAGGAAAGCCTTCCAAAACACTACCAATACAAGTGATGGTAATGCAACCTTGATGATGGTAATGCAACCTTGATGATGATAATGCAACCTTGTTTCATTGTTAATGGATTTGTAGTTAAGTTGGATTGACTTTGATGATTGTCGTTTGTGTTAGGCAGATACATGTTGAAAAACCGTCTGTTTAGTCAACCGGTAGTAGACTAGTTAACTTGTTAACAAGTTTACACCATGAAACTGTAACCGGGTATTGGTTTGGTTAAAGTCATTCGAATAATGATTAGAAATGCTTATCGGCGCGTAAAAGGGTTTTAAAAGCTTAATGGTGTTGTTACTGATATTTGACACGGTTGATTATCTTTGCTAGTTATTTTGGTGAAAATAGTGATCTTAATAGATCTGTGTTCAAAGTTGGTAAAATGGAATAGGTTGTGAAATGCTCTACTTTATGCTAGTCTATGTGGTTGTATTGTGTATTCGGTGTTGCTTTCCTTGATTAGTGAGGTTAGAAACTCTTAACAGATGACTAACTTTTCTTTAGAAGATTTGCATGAAATCATATCAGCTGCTCGCTAATAAACAACTTGAGGTGGTTAACGTGTGTATTCGTGTTTGCTTTCTGTATAGTTGTCATGTTAGGACTCCCAAAAGGGATACTAATTGTCAGAAATTGGGAATGTTGATCACACGCTTTTATATCATATGATATGTAGATAAAATGTTAGGATTGGTATATTATAGTCTTTATAGTTATATTTTGTATTTGGAGTCTTACATATGTTAATTTACTGTTTTAGAATTAATTTAGTTAAACAAACTTCCACTTATCTTTTACTGGTAAATCGGGGATAGAGTTTTAGTACCATTGCATATGCTTGCATCCATGGATCGATATTTGGTTCTTATGTACTTACTACATATATGACAGGGTACACTTGCCTTTTTGTGTGTGTTTTAATGTAAAGGTCTAAACCATCTTTATAAATATTAAAACCAAATGTGTGTAAAATCAATGCTAAATTATGCGTATGCCGCGCACGTCAAGTTTTTGGCGCCGTTGGGCACAGTGAGCGGCCGCTCACTGAGAGTGAGCGGCTGCTCAAACTCTCTGATGTGAAATTGATCGTTTTTTTGGCGTCTTTTGGGTCCGGGTCCTATTCCTTCGATTATGTCTAACATATTAAGCTTATTTTAATGTAGATGGTGCGATGGAAAGGTTGCTTGAGATCAAAATGCCGATCTTTGAAGAACTGACACTTGTGTTCTTCGCTTCTTACACCTACCAAAAGCCAAGAATGAGGGAAGAACCGGATTTCAAACAAACAGGGCACTGGGGAGTACAGTTTCGTTTGGGTGGTACTTGGCATGACCTCACAATCGCCAAGCTAGGCGTCCACCTCGGCATATACACAGAAGAGGTGGTACTCGAAGACAGCTTCAATGAAGCTAAATTCCGGTTCAAAAACATCGAGGAAAGGTCAGCCCTTTGGGAAGAACTAACAGGGATTCAAAACTATGAGCCCCAAAGCTCGAAAGCTTCAAGGATTCGAGACCCGCTGCTTAGAATGTTTCAAAAAGTTCTCTGCGGTACCATGGCGGGAAAGAAACACGACTCGACCAACTGCCCAACTCCAGACATGTTATTTATCTATTCCCTTGTCAAGAATGAACCGGTAAACCTTGCAGCACTCATCGCATATTTCTTCAGCACAACGGCAGGTTGAAAACACGGGAGTGAGATCTATGGTGGAGAGTATGTTCAGTCTTAGCTTAGGATCTGGGGATCCTGTGAGGAACGAGGGGTACTTTGACTCGAGTGCAGGGTGGCTCTTTCATTAATATGCAGGTACTACGAAATATGAGGATTATCCACGAGTACTCAAATGGTACGTGTAGGCTCAAGGGCCTTCGTGAAGAGATCGGGGACCCACTCCCACCGGCAAGGGATGACGAGGAAGACGAGGAAGCAGAAGCAGAAGAGCAACCACTGCAGCAGCCACAGCAGCACTACCAACCACCGTAGAATTTTATGGCGAGTTCACCCAGTTAAGAAATGAAATGTTCGACAGCATGCATTACCTTTTCACTGAGCTCCACGCTGTGCACCCGAACCACTTTAGTAATCCCCCACATGATTTTGGACCGGGTGACAAGCGTCGGAGGGGAGGGGGTGGAGCGGGTTCATCTGGGACCCGACATGATGATAACTGATTCGAGTGTGGTGAGGTGGTGGTAGTTTTATGTTTCATGTTTTATTGGTACTGTACTATTTGGGTGCTTGCACCCAAGACATCTTTATTTTGTTGATTTGTACTCGTACTACTTTCTTTCCCGTATTTTATTTCATTAGTGTTTGTTTGGTTTTGAATAATGTGATGATGAGTGGATTTGATATATTTTGTTTTTGTCAAGAATGTTGGTAGTACAGGAAAAGGCAAGCACCGGTGTGGAGGCTCCGTGCCGTTTAGTTGTTTTTCGGGTTGTCATTCCAACATCAGGGGAGTATTATTCTCCTTTTTGCCACAATAGTTAGCTAATTCATAAATGCTATCTATTTTCACATTGGGGACAATGTGACATTTAAGTGTGGGGAGGGATTATATCTTGTTCTTGTTTGTCCTCTTGTGTATATACATATATTGAGTACATACATGTATATATATTTATATAAACATCAATCCTAACTAATTTTTGATAAAGATAACTTGAGACGCGACAAATAGACGTGATACGAGCGTGTTAAATTCGTACACTTGCACCCATTTCCTTCCGGTTACGTGAGCGTTTGAGCCTTAGAATAGATTTCATTTCTTTAACATGCTTATCGAGTGAGCCGGATGTTTTATGCAATTTAGAACTTTCCATAAGCATACTTGTTTAGATCAGATACATGTGAAACTGTACGAATATGATTGAGGCATTTAGGATACCCTTTTGATTTAGCCTTTCTTTTCGTTCTATCTGTTTTCCCGCACCCAAATGTTATCCACTAGTTGTCACACCCTCAAATTCCACTGCGGGGTTCATACCGCGAGGCGTGTGACGTTCCAAGATCTCCATAGCCATAAGTCACATGAACTACTCTAAATGCCCAAACCATTTAGTTCGTTATTGTAAAACAAGTTCATAGATAGTCAAATATTTCAATAGTTGCGGAAGCGAATTTTTAAGATAATAGTTATTCAGATAGTCAGAGTAAACAACGCGTTCGAAATGACAATAGATAATTAAACATTCAAAAATAGATAGTTATTCATATCCCCATGATGCCATATGATGCATGCCCTACTCATGCTTCGAACTAGTGTCCTGCAAAAAGGTATAATAATCGTGGGTCAACATAAAGTTGGTGAGTTCACAAAGTTTGGTAAATGCGTAGGTCCTCCAGACCATGCTTTTACGAGTATATGCTAATTCACATGCCAGGGGTAGCTAGCCCACTCATGATAACTAAAACCGGTAATACCGAACTGCTAAACAACGAGATCCCACAATAGTGAGCAAAGTGCCTTGCATCATTGTCTATCAACAATGATAATATGTTGAGTTATAGTTCACACCCATGCTATCCAGCACACGATGTGAGGTTTGTGAGACCTAATAGCGCTATCAACTAGTAACCCGCTTGCCCAACAGGCAATTCATTCGGTATTTAGAAGGACTTCAATGATAGAGTTGGTTTAGTTCATCAAGGACATAAAGCATGAATTAGTGTAAGCAGATTCACCTAGTGAATCAAAGCACCCCAAACCCGGGATGTGTAAAAGTAGTCCCAAACCGGACTATGAAAAAGTTTAGAAAGTTGTCTCATCTGAGACGTATGCTTTTGAGAAAAAGAGTAGTGAAACTCACCTGGTATTTGTTCAAGAGATCTAGCAAAGCAGAGAAAGTAACTATCATTCCAACAAAGATCTCCCTAAGACAAGAGTAGCATCCATCTATTTAGTGGTTGGGATCATAGATTTAGGAAGCATGTACATAGGGTGCTTTTACCAAATTGGTGTATGTAATGGACATTCCTTGAAGGTGCATAAAATCAGCCAACAAGAAGAGGACAAATACATCTTTAGAGTGTTATCAAGCTAGGATGTTGATGGATCATAGGCTCTAATTGCTAGTGTGGAAACTTCTTGGGTGCTAGGGACCTATAGCCGTAATGTTTAAAGAGAGTGGAAGAGTTTGTCTAGAAATTCTAGCTTAGGTGTTTAGCAGGCTTGAATAGTGACCTTTCATGGGCCTAGGAATTACTCTCATGTGCTATATATATATACATATATCTATGCCGCAAAATGCTTGTAGCTTAGGAATGTTTGTTTCCTACTTGTTGTAAGCTAGGATAGCTTAGGGTGGCTACTAGAGACAAAAAGAAACTTCCATGTGTGTGTGGGTATGTATGCGTGGGTTTATATATGTATGTATGTATGTATGTATGTATGTATGTATGTATGTATGTATGTATGTATGTATGTATGTATGTATGTATGTATGTATGTATGTATGTATGTATGTATGTATGTATGTTAGCTTCTAGAAGGTATCTAATTAAACATAGTTTTTCTTATCAAGCCTAGTGTATATGCACATATATATACAAGCATATTTAGAAATATAAAAGATTCATATACACGCATAGATAATTATTTACAGACTCTCACAAGTTTAATCATGTATTTGTCAATCTATGATATCCCATAGATACATATATAGTTAGTGTGTGCACGTGTAACTTACCTAGTTAATTCTAGTCATGTGGAATGCAAGTAATCTAGGTACAAGCAAGTAGAGTTTAGTAATTTTAGGAACCTGAATTTGCGGGGTATCACATCATCCCCAAGTTGAAAGGAATTTCGTCTCGAAATTCAGCAAGTAAACAGTAAAGCTAGCTAGAAAAATATATGCTTGGTTCCCGGATGTCACATAATCCACAAGTTGAAAGGAATTTCGTCTCGAAATTCACTTTGAGGTAGCTGCTTTATGTTTAGCGTTTGATCTATGTACAGGTTCAGGTTCAGTAAAGAGGTGTGGGTATTTAAGCCGCATTTGATCCCTGTGTTCCCACGTATATTCCGGTCCAAGACGAGAATTCCATCGTATCATAACAATAGGTATGGTACTTTGTCTGAGTTTCTTGACGCCCTGTTCAATAATCTCCACCGGTTCCTCCACGAACCGTAGCTGGTCGTCCACCTGGATCTCTTCCAGTGGCACTACCAGTGTCGTGTCCGCAAGACACTTCTTTAGATTTGAGACGTGAAGCACGTTGTGAACTCCACTGAGTTCCTCAGGCAGGTTTAACCTATACGCTACTGGACCAATCCTTTCGACGATTTCGAATGGTCCAACGTACCACGGGTTCAACTTTCCCCGTTTCCCCAACTTTCCAAGGTGACACCTTCAATAGTACCTTGTCTCCAACCTGGAACTCCAAAGGTTTTCTACGCTTATCTGCGTAACTTTTCTGTCGATCAACGTGCCGTAACCATCCGGTTTCTGATTTGCACGATTTTCTCAGAAGTCTCGTGTACTAGTTCGGGACCCGTCAGTTGGCTATCCCCAACTTCAGTCCAGCAAATGGGAGACCTACACTTGCGTCCATATAGTGCCTCAAAAGGCGTACATTGGATAGAAGTGTGGTAACTATTGTTATACGAGAATTCGATTAACGGCAAGTGCTTATCCCAACTGTTGCCAAAGTCTACTGTAGGAGGATCGAATTGACAAAAACAATTAAGTTGATCAAACAAGTCTACTAATTCAAGTGCGGAATCCTTGAATCAGTTACAAAATGATAATAAGATCAACAAAACGCAGAAATCATCTTCAAAACATTCATTTCATTAATTATCAAACTCAATTACATGTTAAAACGATGTTTATAATCAATTATAGACGTGAATAAAGTTGACTCAAAACCCTAGGGAGAAAACTAGACTGGAGGGAAACAAAATATCAAAAGTTACATTTCAAAAATGAACTTGACCTTATATAGGCCTGCACATTCGCCCATATAGTATGGTCGAATGTGCAGGTTCGACCAATCACACTGGTCGAACCAAGCAATACATAAAAATCTATTTCTACATTCGACCTCAAGTTCTCCTTCGCACCTTCAGTCTCCTTCGACCGTTCAAAAACACTCCTTCGACCATATAAATCTTCCTTCGACCGTTCGACTAAACACAAAAACATATGTAAAATGTAATCCAAAGCATTAGTCGCACAAAATGCATCTACAAACTCCCCCTCGACTATTGCTTGGATTGTTTACGCTCTTGGTCCATCCTTTTGTTCATCAGTTTTATGTGTAATTGTTTCTTTTGTTCCTCCCCTTGCATTGGCGATCCAGGAAAATCCCCTAATCCCAAGCCTAAACCCTCATCAGTTTCATCTAAATGAATAGGGCTTTTAGTTCTCTGTTCCTCCAACGACTTGTTGAGACTGATAGACTCACCAGCCACAGTGGCCTTGGGCGTGGTGCTCTTCACTCTCTCTGCGTCAGAATCCCATCTCTCATTTTCTTGCGTCTCTTCAGAATCTACAGAGTCCTCATCCACCAAATGCAATCCCTTCTTCGCCATACTCTTATGTCATCAAGATACTTTCTTCTTAGCTGGTTCAGCTTCTGCTTCAGTTTCTTTTTCTTTACCCTTTCCACTCTTGGCTCCCACATTCACCACTTGACGCCTTCGTTTAGCATCAGGGTCTACTGGATGTAACAGATTGTCTTCATCTGATCCACTGTCAGCATGTCTCACCTTATCCTTACCTAGGTCTTTATAATCTATCTTGATCAGATGACCAAATAGATTCTTCAACGGTGGTCGTTCATTCACAGGCACACCTTTATAAGCCTTCATCCTAGCAAGAGTGTTCAAATTCATGTACTCCTGAACAATAATCTGCTTAGGATCCCTCTTCAGATTCTTATACTTCAAATCAAATATCATCTGAAGAAATCGAGGATATAACAAGAATTTCCTGCTCCTTATCCCTCTCACAGGTTCTAACATGTGTTCCATCAGCATCCCAGACACATTGAACAGTTTGTTCAATATTAAAGCCACCATTAATGAACTTATACTTTTTCTCATCAAATCATATCCACCAGCTGCTGATCCGAAAACATGAATCATCACGTGTGCAAGATATTTGTACTGAGGACATAGCTTTCCTTTATGTAACGAACCGTTAGTGATAGGTCCGTTGTACTTCATTCTAAGAAAGCATTTCCGTTGTTCAGTCCATGTCAACTCTCTGGGATCTGTCTTCTCATCCTCTAGCTTCAACGCCTCTCTGATATCGTTCTCAGAGACAATCACCAGCTTCCCCCTGAATCTTACTAATGAGTGACGATTCGTTTTCCCAGAATTCCATCTTCGCATTGGTCCAGAACTTCTGTTGGTGATCACGGTAAATAATGGCTGGCATAGCAATCGCGTCTATCACTCTACTTCGCTTCAAGAATTCAATAATTCTGGCAAACTCAGTGTGTTTCTTCACATCGCCTAAATATGCACAGCAGTTGTGTGCAGATTCAAACGGTAAATCGACACTCTTTTCCTTTTCAGCTGCCTTAGAAGATGATCCAGCAGGAACACTCGCACTTTCCTGTTCAGACATTGTAAAGCTGCAAAACAAATCAAAACAAACATGTTAAAAACGGACAAAACAAAAACTTGAAAAATTTTGGTTTTCAAATCCTACATTCGACCAGTTCATTGGTGCGAATGAGAAATTCTAGGTACGAAGGTGAAGAATTAAAGGTTCGAATGTAAAATATTTTGAAAAATTTCTTCATTCGACCACTTAATCTTCTTTCGACCAGATAAACATTCTCCTTCGCCCAAAATGTCACGTTCGACCTTTTGTAATGGGCGAAGGTGACTGTTCATCTTCTCCAAATTTCAAAGTTTGATTTTGGTCATTTTAATCTGCCATTTTGATTTAGATAGCAACTAACACTACCGATTAAGCTTATCATATCATCAATTTTAACAATTATACATTGATTAAGTGTTTTTAATCAAAAACTAGGGTTCATAAGGTTTAAACAATCGATTATGCGATCTGTTGATGTTTAACCCTATGTTTTTGGATAATCTCCCCCTAAAACACTTAATCAAAGAATCCTAATAAAAAACAAGTCCAATTAACATGTTTTAATCCAAGTTCTTAGTCAGTTAGGGCTTGAATACAAAATCGTTGATTATGAAGTGAATATTTGGAATTAACGTGCAAACAAAGGTGCAAAATGATCAGTGGAATCAGACGAACACAATGAAACAATCTAAATATCACGAGCAACAAGTGGACTTAATCTCAGAAAATTTGAAAATTTTTGAAATGGGGTCGAATGAGCTGATAAGGGGTTATATAAGCTTCACATTCGACCGTTTGTGTAGGTCGAATGTGATACTTTTGTCACCTTCGACCCTAGTTAAAGGTTCGAATGTGGCAAAAGGGTTCGAATGTGAAATTTTCACATGAACACTCACATTCGCCCATACAAAAACATACGAATGAGCAGAAAAATTCCACCTTCGACCCAATGAAGGGGCGAAAGTAATCTGGAATTTTTGAAAATTTTACCAAATCTCAAAATCGAGTCCCTTTCAAAATATTTTCCAACTTTTAAGCATCCGACAATCATTATTTCTCATTTAAAGATTACAAAGCTCAAATGGTCCATCAAGTTTTAGAAAATCGTCATCAACCACCATCAGCTATCAAAAATAAGATAGAAATGTAAAATCTCTTTGGATTTTCTAAAGTTTATGTTAAAACACACCTAAAATCTTTTTGAGTTTTGCATTTTTGATGAGAAATATAAAATGCTGAAAAGTAAAGATAAAGCAGTAAATGTTTTGGGATTTCCGGTAAAGGGATCATATCAGTTATTGGGAAATCTGATCACACCGTTGATCTTTTTGATTTATTATCATTAAAGACAATGTGTAATCTGGCAACTGCTGATATTGTGATCCATATAAACTCACATGCAGACTTTTGTGCAGTACTTTAAACTGATACGATTATGTATAGTATAAACGTAATTGTCTGTGGTTCCCACGCACACGACATACTCCCGTATCAAGAAGTAAATGCACAAAGACTTATTGTAAAGCGTGATTATGCTTTCGTCGTCTGTAATTTACAAGGTATGAGACACAGAGGTATACAGGTCAGCAAATTAATGTAGCAAAGTAATATGTGCACTCTATCAGGTTGAGGGCTGATATCAATCATGATTTGCATCAGTGATTGATACGATGTAATAGATAATCTTTGATTATCATAATACATGGAAAGTTCCTCAATTCGGTAACTTTAGGATTTGGCTTAAAGCTCTTTTATAAAGACACCCTATCTGATCTAGGTCCGTAATGACTTACAGCAGAAGATCAGAGAGGCTATCCCCAGACAACTAATAACATAACGACCCAAAACCTCCGAGTTTTGTACAAATACCCTATCAAACGAAATTACGGTACTAAGACCATATGCCCATGAGGAGTTCATCCACACAATAATTCGTTTGATATGTATGTATCAGGAACGCGGTAATAGGTCTACGAAGCCTATCAGCACATTACACAGACTCAGACACACGCCCTATATTGCATTACATTTCTTTAGAATGTGTCAGATCCCCACTGATGTACTATCATTTCCCCTTTTTCTCCAGGAAATCATTTTTGGGTTTTTCTAATTTTTATAAATTTTTTGAGTTTACTGTTCCCAAGGATAAGCTGGAGCATTTCAAATATGTGACTGCCCAAGATATCGTTTGTTCACAGAAATCTGACAGCATTAATCTAAGGGAAGAAGATATAGCAGTAAGCAATATTTTTTAATTTTTATGGGTTTTGAAATTTTTTAATGTTTTTGGATTTTCGTATTTTTCTGAAAAACAATAAAACTAAACTAAAAAGCGATAACTGAGGTGGTGATCAGTCTTGTTTTTCTTTAATACCGTTAGCTTTCAAAAGATATTCAAATCTTGATTTATCAAAAGCTTTGGTAAAAAGGTCTGCACGTTGATAGTCAGTGTGGATTTTGACCATATCGATCAACTCTTTAGCGTAACAATCATGGATAAAATGGTATTTGATCCGGATATGTTTAGCCTTTGAGTGATTTACTAAGTCTTTTGTTAATACAATTGCGGCTTCATTATCACAGTAAATAGGGGTTTTAAGAAATTGCAAACCGTAGTCCACCATCTGTTGTTGTATCCAAAGAACCTGTGAGCAGCAGCTCGATGCTGAAATGTATTCTGCTTCATATGTGGATAATGCAACTGCGGTCTGTTTCTTGCACTGCCAGGTCACGAGCCTGCTTCCCATAAACTGGCATCCAGCCGTTGTGGATTTGCTGTCTTTGTCACAGCCACCCCAATCTGCATCACTAAAAGCGATTAGGTCAAAATTATCGTCATTAGGGTACCATAGTCCTCTCGACGGACAACCCTTTAGATATCCAAGGATACGTTTGACAGCTGCAAGATGACTCTGTTTCGGCTTCGACTGATAACGTGCACAGAGACATGTGGCAAACATTATATCTGGTCTGGAGGCGGTGAGATACATCAGAGATCCGACGATTGCTCTGTATGTAAATGGATCAGTTAACTCCCCCTTAGCGTTAACTCCAATCCCGTGATTAGGTTGTATTGGGGTATCCATCGGCTTCGAATCATCCATCAGGAATCGGCTCAAGACTTCAGAAACGTATTTCGTCTGGTGAATAAAGATCCCCGTTGGTCTTTGTTCCACCTGCAAGCCTAGGAAAAACTGCATCTCTCCCATTGCGCTCATCTCGAACTTTTCCTGCATAACACGTTCAAATTCTCTGCAAAGAAGTTCGTTAGTAGAACCAAATATAATATCGTCAACATAAATCTGGACTAGAAGCAAGTCATCGCCTGTTCGTTTAGTGAACAGTGTGCAATCTACCAAACCTCGCTTGAATCCTTTTGAAAGAAGATACGTGCTCAGCTCCTCATACCATTGCCTTGGAGCTTGGTGCAACCTGTAGAGAGCTTTGTTCAAAACGTAGACCTTATCCCGGTGAATAGGATCTTCAAAGCCTGGTAGTTGACCTACGTAAACTTCCTCCTTGACCACACCATAGAGAAACGCGCTCTTGACATCCATTTGATACACCTTAAATTTCTTGTAGGATGCAAACGCCAGAAACATTCGGATAGCCTCTAAGCGTGCAACAGGTGCATAGATTTCATTGTAATCGATTCCCTCAACTTGTTGAAATCCTTGTACAACCAAACGAGCTTTGTTCCTTACGATCACTCCTCTATCATCCTTTTTGCATTTGAATACCCATTTCGTTCCAATCTTCTTTCATCCTGGGGCAAATCTATCAGTGTCCAAACGCCAAGTATCTGAAACTATAACAACTCCTCTTGCATTGCTTCCACCCAAGCGTCATCCAAAAGAGCATCCTTGTAAGTTCGCGGCTCAACCTGCGAAACATAACAAGCAAAAGACCAGTCATTCTGAAAACCAGATTTTTGAATTTTGGCATATAAAGCAAGATTGCCAAGGTTTTCCGGTGAATTAGCATTCCTCAATTGACCTCTCGTCATCACACTGCTACCAGGATCACCAATAACCTGCTCGAGCGGGTGAATTCGATGTATCCGAGATTCCGGATAATCTGGTACTTGGACTCCTGTCTGAGTAGTTAAATTCTCTGCAGAAACCAGATCATTACCCGCATTCGATGATGAAGCACCATTTGTATTTAGGTTCACTGGTGGTGTCACTATAGCATGATCTAAAATAGCTTCACTTGTAACATCATCATCGTCATCTTCAGATTCTGATGAATTCAAAGTTGTGGAAGCTTCCTTGAATACCTCTTCTTCAACGACAGGAACATTGGTATCATTAGAAGCTGCTTGGGGGTTCACGGTGATCGGACGCACCAACGGTGATGTCACTGCGTTTTCGACCTCCTAATATAAACGTAATACAGCCTCTTCAACCAAGCTATCTAGGTTGAATGATTCAAAGAAATCTTTGTAATCAAACATCCAATCTGGACCGCTTCCCTGCACGTTCTGAGTATACCGTTGCACTTCAAAGTTAGCCCACTGCTTGACTTGACGAGTCCTTTTGTTGAATACCCGTTTGAGCGGGGTTGCATATCCAACAAAGTATCCTTCTTCAGCCTTCGGTGTGAACTTCTCAGATTGATTAAGCATAGTACAAGGAGCTCCAAACGGTTCTAGATACTCTAAATTCGGCTTTCGACGATTCAACAGCTCATAAGAAGTTTTTCCAAACTTCTTCACCGTTAGAACATGATTAAGAGTATAACAAGCTGCGTAAATTGCTTCGTTCCAAAACATTACCGGAAGATTTGAGTTCGCAAGCATTGTTCTCACCGTTTCTATTAGAGTCCTGTTTTTGCGTTCGGCGACACCATTCTGTTATGAGGTATACGGAGCATTGTATTCATGGTGAATTCCTTTGTTTTCACAAAGATCGTCCATCTGTGCATTTTTAAACTCCGTCCCATTATCACTCCTAATCCTCTTGATCTTGAGACCATAGATATTTTCCAGTCGAGTGAACAGAACTTTCAAATTATCAAACATGTCGCTCTTACGGTGTAGGCACATTACCCATGAAAATCTTGAAAAATCATCAGTCACCACAAGACTGTACAATTCTCCAGCATGACTTTTACGCTTGAAAGGTCCGAACAGATCCATGTGCAAACGTTCAAGTGGCAATTCAACGGAATTGACTTTATTTGGCCTATGGGATTGTTTGTGCTGCTTACCCTTCTTACAACTCACACACTTGTCATTTAAGTGAAAATGTTTAACATTCACGCCTGTGACAAGTTCATTCTTCACCAATTGATTCATCTTTCGTAGGTGAATGTGTCCCATTCTCCTATGCCACATAATTGATTCCTTTTCAGTAGCCTTGGAGAGAAAACACGTGACTTGGCCTTGGGTGGTCATCGCTTTAGACATGTCGAGAATGTACAAGTTGTTCACTCTCGGCGCCTTTAACATCACCCACTCTTTTGGTAACTCAAAACCCGGCTTGAGTATGTAGCAAGATTTGTCGTCAAAGAATACAGAAAATTGCTTGTCACATATTTGACTGACACTGAGCAGATTGTAATCGATCTGCTTCACATAAGATATCCTCTCGAAACTCATAATTCCATTGCTGACACTACCCTCCATGGTAATATAACCTCCCTTGTTTCCTGCAAACGCTACATAACCTCCATTGATATTTCTGATATCGAATAGTAGCGAAAGATCCCCTGTCATGTGACCAGAAGCTCCACTGTCAACAATCCAAAGAGTGCTCACAGGGCCAGCTGAAGCTCCCTGCACATATCAAGTAAAGAGTTAGATTTTTCGTGGGACCCAAGCCTGTTTGGTCTTGGTTCTTTGAACAGTTTGTTTCAAAGATTCAGATTTCTCACAAACAGTTTGATTTGAATCGATCTTTTTCTGATCACTCAAATCTTTTTCATTCTCAGATTTCACATGTTGTTGTGAAGTTGAAGCACCTTCAGAACCCTTTGGTGACCAAGATTGTTCAGATCGTTTCAAGATCCGGATTTGAGATTTTGGGGTCTCAACCAGTATCTTTACTTCTTCCTTAAACGATAATTTCTTGGTTACCTTCTCTGATTTAACAGAGATAGGTCCAACTGTTGATTTGACAGCAGGTTTAACAGGAACCTTTTTGTTGTCAACAGCTGCGTTCACCATTGGTTTCTTAAACGGTTTTTCAGTAGCAATCCGATTACGGCGATCATAGGTCATTGGACGATTTTCCCTCCTTTTGAAATAATTGCTTTGGTTATAAAAAGGTGTTGGTTGAGGGACAAATCGTCTCTGTGGATAACAATGATTATCGACCGGACATTCATACTTTTGCTTCATTTCCACCTCGTGCCTCTTGTGTCTTACGTACGGGCAGTCGGCAAGTAAATGCCCTCTCTCCCCGCACTTAAAACACGCACGGTACTCTTCAAAATTATTCTTGGCGTTCGACTTTGAATAACTAGTGATAGGATATTGATCATCCATACACCTTCTTCTTAGACTCTCAGGAGCTGGGTCCTTTGAGTAAGTCGGCTCAAGAAAACCATTTGACTTCTCTTTTGGTTTAATAAATTGTGTGACATGGACCTTTGGTTCTTTAGGAACATCCAAATAAATTTTCTTTTCAATTTTTGAATAATTTGCAAATTGTATTGGATATTCTTCATCAGAAATTATCTTATCGGATCCTTGCATCCGATAGAAAACTTTAACAGGTTTATCACAAAATTCATTTTCCTTTTCTTTTAACTTTTCAATTTTCTTTTCATTTTTCTCTTCAATTTTCTTCTCAACAGGCTTAAATGATTGATTCTTTCTATGAGCGTTAGCCATGGGATGGACAATCTGAGATGGTGAAATAGGTTCATTAGTGATTATGTAATTTTCATCAGAAATATCACACATCTTTTCAGAAACCTTCTCAGACTGTTCATCCTCTTCATCAGAATCATCAGCAGCAAATACACCTTCATCATTTCCCAGTACAGGTCTAACATCATAATAAGGGTCTCCCACACTAGAGGTGTTTGACTCATCTTCCGATGTAGAATCAGATTTAACTGAGCTCTCCGGTGCTATTGAGTGCAAATTATGGTTTTCAAACAACACCGGAGCTAGAACAGCTTTGTAGTTTGCACTACTAGACTGTGAAGGCTCTTCTATTATGTGATCAACAACATAAGCGATATGCTTATAACTCTCAAGCTTTTTGTTTACTTTTTCTGCAAAGCACTTGATGGTGGCCATTTCAAGTTTTGTGTTTTCTAAATCGTTTATATAATTATTTATGGCCATTTGTTTTAAAGACAAAATCTTTTTCAATTCTGAAACGTCTTTCTTATAACCATCAAGTACTCTGTTAAACTCTTTTGCATCTTTTTGATATGATTGACAATTGATTTTAGCACTCTCAAGTTGAACCTTGAGTTGCTTATTCTCATCTGTCAATTTATCACAAGCTTTGCAATGTTTAACACAATTTGAATTTGAATTAGAAGTAGATTCGGTACATACCTGTTTTGGAGGTTCTATCCTGGCCATCAATGCAAAGTGTGCTTCCTTTCCAGCGAAAAACTTGAAATAATCAATCTTGGTACAAGCATCATCCACTATGAATGATTTCCGGGTCATCAAAAAGTCAGCTTCAGCAAGCAACTGATCAATGTCATCATCCAGTGAATTAACACTAGATTCAGAATCAGACTCACTCTCCTCATCAGAATAAACTGAATCAAACTGCTCTGGAATATCAGCAACCGAATCAAGAATCATCCCAGACTTCTTCTCAGTACAAACATCACTCTCCTCATTCAACTCCTTGATCCTCACTTCAGATATCTTTTCAGTCACTACCTCCTCTTCAACCTCTACCGGCTCATCCAAATTCATCTGCTGTGCAACACAAGCCACATTCTCAGTAGTAATCTCCTCAACACCTAACTGCATCCCTGTCCAATCAAACCCTTCGTCTTTCTGTATCACCAAAGCTTGGTTTTGATTATCTGATTAGGTTTGGGTGTTTGGTGTAGAAATAGGAATGATTGTTCGGTTTGTGTTTTGTGGTGTTTGGTTTTGGTTTTGGTTTTGTGTTGTGTTTTGTCTAACAGTGTTATTTTGTTGGGTATTTTGTCTGTTTTGGTAGTTTTGTTGTGGTTGAAAGCTTGAGATATTAGGACTTTGGTAAGATACCTGATTTTGGGTTTGTCGGTTTTGGTAGTTAGAGTTGAAAGGATTTCTATTTCCCTGCTGAGCTGGTTGTGTGCATTCTCTCTTAAAATGTCCTTTCTAACCACAATTGAAACACGTAACTTTGGCCTTGTTGAAGCCATAAGTGGTGTTTGGAGAAGTAGACAGATTAGTTCTCCCAGTTTTCTGAATAAAATCAGTAGCTCTTCTCATGATACTTGCAAATGCCCATTGAATATCCATGAGCTCCATTTCTTCTTTATCAATCTGTGCCTAGTCCTCATTGGTCAAGTTGTTATTACCAATTTGACTCGCAACAAGCCCATTATACGATGCTACCATGGCTGACACCAATGCTACGTGTTGTTGAGAAATCTCAACAGTAACATTGTTAAGGTTCGATGTCTCCAACACAATCGGGCTCTGATTTATTTGACTTTTGTTGACTTGCATCGGGTTCATTTGAGGGATGTATGTTTTTTGTTGAGGTTGATTAGCAGAATAACATGCTGCTTGTTGTACGGGTGAAAATGGTGGAATATAAGATGTAGTAGGATATGATGGTGGGGTATATGATGATGTTTGAGCAAGGTAATTGATTGGTTGTTTGGTTGGTTCAACATGATTAGAGACGCACGCGATGTGTGGAGCAACAGTTGAACTTGAACTTGAACTAGAAAGAGAAGAAGAAATACCACCATGATACAAATCAGGATTCTGAGGAATCTGTGCTCTTTTTGCCTTCCTCTTTTCTTCCATCTCCTTATTTTCCAGTTTCTGAATAAACTCATTAATTGTCCAATATTGGTATGCATCTTTTTCTTTCAACACCTCTATATGCTGATTCCAATACGGTGGCAATGCATCGGCAAACTTGTCCACCAATTCTGACATAAGTATGCTTATCTCGTAGCTTAAAAGCTCAGTGAGTAGATGACAATACCTTGGAACCAACTCTTTCAGCGTGTCGTTCCCCATGTAGCTGAAATTCTCAAACTCTTTTTGAAGTTCCTCCATCCTCAACTTCCTCGTCTTCTCGTTTCCATCATGCCTATTCTTTAACATGTCCCACAGCTGTTTAGATGTTGTGCAAGAACCAAACTGATGTAATAAATCAGTATTGATAGCTTGCGACAATTGAGAAAAAGCCTTCTTCTCAATAGCAAATTTCTTCTTTTCATCATCTGCTAAATTCTCCAACGGAATAGGCTCTCCTGTGTTCTCCAAGATCGGAGCAACATAGCCCTTCGCAATCATCTGCCACGCTTCGGTTCCCTCTAAACCCATTCCCTCCAAATGGATCTTGAATTTGGTCTTCCACGTGTTGTAATCGACCATTTCCATAAGCTTAGGTGGACGGTTTCCACTCCCCGAAGACAAGTCTTGGATAAGAGTTGAAATAGCATTTGTCGTCTGAGAGTGTACCGCTGCTGCTGCCACTCCCTAATAATCAGCCACCGATTGTGGTTGTGGTTGTGCAACATGTTGGGGAATAGTACTAGTCATCGCCATGTAATTGATGGGTTGTGATGGTTGACTAGACTTTTGAGCAGCAACCGACCAAGGATCCATGGTTGTCTGCTATTGTGGTGTCGTGTTAGGACGTGGTGTAGTAGGAAAGTTCCACATATCGATCTGAAAATGATTAAGCACGAAAAGATTAGAAAAATTTTATAACAGATTCTACCTTCGTATGTAACGAATGGGAGAATGTGCACAAATGTTCACGTTTGACCGTTTACAAAGATACGAATGTAGAAAGTAATAGACTCAAATCACTTTCGACCGTTTACACCCTCGTTCGACCGTTTAAAAACTCACTTTCGACCGTCCGTTTGGTCGAATGAAACAAAAATGGTCGAATGAACAACTAAACACTGACAAACTCTAGGTTCGACCAACTGAAACACCACGTTCGACCAAAAATTCACACGTTCGACCAAATAAACTCACACGTTCGACCAGTCTCCCTAGGTTCGACCCTGCATATTCAAAAATGGTTATTCTTTGAAAATCAGTTAGTTTTGATAAAACTTTTCAAAAGTTGATGAAATTTGATGATTCTAATCAGGTTTTGTCTCGGATTTGATTTGGAACAAGTTTAACAAAGAGAATTATGCATTTTATCCATGAAAACAAGCTCTAATCAATCAATTTATCACCAAAATCAGTTTATCAATGAAAACGGAAAGTTTTTGATCAAAATAGGGTCCAAATCAGCTGTATTATTATCAAATTGTAGTTGTTTGATCCATATGGCTCTGATACCACTTTGTAGGAGGATCGAATTGACAAAAACAATTAAGTTGATCAAACAAGTCTACTAATTCAAGTGCAGAATCCTTGAATCAGTTACAAAATGATAATAATATCAACAAAACGCAGAAATCATCTTCAAAACATTCATTTCATTAATTATCAAACTCAATTACACGTTAAAACGATGTTTATAATCAATTATAGACGTGAATAAAGTTGACTCAAAACCCTAGGGAGAAAACTAGACTGGTGTGACAACCTGCACCCTTCATTTTTCATAAATATGCATAATTGGTTCCTCAACTATTTCAAAATTTTCATTTTTAACCCTCGTATTTTAATATGACCAAAATTCACAATTTAATAAAACTTATAATTTTTATAAGTAAAAGTATGCATGTTTTATACTCACATCTACACCCGAGCACGTATGTTTCAGACCTTGATACTCAAAGCCCTTAATTTTCGGTCCTAAAACAACTTAGAAACAGGAGGAAACAAGTCTATAACTTAAAATTGATTAAATTAGAAAAATTATTTTTTTTAGCCCTCGCGGTCCGCTAAGACAGTCTCAGTCAAAGTCCTAGTCAAAGTCAAAGTCTCAGTCAAAGTCCCAGTCAATGTCCTAGTCAAAGTGCTAGTCAAACAGTCAAAGTCCTAGTTAAAAGTCCTAGTCAAAGTCTCAGTCAAAATCCTAGTCAAAAGTCCTAGTCAAAGTCTCAGTCAAAATCCTAGTCAAAGTCTAGTCAAATAGTCAATTCATCTTAAAACCTTACTTTATTGTGTTGACCAATTTTAAAGCCTAATTGAATCCAAAACTAGTATAAAAACCCACCTATGACCCATTACACTTTGCACCTCTAAATCGATTGTTTCAATTCGATTAAACTCTCCCTCATACCTTTCTTCTAGAGTATATTACTTCAACATTTGAAGTTTTGATTATAAGCTCTTGTAATTGGCGAATTGGAAGCTTGATATTTTTCGTTATTCGGTTTCTTTTCTTCTAAATTGGACTAGTTTCGTTGTTGAATCTTTAGATTGCTCGCATTTTCACGCTCGCTTAGTCATCTAGTCATTTGGCGAATGTGAGTATTTCCTATCCTCTTTTTGTTTTTATTCACTTTTGGGGTGTTACATGTACACTTATACAAATTACAAATACAAGTTCACATTTTTACAATACAATTCTAGTACTATGTGCATTTGCTTACAAACGTGCTTTATGCTTAGACATTACATGTAGAATACATTTGTACTTAGTGAAATCATTAACATTGTACAAGCCGACCTTAACATTGGATAGCGCTATTGGATTGACAACCCGCCTAGGTTGATTCTCCCCCTTTTTCATCGGAGAATCCATGGTCATTGTTAAGTTATTATCCAATTATTTGGATAAGTACACCGCCGTTCATTTAGTACATTTTTACAGTCACAGGATTAGTTTCGCTCATCTGTATGATACATAGTTTACATAATTGCACTGTAGCTTTGCACTTGAATTGTATAACATTTTCCGATTTACTATATGTATTAAAACTAGGAATGCTCACCAACATTTCATATGTTGACAAAACTTATTTTGTACATGTTTCAGGTGCAGTTTGATCTTGGTTCCATAGCATTGGATTTTAGTGCTTGCTTTTAATAATTTATTTCAAATTTCATGTTTTGTTTAGACTTATGTATTTTTCCCATTTCATCCATGTAAGACAATTTAAAGTATTCAATAATATATTTACATTTTAGTACCATGTGCTTTTGAACAATCGTCACTACGTGACACCTCGATGATTCCGCCATCGGTTGGGGTGTTACAACTGGAGGGAAACAAAAGATCAAAAGTTGCATTTCAAAAATGATCTTGGCTTTATATAGGCCTGCAGATTCGCCCATATAGTATGGTCGAATGTGCAGGTTCGATCAATCACACTGTTCGAACCAAGCAATACATAAAAATCTATTTCTACATTCGACCTCCAGTTCTCCTTCGCACCTTTAGTCTCCTTCGACCGTTCAAAAACACTCCTTCGACCATATAAATCTTCCTTCGATCGTTCGACTAAACACAAAAACATATGTAAAATGTAATCCAAAGCATTAGTCGCACAAAATGCATCTACATCTACTACGCATGCTCGTAGCAGATCTTCCAACGTTTGGATGGTACGCTCACTCTGTCCATCCGTTTGTGGGTGATAAGCGGTGCTCATATCTAAACAAGTTCCTAGAGCATCTTGGAGAGTAGTCCAAAAACGAGAGGTAAATCGTGAGTCACGATCAGATATGATGGAAGTAGGCACCCCATTCCTAGAGACGATCTCTTTGAGATAAAGGTTGGCCAGTTTCTCCAGCGTGTCAGTTTCCTTTATTGCCAAAAAGTGTGCTGATTTGGTTAGGCGATCGACAATAATCCAAATCGTATTATGCCCACTTGGCATTTTAGGGAGCTTCGTGATGAAGTCCATAGAAATTCCATCCCATTTCCACATTGGGATTTCTAGTTGCTGGATCAAGCCTGAAGGTTTCTGATATTCAATCTTAACCTTCGCACAAGTCAGGCACTTACTAACATAAGTGGCTATCTCGGCTTTCATGTTTGGCCACCAGTAAAGGGTTTTGAGATCTTGGTACATTTTATCCGAACCAGGATGTACCGAATAACGAGAGGTGTGAGCCTTGTCGAGCACAAGTTGTCTGAGACTTCCAAAACCTGGAATCCAGACTTGATCCATGAAGTACTGAAGACCATCTGTTCTCAGTTCCAAATGTTTATCAGCACCATCCAGTGTCTCCAGTCTGATGTTCTCTTCTTTCAGAGCCTCGCCCTGGGCTTCACGTATCTTGTCAGGAAGATTGGTGTGGATAGTGAGTTGTAACGCTCGTACTCGTTTTGGCTTCGTCTCCTTACGACTAAGGGCATCTGCTACTACATTAGCTTTCCCTGGATGATACTTGATGGCACAGTCATAATCGTTCAGAAGCTCGACCCATTGACGATTTCGCATGTTCAACTCTTTCTGATCGAATATGTGTTGAAGACTCTTGTGATCAGTGAAGATCGTACACCTCGTTCCATAGAGATAGTGCCTCCAGATCTTTAGAGCAAAAACTACTGCTCCTAGTTCCAAGTCATGGGTGGTGTAGTTCTTCTCATGAACCTTCAATTGACGTGAAGCATACGCGATCACCTTATCACGCTGCATCAGTACACACCCTAATCCTTGGATAGACGCATCACAGTACACCACAAAATCGTCTGTACCCTCCGGTGGTGATAGGATTGGTGCACTGCAAAGTTTTGCCTTTAACAGTTGAAAAGCAGACTCCTGGGCATCTCCCCACTTGTAAGTAATACCTTTCTGCGTGAAAGTAGTGAGGGGATGAGCGATCTTAGAGAATCCCTCGATGAATCTGCGATAATATCCCGCAAGACCAAGGAATTGGCGCACCTCCGTAGGAGTCCTATGTGCCTCCCACTGTTTAATAGCATCAATCTTGGCGGGATCGACATGTATTCCGTCCTCGTTGACTACATGTCCTAAAAATTGGAGTTCTCGTATCCAAAAGTTACATTTGGAGAGTTTCGTATACAGCTGCTCATTTCTCAGGAGTTCCAATATCAATCGCAGGTGTTGTTCGTGCTTTTCCCTGCTCTTGGAATAGATCAATATATCATCTATGAACACTATGACGAATTTGTCCAAATAAGGCATACACACGCGGTTCATGAGGTCCATGAACACGGTCGGTGCATTAGTTAGCCCAAATGGCATTACCAAAAACTCATAATGTCCATAACGAGTTCGAAAGGCTATCTTCGCCACATCCTCTTCTCGGACTCTCAGTTTATGATATCCTGACCTCAGGTCAATCTTGGAATAGAAACTTGACCCTTGAAGTTGGTCGAACAAGTCGTCGATACGAGGTAAAGGGTAGCGATTCTTTACCGTCACCTTGTTCAACTCTTGATAATCGATGCACATACGGAAGCTTCCATCCTTTTTCTTAACGAATAGGACTGGGCTCCCCATGGCGAAGAACTAGGTCTAATAAATCCCTTATCCAATAGCTCTTGGAGTTGGGTAGACAGTTCTTGAAGTTCACCTGGCGCTAGACGATATGGTGCGCGTGCAACGGGGGCCGCTCCTGGTGCAAGATCTATCTGAAATTCCACTTGACGAACAGGTGGAAGTCCAGGCAATTCTTCGGGAAATACGTCTGGAAAATCACGGACTATTGGGATATCCTCAATCCCCGTGTCGACTTCCGCTCAAGTGTTAGAAATTTTAGCCAGAATGGCTGGATAGCCCTTTCGAATACACTTCTGGGCTTTTAGGAATGAGATGATGCCTATCATGGCACCACCACGATCACCTCGAATAGTTAGCAGTTCTCCGTTAGAGAGAGGGATACGAACAATCTTCTCTTGACAGAGAATTTCAGCGTGTTGTTTGGACAACCAGTCCATGCCAACCATGAGATCAAAGCTTCCTAGGGTGATAGGTAGAAGATCGATGGCAAACAATTGCCCATCTAGTTCGAGCTTACAGTCACGATAGATGTGGGTTACCTCGACAGGCTTCCCATCAGCTAACTCTATAGAATGTGGGGTGTCGGGAAGAGTAGGAACTATCCCTAAATGTTTGCTAAGTTTTGATGACACAAAACTAAAGTCCGCACCAGTATCGTATAAAACAGAAGCAAGGTTGTCGTTCAAAGAACACGTACCCGTCACGACATTGTTATCATTCCTAGCTTCTCTTGAACCAATCACGAAAGCTCTCCCACGAGCCCCGTTGTTGTTGTTGTTGTTGTTGTTGTTGTTGTGGTTGTTATTGTGGTTGTTGTTGTTGGGAGCATTATTGTGGTTGTTCCCATTCCTGTTACCAACACCGTTGTTATTGTTCCCACCGTTGTTGTTGTTACCATTCCCGTTCAGCTGTGGGCAATCCTTCTTGAAGTGACCCTCATTCCCACACTGGTAACAACCCCTATTGTTCCTTTCTTGCTGTCCTTGCTGAGGTGCTGGCTGACCTCCTTGAACATTGACTCTACAGTCCTTCTGCAAGTGACCCATCTTACCACAGCGATCACACTTGATCCTGTTACAGGGTCCTGAGTGGTGATAGTTGCACTTATTGCACTTGGGACGGTGTCCCTGATAACCACTCTGGGATTGATTACGGTTGCTACCGTTGTCATGTTTCTTGTTTTGTTGTTGCTGCTGATTACCGTTAGTCGAGAGTTTGCCAGATGCATTCTCCCACTTCCTCTTGTTATCATTGGTGTTAGAAGATGGAGCTCCACGAGGGGGTAGGAGTCCCTCTTCCACCTTCTGATCAGTCAGCAGGTGAGCCAAACGAATCACCTGCTGGAGGTTATTGAAGTTAGCAGCAGTGACCATTCCCTTAATCTGAGGTACTAGGCCCTGGATATACAACTCAATTCGCTTGTAGAGCGGAGTGGAGTAGTTAGGGCACATTGTCACCAGTTCATGCGACCTGGTAGTATAGCTCTCAATCTTTGACCCCACCATCTTCAGATTGAGGTACTCAGTCTCCAATTTCTGAATCTCATCTCGAGGACAGTACTCCTCCTTCATGAGTTCCTTGGAATCCGCCCACGAGGTAGCGTTCGCCACATCAACTCCCAGCAGCTGCACTTGGGCATTCCACCACGATAATGCCGCTTTCTCAAGCGTAGCGGTGGCATACTTAACCCTATCAGCTAGCAGGCAATTGCACATAGCAAAGCACGATTCCACCTTTTCGAACCACCTAAGTAGTCCGATCGCTCCTTCAGATCCTCCGAAGTTATGAGGCTTACAATCCATGAATGACTTGTAGGTACAAGTCGGAGGGTGATGAGCAGGTTGGCCAGCCTGAAAAGCCGCCAAAGCTGCTACAACCCGATCATTGATTAGTGCGCTCAATTCTTCTTGCGTCATGCTGATGCTGCCTCCACCATTTCCTCTACCCGTCATAGCAATTCTACATTTACATTATACTCATGAGAAAACAATAATATGTTTCCGCATACCATCGTTCATGCAGTATACGTAAACTAGAATGTAACAAGGATTATGAAAGCGAGAATAAGATAAAGGAGTAGATTGATGATAATAATAATAACATAGGATAAACGATTCTCAGATCTCACACAACAAAATAACAGTTATTATACGTATATATATATATATATATGATACTTAAGATAGTAGAAATCAATCATCCTCATGATCCACACACGAGCCGTCATCATCACTCTCGTCTTGAATCTCGACCTCAAATAGATCGTCTTCCTCTTCTGGTTCGAGCTCTTCTTCAAATGCCGCCTCAACGGCTGCTCCAATAGCATCATCTTCCATAGGCTCCTCTTCTGGATCTTCCTCAAGATCCTCTACATCTATCCCTAAGGCTGCTATAAGCCTATTACGAACAGTATTTAGTTCTTGCATAGTATTTGCTAAACTCTGTCTAGTGGCAGCCAACTCCTGCCTAGTTTCAGCAGCTTCCCGCTTGACGACTGCTATCTCAGTCATCAAGTGGCCAATCTGACCTTCCATGTGCCTGATTGTCTCATCGGCATTCCTTCTCCAAAACCTAAACTGTTGCACAGCAGTGAAAGCATTGTCCAACTCTGTATGAACGTGCCTCACCATACCTGGAAAAGATCTTTCCCATGAATCTATAACAGGAGGTACTCTAGCTGGCACTCCATAACCTACAACCCAAGAGTGAAACATATCGGAAAACCAATACCAACGGTTGGTATCCCAATGTGTATCCTGAAATGAAGCTGAACGTAGGTAGGGATCCATTGATGGAGCTTGTTGTCCCTCGATAGCAAGAGAAGAATAGTTATGAGTAGGGTTAGTCATGGTCTTTCCTGCAATACGCTAGATCAGTACACGTATTCCAAAAATTTACAAGTTGTGCACTTAGGGTAGTGAAGGTAACTAATACTTATGTTATGATGATTATAGACTAGAATGCAATCCTAGTTCATCACCAATGGCTCTGATACCAATCTGTCACACCCTCAAATTCCACTGCGGGGTTCATACCGCGAGGCGTGTGCCGTTCCAGGATCTCGATAGCCATAAGTCACATGAACGACTCTAAATGCCCAAACCATTTAGTTTGTTATTGTAAAACAAGTTCATAGATAGTCAAATATTTCAATAGTTGCGGAAGCGAATTTTTAAGATAATAGTTATTCAGATAGTCAGAGTAAACAACGCGTTCGAAATGACAATAGATAATTAAACATTCAAAAATAGATAGTTATTCATATCCCCATGATGCCATATGATGCATGCCCTACTCGTGCTTCGAACTAGTGTCCTGCAAAAAGGTATAATAATCGTGGGTCAACATAAAGTTGGTGAGTTCACAAAGTTTGGTAAATGCGTAGGTCCTCCAGACCATGTTTTGACGAGTATATGCTAATTCACATGCCAGGGGTAGCTAGCCCACTCATGATAACTAAAACCGGTAATACCGAACTGCTAAACAACGAGATCCCACAATAGTGAGCAAAGTGCCTTGCATCATTGTCTATCAACAATGATAATATGTTGAGTTATAGTTCACACCCATGCTATCCAGCACACGATGTGAGGTTTGTGAGACCTAATAGCGCTATCAACTAGTAACCCGCTTGCCCAACTGGCAATTCATTCGGTATTTAGAAGGACTTCAATTATAGAGTTGGTTTAGTTCATCAAGGACATAAAGCATGAATTAGTGTAAGCAGATTCACCTAGTGAATCAAAGCACCCCAAACCCGAGATGTGTAAAAGTAATCCCAAACCGGACTATGAAAAAGTTTAGAAAGTTGTCTCATCTGAGACGTATGCTTTTGAGAAAAAGAGTAGTGAAACTCACCTGGTATTTGTGCAAGAGATCTAGCAAAGCAGAGAAAGTAACTATCATTCCAACAAAGATCTCCCTAAGAGCATTAAAACATATTAAGCTATGTGTTCTTTGTTTAGTATACAATTTGATGATTCTAATCAGGTTTTGTCTCGGATTTGATTTGGAACAAGTTTAACAAAGAGAATTATGCATTTTATCCATGAAAACAAGCTCTAATCAATCAATTTATCACCAAAATCAGTTTATCAATGAAAACAGAAAGTTTTTTATCAAAATAGGGTCTAAGTCAGTTGTATTATTATCAAATTGTAGTTGTTTGATCCATATGGCTCTGATACCACTTTGTAGGAGGATCGAATTGACAAAAACAATTAAGTTGATCAAACAAGTCTACTAATTCAAGTGCAGAATCCTTGAATCAGTTACAAAATGATAATAATATCAACAAAACGCAGAAATCATCTTCAAAACATTCATTTCATTAATTATCAAACTCAATTACACGTTAAAACGCTGTTTATAATCAATTATAGACGTGAATAAAGTTGACTCAAAACCCTAGGGAGAAAACTAGACTGGTGTGACAACCTGCACCCTTCATTTTTCATAAATGTGCATAATTGGTTCCTCAACTATTTCAAAATTTTCATTTTTAACCCTCGTATTTTAATATGACCAAAATTCACAATTTAATAAAACTTATAATTTTTATAAGTAAAAGTATGCATGTTTTATACTCACATCTACACCCGAGCACGTATGTTTCAGACCTTGATACTCAAAGCCCTTAATTTTCGGTCCTAAAACAACTTAGAAACAGGAGGAAACAAGTCTATAACTTAAAATTGATTAAATTAGAAAAATTATTTTTTTTAGCCCTCGCGGTCTGCTAAGACAGTCTCAGTCAAAGTCCTAGTCAAAGTCAAAGTCTCAGTCAAAGTCCCAGTCAATGTCCTAGTCAAAGTGTTAGTCAAACAGTCAAAGTCCTAGTTAAAAGTCCTAGTCAAAGTCTCAGTCAAAATCCTAGTCAAAAGTCCTTGTCAAAGTCTCAGTCAAAATCCTAGTCAAAGTCTAGTCAAATAGTCAATTCATCTTAAAACCTTACTTTATTGTGTTGACCAATTTTAAAGCCTAATTGAATCCAAAAATAGTATAAAAACCCACCTATGACCCATTACACTTTGCACCTCTAAATCGATTGTTTCAATTCGATTAAACTCTCCCTCATACCTTTCTTCTAGAGTATATTACTTCTACATTTGAAGTTTTGATTATAAGCTCTTGTAATTGGCGAATTGGAAGCTTGATATTTTTCGTTATTCGGTTTCTTTTCTTCTAAATTGGACTAGTTTCGTTGTTGAATCTTTGGATTGCTCGCATTTTCACGCTCGCTTAGTCATCTAGTCATTTGGTGAATGTGAGTATTTCCTATCCCCTTTTTGTTTTTATTCACTTTTGGAGTGTTACATGTACACTTATACAAATTACAAATACAAGTTCACATTTTTACAATACAATTCTAGTACTATGTGCATTTGCTTACAAACGTGCTTTATGCTTAGACATTACATGTAGAATACATTTGTACTTAGTGAAATCATTAACATTGTACAAGCCGACCTTAACATTGGATAGCGCTATTGGATTGACAACCCGCCTAGGTTGATTCTCCCCCTTTTTCATCGGAGAATCCATGGTCATTGTTAAGTTATTATCCAATTATTTGGATAAGTACACCGCCGTTCATTTACTACATTTATACAGTCACAGGATTGATTTCGCTCATCTGTATGATACATAGTTTACATAATTGCACTGTAGCTTTGCACTTGAATTGTATAACATTTTCCGATTTACTATATGTATTAAAACTAGGAATGCTCACCAACATTTCATATGTTGACAAAACTTATTTTGTACATGTTTCAGGTGCAGTTTGATCTTGGTTCCATAGCATTGGATTTTAGTGCTTGCTTTTAATAATTTATTTCAAATTTCATGTTTTGTTTAGACTTATGTATTTTTCCCATTTCATCCATGTAAGACAATTTAAAGTATTCAATAATATATTTACATTTTAGTACCATGTGCTTTTGAACAATCGTCACTACGTGACACCTCGATGATTCCGCCATCGGTTGGGGTGATACAGATTGGTATCAGAGCCATGGTTATAGGGAATTAGGTTATTAGAATGCCTTTTAGCCTAGTCTATAACCAAGCTTACATTCACGAGTCCTCTCGTGTTTATTTCTCTTTATCCTATTATTTTCTTTCAAGATATTTTCGCTATAATTCTTTCTCGTTATTCTTTCGGTGTGTTGTTTAAAGAAGAAGATACTCGTATTTCACAAACGAAACGATATCACCAAGTTAGGAGTGACATCCATACATTGGTGATTAGTTTCACTCCTCTATATGTTATTTATCGTAGGAATATATCTTTGCGATAGGAGTGACATCCACACCTCAAAGAGTATTTCTTTCAAAAAGGAACTTAACCACTAAGCTAGGAGTGATATCCTTAACTTAGTGATTGGTTTCATTCCACAATCTTTTTCAATTTTGAAATACATCTTTGAGTTATGAGTGAAATCCAAATCTCAAGGATCTATTTTTGCATCTCGTTTTTAATCTCGCTAAAGTTTTGGAATTCACTAGTGATGGGGCACGTGCAATCTGGAAGGGTGAGCGCCTGTATCCTGAGTTTTCTGTCTAGGCCTGGTATTTTGTATAAATCCCAATCAGACGAGGGACCCGTATACCTACCTGAGAACTCTTGGGATGAGCATTCACTTATAGGCTAAAGTACGCCCCCACAAGTCACTAGGAAATTTCAAATACTTGAGTTGGTCAAAGTTTCCTATAGAAACAATTCCAATGTTTTATATCATTGATATTTATGTTTGTTTATCATTTGAAGATTCCATTTAATCACTTGATGTTTCATATGCCATTATTCATTGATCATTCGCTTTTGAATCCCTTATCATCATTACTAAAACTTTTGTTCTATATATTATTGCATTAAAGCTTACACTATTTCACTTATGCTCATGTTGGGATCAGTTTGCTCTTTTTGCTAAGTAAGAACTTGCTATCTTGACACTTAAGTGTTTAGCAAGCCCTTGTAAATCAGATTATAAGCACAGCGGAATGTATAAGTTAAAGCAACACTTTTTATACTAAGGAAGAGTTATTACTCCCCCTTGATGATTGAAACTAATAAATGACAAGTATTTATTATGAATCTAAGCAGTAAATGAGAATTAGATACTTAGATAGATTCACAATAAATACTAAAATGGAATAGAACAGTTGAGAGTGTTTGAAGGATTTTTCTATTAAAATCAATGTCTAAAACAGGAGGTTGAAGCCTCCTATTTATAGACGTTTACATTCATGTATCTTGCCCAAAAAGCAAGTACAGAAACAACAGAAACAAGTTGCACAAGTTGCAACATTGAAACTAACAAATACAGCTAAAAGTAATAATAAACAATAAACTACTGATGCAAAAGGCGGTGGAAAATATCTGATGCTAAGTGCTGATGAATGACAAACTACTGAAGAGTAGTTTGTCTTCAGTACTTCTGAAGTGAACTTGTCTGGTTTGGACTTCAGAACTTCTGATGAAGTTTCTTCTTCAGCACTTCTCTTATCTTCTCTTCAGCAGTTCTTTGTTTTCTTTTCAGTACTTCTATACTTAGCCAAAATGACAGAAGTGAATTAGACTAAGGTTTCCAAAAGTGGTTTCACCAATCCTCTTTGTCCTAACAATCTCCCCCTGGATTGATGAAGCCAAAACCTTACTAATTCCTTATGTTTTTCTTCTGTCTTGAACAATCTTCCATATCTCTTTGTACATGGTGTTCTTGAGCTGGTTTAACTGACCATTAGATAGAGATCCTCTCTGTGGTTCCAGATGTTGAATTGTGAGCAGGTCTTGTGTTGACAGTTTCTTCAGATCACTGATCTTCTTGTAAGCCCTGCTTGAGAGGTCTCTTCTTGTCAACAATACTGAGTTGTTATCAGTAAGTGACCATCTGATGATAGGTATCTTTGACTTGTTAAAGTCAAAAGAATAGGGAACCAGACTTGTCCCTTGGGTTGATGGTCCTGAGTGCTGGATATTTTCAGTTTCAGTTAGCCTCAGGTGGGAGTCTCTTCCTTGTTGTTGTTGCATATCAGGCATCTGAACAGTTGGGAGATGGTGTTCAGTCACTACTCTGGTATGCAGCTTTTCTTTGATGGTCTTTTGTATTTGGTAGGCAAAAGTGGAAGGATCCCTGAATTGTGTTAACAGAGGTTTCTCCTCAATGTCAAAATCTGAATGGACTATTGAACTTCCTTCAAGTAGTACCATTTTGAAGTCAGTTTTGACATTGTCCTCTGCCTTCTTTCTCTGAGTAGCAGTTCTTCTTGATACACCAGAAGTTCTAACTACTGATCTTGAAGGATCAGCAGTTTGAAACTTCTCTGGATTTGCAGCCTTGGCAGCCAAGTATTTCTTGTAAGTATCCATTAGTCTATCTTCTTTCCATCTGGATACTGAGGCTTTTGAACCATAGCCTTCTGCTACTAACTCTTCTATTATCTGGGCTCTCTTGGCCTTTCCTTCTTTGCTAGTGGCCAGTCTATCTGCAAGCAGTTGTGCCCTTCTTGTCAGCTCTTGCACAGAGAGTCCTTTGAGTGTATAGGCTTTAGTCTTGCTGTTCTTGGTAATGTAAGACATCAGTTGTTGTCTTTTGTCTTCTTCAGCAACATAGTCTTTTTCAGCCTGTCTCTCCAGTTCAGCTTGATAAGCCTGGAGCTTCTCTTCAAACTCTAGATCATCCCTTTGTTCCAGACTTTTCCAAATCTGGTCTTCCTTGGCCTTTTGTTGAACTGCCTTTAACCTCTGCTCAAGAAGTTCAGTTGATTGAGAGATTGGAGCAGGTGTTAGGACAGTCATGGTAGTGGTTGTAGGCCTTGGAGGAGCAGAAGTTGGTTTGATTTGTTCAGTGGATCTGGAAGGTTCAGTGGTTTGAGGTTTGGAAGTGTTAACCTCTGATGGGTTGACAACAGCTGATGGTTTGTCAACTACTGAAGGATTGTCTTCAGTACTTTCTGATTCTTCATCAGAAGTTTTGCCATCAGAAGTTTCTTCATTGTGCCTTAGGGATTCTTCAGAGGTTTGGGTCTCATCTTCTTTTTCTGTGGCTTCAATTTCTTCGACTGAGACACCAAACTGTTTGGCCAGTTTTTCTTTCCTAGCCTGATCTTTTTGATCTCTTTCAAGGATGGCCACTCTTGCCCTTATCCTGGCTCGGAATGACTCCTTAGGTTCCCTGATCTTCTCCCCCTTTTTGGATTCATCAATTTTAACTTTTGAAGTTGAGGGTTGGGAGAATTGTCCTTGAAGATGAGCAATCTGTTTGCTGTTGAAGTCTATTTTGTTGGACAGATCATTCATCTTGGTCTTGATCACTCCAAATTGATTCTTGATGGACAACTCCAAGTTAGCTGTGTATGTTTGGAAGTGATTTCTGATGAGAGTATTCATCATGTGGTACAGGGGACCCTCTGGGCTGCATAGCTGGTTCAGGTCTATGCTTGTTTGCCCAGGGAATTGGGTAGGCATTTGTTGTGAAGGGGGTGTTTTTGGTAGATCCTCATGTTGTACAGAGGATGCCACTCTAGGGGTTTTAGGGATTGAGTGGGCTTTAACCTGTGCAGGGGTGACTGGCTTCTTGAGCCTGGATACCCCTGAAACAGGACCTTCAGAAAGTGCCGTCAATTCAGTAGTTTGTGTTTTTGAAACATCATCCAAATTAATGGAATCATCTGAATCCCTGATGTTGCCCTCAATGAGGACTGTCTCAGTTAAATCATGAGCTGAGCCCAACTCAGTTCTCTCATGAACCTCTTGTTCTTGGTTATGAGGATTTCCTACTTCAGGCATTAAGCCTTCATCAGTAGTTGCCACATCTGAGGTCTTAGCTATGTTACTTCTATCCTCAGATCCACCACTGGGTGGTAACTGAGTAGTAGCAGCCTCAGATGCCCCAAGAGTCTCTAAAATTGGGCTTAAAGACTCTGGTCCACCCTCATCTCTTGGGATAGGGCTAGAGATGTCCACATCCATGTCTGATGTAGTGGTTATGTCCCCTGTTTGTTGTGGTTGTAGGAGACTGACATAATCAGATGGGACCTTCTCTTTTAGCCCAGAGAGAAGTTTGGCAATTTCTATTGCCTCTTGTTCAGAAATTTGTGGGGTTGGTTCAGTAGTTTGGGCAATAGGTGAAATTTGTTGTTCAGCAGTTTCAAAAGAAGAGTGTGTTTCAATAGTTTTTCTAAGTCTTTTTCTTTTGAATAAAATGGTTATGGGTGCTCTTGGTGGGGTTTGAGATGGATGAGACTGAGAGGGTGTTTCAGTCTCACCTATTTGAAGAGCAGACTGCTCATGAGCATGTTCAGGCATCTCAACCTCCTGAACAGCTTTTCTTTTGGGTTGGTGGGTTTTAGTCTTTGTTGGCTTGGGCTTTTTGGCTTTTGGTGGTGTGAGTTTGGAAGATGTGGGCTTCATGGGGACTTGTTGTTGTTCTCCCTGATCATCTTCTGGCCAGGCAGCCGGTTTGTTATGCCTTGAGTATGCTTGTGATGTTAAAGGATTTAAAGTTGAAATTTTTCCCACAAGCACCTCATTACCCAGTTCCCCTATTATGCATTGCATAATGAACCTTGGGTACAACAAAAACTTTTTCTTGGTATTATTGTGATGTAACACCAACTCATTGAAAAATAGTTTTGATGCCCTGAATTTAGTTTCATTCACAATGGAATGAAATATTGGTTGAAAAGTGGAGGGCATCTGGTCATAAGACCCTGTTTTTGGACTCAAACACATAATAATATAATGAAACAAAAGCTTGTATTTTGGTTCAAATTATTTTTTGAAGATAGTAGCATGGGAGAGAGTACCTTGATAACCACACTCAGTCATGGTTAGGTGAATATCAGAATTAGCAACATGGTCAGGGGCAGTTACATCATCCAGACCCAGTCTTGTTGCCAGTGTGGCCGGTGTGATGGTCAGTGGTTTCCCTTTTATTCTTGAGTTGAGGGAAATGACCTCATCATCCGTTGTCACCGTCTCAGCATTTGCCCAGAACTCATTCAGAGTTTCAGTGTGAATTGGTGGGTTTATTGTGAGAGCAGTAAAATATTGGGATTTTACGACAAGATCAATGATCTCATCGTATTGGGACCAGCCTTCTTGTTTTTCAAGAAAGGCCCTTTGATTGTGTCCCTGTTTTAGAACTAGAGCCATGTGGTTTGGGTTTTGATCGAACAGTGGATTTTCAGGTTTAGGTTATTCAGAGAGTATTTGAGAGAGAAGGAGGGATATTTTGATTTTGAAAGGATAAGTGTGGAGAAAAAAGTATTTATCAGAAGTTTTAACCGCTTGAATCTTCTTTATTAGAAGTTTTTGAACCGCCTTTGGTTAAAAATCTTTTTATCAGAGGTTTTAAACTGATTAGGTCAAACCTCTGATGATGGGAAAAGTCAGATTTGCCCTTTTGACTTAAACTGCTGATGAAGGATTACTTCATCAGTAGTTCCCATTTCCTCTTCAGTAGTTTTAACAGCTGATGAGAAATGTTTTTATAAATACTTTTATTCATAACTTCTGAAGGTTATTTTATCAGAAGTTACACACTTTTCAGAAAATTATCCCCATACTGATGTTTGTTCATCAGTAGTTTCTCTCTTTTCAGAAGTTTTGGTTCAGATTTTTTTTTTTTTTTTTTTTTGTAAGTGAAAAATGAAAAATTGCAGAATAAGAAAATAAACACTTACAAATTTAGCATCCCAAGCATAGATACTAACTTCTGAAATGTTGATGTGTCAAGGGGTTTTGTGAAGATGTCAGCTATTTGATTAGCTGTTGCTACATGCTTCACCTCAATCTTGCCTTTTTCATAGCAATCTCTTATGAAATGGTACCTGATCTCAATATGTTTGGTTTTTGAGAACTGTACCGGATTTTGAATGATGCTAATGGCAGATTTGCTGTCTACAAACAAAGGTGTCTTGGTCTCTTTGATTCCATAATCAAGAAGTTGATATTGGAGCCATTGTATCTGTGATGTACAACTTGCAGCTGCAATGTATTCAGCTTCAGCAGTTGAAGTTGCAACAGATGTTTGCTTCTTTGATTGCCATGACACTAGACAGTTACCCAGGAATTGACAACCACCAGATGTTGACTTTCTTGTCATCTTACACCCTGCATAGTCACTATCTGAAAAAGCTGATAACTTGGTATTGCTTGAAGCAGGATACCAAATTCCAAGTGTTGGAGTTCCTTTCAGATATCTGAAAATTCTTTTGACTGCTATAAGGTGTGATTCCCTTGGTGCTGATTGATATCTAGCACAGACACATGTTGAAAACATAATATCTGGTCTAGAAGCAGTTAAGTATAAAAGGGAACCTATCATGCATCTGTACATGGTTTGATCAACCTGTTTTCCTTGATCATCAGGTTCAACTTGTGTGATTGGTGTCATGGGAGTGGAACATGATTTACAGTCATTTAAAGAAAATTTGTTCAATAATTCTTTAACATATTTTGATTGATGTATAAAAGTTCCATTTGTTTGTTTCTTGATCTGCAGTCCTAGAAAGTACTGCAGTTCTCCCATGGTACTCATCTCAAATTTTGATTGCATGAGTTTCTTAAAATCATCACACAGTTTGGTGTTTGTTGAACCAAAGATGATATCATCAACATAAATTTGAACAAGTAAGACATGATTTCCAACATGTTTAAAGAAAAGAGTTTTATCAATGGCACCTCTTGTAAAGTTATTTTTGAGTAAAAAGGTGGAGAGTGTATCATACCAGGCTCTTGGAGCCTGTTTGAGCCCATAAAGAGCTTTGTCCAGTCTGTACACCCACTCAGGATGAGAAGGATCCTCAAACCCAGGTGGCTGACAGACATACACCTCCTCTTTTATTTTTCCATACAAAAATGCACTTTTCACATCCATTTGATAAACTTTAATTTTGTTGGAAATGGCATAGGCCAGAAATAACCTGATGGCCTCAAGCCTTGCAACTGGAGCAAAGGTTTCATCATAATCAATTCCCTCTTCTTGAGAGTACCCTTGAACTACCAGTCTTGCCTTGTTCTTGATTATCATACCAGCTTCATCTTGTTTGTTCCTGAAAACCCATCTTGTGCCAATTGGTTGCTTGTTTGGAGGTAAGGGACAGATTTCCCAGACCTGTTGCTTGTTGAACTGAAGCAGTTCATCTTGCATAGCTTGCACCCAATTATTGTCTTTGTGGGCTTCCTGGTACTTCTTTGGTTCCAACTGTGAAATAAAGGCTGAAAATAGGCAAAAGTTGGAGAGCTGGTTTCTGGTAAGAACACCTGAAGCTATATCACCCATGACTTGATCAAGTGGATGATCTCTGTGTTCAATCAGTTGTTGTAAACCACTGACAGGTGTAGGTGGCTCTAGTTCTTCAAACAAACTACTGAGGTCTATAATATCTGGTTCAGCAGTTTTAGCTTCTTCAGTAGTTGCAAGTGCTGAAGCAGATGTTTGAGTTTGGCCTTCAGTATTTGTTGGATCAGAAGTTTGTGAAACTTCTGATGGTGTTGAAGTTGACTTAATGACTGTTTGAGGAGTCCATGGTGTAGGATCCTCATCCTCAAACCTTTGATCACCATAATAAGTAGGTTTGGAAGGAGTAACAGTCTTTTCAGGTCCAAAGTGAAAGTTGTCAAGGTCAAAGAGTTCAGCAGGATGTGCTGGAATAAGAGTGTGTTTTGACTCATTGAACTTGACATTCAATGTTTCTTCTACTATCCTGGTGTGAGAATTAAAAACCTTGTAGGCTTTTCTAGTTGAAGAGTAACCAAGAAAGTAACCTGAGTCAACTTTGGCAGCAAACTTTGAAATAGATTCCTTGATGTTCAAGATGAAACATTGACACCCAAAAGCCCTGAAAAAGGAGATAAGGGGCTTCATGCCATGAAGAACTTCATAGGCAGTCTTGGAATGTCTCTTGACCACAAGAACTCTATTCTGAACATAACATGATGTGTTAACTGCTTCTGCCCAAAAGTACAAGGGCAATCCAGAATCAGCTAACATTGTTCTTGCTCCTTCTATCAATGTTCTGTTCTTCCTTTCTACTACACCATTTTGTTCAGGAGTTCTGGGAACACTGTATTGTCTAATAATCCCTTTAGACAAACAGAATTCATCCAGAGTTTTGTTCCTGAACTCTGTCCCATTATCACTTCTAATGGTTTTGACAGATAGAGAATATTGTTTCTCTACTTGTAGAATGAAGAACTTGATGATTTCAGCAGCCTCATCCTTGGAGAATAAGAAGAATACCCATGTGAATCTTGAGTAGTCATCAATGATGACTAAGCAGTACTTATTCTTACCAAGGCTCATAATCTTGACAGGTCCAAATAAGTCCATATGGAGTAGTTGAAGACATGCAGTTGTTTTTGATTCTTCAATAGACTTATAGGATGACTTATGCTGTTTTCCCTTTAAACAGGATACACAGTGTTCTTGACACTGGTATACTTTCAAAGGTAGACCTCTGACCAAGCCCATTTTTGTGACTTTATTTATGGTTTTAAAGTTCACATGGCCAAGTCTCCTGTGCCAGAGATCTGTTTCTGAAGTTGATGCCCTTGAGAAGAAACAGGCAGTGTTGTTCAATACTTTGTCTTTCTCAATGTCCACTGCATAGACATTGCCACATCTTTTGGCAATCAGCAAAGTATGATCTTCAATGATCTTCTCTATCAACTTCTGGCCTTCTGGTGAGATGATCTTGCATGCTGTCTTTGTGAAAAAGGAAGAATATCCTTTATCACACATTTGTGACACACTCAGCAAGTTGTATTCAAGGTTTTCCACCAGATTGACCTTGTCAAACTGTATTTTGCCAGAGGAGACATTGCCATGTCCTAGCACATATCCCTTAGCATTGTTCCCAAAGGATACAGATCCTTCTCTTTGGCTGATAAAGTTGTTTATCAGGTATCTGCATCCAGTCATGTGCATAGAGCCTCCACTATCAACATACCATATGCTGTTTAAGCCCCTGGAAACTCTCTGCACATAAAAGCAAATTAGTTAGATCTAGGAACCCAAGCCTGTTTGGCTTTGGGTTTGCTCTTGAGAACAGTTACAGTTTGTTCTTGACCAGGTTGAGAAATCCATGTCTTTTTGGCAATGGATTTTTCATTAAGAACCATGGTGGTGTCCTTGTCAGGACCACCATCAACCTTGGTCATCAGTAGTTGTACCATGTTCATTAGATTTTGTATCTCAGCAGTTTGTGAAACTGCTGATGATTCTGGTCTAACTACTGACAAGGAATTTTGAGAAAAAGATTTTGGTTGAGATTTTATCTTTTTCTGAGAAAAGGTGTTTTCAGGTTGTTGTTTCTTGGGTTTAAAGATTCTTTCATAATCATTTCTGATTTGATTTCCCACAACCTGTTGTTTAAATTTTTGATTGAACTGAATTCCTTTTCTGTATCTACAAAATTCAGTTTTGTGGTTGAACAGACCACAAATTTCACACTCTTTTGCCTTTTGTTTTTGGTCTAAAGGCAAATTTCTGACATTTGTGAAGAGATTTTGCTCATCAGTAGTTTTCAGGGTCTCAACTCCTGATGTAGATGAAACTACTGATGGCTTGTTGTCAGATTTAGATAATACTTCTGAAGTACTTTCTTTGAAAATACCAGGATTTCTGTTTAGAAAGTTTTCATGGAAAGATGTGCACTCTTTCCCTTCAGAAGTTTCATTTGAAACAATTCTTCTCCCATCTTCAGTAGTTTTGGGAGAAAAATATGTTGGTGTTTCAACATGATGGTATCCTATGCCAAACTTAACATTTGAAGCACTTTGTTTGTTTAGCAATAATTGATACCCCTTACAAGATTCCACCCATTTTTCACATGTGATCCTGGTGTCAGCAAGCTCTTGTCTGACATCTCCCAGGTCATTTAGCATGATTTTAATTTGTGCTTGGGTTTCAATAGCTGAGTCAGTTAATTTAGAAACTTCTTTTGTTTTAGCACACAGTTTTCTTTCTAAATCACATTTTATCTGTGTGTATTTTCTTTCTAAATCATTGGCTTTACCTTGTAAGTGCAGATTTGTCTCTCTTATGAGAGCAAAAGTTTCTTTGCAAGAATTTGAGCAAAGTTTTGTCAAAGATTCTTTTGATACCTGTGACAATGCAGATTTTGAAGTACAGCCTTCAAATGCCATTAAGGCAAAGTTCTTTCTGCCATTGTCTGGTTCTCCCCAGTTGATGTCAAACACTTTGTTGTCTGCATCAGGATTGCACTCTGTGGTGTCAAAAGGGAGACTGCTCCAGTCAACATACCCTGAGGTGAAAAGACTTTGTTGAGAGGGTTGTTGAGGCTGTGGAGGATGTTGAGCAGCTGGAAAGGGAGGGATTGATTGTTGGCTTTGCATCTGTTGAGCAGGCACTTGAACATATTGTACTTGTGGCATGTATTGCTGTTGAGGAGCTTGTGCCTGTACAAAATGAGCACTCCCTTGAGTTCCATTATTCCTATTATAATTGGGGTTATAGTTATTTCCAGATTGTGATTGGTTAAAGCTAGAGCTTCTACACTCTCTAGCAAAGTGTCCCAACTTCTGACACTTGTGACATCTTAATTTAGATTTGTCAAAACCAATTTTTGTATTACTGGTCAATCCTGGAAATTTCCTTCCTGACCTTTTATAAAACTTGTTAGTTTTAATGCTTAGCATGGCCAGTTGGTGTAATATGTCCATTTCTTCTAAGTCATCACTGCTAAAGTTTTTCAAATCATCCATGATAAAACATAGATTATCAGCAGTTTGACTTTGGTCATTATTGTCATAACCTGGGAAAGATCTTTCTGATGAGATCCCAGTGGTTATGTCAATATTGTCATAAGATCCATAGGAACAAGTTGGTGAATCTTGTCCCAAAAGTGCTGTACTACCTGGTAGGTAGTCATCAGCAGTTTTACCAGATGATTGTAATTTCTTCTTTTGATCAATTTCTCTCTCAAAAGTAAGTAATCTCCCATGGAGTTTTGTAAGAGTGAGGGAGCTAAAATCTGGTGAGGATCTTAAAACAATGGAGTATGTTTCCCATTTGTCTGGTAAAGACCTTAAGAATCTATGTAGCATAGACACTGTTGTATAGGTCTGACCATTTAACTTTAGCTCAGATATTAATGAGGAGAATCTTTCAAATTGTTGAGTTAAAGTTTCCCCATTAATATGAGCAAATGTTTCATATTGTTCAGCTAAAATCTCTCTGGTGTTGGCAATCACCTCTTCAGTTCCTCCAAAATGTTCTTTAAGACAATCCCAGAGTTCTTTGGCACTTTCACAATGTAAAAGGCCAGAGTATATCTCATTTGGGAGAGCCATTGCCAACATAGAGAATGCTTTTGCATCTAGCTCAAGTTTTAGGAAATCATCATCTGTATATTCTTTAGGGTCCTTAGGGACCTTAACATTAGTTTCAAGATTAACATTTACTGGTTTGTGAGGACCATATATCACAGATCTCCAACAACCTGTATTGGTTTGTGACAAGGTATGTGCCATTCTCTTTTGCCATATATTGTATTCATTTCTAACAAGCATGGCAGGTTTAGTGGCAGAACCAGTATTATGTGGATCCATTTTAAAGAGTATAGATTTGTCAGATGACTCTTTTAAGTGATGGATGTTGATAAAAAGTGAACTTTTGATCTTTTTATTGAGTATCAATAAGAGCTTTGTGTCTGATTCTCAATTTGTTAGATTGATATGTGATCAGATAAACCAATGCTCTGATACCAATTGTTGGGATCAGTTTGCTCTTTTTGCTAAGTAAGAACTTGCTATCTTGACACTTAAGTGTTTAGCAAGCCCTTGTAAATCAGATTATAAGCACAGCGGAATGTATAAGTTAAAGCAACACTTTTTATACTAAGGAAGAGTTATTACTCCCCCTTGATGATTGAAACTAATAAATGACAAGTATTTATTATGAATCTAAGCAGTAAATGAGAATTAGATACTTAGATAGATTCACAATAAATACTGAAATGGAATAGAACAGTTGAGAGTGTTTGAAGGATTTTTCTATTAAAATCAATGTCTAAAACAGGAGGTTGAAGCCTCCTATTTATAGACGTTTACATACATGTATCTTACCCAAAAAGCAAGTACAGAAACAACAGAAACAAGTTGCACAAGTTGCAACATTGAAACTAACAAATACAGCTAAAAGTAATAATAAACAATAAACTACTGATGCAAAAGGCGGTGGAAAATATCTGATGCTAAGTGCTAATGAATGACAAACTACTGAAGAGTAGTTTGTCTTCAGTACTTCTGAAGTGAACTTGTCTGGTTTGGACTTCAGAACTTCTGATGAAGTTTCATCTTCAGCACTTCTCTTATCTTCTCTTCAGCAGTTCTTTGTTTTCTTTTCAGTACTTCTATACTTAGCCAAAATGACAGAAGTGAATTAGACTAAGGTTTCCAAAAGTGGTTTCACCAATCCTCTTTGTCCTAACAGCTCATGATTCTTACACTGTAAGGTATTACTCGTTTTGCGTTAAAACATTTTTACCCACGACTTACGTTTTAAACTGTGTTTAACTTTGATCACATCCTGATTTTAGGAATGTTGCGTCATCATACAGTTAAAAATGAACATGGTTTTTCCAAACTTATTATTTCAACCTGTTTTATACCTTCATGTTTACAAACTTACTTGATCGAAGTCACAGTATATCCTCATATACCTAATAGTAATATTGCTGCACCCAGTCTCCTAAGCCATAGCCAACTACCATTAGTTAGAACTTCTTAGTCAGACTAAGCTCATACATAAATGCCTACCTACGCGATACGCAATAGTCACTACTCTCTAAAACGATTAATTTGACAACTTATTCTACAAGTCTTTTCACAAAGCCTATTCGCCAAATTAGAACACACTTTTCATACACCTTGTGCCTTGAAACAAATAGCCCGCTATGAGCCCAAAGAGATGCCTTAACGATCCTACAAATAAATGATCTTTCAATGTATAAATTTCATAAAAGTTTGAAATTTTAAAAGGTTTCAAGTTTACCCAGTCTTAACGAGTAACACTTCGATTTTCTCAACATTTCATAACAATTAAAAATTTCCGACTTTTCAACCCACAAGTTAAAGAAATGTTTAAATACAAAAAAATTTATTTTCCAAAATTCGTCAAGGCATCTGGGATCATTCACAACCTTCACATCATTTTAAATCTTGGTCTTTCGAAACACATTAGATTTACACACACTTCATGAAATGGTTTCATCTTGCATTTTATAAACTTGCATTGCATATTTTACAAATCAAATGTAAATCTGCATGTTTTCATATAACGTATCGAATATATGTTTTCGGGAGGAATTTGCAACTAATAGTATACCTTATAACACTTTTCAAACTCGACTTCTCGTAAACACATGAAAATGTGTACCTACGAAATCTTTTCAAGTGAACATGTTTTGAACTTAAAACATTCTTCGGTTTCCAAAAAGTTATCCTCATACTAGTAGACTATACGTCTGTTCTGCGCACTTTCATTTACAGTAAATTTCATTATTTTTTTACACCATTCTATTTATAGTTACGTTCGTACATTATCTTATTGTTTTTGTATTATTCTTTTGTTGGTAGTTATTTTCACGCGTTATTCGCAACTATTCTCGCACTAGTTATTAGTAGTTATTCTTACAACACTAGTTTTGAGCATTAATTTAACCCGTTTACTTTCAATTTGTGCAAATTGTGCGATTTACTCGATTTACGTTATGCTCTTCTTTCAATCGATATTTTATGCTATACTTATATACTTACATAAACGCATATTTGGTATGCATATTTTTTTTATTGTGAGCAAAACCCTGTTATACTTTACATTATTTTGCTCATCATCATGACCAACGAACATACTAATTGATAGCTCGTATGAGATCTAAGCCAGTTCCCATGTACGACTCGGTTCAGAGTATTCCTCTAACCCAAGGGGAACGGTGTAATCCTTAGAGTTTATCAATATGGTTGTTTAGAGCCCAATGATTTGAACAAAAATTTACCGGTTAAGGGTGAACCCGAAAGGTGAAGAACCCCTAATCATGTCTTATACTTACACATTAATCTCATTACGGTTAAAAGGTGAACCTAAAAGGGGAAGAACCTCTAACCGCATCTTATACTTGAGCAGTATCTACTACTTAAAACATTTTGGTTACATGCATTGTTTCTTGTATTACTTATGTTAGTGTTATGGAAAAGCATAGCACCCTAGTGTAAGGTAAATCGATGATTACGGTCCGGAACGCAATCATGGATTTACAGGTACATGGGGGTGGTGTGCGATTCTACTTAGGCTATTGGTAGACAATCAGTACGAGTCCAAAGTATCAGTAGTGTGGTGGGTTAGCTGCGGTACACCCTATATATAAGCACGAGCGATACTGCGGGAGCGGACTAGGAGTTTGACCAAGAACCTACCAATTACTATCTCTGTATTAGATTGTTGATTAATAGCTAGCATTTTCGATAAGAATGTTCTTCCACGAGCTTCAATTCGACTTCCTAGAGTCTTTCTCTGGACCATCCATACAGAAAACACAAACTTGTATACTCTTACACTCTCGGTTAGTCGAAATCCTGTTGCATGTCCTTAATAGAGTTCGGTCAGAAACTTCTCTAAAGTAAGGGAAGCTACTATAACACTGCCCTGCCCTCACCAGTTACATACTTTTCCCAAACCTTGCTCATTATAAACTCTTAATTCTCTAACCTTGGGTCAAACTTTAAAGATTTTCAAACTCTTATTTTGGGTATTAAACAACTACTTCAAACCTTTTCAAATCATGGCTGATGCATTTCTTAAAAATCTACTTGCCTTTTTACAAATGTCTTTTGTTTCATGGAAACCTTCACTTGAAAGTAATTTCGGGACGAAATTTTCTAAAGAAGGGGAGACTGTGACAACCTGCACCCTTCATTTTTCACAAATGTGCATAATTGGTTCCTCAACTATTTCAAAATTTTCATTTTTAACCCTCGTATTTTAATATGACCAAAATTCACAATTTAATAAAACTTATAATTTTTATAAGTAAAAGTATGCATGTTTTATACTCACATCTACACCCGAGCACGTATGTTTCAGACCTTGATACTCAAAGCCCTTAATTTTCGGTCCTAAAACAACTTAGAAACGGGAGGAAACAAGTCTATAACTTAAAATTGATTAAATTAGAAAAATTATTTTTTTTTAGCCCTCGCGGTCCGCTAAGACAGTCTCAGTCAAAGTCCTAGTCAAAGTCAAAGTCTCAGTCAAAGTCCCAGTCAATGTCCTAGTCAAAGTGTTAGTCAAACAGTCAAAGTCCTAGTTAAAAGTCCTAGTCAAAGTCTCAGTCAAAATCCTAGTCAAAAGTCCTAGTCAAAGTCTAAGTCAAAATCCTAGTCAAAGTCTAGTCAAATAGTCAATTCATCTTAAAACTTTACTTTATTGTGTTGACCAATTTTAAAGCCTAATTGAATCCAAAACTAGTATAAAAACCCACCTATGACCCATTACACTTTGCACCTCTAAATCGATTGTTTCAATTCGATTAAACTCTCCCTCATACCTTTCTTCTAGAGTATATTACTTCTACATTTGAAGTTTTGATTATAAGCTCTTGTAATTGGCGAATTGGAAGCTTGATATTTTTCGTTATTCGGTTTCTTTTCTTCTAAATTGGACTAGTTTCGTTGTTGAATCTTTGGATTGCTCGCATTTTCACGCTCGCTTAGTCATCTAGTCATTTGGCGAATGTGAGTATTTCCTATCCCCTTTTTGTTTTTATTCACTTTTGGGGTGTTACATGTACACTTATACAAATTACAAATACAAGTTCACATTTTTACAATACAATTCTAGTACTATGTGCAATTGCTTACAAACGTGCTTTATGCTTAGACATTACATGTAGAATACATTTGTACTTAGTGAAATCATTAACATTGTACAAGCCGACCTTAACATTGGATAGCGCTATGGATTGACAACCCGCCTAGGTTGATTCTCCCCCTTTTTCATCGGAGAATCCATGGTCATTGTTAAGTTATTATCCAATTATTTGGATAAGTACACCGCCATTCATTTAGTACATTTATACAGTCACAGGATTGATTTCGCTCATCTGTATGATACATAGTTTACATAATTGCACTGTAGCTTTGCACTTGAATTGTATAACATTTTCCAATTTACTATATGTATTAAAACTAGGAATGCTCACCAACATTTCATATGTTGACAAAACTTATTTTGTACATGTTTCAGGTGCAGTTTGATCTTAGTTCCATAGCATTGGATTTTAGTGCTTGCTTTTAATAATTTATTTCAAATTTCATGTTTTGTTTAGACTTATGTATTTTTCCCATTTCATCCATGTAAGACAATTTAAAGTATTCAATAATATATTTACATTTTAGTACCATGTGCTTTTGAACAATCGTCACTACGTGACACCTCGATGATTCCGCCATCGGTTGGGGTGTTACAACTAGAGGGAAACAAAAGATCAAAAGTTGCATTTCAAAAATGAACTTGGCCTTATGTAGGCCTGCACATTCGCCCATATAGTATGGTCGAATGTGCAGGTTCGACCAATCACACTGTTCGAACCAAGCAATACATAAAAATCTATTTCTACATTCGACCTCCAGTTCTCCTTCGCACCTTCAGTCTCCTTCGACCGTTCAAAAACACTCCTTCGACCATATAAATCTTCCTTCGATCGTTCGACTAAACACAAAAACATATGTAAAATGTAATCCAAAGCATTAGTCGCACAAAATGCATCTACATCTACTACGCATGCTCGTAGCAGATCTTCCAACGTTTGGATGGTACGCTCACTCTGTCCATCCGTTTGTGGGTGATAAGCGGTGCTCATATCTAAGCGAGTTCCTAGAGCATCTTGGAGAGTAGTCCAAAAACGAGAGGTAAATCGTGAGTCACGATCGGATATGATGGAAGTAGGCACCCCATTCCTAGAGACGATCTCTTTGAGATAAAGGTTGGCCAGTTTCTCCAGCGTGTCAGTTTCCTTTATTGCCAAAAAGTGTGCTGATTGGTTAGGCGATCGACAATAATCCAAATCGTATTATGCCCACTTGGTGTTTTAGGGAGCTTCGTGATGAAGTCCATAGAAATTCCATCCCATTTCCACATTGGGATTTCTAGTTGCTGGATCAAGCCTGAAGGTTTCTGATATTCAATCTTAACCTTCGCACAAGTCAGGCACTTACTAACATAAGTGGCTATCTCGGCTTTCATGTTTGGCCACCAATAAAGGGTTTTGAGATCTTGGTACATTTTATCCGAACCAGGATGTACCGAATAACGAGAGGTGTGAGCCTTGTCGAGCACAAGTTGTCTGAGACTTCCAAAACGTGGAATCCAGACTTGATCCATGAAGTACTGAAGACCATCTGTTCTCAGTTCCAAATGTTTATCAGCACCGTCCAATGTCTCCAGTCTGATGTTCTCTTCTTTCAGAGCCTCGCCCTGGGCTTCACGTATCTTGTCAGGAAGATTGGAGTGGATAGTGAGTTGTAACGCTCGTACTCGTTTTGGCTTCGTCTCCTTACGACTAAGGGCATCTGCTACTACATTAGCTTTCCCTGGATGATACTTGATGGCACAGTCATAATCGTTCAGAAGCTCGACCCATTGACGATTTCGCATGTTCAACTCTTTCTGATCGAATATGTGTTGAAGACTCTTGTGATCAGTGAAGATCGTACACCTCGTTCCATAGAGATAGTGCCTCCAGATCTTTAGAGCAAAAACTACTGCTCCTAGTTCCAAGTCATGGGTGGTGTAGTTCTTCTCATGAACCTTCAATTGACGTGAAGCATACGCGATCACCTTATCACGCTGCATCAGTACACACCCTAATCCTTGGATAGACGCATCACAGTACACCACAAAATCGTCTGTACCCTCCGGTGGTGATAGGATTGGTGCACTGCAAAGTTTTGCCTTTAACAGTTGAAAAGAAGACTCCTGTACATCTCCCCACTTGTAAGTAATACCTTTCTGCGTCAAAGTAGTGAGGGGATGAGTGATCTTAGAGAATCCCTCGATGAATCTGCGATAATATCCCGCAAGACCAAGGAATTGGCGCACCTCCGTAGGAGTCCTAGGTGCCTCCCACTGTTTAATAGCATCAATCTTGGCGGGATCGACATGTATTCCGTCCTCGTTGACTACATGTCCTAAAAATTGGACTTCTCGTATCCAAAAGTTACATTTGGAGAGTTTCGCATACAGCTGCTCATTTCTCAGGAGTTCCAATATAAATCGCAGGTGCTGTTCGTGCTTTTCCCTACTCTTGGAATAGATCAATATATCATCTATGAACACTATGATGAATTTGTCCAAATAAGGCATACACACGCGGTTCATGAGGTCCATGAACACGGTCGGTGCATTAGTTAGCCCAAATGGCATTACCAAAAACTCATAATGTCCATAACGAGTTCGAAAGGCTGTCTTCGCCACATCCTCTTCTCGGACTCTCAGTTTATGATATCCTGACCTCAGGTCAATCTTGGAATAGAAACTTGACCCTTGAAGTTGGTCGAACAAGTCGTCGATACGAGGTAAAGGGTAGCGATTCTTTACCGTCACCTTGTTCAACTCTTGATAATCGATGCACATACAGAAGCTTCCATCCTTTTTCTTAACGAATAGGACTGGGCTCCCCATGGCGAAGAACTAGGTCTAATAAATCCCTAATCCAATAGCTCTTGGAGTTGGGTAGACAGTTCTTGAAGTTCACCTGGCGCTAGGCGATATGGTGCGCGTGCAACGGGGGCCGCTCCTGGTGCAAGATCTATCTGAAATTCCACTTGACGAACAGGTGGAAGTCCAGGCAATTCTTCGGGAAATACGTCTGGAAAATCACGGACTATTGGGATATCCTCAATCCCCGTGTCGACTTCCGCTCAAGTGTTAGAAATTTTAGCCAGAATGGCTGGATAGCCCTTTCGAATACACTTCTGGGCTTTTAGGAATGAGATGATGCCTATCATGGCACCACCACGATCACCTCGAATAGTTATCAGTTCTCCGTTAGAGAGAGGGATACGAAAAATCTTCTCTTGACAGAGAATTTCAGCGTGTTGTTTGGACAACCAGTCCATGCCAACAACGAGATCAAAGCTTCCTAGGGTGATAGGTAGAAGATCGATGGCAAACAATTGCCCATCTAGTTCGAGCTTACAGTCACGATAGATGTGGGTTACCTCGACAGGCTTCCCATCAGCTAACTCTATAGAATGTGGGGTGTCGGGAAGAGTAGGAACTATCCCTAAATGTTTGCTAAGTTTTGATGACACAAAACTAAAGTCCGCACCAGTATCGTATAAAACAGAAGCAAGGTTGTCGTTCAAAGAACACGTACCCGTCATGACATTTTTATCATTCCTAGCTTCTCTTGAACCAATCACGAAAGCTCTCCCACGAGCCCCGTTGTTGTTGTTGTTGTTGTTGTTGTTGTTGTTGTTGTTATTGTTGTGGTTGTTATTGTGGTTGTTGTTGTTGTTGGGAGCATTATTGTGGTTGTTCCCATTCCTGTTACCAACACCGTTGTTATTGTTCCCACCGTTGTTGTTGTTACCATTCCCGTTCAGCTGTGGGCAATCCTTCTTGAAGTGACCCTCATTCCCACACTGGTAACAACCCCTATTGTTCCTTTCTTGTTGTCCTTGCTGAGGTGCTGGCTGACCTCCTGGAACATTAACTCTACAGTCCTTCTGCAAGTGACCCATCTTACCACAGCGATCACACTTGATCCTGTTATAGGGTCCTGAGTGGTGATAGTTGCACTTATTGCACTTGGGACGGTGTCCCTGATAACCACTCTGGGATTGATTACGGTTGCTACCGTTGTCATGTTTCTTGTTTTGTTTTTGCTACTGATTACCGTTAGTCGAGAGTTTGCCAGATGCATTGTCCCACTTCCTCTTGTTATCATTGGTGTTAGAAGATGGAGCTCCACGAGGGGGTAGGAGTCCCTCTTCCACCTTCTGATCAGTCAGCTGGTGAGCCAAACGAATCACCTGCTGGAGGTTATTGAAGTTAGCAGTAGTGACCATTCCCTTAATCTGAGGTACTAGGCCCTGGATATACAACTCAATTCGCTTGTAGAGCGGAGTGGAGTAGTTAGGGCACATTGTCGCCAGTTCATGCGACCTGGTAGTATAGCTCTCAATCTTTGACCCCACCATCTTTAGATTGAGGTACTCAGTCTCCAATTTCTGAATCTCATCTCGAGGACAGTACTCCTCCTTCATGAGTTCCTTGGAATCCGCCCATGAGGTAGCGTTCGCCACATCAACTCCCAGCAGCTGCACTTGGGCATTCCACCACGATAATGCCGCTTTCTCAAGCGTAGCGGTGGCATACTTAACCCTATCAGCTAGCAGGCAATTGCACATAGCAAAGCACGATTCCACCTTTTCGAACCACCTAAGTAGTCCGATCGCTCCTTCAGATCCTCCGAAGTTATGAGGCTTACAATCCATGAATGACTTGTAGGTACAAGTCGGAGGGTGATGAGCAGGTTGGCCAGCCTGAAAAGCCGCCAAAGCTGCTACAACCCGATCATTGATTAGTGCGCTCAATTCTTCTTGCGTCATGCTGATGCTGCCTCCACCATTTCCTCTACCCGTCATAGCAATTCTACATTTACATTATACTCATGAGAAAACAATAATATGTTTCCGCATACCATCGTTCATGCAGTATACGTAAACTAGAATGTAACAAGGATTATGAAAGCGAGAATAAGATAAACTAGTAGATTGATGATAATAATAATAATAACATAGGATAAACGATTCTCATATCTCACACGACAAAATAACAGTTATTATACGTTTATATATATATATATATGATACTTAAGATAGTAGAAATCAATCATCCTCATGATCCACACACGAGCCGTCATCATCACTCTCGTCTTGAATCTCGACCTCAAATAGATCGTCTTCCTCTTCTGGTTCGAGCTCTTCTTCAAATGCCGCCTCAACGGCTGCTCCAATAGCATCATCTTCCATAGGCTCCTCTTCTGGATCTTCCTCAAGATCCTCTACATCTATCCCTAAGGCTGCTATAAGCCTATTACGAACAGTATTTAGTTCTTGCATAGTATTTGCTAAACTCTGTCTAGTGGCAGCCAACTCCTGCCTAGTTTCAGCAGCTTCCCGCTTGACGACTGCTATCTCAGTCATCAAGTGGCCAATCTGACCTTCCATGTGCCTGATTGTCTCATCGGCATTCCTTCTCCAAAACCTAAACTGTTGCACAGCAGTGAAAGCATTGTCCAACTCTGTATGAACGTGCCTCACCATACCTGGAAAAGATCTTTCCCATGAATCTATAACAGGAGGTACTCTAGCTGGCACTCCATAACCTACAACCCAAGAGTGAAACATATCGGAAAACGAATACCAACGGTTGGTATCCTAATGTGTATCCTGAAATGAAGCTGAACGTAGGTAGGGATCCATTGATGGAGCTTGTTGTCCCTCGATAGCAAGAGAAGAATAGTTATGAGTAGGGTTAGTCATGGTCTTTCCAGCAATACGCTAGATCAGTACACGTATTCCAGAAATTTACAAGTTGTGCACTTAGGGTAGTGAGTGTAACTAATACTTATGCTATGATGATTATAGACTAGAATGCAATCCTAGTTCATCACCAATGGCTCTGATACCAATCTGTCACACCCTCAAATTCCACTGCGGGGTTCATACCGCGAGGCGTGTGACGTTCCAGGATCTCCATAGCCATAAGTCACATGAACGACTCTAAATGCCCAAACCATTTAGTTTGTTATTGTAAAACAAGTTCATAGATAGTCAAATATTTCAATAGTTACGGAAGCGAATTTTTAAGATAATAGTTATTCAGATAGTCAGAGTAAACAACGCGTTCGAAATGACAATAGATAATTAAACATTAAAAAATAGATAGTTATTCATATCCCCATGATGCCATATGATGCATGCCCTACTCGTGCTTCGAACTAGTGTCCTGCAAAAAGGTATAATAATCGTGGGTCAACATAAAGTTGGTGAGTTCACAAAGTTTGGTAAATGCGTAGGTCCTCCAGACCATGTTTTGACGAGTATATGCTAATTCACATGCCAGGGGTAGCTAGCCCACTCATGATAACTAAAACCGGTAATACCGAATTGCTAAACAACGAGATCCCACAATAGTGAGCAAAGTGCCTTGCATCATTGTCTATCAACAATGATAATATGTTGAGTTATAGTTCACACCCATGCTATCCAGCACACGATGTGAGGTTTGTGAGACCTAATAGCGCTATCAACTAGTAACTCGCTTGCCCAACTGGCAATTCATTCGGTATTTAGAAGGACTTCAATGATAGAGTTGGTTTAGTTCATCAAGGACATAAAGCATGAATTAGTGTAAGCAGGTTCACCTAGTGAATCAAAGCACCCCAAACCCGGGATGTGTAAAAGTAGTCCCAAACCAGACTATGAAAAAGTTTAGAAAGTTGTCTCATCTGAGACGTATGCTTTTGAGAAAAAGAGTAGTGAAACTCACCTGGTATTTGTGCAAGAGATCTAGCAAAGCAGAGAAAGTAACTATCATTCCAACAAAGATCTCCCTAAGAGCATTAAAACATATTAAGCTATGTGTTCTTTGTTTAGTATACAAGTTCGGCACCTTCTCTTGTGAACCACATCAATTGGTGTAGATCATGTTTCAAACATAAGATGTTGATCTAAAAATGTTTCATGAATCCATGTGTAATCAATTATTCTAACACTAGATAACATAATTGATTTCATATGCGAAACAATGTGTTCATAATAGAAGCTTGATTATTAAGTGCATAATAATCAACTTATTAAAGGCTAGAAGGGAGCCAATTCTTATAATCAAAAGGCCTAAGCTTAGGTTGACAAGGGCCGAAATAGTTCTAAAACAAGAAAGAGTAGAATGGTTAGCCAACTTACCTAGTGGATCAAAGTGAAGTTGGATTGTCTAGATGGTTCCCTTACTTGATCCTTGGCTGCTTAGGAGTGGCCCTTTTGGGCCGTGGGCGTTCAAGAGAGAGAGAGGGAGAGAGCAAGAGTGATTGTGTTTGTGTTGGTGTGAGTTGAAATGATCAAGAGCTTCCCTTTATATAGGGGCCGATTGGGAAGGAGACAAAACAAATGTGGTAAGCTAATTCACTTTGGTTCAAGCATTGTTAATGAAGTATATCATGATTTGGTGTAACATCCTAGTGTATAGCCGATTAGTGGGATGAGTTTGCTAATTTTAGGAGTGCTAGCTTGTCTAGGGTCTTGCATCTTAGTTTTGGATTCCTTCCTTCTTTGGATTGACATTGGCCGAACCCTATAGGAGAGGAAAGGGACTTGTCTTGGTGACTAGCTTGTCTTAGGTTTAGGATAGTGACATAACATGTGACAAAGATTGTTTGTGAAATTGATGATGGCATGCGTGAGGTTTCATGGAGCAAGAAGGGGTAGTTGACTTGCATAGGAGTGTGTTCATTCTTGTCTTGTTATCCACTTTTGTGAAAGTTGACAACCATTTCCTTGCTACCTCTTAGTTGTAATCGGCTAGTGTGCTAGTCCATGTGATGTTGATGTATCCTCTTTGTTTCATTCTAGTCTTTGATTGGTGCTTCATTTCCCAAGGTGAGTTCTTGGTTGTAAGTGTAAGGTTGCATTGGTTTGAAAGTGACATGAGGTGTGTGTTTGTGTGGGATTTCGGCCGAGTACAAGACAAGAGTAGCATCCATCTATTTAGGGGTTGGGATCATAGATTTAGGAAGCATGTACATAGGGTGCTTTTACCAAATTGGTGTATGTAATGGACATTCCTTGAAGGTGCATAAAATCGGCCAACAAGAAGAGGACAAATACATCTCTAGAGTGTTATCAAGCTAGGATGTTGATGGATCATAGGCTCTAATTGCTAGTGTGGAAACTTCTTGGGTTCTAGGGACCTATAGCCGTAATGTTTAAAGAGAGTGGAAGAGTTTGTCTAGAAATTCTAGCTTAGGTGTTTAGCATGCTTGAATAGTGACCTTTCATGGGCCTAGGAATTACTCTCATGTGCTATATATATACATATATCTATGCCGCAAAATGCTTGTAGCTTAGGAATGTTTGTTTCCTACTTGTTGTAAGCTAGGATAGGTTAGGGTGGCTACTAGAGACAAAAGGAAACTTCCATGTGTGTGTGGGTATGTATGCGTGGGTTTATATATGTATGTATGTATGTATGTATGTATGTTAGCTTCTAGAAGGTATCTAATTAAACATAGTTTTTCTTATCAAGCCTAGTGTATATGCACATATATATATATATATACAAGCATATTTAGAAATATAAAAGATTCATATACACGCATAGATAATTATTTACAGACTCTCACATGTTTAGTCATGTATTTGTCAATCTATGATATCCCATAGATACATATATATTTAGTGTGTGCACGTGTAACTTACCTAGTTAATTCTAGTCATGTGGAATGCAAGTAATCTAGGTACAAGCAAGTAGAGTTTAGTAAGTTTAGGAACCTGAATTTGCGGGGTATCACACTAGTTAACCATGTTGAACCTAATCCTATGTTTTTTCTTATTTACCACACCATTTCACCACTTAACCAAATTTGGCCTTTTTTCTTTTAAACCTTTGGTGTTAAAACTTGGTTTAGGTTATTGTTTAACTCGTTTATGTCTTGTAAATAGTTCGTGTTTGGGTTTATATATTCAGTGCCCGTATGTTGATTATATTAATGTTGTAGTTATCAGTTATATCATATAGATATGTAAAAAAACCAGAAAAATAGAACACCCTAAAATAGGGTGAATTTGTAGTGTTCGAGCAGTTTTCAGGGGCTATCAAGTTAGAAGTTATATGTTTAGCTCGATTTAAATAAAAATCGCCTATATTCACGTGTGTTATGTACAGTTGTATTTGTTACTATTAGTTAGACATAACCGCCGAGTTTTAGCCGTTTTGTCACTTTAAATATCCATTCCACACCCTTACCCTTGCCTAACATTACAACCCTTATAAGACCTCTTGATTTGTGTTTTTTCACACGTTGGTGAAGATTGGATCTTTTGACAAGCTTATGATATTGCACGATTCATTGTCTTGGCAATGGAGCGATTTACACATACACATTACACATATGTTTCATAAATAAAACCGAGTGTGTGTGAACATTGTGAGTCTTGTACGGGTTTGCATGCTATGTTGATCGAAAGTGAATCGTCGCCTTTTAGTTGTTTTGTCACCTGTTTATATATGTTGGCTTGAATCTTATTTAAACAGGTTATTTTGCCTTTGTTGCCATTTGGCCAGTTTTTCTTTTGGTTTCTGTTTAGTGTTTGCTTGAGGACAAGCAACGTTCAAGTGTGGGGAGGTTTGATATACGTTAACTTATACATATAAAAGTCCCCGTTTAACTACCGTCTTTATACGTTTTTAACCTTATACACAAGGAATTGGTACTTATTTGGATATCTTTACGATTGCAGGTCTTAAACGATGTCCCGGAAGCAAACCTGAAGAAAAACGAAGATATCGGCGTGAAAACAGAAGACTGAGCCAAGTGAGTGGCCTCTCACTAAGAGTGAGCGGCCACTCACTCATCCAGATATTTTCAGCAACCTTCTAAAAGGCCTACTGTTGGATCAGTATTGCTCTTTGAATGAACTTGCTAGTGAACACTTAAGTGTTTAGCAAGTTCTTTATCAGTAATAGCACAGCGGAATGATATAAGTTAAAGCTACACTTATCAACAGGAGTTATTACTCCCCCTGGATGTTTGATAAAACTAAAGACAAGTATTTAATGAGAATCTAAGCATTGAATGAGAATGAACACTTAAACAGATTCTCAGTAAATGAAATGGAAATAACAATGATAAGCTTTGAAGGATTTCTGTATTAAAAATCAATGTCTAAAATAGAGGGATGAACCCATCTATTTATAGACTTTACAAATACATGAACCTTGCCAAAAAGCAAGTTCAGAGATAAGTTGCAACAGTTGCAATCTTGGAACTTGTACAAAAAGTTAAAGTAATACTAAACTAATAAACTACTGAAACATAAGGCGGTGGAAAGATTCTTGAACAAGTGCTGATGAATGACAAACTACTGATGAGTAGTTTGTCTTTAGTAGTTCTTCAGTGAACTGTCTGGTTTGGACTTCAAAACTTCTGATGCATTTCTTCTTCAGTACTTGTAGAATCCTTCTTCAGTACTTTAGTCTTCTTTCTTCAGTAGTTCTATACTTAGAATATTTCAGACAGAAGTGAATTAGACTTAGGTTTCCAAAAGTGGTTTCACCAATCCTCTTTGTCCTAACAATCTCCCCCTGGATTGATGAAGCCAAAACCTTTCTAATTCCTTATTGTTTTCTTCTGTCATTCACAATCTTCCATATCCCTTTGAACATGGAATTCTTCAATTGATTAAGCTGCTCATCAGTAAGAGATCCCCTTTGAGGTTCCAGATGTTGAATTGTAAGCAAGTCCTGAGTTGATAATTTCTTCAGTTCATTTAAGGACTTGTAGGTCTTGCTTGTAAGATATCTCCTTGTCACTAATACTAAGTTGTCATCAGTAAAGGACCATCTGATGATCAGCACTTTAGACTTGTCAAAGTCTGAAGTATAGGGAACCATGCTGGTCCCTTGGGAAGTTCCTGAGCGTTGAATATTTTCAATTTCAGTGACTCTCAGGTGGGATTCACTTCTTTCTTCTTGTTGCACCACATCAGGTAGTTTGAAAGTTGGCAAGTGATGTTCAGTAACTACCTTAGTGTGCAGTTTGTCTTTGATGGTCTTCTGGATTTGGTAGGCAAATGTAGAATGATCCCTTAACTGTGTTATCAGAGGCTTTTCTTCAATATCAAAGTCTGAATGGACTACTGTGTTTCCTTCTAGTAGTACCATCTTGAAGTCAGTCTTTATATTGTCCTCTGTCTTCTTCTTCTTGGTAGCAGGTCTTGTAACACCAGAAGTTCTAACTACTGAAGTTGATACTTCAGAAGTTTTGAACTTCTATGGATTAGCAGCCTTTGCAGCCTTGTACTTCTTGTATGTGTCTAGTAATCTTTCTTCTTTCCATCTTAACACAGAAGCTTTTGAACCATAGTTGTTTGCCACCAGTTCTTCAATCATCTCAGCTCTTTTAGCTTTTCCATCTTTATTTGTTGCAAGTTTGTCTGCAACAATTTGAGCTCTTCTTGTTAGCTCATCCATGGAGAGTCCTTTCAGTGAAGAGGCTTTAGTTTTGCTGTTCTTTGTAATGTAAGACATCAGTTGTTGTCTTTTGTCTTCTTCAGCAACTTCTTCAAGGTTAGCCTGCCTTTGTAACTCAGCTCCATAAGCTTGTAATTTTTCATTGTAGCTTAAGTCATCCCTTGCTTCCAAAGCATTCCAGATCTCATCTTCCTTAGCCTTTCTTTCGGCTGCAATCAAGCTCTTCTCAAGTAGTTCTTTGGACATTGATAGAGGAGAATGGTTCAGCACAGTCATTGTTGTAGTTGTAGTAGGCTTTGGAATAGGATTTGGTTGTTGTTCAGTTGTCTTGGAAGGCTCAACAGTTGGTTGTATGTTGGAAGTGTTAATTCTATTGTGTTGACAACTGCTGAAGGTTTGTCAACTACTGAAGGATTGTCTTCAGTACTTTCTGAATCATCATCAGAACTTTTAGCATCAGAAGTTTCTTCATTATGGCCTTGGGATGTTTCAGCTTCTTCTATTTCTTTCTCAGAGACACCAAATTGTTGAGCCAGTTTTTGTCTTCTGGCTTTGTCTTTGAGTTCTCTTTCTTGGAGAGCCACTCTTGCTTTTATTATAGCTTTGAATGACTCTTTTGGTTCCCTAATTTTCTCCCCCTTTTTGGATTCATCAAGTTTGGAGGGTTTGGAGAAAGTACCAGTAAGAATGTTGATCTGTTTTGAGTTGTAGTCAATTTTGTTTGACAGATCATTGACTTTTGTTTTGATCACTTCAAGTTGGTTCTTGACAGACAGCTCCAAAGCAGCTGTGTAGGTTCTAAAGTGATTGGTGATGAGTGTGTTCATCATATGGTATAAGGGACCATCTGGGCTGCATAGTTGGTTCAAGTCTATGCTTATTGACCCAGGGAATTGGGTAGGCATTTGTAGTGAGGGATGTGTTTTGGGTTGATCTTCTTGTTGTACAGAAGATGCCACTTTAGGGGAATCAAGGATCAAGTGGACTTTAACCTGATCTGGTGTGACCAGCTCTTTGAGCTTAGATACACCAGGTGCATGACCTTCACTAGCAGCCGTCAATTCAATGTTTGGTTGTGAAACATCATCCAAATTAATGGAATCATCTAAATCCCTGATTATATCCTCAATGAGGACAGTATCAGTTACATCATGAGCTGAGCCCAACTCAGTTGTCTCATGTACCTCTTTTTCTTGGTTCAGAGGATTTCCTACCTCAGGCATTAAGCCTTCATCAGTAGTTGCCACAAATGAGATCTTAGCAATGTTACTTCTTTCCTCAGATCCACCACTGGGTGGTATGTGAGTAGTAGCAGCCTCAAATGTACCTAGAGTATCTAAGTTTGGGCTTAGAGACCCTGGTTCATCCTCATCTCTTTGGTTAGGGCTTTGAGTGTCCACATCCATATCAAGTTCTGAGGCTATGTCCCCTGTTTGATGTGGTTGTTGGGGACTGACATGTTCGGATGGGATTCTCTCTTTTAGCCCGGAGAGAAGCTTGGCAATTTCAATTTCTGGTTCAGTAGTTTGGGGTGCTGGTTCAGTAGTTTGGTCTATGGGTTCAGCATTTTCAAAAGAAGGGTCTATTGGGATTGTTTTCTTGAATTTCTTTCTTTTAAAAAGGATTGTTATTGGTGCTCTTGGTGGGGTTTGAGATGGATGAGACTGAGAGAATGTTTCAGTCACATCTTTATCAAGTGCAGATTGCACATTAGCTAGTTCAGGCATCTCAACCTCCTGAACTGCCTTTCTTTTTGGGTTGGTGGGTTTTTGTTTTTGTTGCTTGGGTTTCTTGGCCTTTGGGGGTGTAGGTTTGGAAGATGAGGGTTCCATGGGGACTGTTTCTGGTTCCCCTTGGTCATCTTCTGGCCAGGCAGCCGGTTTGTTGTGCCTTGAGTATGCTTGTGAGGACAAAGGGTTTAAAATTGTAGTTTTACCCACAAGCACCTCTTCTCCAAGTTCTTTTATTATGCAATGCATAATAAATCTTGGGTACAACAAAAACTTCTTTTTAGTATTGAGATGATGTAACACCAACTCATTAAAGAAAAGTGATGATGCCCTGAATTTTGTTTCATTCACTATGGAATGAAAAATAGGTTGAAAAGTTGAGGGCATCAGATCATAAGATCCAGTTTTTGGACTCAAACACATAATAATATAATGAAAAAGCAGTTTATACTTTGGTTCAAAATATTTCTTAAAAATTGTAGCATGTGAGAGAGTACCTTGGTAACCACACTCTGTCATGGTTAAGTGAATCTGAGAGTTTGGAAATTGGTCTGGGGCATTTACATCATCCAAACCTAGCCTATTTGCCAAAATAGCCGGTGTGATTGCCATTCTTCTCCCTTGGATGGTTGAATTGAGGGAGATCACTTTGTTGTTCACCGTCACCGTCTCTGCGTTTGCCCAAAACTCATTTAGAGTTTCAGTGTGGATTGGAGGGTCGATGGTGAGGGCGGTGAAGTATTGGGATTTGACGACCAAATCAAAGATTTCGTCGTATTGGGACCAGGCTTCTTGTTTTTCGAAGTAGCCTCTTTGGTTGTGTCCCTGTTTCAATACTAGAGCCATGTGGTTTGTGTGTATGTGGATCGAAGAGTGTTTTTGCAGGTTTAGGTCTTGAGAGTGTTTTGTGAGAGAGAGAATGAGGGAATTTTTGCTTTTTGAAAGGATAAGTGTTGGAAAAGATATTTATCAGAAGTCTATAACCGCCTACAAACTTCTGATGTGGGAAAAGGTGTTTATCAGAAGTTTTTAACCGCCTAGGTCAAACTTCTGATGTGGGAAAAGTCTGATTTACCCTTTTTGACCAAACTGCTGATGAAGAACAAATATCATCAGTAGTTCCCACTTTCTCTTCAGTAGTTGTTAACAACTGATGAGAATGTTTTATAAATACTTTATTCATAACTTCTGAAGGTTATTGTATCAGAAGTTAATCATTTTTCAGAAAAATATTCCCATACTAATGTTTTGTTCATCAGTAGTTTCTCTCTTGTTTGTTTTTCAGAAGTTTTCAAACTTAAAAATAGATGTAAGTGAAAAATGAAAATATGTGCAGAAAAGTAAAAAGAAACACTTACAAATTTAGCATCCCAAGCATGGATACTAACTTCTGAAATGTTGATGTGTCAAGGGGTTTAGTGAATATGTCAGCTATTTGATTAGCTGTTGCTACATGTTTCACTTCAATCTTGCCTTTTTCATAGCAATCTCTTATGAAATGATACCTGATTTCAATATTTTTGGTTTTTGAAAACTGAACAGGATTTTGAATGATGCTAATGGCAGATTTGCTGTCTACAAGCAATGGTGTCTTGGTCTCCTTGATTCCATAATCAAGAAGTTGATACTAGAGCCATTGTATCTGTGATGTACAACATGCAGCTGCAATGTATTCAGCTTCAGCAGTTGAAGTTGCAACAGATGTTTGTTTCTTTGATTGCCAGGACACTAGACAGTTTCCCAAAAATTGACAACCACCAGATGTTGATTTTCTTGACATTTTACACCCTGCATAGTCACTATCTGAAAAAGCTGATAACTTGGTATTGCTTGAAGCAGGATACCAAATTCCAAATGTTGGAGTTCCTTTCAGATATCTGAAGATTCTTTTGACTGCAATGAGGTGTGATTCCCTAGGAGCTGATTGATATCTAGCACAGACACATGTTGAAAACATAATATCTGGTCTAGAAGCAGTTAGATATAAAAGGGAACCTATCATACATCTATACATGTTTTGATCAACCTGTTTTCCTTGATCATCTGGTTCAACTTGTGTGGTTGGTGTCATGGGAGTGGAACGTGATTTACAGTCTTGTAAAGAAAATTTGTTTAATAATTCTTTAACATATTTTGATTGATGTATAAAAGTTCCACTTGTTTGTTGTTTAATCTGCAGTCCCAGAAAGTACTGCAGTTCTCCCATTGTACTCATCTCAAATTTTGATTGCATGAGTTTCTTAAATTCATCACACATTTTTGTGTTTGTTGAACCAAATATGATATCATCAACATATATTTGAACAAGTAAGATATGATTTCCAACATGTTTTATGAAAAGAGTTTTATCAATGGAGCCTCTTGTGAAGTTATTTTTTAGTAGAAAGTTAGAAAGTGTTTCATACCAGGCTCTGGGAGCCTGTTTGAGCCCATAAAGAGCTTTGTCTAGTTTGTACACCCACTCAGGATGAGAAGGATCCTCAAACCCAGGTGGCTGACAGACATACACTTCTTCTTTTATTTTTCCATACAAAAATGCACTTTTAACATCCATTTGAAAAACTTTGATTTTGTTGGAAATGGCATAGGCCAGAAATAACCTGATGGCTTCAAGCCTTGCAACTGGAGCAAAGGTTTCATCATAATCAATTCCTTCTTCTTGAGAGTAACCTTGTACTACCAGTCTTGCCTTGTTCTTTATAACCATACCAGCCTCATCTTGTTTGTTCCTAAAAACTCATCTTGTGCCAATTGGTTGCTTGTTTTGTGGTAAGGGACAGATTTCCCAAACCTGTTGCTTTTTGAATTGAAGCAACTCATCTTGCATGGCTTACACCCAATTGTTGTCTTTCAGGGCTTGTTGGTACTTCTTCGGTTCCAACTGAGAAATAAATGCTGAGAAGAAGCAAAAGTTGGAAAGCTGGTTTCTTGTAAGAACACCTGATGCAATATCACCCATGATTTATTCAAGAGGATGATCTTTGTGTTCAATCAGTTGTTGTAAACCACTGACAGCTGTGGGTGGCTCTTGTACTTCATCAAACAAACCACTGAGGTTTATAATGTCCGGTTCAGCAGTTTCAGTGTCTTCAGTAGTTTTAGGTGCTGAAGCAGATGTTTGAGTTTGTACATTAGCAGTTCTTGAATCAGAACTTTGTGAAACTTCTGATGGTTTGGAAGTTGACTTAATGACTGTTTGAGGAGTCCATGGTGTTGGATCCTCATCATCAAACCTTTGATCACCATAATAAGTAGGTTTAGATGAAGTAACAGTCTTTTCAGGTCCAAAATGGAAGCTGTCAAGGTCAAAAAGTTCAGTAGGATGTGCTGGAATTAGAGTGTGTTTTGACTCATTGAACTTGACATTAAGTGTTTCTTCTACTATCTTGGTTCTTGAGTTAAAAACCTTGTAGGCTTTTCTAGTGGAAGAGTAACCAAGAAAGTAACCTGAATCAACTTTGGCAGCAAACTTAGAAATAGAGTCTTTGATGTTTAGAATGAAACATTGACATCCAAAAGCCCTGAAAAAGGAGATAAGGGGCTTTATGCCATGAAGAACTTCATAGGCAGTCTTGGAGTGTCTCTTGTTGACAATGACTCTATTTTGAACATAGCATGCAATGTTAACTGCTTCAGCCCAGAAATACAATGGTAGGCCTGAATCAGCTAACATTGTTCTTGCTCCTTCAATTAAGGTTCTGTTCTTCCTTTCTACTACACCATTTTGTTCAGGAGTTCTGGGAACACTGTATTGTCTAATAATCCCTTTAGACAAGCAGAATTCATCCAGAGTTTTGTTCCTGAACTCTGTCCCATTGTCACTTCTAATGGCTTTGACAGATAGAGAATATTGTTTCTCTACTTGTAGAATGAAGAACTTGATGATTTCAGCAGCCTCATCCTTGGAAAATAAGAAGAATACCCATGTAAATCTTGAATAGTCATCAATGATGACCAAGCAGTACTTCTTCTTACCAAGGCTCATGATTTTTACAGGCCCAAATAAGTCCATATGGAGTAGTTGAAGACATGCAGTTGTTTTTTATTCTTCAATAGACTTATAGGATGACTTATGTTGTTTTCCCTTTAAACAGGATACACAGTGTTCTTGACACTGCTATACCTTTAAAGGTAGACCTCTGACCAAGCCCATTTTTGTGACTTTATTTATGGTTTTAAAGTTCACATGGCCAAGTCTCCTGTGCCAGAGATCAGTCTCTGAAGTTGATGCCTTTGAGAAGAAACAGGCAGTGTTATTCAGTACTTTGTCCTTTTCAATGTCCACTGCATAGACATTGCCACATCTTTTAGCTATCAACAAAGTATGATATTCAATGATCTTCTCTATCAACTTCTGGCCTTCTGGTGATATGATCTTGCATGTTGTCTTTGTGAAAAAGGAAGAATATCCTTTATCACACATTTGTGACACACTCAGCAAGTTGTACTCAAGGTTTTCAACCAGATTGACCTTGTCAAACTGTATTTTGCCAGAGGAGACATTGCCATGTCCTAGCACATATCCCTTAGCATTGTTCCCAAAGGATACAGATCCTTCTCTTTGACTGATAAAATTGTTTATCAAGTATCTGCATCATGTCATGTGCATTGAGCCTCCACTGTCAACATACCAAATGCTATTTAAGCCTCTGGAAAATCTCTGCACAAGATAGCAAATTAGTTAGATTTGGGAACCCAAGCCAGTTTGGCTTTGGGTTTGCTCTTGAGAACATTTACAGTTTGTTCTTGACCAAGTTGAGGAATCCATGTCTTTTTGGCAATGGATTTTTCATTAAGAGCAATGGTGGTATCCTTTTGAGGACCACCATCAACTTTGGTCATCAGTAGTTGTACCATGTTCATGAGATCTTTAATCTCAGCAGTTTGTGAAACTGCTGATGATTTAGGTCTAACTACTGAAAGAGAATTTTGAGAAAAAGATTTTTGTTGAGATTTTGCCTTTTTCTGAGAAAAGGTGTTTACTAGTTGTTGTTTCCTGGGAGAAAAAGTTTCTACAAAATCATTTCTGATTTGTTTTCTCACAACCAGTTGTTGAATTTTCTTGTTGTACTAAATACCTTTTCTGTATCTGCAAAATTTTGTCTTGTGGTTGAACAGACCACAGATTTCACATTCTTTTATCTTTTCTTTCAAAGACAAGTTTCTGACTGTATTGATTGGTTTTAGTTCATCAGTAGTTTTCAGGTTCTCAACTGCTGATGTAGTTGAAACTACTGATGGCTTAATGTTAGATTTTATCAGTACTTCTGAAGAACTTTCTTTGTGAGTTTTTAGAAAGTTTTCATGGAAAGATGTGCATTCTTTCTCTTTAGAAGTTTCACCTGAAACAATTTTTCTCCCATCTTCAGTTGTTTTGGGGGAAAAATCTGTTGGTGTTTCAGTGTGATTGTACCCTATGCCAAACCTAACATTTGAAGCACTTTGTTTGTTTAGCAATAGTTGGTACCCTTTACAGGATTCAACCCATTTTTCACATGTGACCTTGGTTTCAGCAAGCTCTTGTCTGACATTTCCTAGGTCATTTATCATAATTTTAATTTGTGCTTGGGTTTCAATAGCAGTGTTAGTTAATTCAGAAACTTCTTTTGTTTTTGCAGAAAGTTTTCTTTCTAAATCACATTTCATCTGAGTGAATTTTCTCTCAGAGTCATTTGCTTTACCTTGTAAGTGCACATTAGTCTCTCTTATGAGAGCAAAAGATTCTTTACAAGAAGTTGAACAAAGTTTTGTCAAAGATTCTTTTGATACCTGTGACAAGGCAGATTTTGAGGTGCATCCCTCAAATGCCATCAAGGCAAAGTTCTTTCTGCCATTGTCAGGCTCTCCCCAGTTGATGTCAAACATCTTGTTGTCTGCATCAGGGTTACACTCAGTAGTGTCAAAAGGAAGACTGCTCCAGTCAACATACCCTGAAGTAAATAAACTTTGTTGTGAGGGTTGTTGAGTCTGTAGAGGTGGTTGAGCAGCTGGAAAGGGAGGGATTGATTGTTGGCTCTGCATCTGTTAAGCAGGCATCTGTACATATTGTACTTGTGGCACATATTGGTGTTGTGGAGCTTGTGCCTGTACAAAATGTGCACTCCCTTGTGTTCCATTATTCCTGTTATAACTGGGGTTAAAATTGTTTCCAGACTGAGATTGGTTAAAGCTAGAGCTTCTACACTCTCTAGAAAAGTGTCCCAACTTTTGACACTTGTGACATCTAAGTTTAGATTTGTCAAAACCAATTTTTGTTGAGCTGTTGAGTCCTGGAAACTTCCTTCCTGACCTTTTGTAAAATTTGTTTGTTTTTAAACTTAACATGGCCAGTTGGTGTAGAATATCCATTTCTTCCAAGTCATCACTGCTGAAATTTTTTAAATCATCCATGATAAAACACATGTTATCAGCAGTTTGACTAAAATCATTATTGTCATAACCTGGGAATGATCTTTCAGATAAGATCCCAGCAGTTATGTCAATATGGTCAAAAGATCCAAAACTATTTGAACAAGTTGGTGAGTCTTGTCCCAATAGTGCTGTACTACCTGGTCGATAGTCATCAGCAGTTTTACCAGAACTTTGTAACTTTTTCTTTTGATCAATTTCTCTTTCAAAAGTAAGTAATCTCCCATGAAGTTTTGTAAGAGTGAGGGAGCTAAAGTCTGGTGAAGATCTTAAGACTATAGAGTATGTTTCCCATTTTTCAGGTAAAGACCTTAAAAATCTATGAAGCATAGATACAGTTGTGTAGGTCTGACCATTTAATTTTAGCTCAGATATTAATGAGGAGAATCTTTCAAATTGTTGTGTTAAAGTTTCCCCATTAATGTGAGCAAAAGTTTCATATTGTTGAGCAAGGATTTCTCTGGTGTTGGCAATCACCTCTTCAGTTCCTCCAAACTGTTCTTTGGGGCAGTCCCAAAGCTCTTTGGCACTATCACAATGTAATAGGCCAGAGTAGATTTCATTTGGGAGTGCCATTGCCAACATAGAGAAAGCTTTAGCATCAAGCTCAAGTTTTAGGAAATCATCATCTGTATAGTCTTTTGGGTCTTTTGGGTCTTTTGGTATTTCTTCTTTAGTTTCAAGATTGATATTTACTGATTTATGAGGACCATATATCACAGATTTCCAGCAACCTGTGTTGGTCTGTGATAAGGTATGTGCCATTCTCCTTTGCCAGATATTATATTCATTTCTTACTAGCATAGCAGGTTTATTGGCAGAACCAGTATTATGAGGATCCATTTTAAAGAGTATTGATTTGTCAAATATCTCTTAAAGTGATGGATGTTGATAAAAGTGAACTTTTAATCCTTTATTGAATATCAATAAGAGCCTGTGTCTGATTCTCAATGTGTTAGATTGATATGTGATCAGATAAACCAGGTCTCTGATACCAATTGTTGGATCAGTATTGCTCTTTGAATGAACTTGCTAGTGAACACTTAAGTGTTTAGCAAGTTCTTTATCAGGAATAGCACAGCAGAATGATATAAGTTAAAGCTACACTTATCAACAGGAGTTATTACTCCCCTTGGATGTTTGATAAAACTAAAGACAAGTATTTAATGAGAATCTAAGCATTGAATGAGAATGAACACTTAAACAGATTCTCAGTAAATGAAATGGAAATAACAATGATAAGCTTTGAAGGATTTCTGTATTAAAAATCAATGTCTAAAACAGAGGGATGAAACCATCTATTTATAGACTTTACAAATACATGAACCTTGCCAAAAAGCAAGTTCAGAGACAAGTTGTAACAAGTTGCAATCTTGGAACTTGTACAAAAAGTTAAAGTAATACTAAACTAATAAACTACTAAAACATAAGGCGGTGGAAAGATTCTTGAACAAGTGCTGATGAATGACAAACTACTGATGAGTAGTTTGTCTTCAGTAGTTCTTCAGTGAACTGTCTGGTTTGGACTTCAGAACTTCTGATGCATTTCTTCTTCAGTACTTGTAGAATCCTTCTTCAGTACTTTAGTCTTCTTTCTTCAGTAGTTCTATACTTAGAATATTTCAGACAGAAGTGAATTAGACTTAGGTTTCCAAAAGTGGTTTCACCAATCCTCTTTGTCCTAACACCTACGTCACTGTACGACCCACTTTTTGACTATTTTGACATGTGAACGGCCCCTCACTGAGAGTGAGCGGCCCAGATTCTATAAAATAGGATATTTGCCTCTGTTAACTTCATTGAGTTTTGGCTGGGCAATCTGGGGCAATTTTTGGAGCTAAAGAGTTGCTGTAAAGGCGAGGAACAAGCTCAGGAAGCCGTCCAATTCATCTATCATCATCCGATCCATCACATTTGCATTTTTATGGTTTGATCCTATAATCTATTTATGATTCAAATATGATTTTGTATGCTTCTTGTGATGTTTATGTTATAGATTGTACGCCTACGGGTAAAAACACTAGTATTTAGTATGTAAAAACAATCGTTTGTATAGTTTAATCATGTCTTGTATTATATTGGCATTTTTCATGTTTAATCTTGATGATCATAATGCAACCTTGTTTCATTGTTAATGGATTTGTAGTTATGTTGGATTGACTTTGATGATTGTCGTTTGTGTTAGGCGGATACATGTTGAAAAACCGTCTGTTTAATCAACCGGTAGTAGACTGGTTAACTTGTTAATAAGTTTACACCATGAAACTGTAACCGGGTATTGGTTTGCTTAAAGTCAGTAGAATAATGATTAGAAATGCTTATCGGCACGTAAAAGGGTTTTAAAAGCTTAATGGTGTTGTTACTGATCTTTGACACGGCTGATTATCTTTGCTAGTTATTTTGGTGAAAATAGCGATCTTAGTAGATCTGTGTTCAAAGTTGGTAAAATGGAATAGGTTGTGAAATGTTCTACTTTATGCTAGTCTAGGTGGTTGTATTGTGTATTCGGTGTTGCTTTCCTTGATTAGTGAGGTTAGAAAACTCTTAACAGATGACTAACTTATCTTTAGAAGATTTGCATGAGATCATATCAGCTGCTCGCTAATAAACAACTTGAGGTGGTTAACGTGTGTATTCGTGTTAGCTTTCTGTATAGTTGTCATGTTAGGACTCCCGAAAGGGATACTAATTTTCGGAAAATGGGAATGTTGATCACACGCTTTTATATCATATGATATGTAGATGACATGCTAGGATTGGTATATTATAGTCTTTATAGTTATATTTTGTATTTGGAGTCTTACATATGTTAATTTACTGTTTTAGAATTAATTTAGTTAAACAAACTTCCACTTATCTTTTACTGGTAAATCGGGGATAGAGTTTTAGTACCATTGCATCCGCTCGCGTCCATGGATCGATATCTGGTTCTTATCTGTACTTACTACATATATGACAGGGTACACTTGCCTTTTTGTGTGTGTTTTAATGTTAAGGTCTAAACCATTTTTAAGAATATTAAAACCAAACGTGTGTAAAATCAATGCTAAATTATGCATACTGCCGCGAACGTCAAACACTCACCAGACATCTCGGTGGCTTGGCTAAGAGTATAACTCTCTTCTGCTTCAAAGGTTCTAGCAGGGACAGGTAAGTCAAGTACTGCCTTATACCTTAATTAAGCGTCGTTCAAAGGAGAAGTAAGTTTTCAAAATATCAGTAATATCCTTAGGATATAACTATAGAAATTTTTCATAAATTTTGACATCGTATTAAACCTTTACCACTCTGTAGTGAAGACATAGGGATCTCATCCCCAAAAGGAATGGAATCCCTTTTCACAAAAAAAGAATTTTGACTTCCAGGATCTTTCAGATCTAATAACATTAAACAGGAAAGGAGGTTCTTTATGGATAAGCTGAAGAACATAACGGTTTGAGCCGTGTGTTTTCAACTTGTACACATGAGACAGGTCCCCTATACGAAGATGGATGCCATGGTTCTCAATGATCTTATTACAGACCATCAAGATCCTCCAAATCTCAGGCATGGCTTGGGCATAAGCCATTCAAGTTATATCAAAGAACTCTTTGATAAACTGGGGGAATGGATATTTTAAACCCAGCTGGAAAGGTAGGTACAGGAAACAGACCCATATGGAAGATGCAAAATCATATTTTGCACTTGGATAACATATTTTAACCGTTAGAGATATTAACGATAACATATTTTTTGGGACAACTGTTGGTGGTGAAATCCTCTGAATGGATTTACCTCAAATATCCTATGTGACATCCTCGGGATAGTGAAGGACTAAGCAGACTTTAGGATGTAACAGCATTCTGACCTATGTGCATCCCGAGGATAGACTAACAGAATATCTTGTTTTAATATTATTGCAGGTACAATCAATCAATGAAGAATACTTGTAACTCTTCTCCAACGGCTATATTGTATTACTAAGTCAAAAGAGCTGAGGATGCAAGAGTTGTACGTATGAGGCAGGTCCAAGCTCAAAGAAAGAGTCAAACATGTAACCGACGAGCATTAATAGTAGGCGAGAAACAGGGAAACTGTTATCCCAACGTCCATATCAGTTGAAACACCATCAACGGTCACCTGAAACAGTCCACAACCTCATTGAAGATGGCGGATATCATGGGATCTCTTATTTACTTTCGTGTAATTACAAATAGGGGCATGCTGAACGAAAATAGGACACTTACACATTATCAAACACCTGATACTAGCTAGCAAACACCTGATACTCTCTCTATTCACACACACAACACTACACAATCATTGTAATCATAGTTCGTTCATCATACTTCCAAATTTGTAACACTTTTTACCATTTTTAATATTAACAAACAAGGCAGGGGCTTAGACTCCTCCCGAGGTTTTGTGACGGCGATCATCAAGTGATCAAGGGCTTTCCTCATACATCGAGTGTTGTTGGCTTGCTTTCTTTCATTTACATTCAGTTACAATAGTCTTGTGTCAGACAGTTACATCCTCAGGATATAACTATCGATCATGAACCATACCTTTGCCATCCTGAACATAGTTGTCGTATTATTGTTACTTTGTCATTATAAACTGCCATCATGGAAATAACACTGAGTATTTAACACTTTCAACACATTTAACACTCTACCTCACATTTACTAATTTGGAATACAAGATTATTTCTACCAAGTAATTTTTTGACCAAAACAAGTATAATGAATCACATAACAATGACCAAGGACTTAACTCGAACATGTAAGTCAACAAGGGGGTATATACCATAGTACTATTCATTGAAATGCCAGGCCCTCAAAGGTTAATGATTTTGACAAGTCATAGACACACAAATTAACATAAAACAAACACACATGAGAATTGCATTTAGTGAAAGAATAACATTTAGTCATAGTGTACATGAATAGCCCCAAAAGAGTAAAACATGAAAAAGGAGAAATATATACTCACCTTCTTTATAGTGACGAACGTGTAAGGAATTAACAGAGGCCGATATAATTCCTAAAACTTGAATCATGCATCACGAATTCCTAAAATATTATCGCAACATTAATTTAGTTCTAACTTCCTAATTGCTCAAATTTGTATCTATTAGCATTTAGTAAAATCTTTGCAACCCTTTTTAACTAAATAGACATTTGACAATAACTATTTATCAAAATATAAAACAAAAACCATTTGTCTTTAATATAGTAGATATGTACGTAAGTGTATATAAAAGTTTAGATATTTATAAATCAATTATGTGAGCTCTTGAACGATGATTGTTATTGGTGATAAAAGAATAATATATCAATTTAGAGATATCAACATAAATCTTTGATAATAAAAATCCATGTATGAAAAGTTTGACATTTCAACCATTTCCCAGTAAAACCTTTGCCTATGTCTCTTTTCTTTGAGATACCAACAAACATTACAAAAAAAAATTAAAAAGAAAAGAAACACCCACAAATTCCATATCTATGTAAAGGGGTTACCTTGGAGAATTTGAGTGGCGCGGAGATGTGGACAATGCGGCGGCGTATGGTAGTGGCTTCGAATGGTGGGGTGTGACACCAGGATGACGCGACCGTTGGACTCGGGTAAACAAGCGGTAGCCACGGTGGTGCTGGTGGTTGTGTCAACCGGTGCGTGACAATGGTTGTTCGTGAATCAAATGACTTAAGAAATAATGGCGCGCTAACTCGTACCAAAGGAATCTATTGATTCGTCCGCACAAAATGTTTGCGAGTTGCGATGATGCGGTTGTGGTTAAGGCAGATTAGTGCGCCACAACGGAGTAACCGTAGTAGTGTGCAACATTGTGTCGGGGGGGGGGGGAATAAAGCTGGTCGTGATGGTGTGCCGAAACCATTTGGAGGACTCCAAGTTTTATAGAACTTCTTTATTCGTAGGTTTCGATTTGCCCATTATTGCTACTAGTAATTTGTTTTAATTTGGTCATAAATTTTCAGTTGGTGGTTTCAAGTCAAAGAAAACAACAGGGATAAATGCATTTTTCAATGTTCATTTTCATGTTCATAATAATTGATACCAAATGTATTATGGAAGTACTCTTTCACATTTTAGCTTAGTATGAACTTTTTTTTTTCATCATCCATTTCGAATGATGTTTCCTTATACGTATTTGATTAAAACAAAGATTCGAGTCGTAATTAATGCAATGATAAACATTGAATTCGATCTTTTCATTAAATACGAAAACGATTCAAAATTTCAAGGATAAAAATAGAAACACTAGAATATATGAAGGACTATTATCGACAACTTGGCAAAGATAAGGGTGTAGATTGTCACATGTATCCTTACTAGGTCATTTTTTTATTATATCAAACAATATATTGTTCATAGTTAATGTCACCATTAATGTTTCTTTATATTTTCATATATATGTTATGGGACATGTGGTGACGTTCTTCAACAATGACGATAAAGATAAAAAGGTTAACGCTGATAAAAAGAGGTTGACAATGGAAATGCAGGATAACGAGTATGAATTGTTGTTTACTATATATATTTATTGTTTACATGATTAATATAAATTCAATAGAATTCGGTATATCACTAAAATAATTTTTACTTTTTGAAGGGGTTTGAACATTTATATAACCTTGTGGGATACGTATGCAATCGAGATGTCTAAATATGTCGATACGCATCAAAATGAGAAGCAAATTATTATAATTCTGTTGTTTGGCCGCTTGAAGTTTTATAATGGTTTTTACATTTATTAAATAAATATACGTTTACTACTTTAACTATTTTACATAATACTTTGAATTTTAATTTTAATAGTGTTTTTATGTAGGAAAACCCTATGTTTCTAATTCTTTTGGAGATCGTGTTAGTCGATTGTTTATTAATGATAATATTGAAGATATTAACATGTACAACAAAAAGTAAACACTATTATGTTTTACAACTATTCACAGTAGGTTTTACATATAACTAAAATCGTGTAAAATCATTTTTTGTTTACGTCAATTATATTTTATGAAGCAGGTTGGCTAAGAAAATGGCTGATAATCATTCATTGTGTCATCGACCATATGACACGTCTATGTTCTGTTCTGATGAAGATGATTTTCTTCATAACACTCATGTTAGTAAAATTAGTAATATTTGGGGAATACAAGAAGTAAGGCTAATGTTACTGGTTTGAAATATGCTATAATTTTTTTTTACTATTACTGTGTATATATTTACTAAGAGTATGGTTACATTGATATAAAATTAGCATACCAATGGTTGCCACAATTAAAGATGCATTTAATTGTATTACGAATTGTGAACTTTTTGTTTTTTTTTTTTTGAAAATTGACTTTCATTAAAATATAACACTACCGACGACTATCCCCAAGACGGAGAAAGACGCCGAAGGCCAAAAACAACCAACAAAATCACATTACATCAAAACGGCACCATCTATGCCAATCCACAACCCCTAACTTAAATCTATATTTGTACCAAAGAAAACCCAAGGACTTAATATCCGCAACCAACTCCACAACCTTCGTATCCTTTGCGGAGAAAATCTTGTCATTCCTAGCACGCCAAATCCTCCAACAAGTAATGATGACAATACCGTGAATGATCGATCTAATACCCCCCGTCACTCCGTTAACCTTATGTAACTCCACCACATCGTTAACGTGGAACAAAAAAGGCCTAGGGATCTTGCACCATGACGCAATCGCATTCCAAACTGCCGTCGAAATAATACACCCGGTTAATAGGTGTTCAAGCGACTCTTCGCTACTCTCACATAACACGCAAACGTGGTCGCCACACTGGATATGTCGCCTAGCCAAAGCTACCTTGGTTGGTAAACGATCTAAAACCGCCCTCCACATAAAAATATTACATTTTTTTGGAACCCAATCACTCCATTGGAAACAAAACGTCCCAACACCCACTTCGGCCCTGACCATCCATTTTTTTATGGACGACACATTAAACTCTTTGCTACCACCACCCGCCCAATTCCAAGAATCCTCTCGATCGACCATCTCAACCCCTTCAAGCAAAATTTCCAACTCACGCTTCTCGGACAACTCCTGTTGAGTAGTAGGAACTCTAATCCAGTCCCAAAAAATGCGACGAGACGATCCAGAAACCACTAGACGATCCCCAGCGAAGGCAGTTTTATGTTTCTCTAACGCATATAAGGCTGGAAATTTCTCCAGCAAAAGCTCTGAACCAAGCCACAAGTCCAACCAAAACCGAATATGTCTACCATTACCAATAGTCGCCCGAATCACTCTATTAAAACCCACTCCATCAACCTTAAACCTATTCCAAAACATCACACAATTCTTCCAAACCCCTGGCACCCCGCTATTAACCGGAGCAAGCCCCCAAACTCTCGAAGACCCATGAATAGCCGCCACAACTCGTCTCCAAATCGCTTGATGTTCATTGAGAAATCTCCCAAGCCACTTAGCGATCAAAGCTTGATTATTAACCTCCAAAGAAGCAATCCCTAAACCCCCTTCTTTTATAGGTTTTGTGACAACCTCCCACGCCACCCAAGACATCTTTCGAACTTCATCCGAGCCACCCCATAAAAATCGACGCATCAACGCTTCCAAATCATTAATAACCTTCTTTGGAGCCTTAAAAAGCGAAAAATAGTACGTGGGAATACTATCCAACACCGATTTGATAAGTGTTAACCGACCGGCAATAGATAAAGAATTAACTTTCCATTTAGAAAGTCTCGTTTTAAATTTAGTCACAACCGGCTCCCAGTTAACCACCCTGTTCATGTTAGCGCCAACCGTAATACCGAGATAAGAAAAAGGAATACTACCCGCCTTACATCCCATACTCGCAGCTTGGTGACTGATCTCATCATCTTCTACTCCAACACCAAATAACACTGACTTATGCAAATTAATTTTAAGGCCCGAGCATAAGTAAAAAATGCGAAGAATACGTTTCAAATTATCGAAATTGAAAGCAGACCACTCTCCCATAATCATTGCATCATCCGCATATAGGAGGTGGGATAATTTGGGACCATCATTAGGAAGAGAAATACCATGAAACGCTCCTATATCACATGCTTGTTTCATCATACCTGAAAAAGCCTCCATCAAAATAATAAAGAGAAAAGGAGACAGCGGATCACCTTGACGAATGCCTTTATGACACCCAAACTCGAAAGTAGGGGAACCATTAACAAGAACTGAAGCTCTAGTTGCCATTAAAATACCGCGAATCCACTCACACCAAACAGAAGAAAAACCCATCTGCGCGAGAACCGACAACAGGAACTCCCAATTGACATTATCATAAGCTTTATCGAAGTCAATTTTGAACATGAAAATTCTTCTATCCCTCTTTTTTGCCCACGCTATGACTTCATTAGCCACTAGGGGGCCATCAAGAATATACCTCCCAGACAGGAAAGCTGACTGATGCTCTGAAACTACCTTGTTCATAACGGTTTTTAACCGGTTCACAAGCACCTTCGACACCGTCTTTAAAATACAACCAATGAGACTTATCGGTCTGAAATCTCCCAACGACATCGGATTATTAACCTTCGGAATCAAAGTAATGAAAGAAGACCCAACTCCCGGACAAAATCTTTTAGAACTATGAAAATGCGCAAGAATGTCCAAAAAATCCTTCTCGAATAACTCCCAAAAATACCGAATGAACCTAAAATTGAATCCATCCGGCCCAGGAGCTTTATCACTGCCACATTCAAAAACTGCTTTCTTGATCTCACTCGAAGAAAACTCACAGGTCAGCGAATCCGCCTCCGCCATAGATAAAACCGAGAAACCATAACCAACCAACCGGGGCCTATGTTTGATATTTTCTTTAAATTTACCGGAGAAAAAACGATACACTTCCTTCTTGATGAGAATCGGGTTTGTTTCCCAAACACCATTAACTACCAACCCTGGGAAGTGATTAGCAGCTTTGCGTTTATTAATGAAACCATGGAAATAGTGCGAATTTTCATCACCATGAGTGGCCCAGTTACAACGCGCCTTTTGCTTCAAGTCTCGATAGGCAAAAAAATCCAATTCGCCTAGCCGTCTTTTAATTTCACTTAACGACCAAATCTCTTCTTCTAGCAAATCCCGAACCTCCATGGCTTGATCCAACCCTTTCATCTCTTGCTCCAATAAAACCCGTTCCTCCTTTTCTTTGGCTTTACAATCAATCGACCATTTCGTAATAGTATCTCGCAGCACCTTGAATTTAGACAATAATTTAGCATCCGGGGTCCCCTCAAACGAACCATCATCAATCGTCTTCTTAACCAGCGAACCAAACTCTTCTCTACCAATCCAAGAATTAAAAAACCTGAACGGTTTGGGACCAAAATTCCTGGCGGCACTGATTTTTAAAACCAACGGACTGTGGTCCGGCTTGTTCCTTTCGAGAGCCAAATATTCCGCACACGGCCACTCCATAAAGAAATCCCAATTAACGAAAATTCTATCAATGCGGCTCAATTTATTACCTGCAACAAATGTAAAACGCCTCCCTTTCAAGGAGTACTCATGAAGATCAGATTCATCAATAAAATCATTAAATTCATTAGCTTCGCCCACGTTAAATACAGAATTCCGTCTATCCTCGGCACACCGAACCGAGTTAAAATCGCCTGCCACAATCCACCTCCCATTTCCCTCCCCGATAAGATCACAAATTTCCCTCCACAACACCCGTTTAGCAACAATACTTTGAGGAGAGTAGACATTTAGAATGTGAAACAAACTCGTCTTCCCTTTCATCGTACCCGACACTAACAACCAATTATTATTCTTTACCACCCTCTCCATAGAAAAAACACGCGGATCCCATACCGATAATAACCCACCCGACCTTCCAGAAGACGGAACCCACTCAAAAGAATGGTCACCGTACCCCCAAAAACGCCCCACATCCACCGAATCCATAGATACAAATTGCGTCTCTTGCAAAACAGTAAAACTAACCTCATGTTGCACCCGAAGACCACGAAACCATTCAGCTTTGCTCGAATCCCCTAACCCACGAATATTCAATGACATAACATTCATTGAACACCAACTTGATACCCTTCGGAAAAAAGAACATCTTGAACTTCAGAAGCGAAATCCTGTAAGTTCTCAACGCCAAGCGCCCTGCTTAAATCAATGGTCTTCTCGGATTCTACATAAATCGGACTTTGTTGGTGTAAAGGTTCATCATCATTGTGCGCAGCTACATTCACCACAGTTCGAGCTTCCGCGGAATTAGACGGCATCCTTTTATTAAGATCTGGAGTTAAAAATACTCCATCCGCATCAGACTCGTTACTCCCAGCCGTCTCCAAGGGAGCTTGAACAATCCCGATAAATCTATCGATATCGAACACGTCGTTATTCTCCCTTGAGCGCTTCTTAGGGCGCTCACTAGAGCCGCTACCCCCACTTCGGTTAGTGTTTAAGGATTTCCGTCTAAATTTCTTACGTCCCGTACCTTTCGCCGCAGAAACACTTGTACTATCACCCACATGAATGTCAACCAACATCTCCTTTGTAGGATCCTGAACAACCGTATCGTCCCTAACCTCCTCCTGGACAAACATCGACACATTATCAACAACATTCTCCCTAACCTCCTCATTAGAACAAACATCCGCACCATCTTCCACATTAATGTCCACGGCATTGTTAGATGAAGGCTCGTTTACGTTAAAGCATTCACCCTCTTCCACAGAAACATCTTGACCCTGAAAATCAGATCCTTCATACCTATCCTCCTCCGGAGTAACCGAGCTATCATCCTCATCATCCGTATCTACACATTCCGGCATCCATTCCCCTACATCTTCATCCACCCACACTCTAAACAAACGTCCCCTCCATGTAATATCCACCCGATCGGAGATACGTTTACATTCTTTGCTCAACACCGCAACTAAAGCATATGAAAAATTTTTATCGTCACCTGACAAGGAAGCCAACTGAACTACCGTGCCATACCGTCTGCCCACTGAATCAAACACCCCATCAAGAGCCAATTGAGGAGGGATCCCATGAATTTGGAGCCACGCAATCCTACCCTCCTCTACGATTACATTTTCAGACCATACATGTAACCCCTCAAACCAATTGCTCCACGACTGTTTATCCTTCATAAAAGCTTCCCTTACCCCACTGTCATAGAAAACTAACACCACTGATAAACCACCCAAATATTTGATATCCAAAGCCCTCCAACCACACCTTCGAATAAGTTTTTTCAACGAGACTAACGTATGGAAATTCACCACTCTACCCGTTAGAGCAACCTCCTTCCAATGAGAAAATCGCTCCAACGAATCATCCACTTTAATTACGTCCACTTTATTCCGATTAAGCAACGAATCAAGAAAAGATCTGCCATTACCTACAGGAGTATTCCCAACAGATCCTTCAAACATAGGATTATCGTGTACATTAGGTTGTGCATGGCCGCTAGGTTTAGCATGATCATGCACAGGGTCCGGCGCCGTCTTCCTCTTGTCACCATGATCAGACCTGTCAACTTTCACTCCATCCACGAATCGAGCAAGCGTAATGAACAGCTTATACGACCCGATCCACACATCCGATAACTCCTCACTCAACCGTTTAACATCTTTAACGTCAGAGAACGATACAAACGCAAACCTCTTGCCCCATTTATCCAATTTCCTAGCGATATAAGACCCTTCATACCGACCATAACTACCCATCACCTCTTTAAGATCTTGCGAAGAACACTTCGGGGGAAGATTTGAAACGAAAAACTTCGACAAAACCTTGTGAATACCTGGAGCCTGACGATCAGTGTGTTTCCCTTTCCGATTTCGTGCTTGTTCCCATTCTTCAGAATCCATGCCGCCGTAAAGAATCGCCCGAAGGATACGGAGCGATTAGGGTTTTTTTTTTTTTTTTTTTTTTTTTTTAATTGTGAACTTTTTGTTAGCCTCTTATTTTTTGTATGTCTGTCCATGCTAAAGATTTGTAAACGGATAGTTTTGTTGTGTCCATGTTATTTAAAAGATGATTTATTTTTATGGTTTAATAATACAACAATCAAACGTTACCTGATTATTTTAAGGCTGTTTTTTGCCGAACATAATATTTTAGTTTTATAATAACATGTTTATACTTATACGATATTATTCCTTTTACCTGTAATGATTAGTGTAAATAACCATTCGTGTAGATAATTACAATTAAATATATATATTTTTTGTCATCCGAAAATAATATAAACCTAATAAGATTTCAAGTTTGACCCACTAATTCTAATATTTATACAGGAGTAGCCTGTGATGTTGTTGGGGACTATTAAAAACCTATTCAAATAATTTGGGTGGCACTACATGGGCTGTCCCAAATGTACAAAAAAATGTGGTATAGAGTACAAAATCCGTGAAGTTGGCGAAGGAAGTGCCGAACTGTCAAACAAGTCGTTCCTACACCAAGGTCATATTTGTTTAAAAGATATGTAAATTTTTTAAAAACGTACTTCTGATTAAAAAACATATAACTTTAAGATTTACATGTTTATTTTTCCAGATTTGAAATTCAGGTTCGTGTCCAAGATGTGAACGGTGCTATTTCACTTACATTATTTCATCGTGACGCTTCACAACTTCTTAACAAAAGCGCTTCTGAATTGCTTGATGAGAATACAGTATTTTATATTTTTTTTTAAAAGAAAGCACATTTCATTATTAGTGTTTCTTTAATCTAGTTTTTGTACTAATATTAGTTTGTTCAGATTCTCCTTTTAAATAGCTTGGTGATACAGTTAAATATCCAGAAGAAATCAGTATTTTGTTGGAAAAAGAATTTGCTTTTAAAATCTTTGTTTCCGACTTCAATTTAAACAACAAATATGATGTTTATGGTGTAACCAAGTTCAATTCTGTATTTATATTTTTTTTTTGTCAAATTAAACTTTACTTAGTCGATATATCCATTATTTCAGTACATTAAACTGTTAGATGACATTTTGCATTTAACATCAAAATTCATACATATTGCATTATCAAACACTAGATTATACCCCGGGAGCGTCCCGGGTTGAGAAATTTAATATGATACATTAATTTTACATATGAAATAGACTGATGTATAACTCTAATATTAATATCTAACCAAAAACAAATTAACAATGTACAACTCCAATGCTAACACCTAACCTAAAAGAATGTAGAACTTTAATGTAACTCTAATATTAACACCTATCCTAAAGACTAAACAAATGTACAACTATAATATACTAATATTGATACCTAACTTAAAACAACGTATAACTCTATTAACATATTTGGCTATGGTTGAAAAAAAATTCATATTTACTGATTTGAACATAATTACTAACTTGCATATACATGATTAATGATTTACCTGAACACTTTGTGTTTTTTTTCCTGTATGAACAAAACCCAAAAAAAAAAAATCTCTGTTTTTTATATAGCAATATGGTACTCGTTGGAAAGATAATAAAACGCTCGTTAATTTAGTGTAATTTTTTTCTTTAAAAAATCTCGTATATTAAAGATATTAACGTTTAAAAATTATGGGAGGAAACATGAGGGTGAAAAATCCAATTTTGTTTTTAAATTATTTTTTTCCTAAAATATCTCAATGTCACATGGGATGACACATGGCAGACTCAAATAAGATAATGTCTCTTTGAGTGTCATGCCATTAAAATGGTTTTGGTTTATTATATGGATAGATAGATAGATAGATAGATAGATAGATAGATAGATAGATAGATAGATAGATAGATAGATAGATAGATAGATAGATAGATAGATAGATAGATAGATAGATAGATAGATAGATAGATAGATAGATAGATAGATAGATAGATAGATAGATAGATAGATAGATAGATAGATAGATAGATAGATAGATAGATAGATAGATAGATAGATAGATAGATAGATAGATAGATAGATAGATAGATAGATAGATAGATAGATAGATAGATAGATAGATAGATAGATAGATAGATAGATAGATAGATAGATAGATAGATAGATAGATAGATAGATAGATAGATAGATAGATAGATAGATAGATAGATAGATAGATAGATAGATAGATAGATAGATAGATAGATAGATAGATAGATAGATAGATAGATAGATAGATAGATAGATAGATAGATAGATAGATAGATAGATAGATAGATTGATTGATTTAGTAACCAAAACAAATTGCATAATACAATTCTCATTTCCTACTTTTTTCATTTTACTTTCGGGTAAAACGTAGGTCTCACGGGACACTAACCTAGTAAAAAGTTAAAATCGTAAGTTATTTTGCTTTGCCGAACACTTTTTATTAACTTAGAGCATGTTTGGCTCTCCTTATTTCCACCTCCTTATAACTTATAACTTTTCCAAAAATTAATAAGTTACAAAAAGTGTTTGGTAAAAGGAAAAGGACTTTTTGTTTTAACTTTTTGTAAGCCTATGATAAGTTGTTTTGGAAAAGTAAGGGATAAGTGACTTTTTGAACCTCCTTATAACTTATTGATAGTTATTTACCTACATGCTCTTATTATATTCTTACACCCTCCCTCCTTATACCCTTTTTGGTCATTTTACCTAAATAAGTTAAACCAAACACTTTTTTACAAACTAACTTATCAACTTATTGTTTTTCCTCACCACATAAGCTAATCCAAACACTTTTTTAAAAACTCATTTTAAAAAAGTCATAAGTTAATAAGTCATTTTAACAAAAAAGTCTTTTTTGCCTCAAATAAGTTTATCCAAACATGCCCTTAGGATGTGAAAGGCTCCGTCTATTCCCACCCCCCACCTTCTATTTCCACCCCCCTCAAAGCGCCTCGCTTAGGCCTAAGCGAGGCGCTTTGAACTCATTCAGAGGTGGTCAGTACGAGGGGCAGAAAAAGCTGATTTTTAATTCGAAGCGCCTCGCTTAGGCCTAAGCGAGGCGCTTCGGATCAAAAAAAAAAAAAATTTTTTTTTTTTGGTCTTTTGAGTTAGTTTTTTGTTTTTTTTTAATATAATTATTATAAAAAAATGTTCTTTTGACAAACGTCTGGCTAACCTGAATTTCCTTTGGATCAAAATGTCAACTTTTTCCTGCCACCCTCGTATGGTTTGGCTAACCTGTCCAGTTATCAATCTCACTGTCCAACAACTGAATTTTACTTGCTTGCATGAAAAGTAATGATCAGGAACATTCCAAATAACCGTCCAATTTCAGCTTTTGTTTAACTCATGATAGATCCACCAAATCATTTCTTCAAGTTCATTTCACCAAAAAAGGCATAATTGTAATGATCAGAAACATTCCAAATAACTGTTCAATTTCAGCTTTTGTTTAACTATTGTAGCAACTTCCATAGAGAAGTTATCAATCTCACTGAGATGATATCTTCTCTTTAGGTTTTGGAATTAATGAGACAACTTTTCAGTTGTTATTTTAACTATTGTAGCAACTTCCATAGAGAAGTTATCAATCTCACTGAGATGATATCTTCTCTTTAGGTTTTGGAATTAATGAGACAACTTTTCAGTTGTTATCCGAGAGATAGCGGTCAACGATGAAGACAACCTGAAAACAACCGGATACCATGGATCAGAGAGATTCAAGCTAATTAAACTCATATCTCAAGTCGGTGCAAGTTATGTTGTAGCTCATATGTTATTATCTCTTCTCTTATTCTCTCTTTCTCAAGTTCTCGATGGATTATTGCTCTCATATCATGGATCAGAGAGATTTAAGCTAATTAAACTCATATCTCACTGTAATGATCAAGAATATTCCAAATAACTGTATAATTTAAGATTTTGTTTAACTAATTTAGCAACAGTCCAAATAACTGTAATGATCGCTACGGTTAGTGGATACCATGGATCAGAGAGATTCAAGCTAATCAAACTCCGGGCAACCCTTGTTTGATTATACTCATGTACAACCTTTATCTCTTTATGTATGAATAGTGACCCTCTGACAATGATCAGAAACATTCCAAATAACTGTAATGATCGCTACTGTTGATTGGTATATAGAGAGCAAACCGACGATCATTCAAAATTTAAAGTTACCGCTAACCTCTGCGCCATCATCGTTGACAGATATCTCTCTGAGATGATAGCTTCTCTTCAGATTCTGATTGCACCGGTGGAATTGGAATTGGAATTAATGAGACAACTTTTCAGTTGTTATCCGAGAGATAGCGGTCAACGATGAAGACAACCTGAAAACAACCGGATACCATGGATCAGAGAGATTCAAGCTAATTAAACTCATATCTCAAGCCGGTGCAAGTTATGTTGTAGCATCTTTGATCATCTTCTTTGTAATTACTTTTTATTGTTTCGGGTTCCCTTCCATCGTTGACAGATATCTCTCTGAGATGATAAAGGTAGATCATGGAAAGTTGAACTCAAGAAAACAAAGATGAAACCGATTGTTAAAAGTATCAAGACTATGAAATTAGTAAAACAACTGAATTTTACTTGCTTGCATGAAAAGTTCAATTTCAGTTCAAACTTTTCAAACACCTACAACATCTCAAGAGTCGAGGTCCTCTGAAAAAGACATCGTACAATGATTTGGACTTGCAAATATTTGGACTTGACAGATATCTCTTTGAGATGACAGCTTCTCTTCAGATTCTGAAAGTGGGTACCATGGATCAAAGAGATTCAAGCTAATTAAACTCATATCTCAAGGTGGACTTAAGCACCTGAACGGGAAGTTGAAATTTTGAATGATGTTTGTCGACTGCACCGAACACACTACAATTATTCACTATTTTATACATACAACACAACTTCATCGTTGAACGTACTGTCTGCTTTGATCTTGATCTTCACACTTGCTTTTGACAAATCCATTGTTGTTTCCATAGACATTTAAGCAAACAAACAAACAAAAAGATGTTCGATCGGTCTTTGACAATCCCTTAACTAGTACTACCTGAATTCAAAAGGAGGCAAATCGTTTGAAATGGTGAATACATCTTCTTTGACAGAATTGGGATCATAGATTGACCAACTTGTCATAGAGTTTTGACTTCCCATATATGCTTGTTTTGTATCTGGTTCCATGTTGTTTGGATGATTTGCATGGAGGGTTAGAGAAGGGGAAGAGAGAAAGTTAAGGAATATTATATAGGAATTGGAGAAGTATTTAATATATAATGTGAAAGTATTTAATATATAATGTGAAAGTATTTAATGATTATTTAAAGGGTGGGAAATGTGCCTAGGGAGTTACGTGCATTATCTAGTATTGAAACTTGCGATTAAATAATATATTAATACATCAATGGACTACACTCACGGTATGTGCATCACGTATTTTCATTCTTTCCTTGATCTGCAATATTTGAAAATTATCATTTCTTGACATGCTTGGTAACACCTTGACTGCAATATTTGAAAATTATCATTTCTTGACATGCTTGGTAACACCTTGATCTGTAATATCTGAAAATTATCATTTCTCAAAAAGTAATTAAAAACACTTAAAAATGAATTAAAAACAATTGTTGCGAGTTAGGTTTAGTCGGAGGACCACGTACAATGATTCATCAAAGTTGTACAAAGCTGGATGTTTTTACTGGAAAACCAAAACGAGCAATTAACGAAGCGAAACGGAGAGATATAATTTTCTTGGCTTGGAAACAACTTAAAAGAACCAAAAATGAATTAAAATTATTTTTTGGTGATTAACAGATAATTTTAAAGAATTAAAAGAAATTCAAATTTTTTTAAAAAAAAGGCCAAAGCACCTCGCTTTGGTCAAAGCGACGCGCTTTAGTGCCTCGCTTTGACCAAAGCGAGGTGCTTTAGTGGTTTGATTAGACCACAGGCGCCTCGCTTTGACCAAAGCGAGGCGCTTTGGCCTTTTTTTAAAAAAATTTGAATTTCTTTTAATTCTTTAAAATTATCTGTTAATCACCAAAAAAAAAATTTAATTCATTTTTGGTTCTTTTAAGTTGTTTCCAAGCCAAGAAAATTATATCTCTCCGTTTCGCTTCGTTAATTGCTCGTTTTGGTTTTCCAGTAAAAACATCCAGCTTTATACAACTTTGATGAATCATTGTACGTGGTCCTCCGACTAAACCTAACTCGCAACAATTGTTTTTAATTCATTTTTAAGTGTTTTTAATAACTTTTTGAGAAATGATAATTTTCAGATATTACAGATCAAGGTGTTTCCAAGCATGTCAAGAAATGATAATTTTCAAATATTGCAGATCAAACATTTAAAGATATATTAACAAACATTTAAAAATAACTTTTCATGCAAAGCAGGTAAAATTCAGTTGTTTTACTAATTTGATAGTCTTGATACTTTTAACAATCGGATTGTTTTTCGAGATAAAGGAACTAAGTTGCAAATACGATAATAATCAAACTCATATCTCAAGCCGGTGTAATTACTTTCAAGTTTTTTAGAATCATTGAAGACACCACATCATTGTACAAACCGACGATCATTCAAAATTTAAAGTTACCGCTAACCTCTGTGCCATCATCGACTACAGCAAACCGACGATCTTCCTCCACGGCACTCCTAATGGGCCTCTCTTTATTTCACGGTACGATTTGTGTTTTTGTTGCTTTATAAATAATAAGTTTTGTGTTTATCAAACCCTAACGTCTGAGCAATGATTTATTAAATCGTTTTACTAATTTCCGATTCTTGATACTTTCATAAATCGTTTTACTAATTTCCGATTCTTGATAATAACAAATTATTATAATAATAAAACAAAGGAACTAAATTACAAATATAATAAAAAAAATAATAATAATAATGTAATATAGTCATTGTTAATGCTCAAAAAAGTCAACCTTTGTTGACTCATAGGAGTCTTGAAGACGAAATGAATTTTACAAGATACTTGAAACAAGGTATGGATATGGAGAATAAATATTTGACTATACGTGGTTGATGATGTCAAGTTTAAGTCGTTGATTCATTTAAAAATCGAAAACGCCTATCGTTGTAGCTCATATGTTATTATCTCTTCTCTTATTCTCTGTTTCTCTAGTTCTCGATGGATTATTGCTCTCATATCGACTCTCACAATTATTCACAATTTTATACATACAACACACCTTCATCGTTGACCGTAATGATCAGGAACATTCCAAATAACTGTATAATTTCGTACAAGATTCCTATGCAAGCAAGTCAAATTCAGTTGTTAGACCAACTTGAGATATGAGTTTGATTAGCTTGAATCTCTTTGATCCATGGTATCCAGTCTTCTTGATCTTGATCTTCACACTTGCTTTTGACAAACGTCTGGCTGACCTGAAGTTCCTTTGCAACCAGGTAAAAAGGAACTACGTTGCTACGGTTAGTGGATACCATGGATCAGAGAGATTCAAGCTAATCAAACTCCGGGCAACCCTTGTTTGATTATACTCATGTACAGCCTTTATCAGGTTCTTTTGGCCACAGGTACAGAAAGGTTATAAATGTTCATGTCGTTTCAGGTTGCCTTCATAGTTGACCGATATCTCTGACAATGATCAGAAACATTCCAAATAACTGTAATGATCGCTACTGTTGATTGGTATATAGAGAGCAAACCGACGATCATTCAAAATTTAAAGTTACCGCTAACCTCTGCGCCATCATCGTTGACAGATATCTCTCTGAGATGATAGCTTCTCTTCAGATTCTGATTGCACCGGTGGAATTGGAATTGGAATTAATGAGACAACTTTTCAGTTGTTATCCGAGAGATAGCGGTCAACGATGAAGACAACCTGAAAACAACCGGATACCATGGATCAGAGAGATTCAAGCTAATTAAACTCATATCTCAAGCCGGTGCAAGTTATGTTGTAGCATCTTTGATCATCTTCTTTGTAATTACTTTTTATTGTTTCGGGTTCCCTTCCATCGTTGACAGATATCTCTCTGAGATGATAAAGGTAGATCATGGAAAGTTGAACTCAAGAAAACAAAGATGAAACCGATTAATGTTCTTTATATATGAATAGTGACCCTCTAGCAATATTTGTAATTACTTTCTATTGTTTAGCGCCGATCCGATTGTTAAAAGTATCAAGACTATGAAATTAGTAAAACAACTGAATTTTACTTGCTTGCATGAAAAGTTCAATTTCAGTTCAAACTTTTCAAACACCTGCAATATCTCAAGAGTCAAGGTCCTCTGAAAAAGACATCGTACAATGATTTGGACTTGCAATATTTGGACTTGACAGATATCTCTCTGAGATGATAGCATCTCTTCAGATTCTGAAAGTGGATACCATGGATCAGAGAGATTCAAGTTAATTAAACTCATAGGTAAGAACATTGTGGATGAGGATTGTTTATCTTCCCATTGATTTCAAGTATGTTGCCACACAAAGACGAATGCTGCAACATGAGTTCGACCAAGATGACACACGAAGCTTTAGACTCGAACCGGATCCAAGTATTACTGTAATGATCAGGAACATTCCAAATAACTGTTCAATTTCAGCTTTTGTTTAACTATTTTAGCAACTTCCATAGAGAAGTTATCAATCTCACTTTTCACTGTCCATGTTTACCTTCAACGTCCAACGGTAATGAGTAACCTAGTAACCTCTACAATGATGTGATTTGTTTTTAGATAAGGAGGTATATGTACAATGAACTTTTTACGCTAAATAAAACCGATTAATGGCAGGTTTGCCAGAGGGTCACTATTCATACACACAACTTTTTGCTCTAGTGGTGTGCTCTACCTTTTTGACAAACACCTGGCTAACCTGTCCAGTTATCAATCTCACTGGCAATCATCCGCTGCATGCTTTTCGCAGCCTTCACTGAAAAGAACCCTAGTAGTGGTTTTCATCTCTTTACCTGTAAACTCATATCTCAAGTCGGTGCAAGTTATGTTGTAGCTCATATGTTATTATCTCTTCTCTTATTCTCTCTTTCTCAAGTTCTCGATGGATTATTGCTCTCATATCATGGATCAGAGAGATTTAACCTAATTAAACTCATATCTCAAGTTGGTCTAACAACTGAATTTGACTTGCTTGCATAGGAATCTTGTACGAAATCATTCTCACATGAATATCCTTTGATGAATGTATTAGGGGTTGGAAACTCTGAAGACCAATGACCCTTTGGCAAACCTCCGTTAAGGTCTTCAGAGTTTCCATGGGAAGGTAAACATATATAACATTCTCTTCTTCTTCCCTTACAAATCACTTTGCCATTAATACAAATCACATTGTGCATGACATTACATTCTGCATGTGTCATTTCATAACTTGCACCGGCTTGAGATATGAGTTTAATTAGCTTAAATCTCTCTGATCCATTGTATCCACTTTCAACTAAATCTTTCTCTGATATACTCTATATCAACCGAAATTGAGTATCATCAATCTGGTATTAGTGGTTGGAAACTGTGATGAAAAAGCTGGTGTGTGTTGAACAAGAAGATGATCAAGGATGCTACAACATAACTTGCACCGGCTTGAGATATGAGTTTAATTAGCTTGAATCTCTCTGATCCATGATATGAGAGCAATAATCCATCGAGAACTAGAGAAACAGAGAATAAGAGAAGAGATAATAACATATGAGCAACAACGACGTCGTGTTTTGGAAGCTACAACATAACTTGCACCGGCTACTTTTCAGTTGTTATCAGACGAGGACTTGCCTGTGTTGCCGCATTTAATGAAATTTAACGCGCATACCGCATTCATTGACTTTACGTGGTTGATGATGTCAAGTTTAAGTCATTGACAATGTTGAGGGTTATTACTTTGTTTTTTAATTTTTTTTTAACTTTTTATAATTATTAAATTAAAAAAAAACAACTCAAAACATCAAAAAACTACCAAAATAAATTACCCCCTCCAAGCGCCTCGCTTAGGCCTAAGCGATGCGCTTTGAAGCTGAATTCGAGGAGGTCTGACCCTCGTACTGACCTCCTCGAATTCAGCTCCAAAGCGAGCGAGGCGCTTGAAGGGGGTTAAAATAGAAGGTGGGGGTTTAAATATAACCACCCTGTGAAAAAATGGACCAATGTAGTGACAACACGGGAATCAAGCACTTGCACGATCCTTTTCAGTCACCCATAATAGTTCTATCCTTTATAATCTTCTGTATGATTGTTAGAATCAAAGGGTCAGATCTTTATCAACTTTCATTACCAAATTCTTTACACTGATGCTTAATCACAATCCATTAAGTATTGCTTTATTCTTATTAATCACAATATAAAGTATAAACCCTAGGTTTAATTTTAGATACTGCAGTTGCATCCTTTTATAATTGCTTATAAATCCCCAAATTCTTTACACTGATGCTTTAATACAATCAATATTCAATACAGTATTGCTTTATTCTTATTCATCACAATATATAAACCCTAGTTTCAATTTAGGATACTATACTTGCATGTATTACAATGGCTTATAAATCACCAATACTTACTAAGAACTCAAGAATTTCATACACATAGGAGGCCTTATTTTCGCCAACGATAGAACTGCAGCCGGTAGAATCCACAAACCCTCACCACAGATCAAACCCGAAGCAACCGACGTAGTCATTAGCTCCGCCTTCTTAGCATTAAGCTTTTCCCATACCAACACAATCAAGCTGCCAACACACATGTCGATTGCAAAATATCCGCCGATTAGGAAAGGAACAGCCATGCATATAGGCAATGGCATCCATTTGCCTATTTTTTTAGGTAACAGGTCTTTAATTATGTTGATTGCGACGGCTAAAGCAAAGAAACCGTAGCATAGCTGTAGACAATGGTTTGGTAGAGCTGAAAACCCCTCGATGCTAATGATCGCCATGTTTCTGAAAACTATAGCGAATGGGGCTTTGTATTCGCCTTTAGGGTTACCTACGTCGAATGCTTTGGTGAATAGAGATAGAGATAGAGGTGAGACAACGCAGCCGATCGCAGTTCCAATGGTTTGACTTAGAAGCATTGTTCTAGGTGAAGTTAGTGTGAGATGGCCCGTTTTCAAGTCGTGCATTAATGAGCTTGAAACATAAAGGACTGATTTTAGGACACCGCATCCGACTAAACCTGCAACAACTCCTTGTTGTTTTCCAGCTGTTGCTGCCATTAAAAAGAGCCCGATTTTGCTGTAGTTGTAGGCCATGTCCCAGTCGGTTAGCCCAGTTCCATAAGCGTTACAGAAGGCTAATGATGGCGCGATGATATAGGCTGCGATAAGCGAGTACCATTTAACCTCAGGGAATATTAATGGTATGGTGAATGTGTTTAGGATGATGAATAGGGTGTATCCAATCACTGCGATCCACATGGGTATGCGGTCTTTAATGAAAACTTCGTTTTGTATTCGTTCCTCTTCTGTAATTTCATTCTTGCTACTTACAGCTGCAGGAAGGCAATGATGTTAAACATATAGGTATTAGTTGCAACCATTTGATTGAACTATTGGAGGAAATATATCTCTGATTTACCTAAGTTAAGGTTTTCCCTTTTGAGTTTTCCGTAGATACTCGCGTATGTGAAGTATAATATCTTGATAAAGTTGTAGAGTCCATCACCTAGCAGAAGAGCTATTGAAATAAAGACCTGTTGACCGAAAAATTAGTCAAAAAAATGAAACCGGAGTAAAGAGGGAGGAATATGTGTTGGTGCGACTAGATGTGGCGGGTCTGTTGGATTGGGTAATGGGTCAAAAACTTTATTATCGCAATATTAATCTAACGTTTTTGTTTAAAGCAATACCCTTTGGACTACATTTGACTTTTTATACGCGTTTTCTTTTAATTCGTTTGACCCATTACAGATCAAAACAACCTTAACTTGACCCGTTAATAAGTAAATGATGCGAGGCCGCCTTTTCTAGTGTGTGGTTATCATCACCTTGTAACCATTAATGCTTTCCATACTGCTTTCTGGCACATTACTAGGAAACCATTCTCCTTTCTGCTTTTCGATTTGGGGCCACATTATACCCCATGAAATCACAGCTCCAAACAGCAATGAAAAACTCACAATGTGAGGGCAAATCATCCCAGTTCCCACATAGGTCAAACTAAAGTCAAAGTAAAATCTACACCAAAAGAGGACCCATACTTTAGCATCAAGAGATAGGTAACATATAGGGAGAAAAGAATTCTTACTTTCTTTTCCATGCTTGTAAACCGAACGTCGGGAATTGGGCAAATCCACATTCTCCTTTTCCAGTGTAGAACCACTGAAAGATTGCCCACAAGAAACTAATGGAAAAGTACTTGGAAAAACCTTTGACTTGTTTCCTATGATGTGTGAGATAAAAAAACGTGTTAAGGATGTTGTTTACAACGAAACATTTCAAAATGGTTTATTAGAAATATGTTATAGAAGTACTTCGCCGTCTTGTCTCCCTGATTATGAAATCCATTGATAAGAACAGCTGTGGCTGTGCCACTTGGGAAGATCAACTTATAGTCAACAATCAAGATCTGCCAAATAGAATTCTCAACATGTCAGGAACTAGAGAAACGGGTTAAAAACGGGTCATTCAGTGTATGTCAAGTTGGGCAGGATCAAGTTGGATTGACCCGCAAACACTTTTTCTGATGGTAGTCTAAAACCTTTCAATAAAATGATCTAGGGGGATTATATGTGTGTAAAATAGAATTTGGATGACTTTTAGCTATATTTTTTTTTCTTTGACCTGTTCACAAGTAAACGGGTCAAAATTAACACATTAAATTCACGATCAAAGAGAAAAACAAAGTATGCACCTTTCGGAGTGGGATCAGTACGAACAGACCAGCAAAGCAGCTTAGGAAAGAGTAACCGATTAACCAACCAACATGAAGTTCTTTATAAGTCCCGGGAGAATTTGCTCCTCCCGCTAGCTCATACGTCTTCTTGTTTAGAGCCAGTATGTAAGACCCAAATCCACCTAAATTAGTTCAATGGTTAAGACTTAAGACCAAAAAACATTTACAGAAAACAAGACAGAGACTAAAACTTCATTGTGCTCGTTAAAGGTGACATGCTGGACGGGTCGGCGGGTTGGGTATAGAGGCAAGATGCACTAGGTTGCAACAGATCATAATTTAGTACAAGTCAAAAACATGCTGGATTGGGTTTGGTTGGATATAGCAACACACCTTTTTTTGTATCTTTTAGGTATGCTTGCATTATGATTACATAATCAATATTATTGCACTTGATAAATTCTATCTTTGAAAAGCCATTTAAAGATTTACGAATTTGTAATTGACTTTTGGCGACTTTCAATCTGTTGACTTCTGTTCTACCCAACATGTTTAAGATAAAACACAACTTAAATCAAATCATTTGACCCGTTTAAGATGAAAGCATAACAAAATTTGACACATTAACAAGTAAATGGGTCGAAACGGGGACCTCTAGTGCTCAATACTTTAATAAAACTCATAATATGTAACAGAAAAAAAAAAAGTAAAACTAAGATTGAGAGATTGAAACCTCCGATAGCGATGCTGTAACAAGCAACCGAACACGTCTGGATCATTGTGTTCTCATGCCTGGTAAAAGGAACAGTGGAAATCCCTGATTTCTGAAGTAATTTTGTCCAACTTTTCATATACACAAAAGCAAGAAGCGCAGCCGAGACATTCAAATTCGGAAGAATCCCCGTAGTGAGATTCAATTTCATAGCTATAACAGTGTAAATGCTCCCTAAAACAATACTTGCAACAACTCCTCTTACTGTGATCTGTTTTGTCCATGGCTGCAGTCTTTTCGAAACTTGAAGACTATCGAAATCATCATCTTTTTTCTCCTGTTGTATCTCCTCCATATCTCTTTCAATCTCTCCACTTTCCTTCATTTCAATATTCCTCATGGATTTGAATGAAGGATGGAGTGAGGTCACAATGTGAAGTCAACTGTTTAATGTTGCATTCAAGAAACATACACTATATATGTATAGATATGTGTGTGTTACAGAGAGAAAGAGGGAGGGAGAGAGATATGGCCAATGAGCAAAGGTACATATGAGTGATGTCCTAATCTTGATCAATCACTAAGACTAAATAATTATTGTGATATTGCATGCTTGTACTATAATACTCACTAATCCACCAGCTTCAAGTACAATCATTGACTTGTTTTTTATTAAAATTTGTTTTGTCTTTGAAGAAATTAATAAACAATCATAAGATCCAAATTGTATTTCTAATTATTTTTGTTTGTAATATGATTGGCTATATAGGTCAATGATACATCTTCATCACGTGATCACATTCTTTACTGTATTTAGGGGTTAAACTTGAGGCATTTTAAACTTTAAACTAGAAAATTAAGAGATGGTTGTGCATTAATTAATTGAAGTCAACGGAAGACAAAATGCAGGTTAAATTTTTTTAACGTCCAACGAAAGCCTGGTCACTCGGGTAAACCTAATGACAAAAGGTCACTCACGCCCGCGAACGCAAAGAGCGCCGGTGATCCGGCCCACTATCATTCCAGAGGAAACCCACCACCCGAAGGCCCACTGTGGTAAAACATCTGGCTCAACTTAGAATAAATTTGTTCTAGGTGAAACTCCAACCCACAACCTCCACATTGAAAGGTCATGGGACTGCCACTCCACCAAATTTAAAAAATGCAGGTTAATTGAGAACTAGTACATATGTATAAGTATCAACTTACAACATAAAAAAAAAATTAATTTAATGAAAAAATATAAACAAAGCTATAACAAAAATGCCCATACGTAGGGGTGTTAAATGGGTTGGTGACCCGTTATCAAAGGCAAAGCCTTTAGAAACATCTAGGTTTAGAGGTCTTGAGTTCAAGTCACACATACAGAGGATTAAAAGAAATTTGTTTTCAAAAAAATACATATACACAAGAAATTGTGCCCTTATTCAAAGGTTCGTTTGTAATAGCATTTAACCATCACTATTAACTACTTTCAAGACACACAATTCGTTTATAACCGCCAAGTGAAAGGTCACGACCCTTGAACCCACCATGTTCGATAAGAACCATCGGCACCAACTAAGTTTGCACCAAACTATGCCTTAGGTGTCGAGGTAAAAAAAATACAAAGATATCTCTCCAACATTTTTTAGAAGGGCAAAGTGCACCATAAAAACGTCATATTGCACCAATCGCCCACGATGTGTAAACAAAGCATCCTTTAGGACACCATCTCTTCCATTGACTATCAAAATCGTAACCAAGAAACCTATCTCTTCCATTGACTATCAAAATCGTAACCAAGAAACCTTACAATGGATCCTAAAACGTGTTGAAGGGTTGTAAATGTGGTATAATCAAGTTGTAAACTAGTTCACATGCCACCACACTTACACTCTACAAGATTTGAACTCCTAACGTTTTGGTTATGGAGTATACACTTTACCACCAAGATGTCCCCATGGGTTAGCAAGTTGACATACAAAATCTTTTTTTATATTATAATTGTAAACAAGTTGATGGGTAGACTGGTTTGTTAAACGAGTCTACTTGATCACGACCCTTATAAGGTTCACCCAAACACCACCCGTTTCTTTTACAAGTTGGATATGACAATCCAAAACCTGATTAGTTTCATGTCGTGTATGGAATTACCGTCCCTACCCCTAATCATTCATACATATGGCCGTGTAGCTAAAAGAATATAAAGGAATGTTCTATTTCTTTATAGCAAGAACCAAACGAATGGTTTCATTTTCATGACAACTATCCGTATATACAAATTTTAACCTATAACACAAAATCAAGTACAGTTAATGCTTCAGTCCAATTTAGTTGTCGAAACATCTGTTTCAATCGGAAACGGACTTAAGATCCCGAGTTTAATGCAGAAATCCAAACCTACAGCAGCAAAGAGAAAGATTAAAAGATTCTCTGATACATAAACTGCACCGGTGAAAGCATGAGACGTTATACTACCAACTTCCAACTCCATAGGCGGCCCCCCTCCCAAAGTAGCAAGGCCTGCGTTGTAATAACAGATAATCAGTGTTTATTTGGTAAACATGAGACCCTGTTAACGGAAAACTCACCGGACCCCACCAATACCCTACTAACCATGAGATTGAGTAAAACGCAGCTTACACTAACCTGGTGACCCTTAAAGGGGGTTAAAGGCAGAAAACCAGTGCAAGCTGGATTCGTATATGAGACCTCTACTAGAGGGGTCCAAGCGCTTACCACTGCAACCCCCCCCCCCCCCCCCCCCCCCCCCCCCTCTTGTTGTTTAAGTGTCTTAAAAAGTTATTATTATTCAAGAAGGTAATACGTAAAATGTGACAAAAACGAACTTAAAAAAAGATAGAAAAAGTCTCTCAAATTCGATTAAATAAGGATTAATCCGGTATTTTATTTATTTATTTTTACATTTTGGTAATCACTTTTGAGAAAGGCTGATTATTTGACCTATAAATAATAAGATAATCAGAAGCAAAATCTGTTTATACCTTTGACAAAGGCAAAAGCACCAGAAGTTCCGGTTTTGAGCTGAAAATTATCCAAATCTCGGCGAACAGCATAACGGAAGGTGACACCAAACAAGGCACAGCTGACGAGTGTGATTGCTGTAGGGAGTATTAACTGGGAAATGTTGGCTGCCTGAGTAAAAGAAATTGGTAAGCCAGCCAAAGTGCCGACAATAGCGGAGATAGAAGCAGCTTTTACAGATTCAAATCTCTCTTTGTTTTTATACATAGCTTCTCTTTCTGTTTCTGTCATCGTTGACGTTTTATCTTCAATTTCAACTCCAAGAGATCGTTCGGCTTCGTCGACTAGTGCTCTCGCTTCTAATAACTCCTTCTGGCATTCCTCAATCTAACATACACAAAATGCATAATATCTATTAGTGACATGTAGTAATGGGTGACCTCATGGGAAGTCTCCGCTCAGTCAACCAAAAACAAAAGAATAAGCTCCTAACATGGTTTTAAAAAGAATTAAGAATGAGGCCCGCCAAGGCAAGAGGGTCCTCGAAGCCAAGACGCACACATCACACATGCGAGATGCAAGGTGTTCATATAACTTTTCTATTATTTTTCTATCATCAAATACCCAAAACTTAGATAAAAATATATAATTGCTTGTATATATGGTTTTATAACTAAACAACCTCTATGTACAACCTAAAAGGCTTCATGCATAAATCCCGCCCACATACAAGAGGCGAGCCGCAGGCCTGTGCCTCAAGCCATTTTTTACCTGTGCCCACCTGCACGACTGTCACTCAAGCGGTCAAAAGCGTAAACATGTTATACCCGCGATATAACTTCCTCACCCAATATTTTTCAAAATTAGCACATCATAAATTCATCAAACCATTCTAGAGAAACCTCCTAATTTTTGTGGTAAAATCATTCATATCTATGACCGCAATTAAGATAAATTATTAACATAACATGGCAAACTTAATCCACTACCTCCTCTGACTATAAAATTCAACATCAAACGCAACTTAAAAATTTTCTCATCAATTAATCAAAACAAAACAACAATATTATCAAACCTCAGCTGCTCTAATTTCAAGCTGATTAATATACTCTTTCATCTTATTATTCTCAATCTGTTCCTGTTCAATCTTTTCCAGTTCCCTCTTAGCCATTTCAACTCTCTGTGTAGCTTTATCCAACCCATCTAACAACACCTTGTTTTCCTCTCTGTTTAGCAACTCATCCACCCTTTCATCCACTATCCCAGACAACAGATTCTTTAATCCTCCTCCATTGTTTATAGGGTCAGAGCCTGCACTGCCATTGTTGTCATTAATGGGGTTGCTGCACTTGATTGAGGATGAACCAGACCTTGGTGATGGAAAATATTGAAAGGGTTTGTGGGGAATGTGTGAATGGAAATGGGTTTTTTGAATTGAGGGTTTTGGAGTGTAAATGAGTGTTGGATTGGGTGTGGTTGTCATGGTTCTTGGATAGTTTGAAAGATAAGTGCTTCAATGTTCAAGAACTCATGTAGTTGGACATGTTTTTTTTTTTTTTTTGGAATAAGTTACATAAATAGTACTTCAACTCTACAATTATTGGAACTTTTGGTATATCTCCCGTAATATCCATTATGACTATTACCAGTCTAGGGCTGGCATATCGTGTCAGACGTAATCTGTTAAGACAAGAACACGATAAGATACGAACATGAAATAAGTAAACGCGAACACGAAACAAGTAACCACGACACAATAACGTATCGTGTCATTTTTTTCCAAACTTGAACATGAACCTGTTTATAACATGTTAACACGATAAGACAAGAACCTATTTTATAAACATTAACTCAGAAATCGTATCCACAAACCTATGAATGAGAGACTGAGTGACGTTGGGGTTGAGAAGGAGGATGGGTGATAGGTGACAGCGAACGAGGACAGTCAACAGGTGACAGCGACGATGGACGAGGCGGTGGAGTTGAGAAGGAGGGGGAGAGATGACTGAGCGGTGTATATGTTTGTAATATGTGATTTGAAAATTGCAAATTAGGGTTCCTTCATCTTTACTCCACATATGTATAAGGTATACCCCCACCTCTTATATACGTTTTTAAGGTCGCGTAGGTTCGTGTTGTGTTATCGTATTCGTGTCTGAAATTGCCAGCCCTAATTACCACATATATGTATTGTAGGGATAGACCTGTTTTTTTGAAACCGACTGAATATATTGTTACTAGTATCGGTATTTGGCCTTTATGTTTTCAGTGTTAGTACCCTTTGGTTTTGGTATTTTCTGGTATCGACTGGTAACAAACCAACAAAATTGGTTTTGTATTTGGTTTATATTTTCACTCATTTTGAATTTTGATATTTTCTTATACAAATTGGTATTTTTTTTTTATACAATACCAATCTTATCCCTAAATTGTCTGCAATACAAATTGGGTTTTTAAATGTTTGACTATATGATATGTATTTGTTTTCTACCTAGTATTTTGACGTCTAAACTTAAAGTAGCCCGAATTTGTATCATCAAATATTTGACACGACTCATTTTCTAACAAAATTTACATTAAAATGTTGGTCAACTGAAAACGACATAAAAATAAGCATGCAAAACTCGAGACGAGGGGGTAAAATGATATTTTACAAAGTTTTCCGAAAGATGAGTGGGTGTTGGTGAAAGTGCAGCCATTTGAGAGGTTGAGACACACAAAAACGAAAAAAACACAATATAAAAATAAGCAAATCGTTACGGGACATTCTACATGACAATAAGAAAACCATGTCATGTGGGCATATTCAAAAGTTACGGAAAAGTTATTGCTTTGTTACTATAACGATCCCACATCGGTTGGGAAGGAGAACTAACACTTCTTTATAAGAGGTGTGGGATACCTTCCCTATTGTGACGCGTTTTGGCGTAGGAATTGCCTACGACCAATGCAAAATCGGGACATGCCCGAACAATATCGCGGTACGGGAGTGGGCCGTTACAAATGGTATCAGAGCCAAGCCCGGGCCGTTGTGCCAGCGAGGACGCTGGGCTCCTTAAGGGGGGTGGATTGTAACGATCCCACATCGGTTGGGAAGGAGAACTAACACTTCTTTATAAGAGGTGGGATACCTTCCCTATCGTGACGCGTTTTGGCGTAGGAATTGCCTACGACCAATGCAAAATCGAGACATGCCCGAACAATATCGTGGTACGGGAGTGAGCCGTTACAGTTACGACATCGACAGTCATTATAACCATAAAAATGAATACGTGCGGTGGGATTCCGAATGTAAACAAAATAACTTACTTATGACGATATATGTAGAGTTCAGAATAACATTATGCCGAGAAAAAAAAAGAAAATAATGTCAAAAATAAGTAAAAGGAAAACAAACTAATATTTTCAGGGAAAAGTGTAAAAGAAAAACTTAAAAGTTTAGAGTATAAATAGTAATTATAATAAAGTGTAAGGGTAAATAACAAAACTAAATATGAAAAATCTTATTTGAGTTGACGGCCTAAACATGGTATAACCAAAGTTGACCCATAAATCACAATTATTTATATAACAGGGGATACAAATTTATTAAAGATCTGGTTAGGAATGGAAACGGGTCGCGTATGGGTCAGGTTTGGCTAATACCATATCTATACCCGGTTATAAAATTTTATATCATACCCATCCCATTACCCGTCGGGTATAGAGCATACCCACGGGTATCGAGTATACCCGTTGTTATTTGCATGTGTGTGTGTGTGTGTATATATATATATATATATATATATATATATATATATATATATATATATATATATAGAGAGAGAGAGAGAGAGAGAGAGAGTAAAGATCAAATACATATATGTTTTTCGGTAAAAACTGTGAGATTTAAAGAGGGTAAAAAAAATTTTCTTTTTTGGAATTTTTTTTCCTATGTGCTTAAACATACTTTCTAGATAAATAATACCAAAAAAAAAAAATTTAATTTTTTTTAGTGTAATTACGTCATTAAAGTAAATACATTAGTTTACACAAGAGTAATTATGTAATTACTCTACACGTAATTACTCTACACCAAATTTTTTTTTTTTTAGTTTTCAATACTATAATACATGTTTAACAATATGGGAAAACAAATTTCGAAAAAAAAATTAAAAAAAAAATACCCTCCTTTGATTCTCACAGTTCTTACCAAAAAACACTTTGTACAGGATCTTTCCCATATATATATATATATATATATATATATATATATATATATATATATATATATATATATATATAGGGTTAGGATCAAATACACAAGATACTTTTTCTAGGAAGGGTGGGATTGTGATCCATTGATCATATATTTAAAGGGTTGAGATTAGTTTGTTTGAAAAAAATAAATAATAAATTAGAGAAAGGGCATAAAAGGAAAACAACATTTGTTGACTTTCTCTCTCCACATGCAATGCACATGTCAATTCCCCCCATCATTTTAAAACGTCTATAACTTTTTCATACGACATTTTTTTTTCAAAAAAATTTCACCATATTAACGAGCGTTTTTTTATCTTTAATATGAGTACCACATCGCTACATTAAAATTGAAAAAAAAAATTCGTGCTAAATGGGTTTTTTTTTTTTCTCCGTTGTGTCTTCTGCACGTTCATTGTGTTATAGTATGCATGTGTGCTTTATAAATATGTTATTTATGTTTTTTTAGTCTACACATGATTTAACTTTGTCCATTGTGTTTTTAGTATGATTTTAATTGTGTTTTACGCAAATGAGTTTTGTATTTAGGTGTACATTGTGTTTTATTATGTTGTTCATTGTGTTTAAGTCTATTATTCATTGTGTTTTAGTCTTCTGTTCATTGTTTCTTTAGAATGTCGTCCATTGTGTTTTATTAGACTATTCATTGTGTTTTATACCCTATTGTTCATTGCATATTTAATTGGTACTCATTGTGTTTTACGTTATCTCCATTGTGTCTTACGCAACTGGATTTTCAACTTTTTTTACAAAAGTATTCATTGTGTTTTAATCTTTTGTTCATTGTGTCTTTATTATGTTGTCCATTGTGTTTTACACAATTGGGTTTTTAACTTTTTTTTCAAAAGTATTCATTGTATTTTAGTCTTTTGTTCGTTGTGTCTTTCGTATGTCATCCATTGTGTCTTATGCAACTGGTTTTCAACTTTTTTTTTTTCAAAAGTATTCATTGTGTTTTAGTCTTCTATTCATTGTATCTTTAGTATGTCGTCCATTGTGTTTTACTAGACTTTTGATTGTGTTTTATACCCTATATTTAATTGGTGTTCATTGTGTTTTACATTCCATTGTGTCTTACGCAAGTGGGGTTTGAATTTTTTTTTCAAAAGTATAGCAATATTGTACTCATATTAAAGATAAAAAGACGCTCAATTTTATGGTATAATTTTTTTAAAAACGGATGACGTATAAAAAAGTTACGGGTATTTAAAAATGAAGGTGGAAATGGCATGTGACTTGCATGTGCATATGTTTTTGACAAAATTACCCCTACCACTTGTTAATCATTTGGACACATATCATTTTCTAGTGGCTTCTCACCCTTCTCATTTTTTGTAGCCTTTGTAGAATAACCCAACCCTATATATATATATATATATATATATATATATATATGGAAAGTATAACTAGAAAACTCTCATGAGTTAAAGAAACTTTGAAAACCCATTCAATGGTTCACATACTTACACGTCACTTTTTTTGTTCCAAGCACCAAGGGTAGTTTTGACACATTACAAATTACATCATTAATCCTTTCACTATACATGTCAGATGAATCAGAAGTAATAGGAGAGAGAAACCACCAAAAGAGGTTAACTTTAATGGATATTTCTTCTCTTTACTAATTCAATTACTCACTCTTATCTCTCAACCTAGATAAATTGTTCTCTCTCTCACATCTCTCAACCCAGATCTATCAAAACTTACACGAGAAAAAGAAGATGATGATGATGGTATGAGATGAATGAGAGTGAGACGCACCCACCCCCTCAAACGCCTAAACATAAATTTGTTCGCCTATACACCCTCAAAACAGAGAGAAATCCGAAAACTAGATCTACAATGTCATTCCCTTCTTTTTCTAAAACATCACCCCCTTCATTTTTCCCCTATATGTAGATGAAGAACCGTGTTTCTCAGGTGAACGAGTGAAGATATGTGAGTTACGATCCGATAGTCCAAGGTGTGTGGGATTGTTGTGGGTGTTCCATGATGTTCCATGACGTGAATCCGTGGGATTTTTTCGGTTATTGTAATGAATCGGCTCCTATACGTTTTAAAAGATAACATAAGGATGGAAAAATGTTTGAAAATATACATAAAATGAAGTAGATGAGGGTTAGGTGAAACACATATTTTATTGGTTTATCTTTTAAACTTTTACTTCTTCCAATAACTTTGTGTACTTGTATTGACTTTTAGATTCAAGATCCACTAAAAACACTAAGCTAGAAATATGATTGAATTTATCATAGGAATTTCGATAAAGTATTAAGTGATATTTTTTGTTTATTTTTTAACTTTAACAATTTATTTGATTATAAGCTAAAATATCAACAATTTTGTTTATATTATTTGGCAGTTTTATTTATTAATATTATTTTATTTTTCCTCATATGCTACTCATTAAATCTAGACCTTTTAATGCTTTCATATTTTTTATAACCCATTTTATTTATGTTGCTTTTACATTAATTTTAAATTTCATTTTTAACCTGCATTTATTACATGTACTCATTTGGGGCTTTACAATTTTATCATTCAAGATAAATAGCTTCATCTTTTTTAGTAAAAGAAAGGGGCGTGTTTTGATAACTTGTAACTTTTGGTTCCACATTACATTTATATATAACAAGGTAATGTATGTAAATTTGTATAGGTTGTTAAAAACATGTATAAGATACATTTTTGCAGGCTAGAAGATTAAGCCAAAGATGGGTTCTACAATGATGGTATACATGTGACCTGGCTGTTACAAGAGAATTAAATGTGTTGTTGAAGTTATTTTCTTAATACATGTTTAAGATTTTGTAATAAAGTGGTTTTTCACATGTAACAATGTAACACCTCGAAGTGTTACGGGTCTCTTAAACGGGTCGGATCGTACCCGACCACCCGATTACTTATTAAATTATTTTAAGTTCGAATCTCGCAACTAACCGTTTTAATTGATTTTATAAATAATAATTATTGGATTTTTATTATCTCGATAAAACGCTCCTTATCTTCTATTTAAACGTTTCTTATCTTATTACTATACTCGTTACCAAACACCCGTGTTTCAGTTATTATCCCTGTAGCCAAACTCCCTTTGTATTATTATTCTTTTAAAAACCCTGCGTGTCCCTCAATTGTCTGTATTCAATACAGAACACACACACACATGTGTGTGTTTCAGAGAGAGCCTTGCCGGACCACCTTCACCTTCGGCCAGCGCCGCCGCCGCCGCTGCCGGACCCGCCTTCTTCTCCGGCATCAAAACCCTCCTCCTCCCCTCTGTCATCAATAACCATATTAATCTTCTCTAAGCTCCGGTAATAGCCACTCAAATAACCAGCAGCCACGCCGGTCATCACCTCCGACGCCGGCCGCCGTCATCTTCCTTTCTCCGATAATAACCCGATAAAGCCCCTGTTTATAACTCTGTTTCTATTAACCATCCTATAAACCATCATCTTTGCACCATAGTTATCGGGTCTGTCATACCCGGTCACTTCTTGATCTTAACCCGGTAATAATCTGGTCAACCTAACCCAACCCCGATGATAACCCATCTCTTTCTGCTATAAACCACCAAGTTTCAACCCGTAACCTTGTGTCCGTTATGATGAATACCCGATAATTAATCGGAACAACCCACTGTTATTAGCCGGACAGTCACCGAGTTGTGGTGACTGTCGTGAATCCTCTAACCCACTCGATTACTACCTGTTAATCACCCAGACTAACCCCTCTGCTGTTGTTATATGAAGTCAGACAGTCACCTTGACCGGTGACTGTCATCAGCGAACACCCACGAACCCCTTTTTGGTCGTCTCATATCCGCCATATATGTTGATGTGGGTGTATTCGTGTGTTATAACAGGCGGGTTGGGGCCTTCGGTTGATTCCTGTTGTATGTCCGGTTGGTAGTATGTTTTCTGGTGAATCTCCGGTTATACTCCGGTCACTCCTCCGGTAAAGAATCTATCCATTTGATAAGTGGTGATAATCTTATAATCTACTATTAGTATATTAATTGTTGGTTATATTGATTGCGAGGTACCGTTAATCCAATCGGAGAGTTAAACCGTTACCGAGTCAACTCAGTGACTCGGTCAACACCCGGAATAGAACCCGGTCCATTAACTAGACGAGGATTATTAGAATTATACGATTATATATATATAATACGAATAACGTACGGACTTGATAATAATAATAAGAGAATAATAATCATATATAGAATATATACGTTTATATATATAAGATTTGATATATAAAAGATATACTAGACTCGGGTTAATGATAATATGATCAGCCGAACCAGCATCCGGGTAAGTACGTGTCTAGAGTCCTATAGGTTCGTGTGCCAAGCTGTAATGGCCAGCTTTATTAGCTACGAGTGCTAAGCTGTAATAGCCAGCTAGATTCTAGGATGTCCGTGTCGTGTCAATAATAAACCCCGAGTTTAGGACTATCTAATATATACCGAACTCTATATATACATAAATTGTATATGTGATATATATCCTAAATAATACAATCTAACGAGTCCCACGCGTAAAACGTATCAATATATATATTTGACATATAATTGTAATAAAAGAGACTATAGAAGATTATAAGCAAACCTGTGAGTATCGTGAACTCCCCTCTTTTATTGTTTTATTAAACGTTTTAGGGGAAACACATGTCGTTTACTAGAAAATATAGAAATGCTTTACATAATAGAATTAATAAAGGAAATATAATAGAAAAGGGGATAATAGAAACAACGAGGACAGTACTGGACGGTATCCGCCATTTCCTTTCTTGCACCAACTAGAGGGCAGGAACCAGTCGGTACAAGTATTTATCACAAACAGAGTGGTACCATCGATAGGAATGGCAACTAATAGAATATAATAGATTGACATATAATCGGTACAATTTAATCGAATTGGTATAATAGAATATATTTTCCCCTCCAGAATTAGAATAGTAAAGCATGGTTTATATAAATGAATTACAAATAAACGAACTGGCCATTCACTTTATAAGATACACGACCTCACCAACTTTATGTTGACAGAAACTATTTTTGGCATGTGTTCAGGTAACCCAACAGATATGATGACATGGATCCTGGAAGAATCAAGACTGTCAATATCCTAAAGTCCGCTGCGTAACTCCGATAACCCGACCCGATGACCCGGCCACGTAAGGCTGGGGCGTTACAGGTTGGTATCAGAGCTGCGCTTATGGACAGTCTTGAAATATTTGTTAATCCAGGATCTACCAAAAATGTATTTTAAAAGAAATGTGATTAGAAATATGGATAGGATAAAGGAATATTAGAAGGTAAAATTTTGGGTACCTAAATGCCAAACCATTATAAAGTTGGTGAGCACCATAACAGTATATTAGAAATTAAAACAAATCCACTACAGGATATTACTAGAATGATTATGTGGGGTAAATTGACAATTCTGTACACAATTGTGAATTTACATACACATTTAATTTCTGGGAAATCTTACAGGATATTAAGGCTATATGAAGTACGAAAGAATATAAAACATAATTCACGACATTAAAAGAAATAAGACAGAAATACAGAACAGAAACCGGATAAAAAGAAATTAAATCGAGATATAAATAAAGAAATGAAATAAGTTATAAAAAGTATAAATATATATAGAAAAATAAATAGATTATAAAACATAAATCATCCATCGTTAATTCAAGAAACTTCCGATAAGTTATTGAATTATTCCAGTCCCAGTGACTATTTATATCAGATCGTTAACCTCACGGTTATTCCAATATTATAAATAGAATACAAATATTACGCTCCGACTTGAACATTCCTATGATCGAGTCTCCAGAAATATTATTTTTATTCCGAAAATTCCGAAATTTTATCAGATATGCTAGAGACATATAAATATTGTGTTTCTAAAGAATTCCCTCCAATTCTTTTAATCGAAAATTTGAAATATTCCCACAGTAATATCGATTGTTTTTATAAATTCCTTCAGAATATTTCAGTAATTTACTGAATTTATTCTCGGTTATTTTTATTTTATTATTATACTAAACCAGTATTTCAGTTTTGAATAAAAATATATAAATATTGTGTTTCCTAAGAATTTTTCCTCGATTATTTAAATAAAAATCCCATATATACCGCGATTATTTTAAAAGATTTTAAAATCTTTTCAGTATAAATTTTGAAGTTTATTGAATTTAGTATTATTTTTACAATATTTCAGTTTTAAGAAAATATATATAAATACTCTCCGTTCAAAATTTTAAATAAACGATTATTTAATTAAGAAAACCTGTTGATATTTTATTTTTTTTAGTATTGATAATTTTTGAAACACCCCAGAATCTATCTCAGGTTTTATTTAAATTTATCCATTTAATCTTAAAGTTTTGATTTCGATATTTTAAGAAATTTATTTATTTTATCAATTTATAATAAGAATTTTATTTATTACAAATTTAAGAATTCCGACACTATGAAAAATTTTTACAACGACCCTTTTCAGATAGTTATTATTTTCGAAAATAAGTATTATTATGAAACTTGAATCAGTATTATTATTATAAAATTATTCCTAAAAGTTTTTATATAAAAGAACCACGACCGTATTATTTTATCGAAACATATTTTATATCGCATTTAATGTTATTTTCATAGAGATTTATTCATCAATTCGTATTCGTATATATATAAATATTAATAGTGTTCTTTCGTATAATTTTATAACTATGTTCGATTATATAATTTCTCGATATTGTTTTAATATAAATGATAAGCATATATTCCGTTATAATCTAAACTCATATTGTAATTATGTAAAAACCTCGGTTGTACCATTTTGTCTGAATATATTTCACTCCATATTCGGTACCATTTTTCGTAAAGATCTTTAGTTGAATTTGTATCCGTATATATGTCAAGATTATTTTTGGCATGATTCTATATTCATATCCGATCGTACAACTTCCTTGATATTTTATCTCGATATAAATAATAAGTATTTACCACGTTCTATAAATCTTTCTTTGGATATATATATCGAAAAACCTTAGCCAGATGATATCTTCGATCTTTTCTTCTGAGAATTAAGATAATATTTTGAATAGAAATATTATTATTTCGAAATTCTCGTGACAAAAATAATTTGGAATCTCTATAAAGAAACCGAATTATACTCGTTAGATTATGTGACAATATAAGTACTCTCTTAATCCTGTGACTTGAGCAAGTCAAAGATTAAAAGATGGAATAATTATATTGGACATCTTTTGGTGTGATCAAATTCTTGAACGATTGACAGTCTATTTCGTTAGACTCGGATCAACATGTTCTATTCCGAAATAATATAATTTAAAGAGAAAATAAAGAAGAAATATCAGAATAATATGTGAAGGACACATACCTATTGTGATTAAAATAAATAAGTACTGGAATGTTAGGTGAGGTGGAATAGTAATTATGATCGCGACATAATTATGAATGCCACAGGCACAGTAACATTCGAGTAGGAGTTTATCAAGATCACAGTATGTTTGTATCATAAACATATTAAGAGAAATAATAAGAAATAATAATAAGAAGAAATACATATTCGAACCATCAACGTAATATATGTGGAGAATACGACCACAGAACTGGTAATCTAGTTGGAATTTCTTCGTGAAATACGACTAAGAATATGTTCGCAGAATAAAAACCATCGATTGGTTAATTCCTACGAATTATAGAAATCAGTATATCGATTTCTGATTGCCAACCAAAAATAGTTGTATGTCCTCTGTGCAATCCCCGGGGCAAATGATATCTGGACCCTTACAGAAGGTATATCCGGACATTTGTCACCAAGTCACAGAATTCTTATAAGGATATATGATACTATGAACAAATCTTTGTAGTCACTTCGTATGAAGACTCGTGCGAGTTGTAGTACAATCAAATTGGTAAAACGGTAAAGTGTTACCAAGTTGTAAGTCAAGAAGTGATGAAGGAATTGTTAAATCTTTAAAATATAATAGATATAAATTTATATGGATTCAGAAACCAGAAATGGTAGAATCCAACGAAGGATTAAAAGAAATAATTTAACGAATATATCGAAACATAATTGATACCAAGCGAAATCACGTAGAGATTCGCAAGGTATAATCGAAGTGAAAATGAAAAATGAATAGAATTATGCTCATTTTTCCAGTGAAACTCTCCGGCCAAAGCATGTCGAAATTCCTATTTCAAATAACGGCTTGTGAGAGTTATCATAAGAAATCACTATTCTGGCAAAAACTATCTATACGAAGATCCAAATGAAATAAGCCTCGCTTATAATAAGTTGGATAAAGAATCTATGATAGATTGCCTATATATAAGTTTATCGGAAAGTGTTTTCAGACACTGAAAGTATAAACTTTGATCGAATATATAAATAAGAAAGAATTATTCCAAGCAAATATATATTATAGAAGTGATGGAATTTATAGTGTGTGCTATAAATATTATCAGTATTTGCTTGGATATAAAAGAATATAAATAGATAAATAAAAGAATATAAATCGAAAAATAAAAAGAATTATAATCTAGAACAGACATCCGATATGTCTGAATAAAAGAAAGGCATAGGAAATGCCAAATATTATTTAAAAAGGCATCCGATATGCCAAGAAATATAATAATTAGATAAAAATAATAGTCGTAAGGAAACGACTAGAAATTTTATAAAGGAATATTCTATAAAAAGAAATTATAGAATATTTTACCGAGAGTATATCGAATTCCGAAATAATGATATCAAGAAGGAATAATTGCAGAAATACTTAACGCAATAAGTATTCATGCATTGAACCTGAATGATAATCATGATTTTGAGAAAGAATAATCGATGCATTGCCATAAGAATCTTAAGTCAAAGAATCGTAACAACGACTGTTACCAGTAGATTCTGAGACTATAAAGATAAATTTACATATGTTGGCTGTAGAATTGTGAAAGACCTCGTTCACAATAATACACTAAGAAAAGTCAAATAATATGTAACGAAATACAATGCAGTTAATCATCAATGAAATAGTCAGTAAGACTATTATAAATGATTTAAGAGAAATCTTAATAATCGATTTCAATAAATCAAGATGATAAAAAGGAACTGTTGAAACAGTATAATTCAACAAGTTCAATTAGTCTTTTCCGGCACCTTTAAAATCCGGATAAGATACATCTAATGATTTAAAGAAATCATTTCTACTCTTTAAGAATCGAATTTACAATGATGACAGATTCTAAAGTTCGAACATAAGAGGTAGTAGCTCGAATCCCATTCAAGTCATGATAATGAAGGGACTTCCGTATCTATCTCCTAAGAACCAACTAGAATCCATCATTGTAAATGAATCCGACGATGATTATATCGTATCACTTTGAGATTCTAGCGATGGTTGCTGGAAGTTTGTAAATCTTTTTAAAGATAAACGATTAGAATCTCAGAATATGTTAAATCATCTTTATATAAGAATAATATTCAATCTGTTTCTCATTCTAATGAGAAATAAGATAAGAAAAATATTCATAGTATAAAGAAAGATATCAATCTATACGAAAAACCTTTAATAGTCATACTAGAAAATACAGATAATCCATGTATCTGCATTAACATGACTATAGCAAGAAAGGTTAAAACGTAGATATGAATTGATATAAAGATCGATTTCCTCGCAAACCACGAGTACTGATTATGAATCGTGACGAGCGTTCAAGTTAGCATTGTAACATCCTTATCGATTAAGGGTGTAAAATACAAGATCACTCAAATTTCGGGGACGAAATTTCCTAAGGGGGGGAGAATGTAACACCTCGAAGTGTTACGGGTCTCTTAAACGGGTCGGATCGTACCCGACCACCCGATTACTTATTAAATTATTTTAAGTTCGAATCTCGCAACTAACCGTTTTAATTGATTTTACAAATAATAATTATTGGATTTTTATTATCTCGATAAAACGCTCCTTATCTTCTATTTAAACGTTTCTTATCTTATTACTATACTCGTTACCAAACACCCGTGTTTCAGTTATTATCCCTGTAGCCAAACACCCTTTGTATTATTATTCTTTTAAAAACCCTGCGTGTCCCTCAATTGTCTGTATTCAATACAGAACACACACACACATGTGTGTGTTTCAGAGAGAGCCTTGCCGGACCACCTTCACCTTCGGCCAGCGCCGCCGCCGCTGCCGGACCCGCCTTCTTCTCCGGCATCACAACCCTCCTCCTCCCCTCTGTCATCAATAACCATATTAATCTTCTCTAAGCTCCGGTAATAGCCACTCAAATAACCAGCAGCCACGCCGGTCATCACCTCCGACGCCGGCCGCCGTCATCTTCCTTTCTCCGATAATAACCCGATAAAGCCCCTGTTTATAACTCTGTTTCTATTAACCATCCTATAAACCATCATCTTTGCACCATAGTTATCGGGTCTGTCATACCCGGTCACTTCTTGATCTTAACCCGGTAATAATCTGGTCAACCTAACCCAACCCCGATGATAACCCATCTCTTTCTGCTATAAACCACCAAGTTTCAACCCGTAACCTTGTGTCCGTTATGATGAATACCCGATAATTAATCGGAACAACCCACTGTTATTAGCCGGACAGTCACCGAGTTGTGGTGACTGTCGTGAATCCTCTAACCCACTCGATTACTACCTGTTAATCACCCAGACTAACCCCTCTGCTGTTGTTATATGAAGTCAGACAGTCACCTTGACCGGTGACTGTCATCAGCGAACACCCACGAACCCCTTTTTGGTCGTCTCATATCCGCCATATATGTTGATGTGGGTGTATTCGTGTGTTATAACAGGCGGGTTGGGGCCTTCGGTTGATTCCTGTTGTATGTCCGGTTGGTAGTATGTTTTCTGGTGAATCTCCGGTTATACTCCGGTCACTCCTCCGGTAAAGAATCTATCCATTTGATAAGTGGTGATAATCTTATAATCTACTATTAGTATATTAATTGTTGGTTATATTGATTGCGAGGTACCGTTAATCCAATCGGAGAGTTAAACCGTTACCGAGTCAACTCAGTGACTCGGTCAACACCCGGAATAGAACCCGGTCCATTAACTAGACGAGGATTATTAGAATTATACGATTATATATATATAATACGAATAACGTACGGACTTGATAATAATAATAAGAGAATAATAATCATATATAGAATATATACGTTTATATATATAAGATTTGATATATAAAAGATATACTAGACTCGGGTTAATGATAATATGATCAGCCGAACCAGCATCCGGGTAAGTACGTGTCTAGAGTCCTATAGGTTCGTGTGCCAAGCTGTAATGGCCAGCTTTATTAGCTACGAGTGCTAAGCTGTAATAGCCAGCTAGATTCTAGGATGTCCGTGTCGTGTCAATAATAAACCCCGAGTTTAGGACTATCTAATATATACCGAACTCTATATATACATAAATTGTATATGTGATATATATCCTAAATAATACAATCTAACGAGTCCCACGCGTAAAACGTATCAATATATATATTTGACATATAATTGTAATAAAAGAGACTATAGAAGATTATAAGCAAACCTGTGAGTATCGTGAACTCCCCTCTTTTATTGTTTTATTAAACGTTTTAGGGGAAACACATGTCGTTTACTAGAAAATATAGAAATGCTTTACATAATAGAATTAATAAAGGAAATATAATAGAAAAGGGGATAATAGAAACAACGAGGACAGTACTGGACGGTATCCGCCATTTCCTTTCTTGCACCAACTAGAGGGCAGGAACCAGTCGGTACAAGTATTTATCACAAACAGAGTGGTACCATCGATAGGAATGGCAACTAATAGAATATAATAGATTGACATATAATCGGTACAATTTAATCGAATTGGTATAATAGAATATATTTTCCCCTCCAGAATTAGAATAGTAAAGCATGGTTTATATAAATGAATTACAAATAAACGAACTGGCCATTCACTTTATAAAATACACGACCTCACCAACTTTATGTTGACAGAAACTATTTTTGGCATGTGTTCAGGTAACCCAACAGATATGATGACATGGATCCTGGAAGAATCAAGACTGTCAATATCCTAAAGTCCGCTGCGTAACTCCGATAACCCGACCCGATGACCCGGCCACGTAAGGCTGGGGCGTTACAAACATGTCTTCGTATAATGTAACATTTTTATTTTATCATGTTTTTTTTATCTAAGATGTCGATAGTTTTTGTATATAACATGTCTTGTTACAATATAAAAATTATTAACATTGTTCTTTACAATGTAACTTGTTTTATTTATCATGTTTCAATGAAAGATGCTTTTAACATGTAACAGCCTTGTTACAGTGTAAATCTGTAACATACTATTTACATAGTTAAAAAAATTATTAATACATATGTTTTGTATATTGTTAAACACTTAAACCTGTAACATAATTTACATATTTTAAAATCCTTAAAAATTTTAAAAATGTTAAAAAACGTATATTTTGTTCGTTGTTAAATTTGTAACATACTATTTAAATAGTTTAAAAATATTAAAAATGTATGTGTTGTTCGTTGTTAAAAATTTCAACCTGTAACATAATTTACATATTTTAACATTGTAAATTAAAACAGGGGAAAGAGGAGAGAAGTGAGATAAGAGAGAAATATGATAAGTTTATCCATTTTATTTATTGAGTTTTGTAATATTATAGCAAGCTAATCACATATGTGAATATTGTATTCTTTATTAATACTTTGTAACATTGTAAATTTGAAACTTTGTAAAATTGTAAATTTGTAACGTATAAAGTTAGCAAATGTAAAAATGTTACCAATGTAAATTAAAAAACAATTTAATCACTTTAAGGAAATGAAAAAAAATATAATAATAAAACAGTTCATTGTCTTATATGAACTTAGATTTGATTTCTTCTTTTCAAAGAAAATAAATAAAATAATTGATCTCATTTGAAATTGAGGGTTGGTGTATGATTTGACACCTCTCTCAATGCATAGTACTAATAAAAATATGGGTCTGTTATGTGTCAGGAAAGAAAGAATGTGCAAAATGTGGATAGACAATCCTACCCTTACAGTACTTTATCATGTTATTTTAATTTTTAAAAAAAGGAAGAAAGAAGTAGATTAAATATGAGTCATAGATTGAAGGTAATGGATGGTTGAGATGGGGTTTTCATAGTTTTCTTAACTGGAGAGGGTTTTCAATTTATCCTCCCCTTATATATACATATATATATATATATTCTTTTATAGTCTTATGTTTTAATAAATCTAGAGTATATAAAACTGTAATAAGTAACATATATATTATCATCACCATAATAATCTTTGAAACATTTAATATGTAAATATATATTATAGTATGAATTTTAAAAACTATTTATATATTTCATAACATATAAATATAAATAATAATGTTATTAGAATATATACTTTAGACGAAAAGTTTATTATTCAAATAATGAATCTATTATAATGAAATATTACTAAAAAATAGTTAAGAAAAGATATATATAAAACTTAAAAGTATTCGGGTATATATTTCGGGTAGACGGGTATTTAGTTTCGGGTAATCGGGTCGGGTATCACCTAATACCATACCCGTCCCATACCCGCGAAATAATATTTTTCCAATACGAAACCCGTCCCATACCCGTCAGGTATCGGGTATACCCGTCCCAAATGCTTCGGATTTCGGGTATACCCGTCAGACTCGAGATTTTTTGCCATCCCTAGATCTGGTGGTGTTAATGAAAATTATGTACTAGAAAAAAAAATCTTGTTTATGTTCCTAAGGTCACCAACAAATCACAATTGTTTATATAGTAACTAGGATTTAATTTACGCGTGTTAGCGGCGTCTAAAACTGATTCCTTCTTTGTTTAATAATATGTCGTATGTGCTTTGATTATATCGAAACTTGACATAGTAATCAGAATAGGATACCTAAATATAGTATTATTAGCAACCGAAAGAGAAACACAAATTATAAAGTAGTAGTACAACCAAAACTATATGAATTTTACATCAAACGGAAATTGTACATAAAAAATAAGAGCAAAAACGTATTATATCGGACCTTACTCATTTCGGAAAAAATTTACGTCAAAACGTAAACCAACCTAAATTTACACCGACATATACATAAAAAACAAAACTTTAATCTTTAGAAACACGAAATGGTAAAAATAACATTATACAAAGTTATTAGAAAGTTCAGGGTTGTAGTTGTAGCTACTATAGCTACCAGGATAGGATACCTAAATACAGTACCGTTAACAACATAAAGAAAAATTAAAGGCGTATAGTGGTAGTACAACCAACATGGTGTGAAAATTTATATCAAACTTAAACAAACTGAAAATGTACATAAAAAATAAGAACAAAAACGTATTATAACTATCTGACTCATTTTTGGGGAAAACTGATATCAAACGTAAACCAGCCTAATTTATATGGATATGTACATAAAAAAACAAAACTTGAAACTTTAGAAACACTAAAGGGTAAAAATAACATTATACAAAGTTGTTAGAAAGTTGAGGTTTTTAGTTGTCGATGTTAATATATTTTAAAAATTAGGGATTCAAACTTGTTGGTACGTGACTTGACGAAGCAGCGTCACCGTGCACTTGTTGGTACGCGATGACGAGTGCTAGCTCTTCCTCCTCGGTCCCTGCACCATGATGAAATTGGAATTGAAGATTGAAGGTTTTAGTGTTGTAGAATTGTGAAAAAGAAGATGAATTGTGAAGAAGAAGAAGAAGTGTAAGTAAATAAATAGGGGGTAATTAATTTTTGTGGTTGAAAATTTTAATTTTTTGAAATTCAAACGTTGGCCAGCCCGCTAACGGACACGAGCTGGCTCACGTATAGAGGTGTTCAAAAAAACTGGTTTGAAGACCGGAACCAGTGGAACCGACCCGAACCGGTTCCTATAGGACCCGTTTTTACCCAAACCGGTGCTAGGACCGAAAAAACCGTAGGTTTCCTGACCGGTTCCCAATCTTCACGAGAAAAACCGAACCGGTTTTAAACCAAACCGGTTTGGGAACCGGTTCTAAAAAACTGGTATGAAAAAACCGGTATTTTTATTAAAAAAACTGAATTTTATATTAAAAATATATATAAATAAAATTATACAAAAAAGTTTCAACACATATAAATATATACCCATGCACCTTAAAAAAATTATAAAAATCAATAAAAGTTGAAGTTTATGTAAAAAAAAAAAATTTTATGTTACCTTTTTTTTTAAAAAAAAATTGCGCACAAGAATCGATTCACGAACCGAAACCGAAACAAAATGAAACAAACCGAAACCGGTCTCCAAAACCGCTCTTACGAACCGACGAAATCGGTCCAAAACCGAACCGGTTCCAAACCGAAACCGATTTGTCCAGGAATCGGTACTATAGCGAACCGGTTTGGCCAAAAATACCGATTTGTACACCTCTACTCACGTACGATCGCTCGCTAACGTGATCACGTGAGTCTGTTGTCGTTGGCGCTAGCCACGTGGGTAAGGTTGTGGCTCGCGGGCCACAAAGGATATTCTTACTATAATAACATGTTTATAAATGTGTCATAGTCAATGTTTTAAAAACCAGATCATACTGTCTAGCATTAAAACCGGCTTTTAAAACTTTGGTCACGGTAGAGTACGATCCATTCTATGGTTGGCCCACTTCCATTTTGTAAAAAAAGAATCTGACTCTCATTCGATTTTCCGTGATTTTTTTAGTTCCATTTTTTTGTCGATCTCCCTCTTATACATCTCTCCCGCTTATCATATTTGGACATGTTTTACGCTTAATACATCATTGTAGCAACATTAGTCATTATCCGTAAGATAAATATTTTTCGCCTAGAAGGATTTCTATAAACCGTGACAAAGACTATACTTTTGTAACAATTAAGTTCACGAAAATAAGAAACAAACATGAAAGTGTCAACCTTTGCAAAGACTATAAATTTATTGGTTAGTTGAAACAAGAGGAAATTATCTTACCCATAGAAGTGGTTGTGTTTCTCGTCGCATCATGCGAGTATCATACTAGAATAACTTCAAAGATAAATAAAAATTTCAGTCAATGATATTTTAATTGAAAATGAATTCTTAAGATCCCAAGTTTAACGTAAAATCCAAAACCTGCAGCAACAACCAGAAATGTTAAAAAGCCTTAAAGATGCATAAACTCAACAGCTGCGATTCGCTTCCTTCCAATTTCGAAAGACCTGCATAATATCTTGAAGAGAAAGTTTTGCTTCTGAAACCAGTGTTATTGCTTCTGATACTCGTTTTTGGCATTCCTCAATCTGAAATGTACAAGTTATGTATTAGTCCCCATTAATTTTGGAATAAATAATACATTCCAAATATTTATATATATAAGCAACCAAAATTAGGGTTGCATATAAATTCACACAAAGATAGATGATTAGATCGATCTCACTTCTCGTATCATGTTTCGTGCACTAAAAAGTAAGTATGTTTATGTTAAAGTTACAAGAAAATAAATAAAGACAAAATTACACAGATGGTACCTGTGGTTTTCATGTAATAACGCCTTAAGGTACTAAGCAACTTTTTTAACTTCTTTAGGGCCCATGGTTTAGTTTTTGTAACGAAAATGGGTATTAAGGTTTGTTTTTGTAACAATGTTGGGTATTAATACTAACTGTCATTAAATTTTCTGTTAACTTTAGTTAAAGTGATTAAAGTGCCTTTTTATAAACTAGAGGGGCCATTATGTATTAAACTTCATTTACAAAACCTTTAGTACCCAAACATGAAACTTTAGATAAACCACAGGTACTAACCATGTAATTAACTCATTATTTTATTAAATGTATTTATTTTTAAGATTTATAATTAAATATATTCATCCCATTATTTATAAAAACAAATCCAAGTTATTAGATTAATAGTTGTAACCATAAAGAAAATATTTAACTTAATGTTGGATGAACTTGTGTTGTGGTTACAACTATTAATCTAATAACTTGGATTTAACTTATAAAATTTTTTTCTTTATGTGATTTAATTAAGTGTTATTTTTGGCCAAAAAGATGCAAACCCAATTCAAGAAAAATAAAAAAGATAGAAACAAACAGAAGTTGAATTTTTATAAATAAAAAAAGAAAGATTTTTTTTCTTCTTCAAGAACTGGTGGGCTTGGTAGGTTTGGACCTACAAGGTAAAAATCATTTTTAAATTTCATTAAAATCCATAAGTAAGTTAATAACATTTAAAACGTTTTATCTTTCTTAAAAGTGTATTTATTTTTATAGGATTTAACTTATAAAAATGTTTTCTTTATGTGATTAAATTAAGTGTTATTTTTGGCCAAAAAAATACAAACCCAATTCAAGAAAATTAAAAAAGATGGAAACAAACAGAAGTTGAATTTTTATAAATAAAAAAAGAAAGATTTATTTTTCTTCTTCAAGAACTGGTGGGCTTGGTAGGTTTGGACCTACAAGGTAAAAATCATTTTTGAATTTCATTAATCCATAAGTAAATTAATAACATTTAGAACGTTTTATCTATCTTAAAAGTGTATTTATTTTTATAGAATTTAACTTATAAAAATGGTTTCTTTATGTGATTGAATTAAGTGTTATTTTTGGCCAAAAACATGCAAACCCAATTCAAGAAAATTAAAAAAGATAGAAACAAACAGAAGTTGAATTTTTATAAATAAAAAAGAAAGATTTTTTTTTTCTTCTTCAAGAACTGGTGGGCTTGGTAGGTTTGGACCTACAAGGTAAAAATCATTTTTGAATTTCATTAAAATCCATAAGTAAACTAATAACATTTAGAACGTTTTATCTATCTTAAAAGTGTATTTATTTTATAAATAATGGGATAAATATATTTAATAAAACAATATGTTTTAATTAAATATTCCTTATTTAATTATAAATCTTAAAAATAAATACATTTAATAAAATAATGAGTTAATTACATGGTTAGTCCCTATGGTTTATCTAAAGTTTCATGTTTGGGTACTAAAGGTTTTGTAAATGAAGTTTAATACATAATGGCCCCTCTAGTTTATAAAAAGGCATTTTAATCACTTTAACTAAAGTTAACAGAAAATTTAACGATAGTTAGTATTAGTACCCAACATTGTTACAAAAACAAACCTTAATACCCATTTTCGTTACAAAAACTAAACCATGGGCCCTAAAGAAGTTAAAAAAGTTTCTTAGTACCTGAAGGCGTTATTACATGAGAACCACAGGCACCATCCGTGTAATTATTATCACTATAAACAAAATAAAAGATTATAGACAGCTCAAATCTATCGAAAATTTATTCGGTGAATGATCGTCAGTAATATGACTGTTGCCGTTGGTGATCCTATTTTTGGACATTGAAACTTTCGTTGCAACGAACATATACGTGTTTTAGACAGATGTATTGGTTTAACGAACCGTTTTTTTTTTTTTTGAACGGCAATCACTTTATAGCTAAATATAAAGAGCCAGCCAGTAGCTGGGAAAAGTACACCAAGACGAAAGGAACATACACCAAGAAAAAACGAAATTACACCACACTATTAACATTAAAACGAAATTACACCACACTACGAACCGTTTTATTTGATTTAACTTTCCAATTTTTTTAATTAAATCAATTTTTCCATTTATTTCTAATACAAACTAACAAAACTTCCATAATTGAAAACAATTACAAGGAATCTTAATTCTAAGCAAGATTTATAAGAGGATCAACTAAATAATTATGTTATGAAATTTAAATTATTTTCACAACTTTTAATAGGTATTACTAAATTATTTACATATCTGAACACCAACCATAAATAGGAAACAAACCTCGGCAACCCTCACAAGCTCTTGTTTCATCTTCTCGATTTCAGTTTCTTGCTGCGCAAGTTTCTGTGTAATTAAAATGAATTTATTAGTGAGAGAAAATCCTAATAATTATAATTATAATTATATGGTAAATAAATAAGAAACAAACCTCCTCAGCTCTGGTTTTATAGTGATTGAGCTCTTCTTTCATCTTCTTGATTTCAGTTTCATGTTGCACAACTCTCTGTGTAACGAAAATTCATTTAGTGATAATATCCTTACTAATATGATATGGTAAATAAATAAAAGAAAAAAAAAACAAATTGACTCATCAGTCGATAATAGTATGAACATATGATCAATAATATTTGTTTTCACTTTGGTCGCCTAGAACAATCATTGTCTAACAAAAAGTTGGGTGCTTTAACCATTCAGTCATGGATGCTTAGCGGGTCATAGTGAATGACCAGATTCCAATTCAAATGGAATCTTTCAACTAAAGCAATGAGATGCTTAAATGGAATTCTTTTAGTTCTAATAAATCAGGAGGAATTTAATGACAGGACATGAACTCAAGTCCTGGATTTTAGAATTGAGAGATATATTGAGAGAGATCAAGAATTCTCACTATTTCTTAGATTCCTGGACCCAATTCAATTCAGTGGAATCTTTCATTCACATTTTTTTCGTAGGATTTTGCTTACTATACCTGATGCTGTAGCATTATAAACTGTATTGTTACTTTTGCTCCCGTCAGGATAAATCTGGCCCCTTCCCCTGTTTCCACCTACGTATATAGGATATTTTAAGAAGTGAATGTCTTTCTTAGTAGCGGGGTCCAAGGAAAGAATAAGAAAGGTAATTTCACTATATTTTTGACCAGGAACAGGGCCTATGACAAGAATATTTTTTTGATTGGGGCGATAGCTCTGAAAAGACGGATTACCCATCTTTTCTTTTATCTCTGGGGAAATACGATCGGGAGGGGCTAATTCAAAACCCTGCCAAAAAAAAAGTGCAAAACCATTGTTCAACTCTTTGACAACATGAAAAACCAAAAGCTCTGCCCTCCCTCTCTATCTATCCAAGGGACGGAACCAAGATCGAAAAGATTGAAAAAATCAGTCATTCACAGCGGAATTTCTACGTGAATCAAGATCTAGAAAAGGAAGTTTTCCAATCACTGACTCAAACCCATTGTCAAATTCTACTCAGCGCAACGCAATATGGAGGTACTTATGGCAGAACGGCCCACTCAGGTCTTTCACAATAAAGTGATAGACGGAACTGCCATGAAACGACTTATTAGTCGATTTATTGATCACTATGAATGGGTTTGATTCACACTCCATGTTCTGAGAAATATTTATCATATCTTCGACATTACCCGCAGTAGCATTCAAGTAATGCCCTTTGATTTCACCTGTTTCAGCTTGACAATTTCAAACAGATTTTTCAAATACTTAAATATTATTTACTGGATGAAAATGGTAAAATTTATAATCCCTATTCATGCAGTAACATCATTTTAATTTCATTTTTTATATCATAATTACTAAAAAGAATTTGGTTATTTTTACATGAATGTTTTATTTATTAACTTAACGTTAACGCGCGGATATACCTAATCTATATTTCCGTCTTCTCAACAACTACTAATTCATCGGCTAATATATTCGAGATTTTTATGTGTCGAATTCAATTTAATTGTTTGCCCGTACAATTAAATTGTAAATTGAGTGACTCCATATAAAGTTATAAGTGTCAATTGTCACGTTATGAGTAGAGACTATTATTGTCCAATAGAATTAATGATTAATAGTTTGGATTATTTAAATTAAATTGCCGATGGGTATAGCGCCATCAAGATATTGTCCAATAGAATTAATGATTAATAGTTTGGATTATTTAAATTAAATTGCCGATGGGTATAGCGCCATCAAGGTGATAAAGCTCCACAAAGTAGGTATTAGGTGTGTACGACGTTATAAATAATAAAATTCCAATTCATCTAAATATAAAACAAACCTCCGTATCTCTCGTTACAAGCTGACTGATAACTTGTTTCATCTTATTGGTTTCAGCCTCTGGATGCACAACTCGTTGCATAGTTTTGCGCAACGAATCGACTAAATCCCTACGCCCATCTTTGTTAGGCGATTCATCCACCAAACCAGACAGCAAATCCTTCCATTTGCTACCGTTATTTGTATTTGCAGTTGCATTGCCACCGTTATTACTACACTTGATAGCGAATGAGCCAGACGTTAAAGACGACGATCTAAACGAACAAGTGCTAAAGTTGACCGAAGTTTTCTTCGAAGATGGTGCTGGAGAATAAACGAACGTAGGACAGGAAAGCTGAGCGGTCACCATGTTATACTAAAAAGACCGTATACGACGAACTGGTCAACTTGTAACTATATAAGTCTTATGTTAACCTAACCCTAAGCATATGTTATAAATACAATTGGGCCTAAGCCTTTTTTGTATATTTTGTACAGAAAATAATAGCATGACTACATACTTTTCTTTCTAGAAATTAATCGTAAATAATATACTCTTTATACATAGCTTTATATTTTACTAATTTTAACGTTATTTTACTAATTTCGTGAAAATAACGTTAAAAACGATGTATGGTTAATCATGCATCATATGGTGACGTTGATAGCCAAAAGATACAGGGGTACATGCACCAATCAGGCTTGTCCCAATTGCTAAGTGTTATGTGCCTTATGTCCAAGGCTTGATGCAATACCACTATCAAGCCCTCTCACAGGAAGCAGCCTTGCTATTGATAGGATTAACTGAGTATGTTGATGATGACAACGACATAGCTTTATAAATCTTTTACACAAATTATATTGCTATATATAATGTTTTTTTAAAGGTATATATAATGCAGGGGAAGGTTTAAATGAGAACACCCATCTTTTGTGAGAACAAGAAGAACAAATCTCAACCACTCATTTATCTACCCCTAAATTTTAATGAAAAGGGTAAATTAGTAATTGTTCATCCCTAAACACCCTAACAAGAAAACACATACAGATCTCATAAAAATCACGATCTGCATCTTCATTCATAGGGTTTCCATGATCCATAGTTCAATTCTTCATCTATTCATCACATAATTCAATCTATCAATCTTCATCTATATGTTGATTCACAATTGCAAGGTCTGGTCTGTTTCAGGTAACTTCATTTATTTGATTCTTAATGGCACGATCTAAATCTAGGGTTCAAAGTTTTAATCTAACGAAAATTGTTAGTAATTGTTAATTTTTGGGTTTAGTAGCATTTGATTTATGTTTAAAATTGTAATAGAACGAAAATTGATATGATGGTAGAATATTATTGTTTCCATCCTTGTTAATATGACTTTTCATGTTATTGTGAAATTTTATTGTTTTCTACCTTTGTTAATCTGATTTTATGCTATTGCGGTCCGATTATTTTAACTTAAAGCATGTCATAATATGGATTAACCTAAAATCAATGCACACAATGAATGTGTAATTTTAGTAATGATTGTGTACATTAGTTCATATGTTTCTCTTAGTTTGAATTAATTTGTTTTTAGAGCGTTTTCGAGCTTCATCGGGAGGTGTTTTGAACAAAACAGATATGTTGATGTGTATGATAATGATTTTAGGATTAATGATGTTGGGATTTTACTTTTGGTTGCGTGTATGTTGATTGGTGGGTTGGCTTCTAGAGGGTATGTTTGATGAAGCCCTCCAAGTGTTTGATATAATGCTTGAGAGAGGTGGCCCATATGTATGTCATTTGTAGAAGTTTCTTGTACGTAATTTTGTAAAATGGAGATGGTTGAAAAGGCTAAGTTATTGAATATGGAAATGGAAACCTATGGTATGTTAACAGTTCTATCATTGATAACTTTAAGTGACCAATTCTATATGGTACATATCGATGTTGTTAGCAAATTGGCCGCTAGAAGCATTCGGTATAAGTTTTCATGTATTTTGTCGAAAATATATTTGAACGTAATGGATTATTTAGATTTCTTTATTGAATTTAGGATTTTCTAGTTGTTTACCTTAAGGAAGTGACAGAGATGGTGAAGGTTACAACATGATAAATTTATGCTTTTACATTCATCTAACATACTATGTAATTGTTTTGTTCGTTTGTTTTACACATGTGTAATGTCCGATTCATGTTTAGGATAGGCTAGTTCATGCACCAGCTAGCGACGTTTGATACTAAGAGGTAAAGGTCAGGACCAACATTGGGATACTTTCCCACTATTTACATCACCAACAACGAAAGGAAAAAAAGAATAAATTAGTATCAACACTAGCAACAAGTTACACGTGGTGACTTTAGTGGGGTAACTCTTCATTACTATTGTTCCAATGCCGAAAAGGATGAAGATGAAGCCCATCAATACCACCATCAATCAGCTAAACGTAGCAACATAGAATTCGTTTTAAATCTTTGTGCTCCTTTGAAGAATAGTAGAAAAAAAATATTTGTACACGTTATTAATCCGATGTAATGTTTGTTCTATTTGTGGATTTCACATTTTTCTATATTTTATGTACAAGTTTGTTTTAGATCGTTAATTAAAATTCCATTTGTGCAGCTGATTTACACACGTGTAAAATGTTCACTGTCACATATCTATGTATGTTTTACATAGAGGCGGCAAAATTACACATGTGTAGATCGTGCTCTGTTAGATACTTGTGTATATTTTACATATGTGCAGCTTAATTAAACGTGTGAGATATTTACTGTCACACCCTCAAATTACCACTTGCGGGGTTTTACCGCGAGGCGCATGACAAACCAGGATCCAAGTCAACAATCACAATAAACAACTCTATATGAAAAACGTAAATAGACATAACCATTAATTTAATAAGCGGAAGCGTTTAAGTAGCATTTAATCAACTATGCTATCATCTCAAAAGTTGTTCAAAATACTTTTATTACAAAACGTGCAACTAAGTCTAGACGCCAATGCAGACCCGTGCGCCTAGTTCCGTTCATTGCTACCTTAGCGACCTGAGAAAAACATGCCAAAAAGATGTCAACATAAATGCTGGTGAGTTCACAGGTTTGTTCAAAATGTTACCAATACGTTACCATGTCCATACTATATCAATGTTACCAAGTACGCTAGCTAGGCGTATGTTTCATTACTACTACGATTGGAAACCATTACTAGACACGTTTAGCAATGTTTAGCATGTTTAAGCAGCCCGTATGTTCAGCATGATACCAATGTACCTGTTCGAGACAATATGCACCCGCCCGGCCCTCCAAGCCGACGAGTGGGGCAGGTCACGCCCAATAGATCTATCCACATTTCCCCCGTTGTGCATCCCCGCACATTCATGGTTTCCCCCGGGACTTTCCAAAAGATCGTATAGCAATATAAAGTTAAAACCATAGTATGACATATGTTACCAAAACAGTTTAGCGCATGTTTTCTCCCCCAAAAGTTAAAGCAGTAAAAGTGGGGCCGTGAACTCACCTTAGATAGCGTTCTTCAATTACAAGTAAAGATGTTTAGCCCTTGACAATCCCTCTACCGGAGATCTATCAAAATGTTCACATAAGTGTTCTGACTAATAACCATAAGGTTATCTAGTCCCCGATTGTCCAGATCGTAACCAAGTATGTTTTAAAACGTGTTTAAGTGTTTAACCGACACACTAGACCGACCCGACATCCCGTTGGTGACCCATTACCCTAACCAATCAAGTACACATAGATTACACACAAGGTTCAAGCATAAAACACTTAGTTTGTATAAAAAATCTCATTTCTGCATCAGAACGGTCGAACCAGTCAGTTTTAAGTCTCCTTCGCACCTTTTCAGTCTCCTTCGCCCGTTTTACATCTCGTTCGACCGTTTGATGTTTCCTTCGCCCGTTTTACCTCATTCGCCCAACAAAAACCCAGGTTCGACCCTGGTTTTCCTCCTTCGCACCTTCGATCGGTCGAAGGAGGCCAGGTTCGTCCCTGTTGTGCAATTTTTCCTAAAAACGCTTCAAACACATTCAAAACGACCCGAAACATCATCAAACACAGCAGTCAAGCATGGATAACTTATCCCTACAAAACTCCACCGATTTCCCCCGATAATACGTCCGTTTCAGCCCTTTCCCAAAATGGTAAAGATTATGGAAACATCACTTTCATGCATGAATAATTTACCCAATTTGGAAACTTTTGAAATCGATTCATGCTTAGCTTAAAATACTCAGTTTGTCGATTATCCGATCTTTCTTATCCATTCTATTGATCATAAATATTCATACATCAAGTTTTAATCAAATAAAACCCCCAAATATTATCATATCCAATCCTAACCCTAGACAACAATATTCCAACATTAATAACAATCCTATATCATGTTTCTATCATAGATATAGCAGTAAATCATTGAACAACACATAACACCACATAATACACAATTTACATATGTTATTCATCATGAAAACCTATGTTAAATGATCATGTTTTGATTTAGAAAGATGTTTAAAAGGTTTTTAATCCTAAAAACACCCTTAGAACAGATCCGGACAATTAGGGTTAGATGAAAACGAATTAAAATGCTTTTAAAAAGGTTTAGGATTATGAACACACCTTGGATTCTTGTTTAGATGTTGTAGATAGGTTAGATTATAAAAAAGAAGAGCAAAAACTCCTTCCTTAGTGTTTTAGATCGTTTGAGAGCGTTTTGGGACGGTTAGGGTTTGTGAAATGATGAAAAATGACAAAGGTTGGTATTTATACTAATCCTCCTTCGCCCCAATTCATTGGTCGAAGGTGATCTCCTTCGACCCTTTCACAGGGTCGAATGAGCCCTGTCTGGTCGAAGGGAATTCCTCAAATTCCACTTCCCTGGTTCGCCCATTTACAAGGGTCGAACCAGACAATTAATTCTCCTTCAACCACTCGAAGTGGTCGAACCAAGATCCCTTTTTAACTAGTTTTCCAGTTTGTCGTGTTTAACGCATTCCAACACATCTTAACACATAAGCATGCATCCTTAGTCTATATTTAACACATTTAAGCACAGATAATCATTTACACATCATTTAAGCACATCTATGTATATAATCCACCACACGACCCATAATCTACACATATACTTAATTAGTTCATGTAATGTCACCAACAACGGAACCCGGTACTAGTGTATTACCAAAACGACTCCCAATGATCCTCCAGATCATTGTACCCTAGACAATCCTAACTTGACCCGACTCAACTAACCCAGTTAAGTTTGTTTATAAACGTTTCTCGCTAAGGTAGACTTAGATGTTACTAATATGTTTAAGCCGAACATGCCGGGTGTCACATCATCCCCACGTTGAAAGAATTTTCGTCCCGAAAATTGCGCAAAGCCCCAAAAGTAGGAAACAAAAAGAACAGAACGAAAAAGAAAATTACCAGATGTCACATTTACTCTTACATATTTGTGTTTTTCTTACATATATGCAGTTGATTTACACATGTGTAATACTCAGGTACTTAGGTTACTCAGGTATTACACATGTGTAATATTACACATATATACAACACTTTTAATATACACATATGTAATATGAAATTTTAAATACAAAATTAATATACAAAACCTGCAAATTGCAGAGCCTAAATTTATGTAAATCTGAACAATTTAAACGCTGAAAATAATTGTCAAATAAGATGTAAATCTGCATATTTCAAGCATCGATGTAAACGTGCATTATTCAATGTATTGTCTTCTTACAACCATTATTATTACATAACATTCAAAAAAAGCATTGATGTTATCGGTACAAAAAAACCAGAAGATCATGTCCATTTGTCGCTCGTTCGATCACGTTCCCAAGCTTTCCGCAACAACTTTTCTTTGAATTTGGTTGAGCCTGGACGGAGTATTCTTGCAACATATTTTATTCAAATTGAATGTAGTTGCCTCCACTTTTTATCGTCATGTTCTCTAATACCACAACCAAATTTTCTTGTGTAACTTTCCAAAAATAGTTCCATATGTCGCAACACAAAAACATCACAATTTGTATTGTCATCCTTTGTTGCCCGATTGATATTTCAACCTTTTCAAGTGTTGTTGCTCTAACTTCTTTGTACTTGGAATGTTCAACGCTTCTTAATTAGTAGACAAACAAGTGCATCTGAAATAAAAAGGAAAAACGATAATCATATAAGGTAATAGTGGTTGTCCTCAACAATTAATAATAAAACCAAGTTCAATGTCTTAATACTTTATTTGATGTTAGAAACATGTTCATATTTTCTTAAAAGTTTTTAACTATTATGATTTGCACTTTTGTAAACCTTCATATATCTACTTTCTAAATTTGTATTACGTATTTGCAATACATTCTGATTTTATCTTACACATGTGTAAACCTAATAAGTCTTTCATATTCTACATTTGTATTACACATGTACAATACATCGTGCAGTATATAGCATAGAAGGTTTACTCATTGGTATCATTTAGTACAAGAATATTACACAAGTGTAATACATAAACATCTAATGCACATGTGTCATACAGTGCACGACTATTAAACATATTTTACATATATGCAGTTTTTTTACACATGTGTAAACTGCTATATATTGTCACATATCTATAAGATTATCACCATTGGTATTAATATGTCTATGCATTAAACAAAAAAGTTTCTTATTACACCTATGGAACAACTACATCTTAATTTAGGCCTTAATGAGTAAATTGAAGAAGCTTAAATCTTATAGACAATTAACTACATAAGAATAAAATATGCATTTCAAGAAGTTTGTTAAATACAAAAAAAAAAAAAAAAAAAAAACCCTGTTAAGCTTGATAAACAATAACTTGATCGACCTACAATTACAAGCATGACATTATACAACTGATTTAGGTCAACAATAGATCCATGTACCAATATTAAACACGACACAACCTAATTATCCTCAATTCAATAATGTACCGATTAAAAAATTTGTTACAACAACACTTAATCCAATCCCTAACCTAAACATAAATATGATAATTCAATTCACAAAAGATTATCAATCAAGTACGTCATCTGGTTTACCTTCTTGTACTTCTTCACCAGCGGTTCGTTCACTAAAAACATGTGAAAATTTAAGCATGATGATGTACACATGCGTAAACTTACATATGTATGGTTATTTTGTTTGCTTTTTAACTTGTTATGACTTACACATGTGTAAACCTTCATATCTATGTTTATTCTTTAACCATTATGGTTTACACATGTGTAAATTGTTCATTGCCACTTATTTCTCTCTACTTTCCATATGTTCAACATGTGTAAATTGTGTACTTTCACTTATTTGTTTATGTTTTACACATTTGCATCTGAATTACACATGTGCAAATTGTTTCATTGTCACTTAGTTGTTTCTAACTAACATATATTCAGTTGTATTACACATTCATATTTGTAATACATATGTAAACTATGTACCTTGACACTTATTTGTCTCCATCTTACATTGTTTAGTTGTATTACACATGTGTAGATTATTCATTGTCACTTATTTGTCTCCACATCTCAACAAAACCAACCCAATAAAGACTTAGACCTTAGACCTTAAACCTTTCATCAAGCACCACATATGAAACTGCCCAAACATAAGTAATTTAACCAAATCAATGCAATATATACTTAGATCTTTAATCAAACACCCTCATCTACAACTAGTTAAACAAAAGTAACCCAATAAAATCATCACAACACATAGACATTTCATCAAACACATTATGTGCAACTACTCAAACCTAACTATCCCTCTTATATCCCCATATAACTCTCACATCCCAACAAGATGATAATATGATATCATGAATAGAACTATCCAAATTCAATATAACTGGAGAGATAATCTTATCATGATAGATAAAAATTAGAAGGTTTCTAGAAGAAAAAACAATCAAAAACTAAAAATAATCTTACGGTTAGTGATTATATGATGGAATTGAAGTATGTTTAACCGATGTTGATCTGAAGAAGGTTGTTGAGATCGTTGATCGATTAGGGTTTCTTCAAAAGTTTTGGGTCATTTTCTCTAGGAAGAAGAAGAAAAAATATGATAGTGCAATATGAGAGATGGTATTTGATTTGTCATTTTACAATATTGCCCCCTTTCATTTAAAATTTAAGTTTCCTACTCACTTAATGCCCTATTTAATCTTAGCCCTTGATTGATTATTATCAAGGGATGAGAATGGTTCTTAGTGTTCTCACAAATTTCCTTGTTCTCAAGATAACCCTCCCCTATATAATGTATTAACGAATTATATAATTACTTCATATATTAATATTAAGTTATTTTAAATAACCATTTATATGTTTAGAAATAAATAATTAGATGTCATCTACAAAAGAATAAACTGTCATTTTCGTCCACCAAGGTTGTAAAAGTCACTTTAGGCGGTCGTCTAGGTGCCGCCTAGGCACTAGTCGAGAACAAATGTAGGAATAAGGCCCTAGTCGAAAAACTAGGCGTTTTGGCCATTAGGCGGGCCTAGGCGGTGATGGAGACGTACCTGGTTTACAGATTTGAATTCGATAATGAAGAGGAAGGAGTTTCTGGAACGGTGTCTGATGACGGAGAGGAAAAAAATAGGGTTAGTGAAAGGACTTAGAAAGAAGAAGAAGTGGAGAAGTTTGAGACAGAAATAAAGATAGCGGCTGGAATGATATAAATGTTTTAGGGTTTTAGGTTTAGATATTTAATATTTAACCCCCTAACTTTCATTATTTTACATTCTGTTATTCTAATTTGTAATGTTTTACATAAAAGCTGAAAATAAGTTTATGTATTTAAACATTTAACCCTTCTATCTTCAAAAAAACACCTACATTTGTTTATGTATATAAAAAATATGTATAAATATACCAAAACGCCTAATTTCACCTAGCCCCGACTAGTCCCTAGGCTGGACCTCACCGCCCGCCTAGCGTCTTTTACAACCTTGTCTTCCACTAGTTAATACCATCGAGATGATTAATACTCTACTAGTTAATACCGTGTTAGATTCGTTGACTTAATTACTTATCCATACCAGAAAATATTTTCTTAAGGGAAAATCACTATTTTGGCCATGACTTTTGGGGTTTTGGGTATGTTTGGCAAAACTAGCTGGTGGCTGGTAGCTGAAAGCTTTTTAAATATATTTTGGCGTTTGGCATAGTATCTGGAGCTTTTAATAAAATGTATAAAATGATCAAAATGGACATAATTAAAAGTTTGTAAAGAAGGTTTTTATTTTATTTTTAAAATAGAATGAGTATTTGTGTCATTTACTAACTAAAAGCTTGTAGCTAGTAAAACATTTTTAAACGCTAGTACTAGTAGCTTTTCACTATAGTGCTTTTTCTCTAACCTAAAAGCTTCTAGCTCCTTCAACCAAACAAGACTTTTTATTGAGTATGAGTTTTTTCCTAAAAGCTCCTTGCCAAACATAGCATTTGCCTAAATAGTCGGCTCCCATCTTTTTTGAGAAAGGTCTCACGGCATACGAGCCATCTCAGACGTCTCAGGGAGGCTTCAGCGATGGACTAATAGGTGAGCGATGCGTATCCATGTACTGTTATTTATTTATTTAATTAATAATAATAAGGAAACCCTTTTCTTGCTATATATATATATATATATATATATATATATATATATATAGAGAGAGAGAGAGAGATGTTTCGAATTCAGGTTCACCAAAGACGATGACGATGGCGGGTACACTTCCGGTGACCAACAATGTCGAGTTCAAGTCCACCAAAGACGAAGAATGTCTTCTGCGACTCGTGAACAACAATATCGAGTTCAGGTCTGATCGTTGTATTTTAGGTACGCCATATTTGGTATTAATTATAATATAAATACATCTATATGGGCATAAAATATACAAGTTTACTTACTCTTTACTTACTCTTTGTGTCATGTTGGTTATGAAGAGGTGAGTTTAAATTAAAGAGTTTATAACAAATAATAAAAGATTATACATAATTAAATGTTTTCTTTTTATCGGAGAACAACTGTGTGGTAACCACCTTTGCCGGGCGCTGTGTCCAAGAATCGACTACTCGACCTCCAGCAGCCCCCGCCTTCTCCCGATGCGCGAAAACCCGAGCCCCCCCCCCCCCCCCCCCCCCGCCCGAAGGCACGACAGTGTTATAGAACTCGAGATTATAATTAAATGTTTTTAACATGACATACGAGAAAAGAAGGAATATAATGAATGAATTTGAAACAATTCTTAGAATTACTAATGTAATTAATTTTATGTTAGCTTTAATGTGCAGGATTTAATATGTATGGGATGGATCATGGATGGGAATATCAAATGTGATTTACACGTGAAGTTTTCTAACAACAAAAAGAAATTAAATGGTTCTAATTAACTTTGGGCGTCGATGGCGAAACGAAAACTTGTGAGAATCATTACATTGGCGACATCATGGGTAATTCGGAGAGCAAGGAATGAACTCACGTTTAATGGGAAAAGAGTCAACGTGGCAGGGGTGTTAGGTGAAGCTCAAGCCTTGGCGTTCACTAGGGTAAAGTACAAGAATAAACAATCAGGTTGGACATGGGACGATTGGGTGGCATTCAATGTACCTATAACTTAGGCGTGAATTGATTATTGATTTGGCGTGATAGTTGAGTGATGTATGCTGATTGTAATTAGCATCTTGTTTTGTACAATCATGTAAATATTTTGGGTGTGGAATGAAATTTGAAGTTTGCTGATAAAAAAAAAAAAAAAATTGGCCAATGTGATGTGCTACATATGCAAAAGGGATTTAATAAACAATCAAGTGGGCTTCTATCTACACGTGAACTATATGTATTACAACAAGAATTCTAATTAACTAGCAGATTATTCGTATCAGTCCGGGTAACAACAAAAAATCTATACATAATGAAATATTATAAACATGCACAATATATGGTTAAACAAATATTATATTTTAATACGTCAATTGTGTATAAAACATTTAGTTTAATAGCTGTATTTTTAACAAACAACTGATGCAATATAAACAACTGATTCAATTAAACAACTGATTGTATTATATTACTGTTGGCTAACTACTGAGTTACAAACAACTGAAATGCACATAAATAAACAAATCATGGTGTAAAACTGATGTAAACAGAAAAACAGTAATACATGAGATAATTTAAAAAAGCAAATGATAGTAGCAATAGTAAATCAAAATATATACAAAAGTTTTCAGTTTGAATACTAAAAACTTAAACTATAGATCTACATATGATGAACCACCTGCATCATTAATAGCATCACTTGATAGACCATCAAATCCACGTGCTCAATTACACCAGGTATCTAGCGTAACATTTGCCGATTGCCACAATAGCATCTATACATAAGCATACTATTTAATGATAATATATGTCAAACTAAAAACACAAATACATAATTTTAACATCACCATTAAACCACTAAAAGGTTTAGAGTTCACGTACAAACTTAAGATGCATATTAACTAATTTTTTTTTATTAATTTGACGAAAGTTGTCCTCTTTTTCTTCGTCGTGTATAACATCTACATCTGACAACAGTATTCTACAAAGCGAAATGTATTACCATAACAGTGAAAACAAAAATATACAACGTAGTGTGTAATATTATTAATACACTTGATCACAAATAGCGTAGATTATATGAATAAAATTAAACAAATATATAACTGCACGATAATAAAACACAATTAATATAATGAATCAGTTGTTCATGTTTAGTAAATTGGTTAGTTTTGGACAATGTAGTAACCAGTTGATCGTGTAATCAGTTGTTTCTTGGTATAATACATATAAATAAAATATGTTATTTACTAAAATAATGTAATAATAAAACTGTTCAAAATCATGATATTAAATTAAAATGACACTGCATGCATAGCTGCATGATATTAATGTTAATCAGTTGTTTACAAACAACCTAATAAAACATCGCCAACAATATAAAGTATATAACATCTTGATATAAGCATCACCAAATACAAACGTCAATGTTTAGTTATGATAAAAAACCCAGCTGCTTTATCAAACTTATATGGATATTAAATACAACATAAAACTAATATGATTCAATTTAGCATCGCAAAACATAGAAAATAGCTTCATTCGTATCATATAAGTGGAAAAAATAATGAAGTGAACAAAATGGCCGACGGATTGTACATGAAGACCTAAAAAAACACCAAATATACATATAACAAAAATAATATAAACCCAAAGTATCACAAATTTTAGAAACTAAACATAGTATGATAGTTGATCTACTTATTTATAAAGTTAACATCCTTATCAGCTAGAAGATCAACATCAATGACATCAGTCCATTTCCAAGTAGCCAAGTTTTCCATCCGTTTGTTGAATCTGTAAAACGTACGGATCTAAACAAAATTTTATACATATATATAATATATATATGTATATATATAAGTAAGTAAACAATTTAACAAATAAAATCAATAATTTAATATTAAAGAAACATACACTTATAAGTCACAAAACAACCTTTTCATAGCATGAACTACAAGGAAACAATGATGTGCCATGAGCGAATTGCGTTTCATTTGAAGAACCACCAACATTTTGATAAGTGTAAACCTGATAATAATTAGGTTATATAAATAAGTTTACTTTATATAATCCACACCATATGCTATATGTTATTCTATATTATTAATACTAAATATAACTAACATTCGTATTGGTTGATGCTCCGCTTAACAACTTATCATCGGTATATTTACCAAATGTCAAATACGGATCTATGCTATCATACTTGGATTGGTTAAAATCCACTTCAAGGTCAGATAAGCCGTTTGTGAAGTCAAACTGATACAAATCAAACATGACAAAACATTAACCATTCAGCAAAGTATAAATATATATTAAGCCTCAAATATTATAAAAAAACGAAAAGACTTACAAATGAATCAAAATCCCCATCAAATACATCTTCTTTCACGAGCTTCCTTTTTTTAGACATTTCACTACCCTCACCATCGTATATACTCTTATCATAAACTTTTGAATTTTGAATTGTTAAAGAACATCCATTTGAAACGATATCACCAGCATCAGACGGTTTCTGTGAAGATGAATAAACGATGTATATAATATACATACTACACATATATGAGCGTATCATAGAATATTAATAACACTATTAACACATTTAAGTCATTCACGTAACATACAACATGCATGCATGAAATAAATGTTACCTTAAACCGTGTATAATTATTTGGTTTATGTGAATCAATAAACAGTTTATCATTTTTCAAATCCGACTGATCATGAATGACACTCGTACCAAGAGAATTCAACCACAACATCTGAAAGAAACTATACTTCCTACTATTACCTTAAAACGTATAAAATATTAAGTGACATGTGAGTATATATAAAGTCGGAGAAAAAAGCCAAAATATAAAAAAAATAAAAAACAAACAAACAAAAAAAACCAGTTAAGTAATCCTGATTTTTAGCCAACTACGCATTTGAAACGTGGGTAGTTATAATAATCCGTGATGTGTTACGATTTAGTGGGTTGTTATTATTTAAAAAAACTAATACATTCACATAACGAAATTTTTGAATTCAAATTATGTGACTTGGCTAATATGTAGCGAAAACAAAATATATATAAAAAAATAAAAAAAGTTAATAATAATAATAATAAAAACAAATTAAATCAACTAAATAAATAAAAGAAAAGACTATACATAACATATGATATGATATAAAAGGTATTGATTATATGCAATAACTACTGATGGAAATAATAATCAGAAGTTACAAATATGTTGATAAACATATTCCCATCAGTTGTTCATAAACTATGAAATATGATAACTACTGTTGAACAAATATGTTTCATCTGCAGTTTGTCCATATGGTTTACCAGAAGTTTTTTACAATACACAAGTTTGACATAGGCCGGTTATAAACTTCAGTAAGAACATAACGATTTAGTGGGTTGTTATTATTTAAAAAAATAATACATTCACATAACGAAATTTTTGAATTCAAATTATGTGACTTGGCTAATATGTAGCGAAAACAAAATATATAAAAACAATAAAAAAAAGTTAATAATAATAATAATAAAAACAAATTAAATCAACTAAATAAATAAAAGAAAAGACTATACTTAACGTATGATATGATATAAAAGGTATTGATTATATGCAATAACTACTGATGGAAATAATAATTAGAAGTTACAAATATGTTGATAACCATATTCCCATCAGTTGTTCATAAACTATGAAATACGATAACTACTGTTGAACAAATATGCTTCATCAGCAGTTTGTCCATAAGGTTTACCAGAAGTTTTTTACAATACACAAGTTTGACATAGGCCGGTTATAAACTTCAATAAGAACATAACGATTTAGTGGTTGCTATTATTTTAAAAAAATAATACATTCACATAATGAAATTTTTTAATTCAAATTATGTGACTTGGCTAATATGTAGCGAAAACAAAATATATAAAAAAATAAAAAAAGTTAATAATAATAATAAAAACAAATTAAATCAACTAAATAAATAAAAGAAAAGACTATACATAACATATGATATGATATAAAAGGTATTGATTATATTCAATAACTACTTTTAGTAGTAATAATCAGAAGTTACAAATATGTTGATAAACATATTCCCATCAGTTGTTCATAAACTATGAAATACGGTAACTACTGTTGAACAAATATACTTCATCAGCAGTTTGTCCATAAGGTTTACCATAATTTTTTTACAATACACAAGTTTGACATAGGCTGGTTATAAACTTCAGTAAGAACATAACAATTACCTTGAACATCGAATACAATTAAATTTGGAATTGACATCCACAACAACCATGATGCCCTACATAAGATGCATTGAATAAATAACTGATAAATATACAATTAAATCCTAATAAATAATTAAATGAAATATAAGTTACAAACTGACATAAAATTATCACAGAAAAGCAAATTACCTTGCTTGGAATTGCGATACAGAACAACAAATGCTGGTCTGCATATAATATCCATTCAATAAATAACTTATCAATATAATATGAAAGCAAATTATATATTACATTGAAATATAAGATATAAACTGAAATAATATGAGCATATAAATTCGAATTACATGTTTGGAATTGCTATACAGAACACAAATGTTGGACTGCATATAATATCCATTCACTAAATAATTGATGAATATAAAATGAAAGCAAATTAGCTATTACATTGAAACATAATCTATCGACTGAATGAATATACAAATATGTACACTGAAGAAGTAAGAACCTGTGCGATGCTCTGAATCTTCTAGATGATACAAGAAGGGCCTTTCCTCAGCTCGTTCAAAGATGACTGTGAAAGTCGTTTCTACAAAACAGAACACCGTTAGGACTCGCCACAGGATTGGGGGTAATCCTGTGACCACCCTCCGGCGTGAGAATAAGTATTGTTTTCTTTTAATGAGGCGGAATGTAGTTGATAGTGGTAGTAGAGATAGTGATGATGTTCCTTTACCTTTCATTCTCCTTTTGTTAGGACAAAAAGGATTGGTGAAACCACTTTTGCAAACCTTAGTCTAATTCACTTCTGTCAAAATATTCTAAGTATAGAACTGCTGAAGAAGAAAGATCAAACTGCTGAAGAAGAGATTCCACAAGTACTGAAGAAGAAAAGTCATCAGAAGTTCTGAAGTTCAAACCAGACATTTCTACTGAAGAACTACTGAAGACAAACTACTCATCAGTAGTTTGTCATTCATCAGTACTTATGTGAAGATCTTTTCCACCGCCCTTTGTATCAGTAGTTTATTACTTTAGTATTACTTTTGCTTTATGTACAAGTTCCAATGCTGCAACTTGTTGCAACTTGTTTCTGAACTTGCTTTTTGGCAAGGTTCATGTATTTGTAAAGTATATAAATAGAAGGGTTCATCCCTCTGTTTTAGACATTGATTTTAATACAGAAATCCTTCAACACATATTATTATTTCCATTTCATATTTATTGAGAATCTGTCTAAGTGTTTCATTCTCATTCAATACTTAGATTCTCAATAAATACTTATCATTTATTAGTTTTTCAATCCAGGGGGAGTTATAACTCCTGTTGATAAGTGTAGCTTTAAACTCATAACATTCCGCTGTGCTATCACTGATCAAGAACTTGCTAAAAACCTAAGTGTTCACTAGCAAGTTCATACAAAAGAGCAATACTGATCCAACAATTGGTATCAGAGCACTGGTTTATCTGATCACATATCAATCTAACACATTGAGAATCAGACACAGGCTCTTATTGATATTCAATAAAGGATTATAAGCTCACTTTTATCAACATCCATTACTTTAAGAGATATTTGACAAATCAATACTCTTTAAAATGGATCCTCATAATACTGGTTCTGCCAATAAACCTGCTATGTTAGTAAGAAATGAATATAACATCTGGCAAAGGAGAATGGCACATACATTATCACAGACCAACACAGGTTGCTGGAAATCTGTGATATATGGTCCTCATAAACCAGTAAACATTAATCTTGAAACTAAAGAAGAGATTCCAAAAGACCCAAAAGACTATACAGATGATGATTTCCTAAAACTTGAGCTTGATGCTAAAGCTTTCTCTATGTTGGCAATGGCACTCCCAAATGAAATCTACTCTGGCCTATTACATTGTGATAGTGCCAAAGAGCTTTGGGACTGCCTCAAAGAACAGTTTGGAGGAACTGAAGAGGTGATTGCCAACACCAGAGAAATCCTGGCTCAACAATATGAAACTTTTGCTCACATTAATGGGGAAACTTTAACACAACAATTTGAAAGATTCTCCTCATTAATATCTGAGCTAAAACTAAATGGTCAGACCTACACAACTGTATCTATGCTTCATAGATTTTTAAGGTCTTTACCTGAAAAATGGGAAACATACTCTATAGTCTTAAGATCCTCACCAGACTTTAGCTCCCTCACTCTTACAAAACTTCATGGGAGATTACTTACTTTTGAAAGAGAAATTGATCAAAAGAAAAAGTTACAAAGTTCTGGCAAAACTGCTGATGACTATCTACCAGGTAGTACAGCACTATTGGGACAAGACTCACCAACTTGTTCAAATAGTTTTGGATCTTTTGACCATATTGACATAACTGCTGGGATCTCATCTGAAAGATCATTCCCAGGTTATGACAATAATGATTTTGGTCAAACTGCTGATAACATGTGTTTTATCATGGATGATTTAAATAATTTCAACAGTGATGACCTAGAAGAAATGGATATTTTGCACCAACTGGCCATGTTAAGTTTAAAAACAAATAAATTTTACAAAAGGTCAGGAAGGAAGTTTCCAGGACTCAACAGTTCAACAAAAATTGGTTTTGACAAATCTAAACTTAGATGTCACAAGTGTCAAAAGTTGGGACACTTTGCTAGAGAGTGTAGAAGCTCTGGCTTTAACCAATCTCAGTCTGGAAACAATTTTAACCCCAATTATAACAGGAATAATGGAACACAAGGGAGTGCACATTTTGTACAGGCACAAGCTCCACAACACCAATATGTGCCACAAGTACAATATGTACAGATGCCTGCTCAACAGATGCAGAGCCAACAATCAATCCCTCCCTTTCCAGCTGCTCAACAACCTCCACAGCCTCAGCAACCCTCTCAACAACGTTTATTTACTTCAGGGTATGTTGACTGGAGCAGTCTTCCTTTTGACACCACAGAGTGTAATCCTGATGCAGACAACAAGATGTTTGACATCAACTGGGGAGAGCCTGACAATGGCAGAAAGAACTTTGCCTTAATGGCATTTGAGGGATGCACCTCAAAATCTGCCTTGTCACAGGTATCAAAAGAATCTTTGACAAAACTGTGTTCAAATTCTTGCAAAGAATCTTTTGCTCTCATAAGAGAGACTAATGTGCACTTACAAGGAAAAGCAAATGACTCTGAGAGAAAATTCACTCAGATGAAATGTGATTTAGAAAGAAAACTTTCTGCAAAAACAAAAGAAGTTTCTAAATTAACTAACACTGCTATTGAAACCCAAGAACATATTAAAATCATGATAAATGACGTAGGAAATGTCAGACAAGAGCTTGCTGACACCAAGGTCACATGTGAAAAATGGGTTGAATCTTGTAAGGGGTACCAATTATTGCTAAACAAACAAAGTGATTCAAATGTTAGGTTTTGCATAGGGTACAATCACACTGAAACACCAACAGATTTTTCCCCCAAAACTACTGAAGATGGGAGAAAAATTGTTTCAGGTGAAACTTCTGAAGAGGAAGAATGCACATCTTTCCATGAGAACTTTCTAAAAACTCACAAAGAAAGTTCTTCAGAAGTACTGATTAATTCTGACTTTAAGCCATCAGTAGTTTCAACTACATCAGGAGTTGAGAACCTGAAAACTACTGATGACCTAAAACCAATCAATACAGTCAGCAACTTGTCTTTGAAAGAAAAGACAAAAGAATGTGAAATCTGTGGTCTGTTCAACCACAAAACAGAATTTTGCAGATATAGAAAAGGTATTCAGTTCAACAAGAAAAATCAACAACTGGTTGTGGGAAAACAAATCAAAAATGATTTTGTAAAAACTTTTTCTCCCAAGAAACAACAACCAGTAAACACATTTTCTCAGAAAAAGACAAAATCTCAACAAAGATCTTTTTCTCAAAATTCTCTTTCAGTAGTTAGACCTGAATCATCAGCAGTTTCACAAACTGCTGAGATTAAAGATCTTATAAACTTGGTACAACTACTGATGACCAAAGTTGATGGTGGTCCTCAAAAGGATACCACCATTGTTCTTAATGAAAAATCCATTGCCAAAAAGACATGGATTTCTCAACTTGGTCAAGAACAAACTGTAAATGTTCTTAAGAGCAAACCCAAAGCCAAACTGGCTTGGGTTCCTAAATCTAACTGATTTGCTATCTTGTGCAGAGAGTTTCCAGAGGCTTAAATAGCATTTGGTATGTAGACAGTGGAGGCTCAATGCACATGACAGGATGCAGATACCTGATAAACAATTTTATCAGTCAAAGAGATGGATCTGTATCCTTTGGGAACAATGCTAAGGGATATGTGCTAGGACATGGCAATGTCTCCTCTGGCAAAATACAGTTTGACAAGGTCAATCTGGTTGAAAACCTTGAGTACAACTTGCTGAGTGTGTCTCAAATGTGTGATAAAGGATATTCTTCCTTTTTCACAAAAACAGCATGCAAGATCATATCACCAGAAGGCCAGAAGTTGATAGAGAAGATCATTGAAGATCATACTTTGTTAATAGCCAAAAGATGTGGCAATGTCTATGCAGTGGACATTGAAAAAGACAAAGTACTAAACAACACTGCCTGTTTCTTCTCAAAGGCATCAACGTCAGAGACTGATCTCTGGCACAGGAGACTTGGCCATGTGAACTTTAAAACCATAAATAAAGTCACAAAAATGGGCTTGGTCAGAGGTCTACATTTAAAAGTATACCAGTGTGAAGAACACTGTGTATCCTGTTTAAAGGGAAAACAGCATAAGTCCTCCTATAAGTCTATTGAAGAATCAAAAACAACTGCATGTCTTCAACTACTCCATATGGACTTATTTGGGCCTGTAAAAATCATGAGCCTTGGTAAGAAGAAGTACTGCTTAGTCATCATTGATGACTACTCAAGATTTACATGGGTATTCTTCCTATTTTCCAAGGATGAGGCTGCTGAAATCATCAAGTTCTTCATTCTACAAGTAGAGAAGCAATACTCTCTACCTGTCAAAACCATTAGAAGTGATAATGGGACAGAGTTCAGGAACAAAACTCTGGATGAATTCTGTTTGTCTAAAGGGATTATTAGACAATTCAGTGTTCTTAGAACTCCTGAACAAAATGGTGTGGTAGAAAGGAAGAACAGAACTTTAATAGAAGGAGCAAGAACAATGTTAGCTGATTCTGGCCTACCATTATACTTTTGGGCAGAAGCAGTTAACACATCATGTTATGTTCAAAATAGAGTTCTTATTGTCAAGAGACATTCAAAGACTGCCTATGAAGTTCTTCATGGCATGAAGCCCCTTATCTCCTTTTTCAGGGCTTTTGGGTGTCAATGTTTCATCTTGAACATAAAGGAATCTATTTCAAAGTTTGCTGCCAAAGTTGATTCAGGTTACTTTCTTGGTTATTCTTCAACTAGAAAAGCCTACAAGGTTTTTAACTCAAGAACCAGGATAGTAGAAGAAACACTGAATGTCAAGTTCAATGAGTCAAAACACACTCTCATTCCAGCACATCCTGCTGAACTTTTTGACCTTGACAACTTCCATTTTGGACCTGAAAAGACTGTCACTTCATCCAAACCTACTTATTATGATGATCAAAGGTTTGATGATGAGGATCCAGCACCATGGACTCCTCAAACAGTCATTAAGTCAACTTCAAAACCATCAGAAGTTTCACAAACTTCTGATTCAACAAATACTGAGGAACAAACTCAAACATCTGCTTCAGCACCTGCAACTACTGAAGACACTGAAACTGCTGAACCAGATATAATAGACCTCAGTAGTTTGTTTGAAGAACATGAGCCACCAACACCTGTCAGTGGTTTACAACAACTGATCGAACAAAAAGACCATCCACTTGATCAAATCATGGGTGATATTGCATCAAGTGTTCTTACAAGAAACCAGCTTTCCAACTTTTGTCTCTTCTCAGCATTTATTTCACAGTTGGAACCAAAGAAGTACCAAGAAGCCCTCAAAGACAACAATTGGGTGCAGGAAATGCAAGATGAATTGCTTCAATTCAACAAGCAACAGGTTTGGGAAATCTGTCCCTTACCACCAAACAAGCAACCAATTGGCACAAGATGGGTTTTCAGGAACAAACAAGATGAAGCTGGTATTATAATAAAGAACAAGGCAAGACTGGTAGTACAAGGTTACTCTCAAGAAGAAGGAATTGACTATGATGAAACCTTTGCTCCAGTTGCAAGGCTTGAAGCCATCAGGTTATTTCTGGCCTATGCCATTTCCAACAAAATGAAAGTTTATCAAATGGATGTTAAGAGTGCATTTTGTATGGAAAGATAAAAGAGGAAGTGTATGTTTGTCAGCCACCTGGGTTTGAGGATCTTTCTCATCCTGAGTGGGTGTACAAACTAGACAAAGCTCTTTATGGGCTCAAACAGGCTCCAAGAGCCTGGTATGACACACTTTCAACCTTTTTACTCAAAAATAACTTCACAAGAGGTGCCATTGATAAAACTCTTTTCATAAAACATGTTGGAAATCATGACTTACTTGTTCAAATATATGTTGATGATATCATTTTTGGTTCAACAAACACAAAATTATGTGATGAATTTAAGAAACTCATGCAATCAAAATTTGAGATGAGTACAATGGGAGAACTGCAGTACTTTCTGGGACTGCAGATTAAACAACAAACAAATGGAACTTTTATACATCAATCAAAATATGTTAAAGAATTATTAAACAAATTTTCTTTACAAGACTGTAAATCATGTTCCACTCCCATGACACCAACCACACAAGTTGAACCAGATGATCAAGGAAAACAGGTTGATCAAACCATGTATAGATGTATGATAGGTTCCCTTTTATATCTAACTGCTTCTAGACCAGATATTATGTTTTCAACATGTGTCTGTGCTAGATATCAATCAGCTCCTAGGGAATCACACCTCATTGCAGTTAAAAGAATCTTTAGATATCTGAAAGGAACTCCAACTCTTGGAATTTGGTATCCTGCTTCAAGCAATACCAAGTTATCAGCTTTTTCAGATAGTGACTATGCAGGGTGTAAAATGTCAAGAAAATCAACATCTGGTGGTTGTCAATTCTTGGGAAACTGTCTAGTGTCCTGGCAATCAAAGAAACAAACAATTGTTGCAACTTCAACTGCTGAAGCTGAATACATTGCAGCTGCAAGTTGTACATCACAGATACAATGGCTCCAATATCAACTTCTTGATTATGGAATCAAAGAGACCAAGACACCATTGCTTGTAGACAGCAAATCTGCCATTAGCATCATTCAAAATCCTGTTCAGTTTTCAAAGACTAAACACATTGAAATCAGGTATCATTTCATAAGAGATTGCTATGAAAAAGGCAAGATTGAAGTGAAACATGTAGCAACAGCTAATCAAATAGCTGACATATTCACTAAACCCCTTGACACATCAACATTTCAGAAGTTAGTATCCATGCTTGGGATGCTAAATTTGTAAGTGTTTCTTTTTACTTTTCTGCACATATTTTCATTTTTCACTTACATCTGTTTTTAAGTTTGAAAACTTCTGAAAAACAAACAAGAGAGAAACTACTGATGAACAAAACATCAGTATGGGAATATTTTTCTGAAAAAGGATTAACTTCTGATAAAATAACCTTCAGAAGTTATGAATAAAGTATTTATAAAACATTCTCATCAGTTGTTAACAACTACTGAAGAGAAAGTGGGAACTACTGATGATATTTGTTCTTCATCAGCAGTTTGGTCAAAAAGGGTAAATCAGACTTTTCCCACATCAGAAGTTTGACCTAGGCGGTTTAAAACTTCTGATAAAAAGAAGTTCTAGGCGGTTTAAAACTTCTGATAAATACCTTTTTCAACACTTATCCATTCAAAAACAAAAATTCCCTCCTTCTCTCTCAAGAAAGCTCTCAAACCCTGAACCTGCAAAAACACTGTTCGATTCATACACACACGAACCACATGGCTTTAGTTCTTAAACAGGGACACAATCTCAGAGCCTACTTAGAAAAACAAGAAGGCTAGTCCCAATACGATGAGATCATTGATCTCGTCGTCAAATCCCAATATTTCACCGCTCTCACAATAGACCCACTAATACATCCTGAAACTCTCAATGAGTTCTGGGCTAACGCTGAGATAGTGATGGTGGACGATGAGGTTATCTCTCTCAACTCAACAATCAAAGGGAGACAAATGGCCATCACACCGGCCACACTTGCAAACAGACTGGGGTTGAATGATGTAAATGCCCCTGAAAAGTTTGATAACTCTGCAATCCACCTAACCATGACTGAATGTGGTTATCAAGGTACTCTCTCACAAGCTACCATCTTTAAAAAGTATTTTGAACCAAAATACAAACTTTTGTTTCATTATATAATTATGTGTTTGAGTCCTAAAACAGGGTCTTATGACCAGATGCCCTCAACCTTTCAACCAATTTTTCATTCAATAGTGAATGAAACAAATTTCAGGGCATCAAAACTTTTCTTTAATGAGTTGGTGTTACATCATAATAACACTAAAAAGAAGTTTTTGTTATATCCAAGGTTCATTATGCAATGCATAATAAAAGAACTGGGTGATGAGGTGCTTGTGGGTAAAACTGAAATTTTGAAACCCTTAACCTCACAAGCATACTCTAGGCACAACAAACAGGCTGCCTGGCCAGAAGATGACCAAGGGGAACCAGCACCAGTCCCCATGGAACCCTAATCTTCCAAACCTACACCCCCAAAGGCCAAGAAACCCAAGGTACAAAAACAAAAACCCACCAAACCTAAAAGAAAAGCTGTTCGGGAAGTTGAGATGCCTGAACAACCTATTGTGCAATCTGCACTTCTTAAAGATGTGACTGAAACATCCTCTCAGTCTCATCCATCTCAAACCCCACCAAGAGCACCAATCACAATTCTTTTCAAAAGAAAAAGACTTAAGAAAACCATTCCTATTGATGCCTCTTTTGAAACTGCTGAACCCACTGCCCAAACTACTGAACCAGCACCCCAACTTTCTGAACCAGATTTTGAAATAGCCAAACTTCTCTTTAGGCTAAAAGAGAAAGTCCCATCTACACATGTCAGTCCCCAACAACCACATCAAACAGGGGACATAACCTCAGAATTTGACATGGATGTGGACACTCAAAGCCCTAACCAAAGAGATGAGGATGAACCAGGGTCTCTAAGCCCAAACTTAGAAACTCTTGGTACTCTTGAGGCTGCTACTACTCATTTACCACCCAGTGGTGGATCTGAGGAAAGAAGCAACATAGTTAAGACCTCAACTGTGGCAACTACTGATGAAGGCTTAATGCCTGAGGTAGGAAATCCTCTGAACCAAGAAAAAGAGGTACGTGAGACAACTAAGTTGGGCTCAGCTCATGATGTAACTGATACAGTCCTCATTGAGGATGTAGTCAGGGATTCAGATGATTCCATTGACTTGGATGATGTTTCAAAACACCAAACTACTGAATTGACGGCTACAAGTGAAGGTCCTGCACTTGGTGTATCTATGCTCAAGAAGCTAGTCACACCAGATCAGGTTAAAGTCCACTTAATCCCTGATTCCCCTAGAGTGGCATCTTCTGTACAACAAGAAGATCAACCAAAAACACACCCCTCACTACAAATGCCTACCCAATTCCCTGGGCAATCAAGCATAGACATGAACCAGCTATGCAGCCCAGATGGTCCCTTATACCACATGATGAACACCCTCATCAAAAATCACTTCCAAACATACACAGCTAACTTGGAGCTGTCCATGAAGAACCAATTTGGGGTGATACAGACAAAGATGAATGATCTGTCCAACAAGATTGACTTCAACAGCAAACAGATTGCTAATCTTACAGGTCAGTTCTCCCAAGCTTCAACCTCAAAAACTGATGAAGCCAAAAAGGGGGAGAAAACTAAGGAACCTATGGAGTCACTTGAAGCCAGAAGAAAGGCAAGAGTGGCTATCCTAGAAAGAGATCAAAGAGATCAAGCCAGAAAAGAAAACTGGCCCAACAATTTGGTGTCTCTATTCAAGAAGTAAAAGATGCTGAAAAGTCTGATGAATCCCAAGGGCACAATGAAGAAACCTCTGATGGACAAACTTCTGATGAAGAATCAGAAAGTACTGAAGACAATCCTTCAGTAGTTGACAAACCTTCAGTTGTTGTCAACCCATCAGATGTTAACACTTCCAACATTCAAACTGCTGAACAATAGCCTTCCAGATCAACTGAACCTATTCAACCAACTCCTGTTCCTCCTAGGCCTATGACAACAGTTACCACAATGACTGTACTAAACCCTTCTCCAATCTCTCAATCAGCAGAACTTCTTGAGAAGAGTTTAGTGGCAGCTCAGAAGAAAGCCAAGGAAGATCTGATTTGGAAAACACTGTAAGAAAGGGATGACTTAGACTTAAGCCTGGATGAAAAGCTACAGGCTTATGAAGCTGAACTTCAAAGGCAGGCTAGCCTAGACAAGATTGCTGAGGAAGATAAAAGACATCAACTGATGTCTTATATTACTAAGAACAGTAAGATCAAAGCCCACAAATTAAAGAGACTCTCCATGGAAGAGCTGACAAGAAGAGCTCAACTTATTGCAGACAAACTTGCAACAAGTAAAGATGCAAAAGCCAAGAGAGCTCAGATGATAGAAGATTTAGTAGCAAATGGTTATGGTTCAAAAGCCTCTGTGTCCAAATGGAAAGAAGAAAGATTAATGGACACTTATAGAAAATATAAGGCTGCAAGGGCTGTAAATCCAGAGAAGTTTCAAACTGCTGAAGTATCAACTTCAGTAGTTAGAACTTCTGGTGTTCAAAGAAGACCAGCTACTCAGAAGAAGAAATCAGAGGAGAATGTGAAGACTGATTTCAGAATGGTACTACTAGAAGGAAGTACAGTAGTCCATTCTGACTTTGACATAGAAGAAAAACCTCTGATCACACAATTTAGGGATCCTTCCACCTTTGCCTACCAAATTCAGAAAACCATCAAAGACAAACTGCACACTAAGGTAGTTACTAAACATCATTTACCAACCTTTCAACTACCTAATGTGATGCAACAACAACAAGGAAGTGAATCCCACCTGAGAGTCACTAAAGTTGAAAACATCCAACACTCAGGAGAAACCCAGGGTACCACCATGGTTCCCTACACTTTAGCCTTTGACAAGTCTAAAGTACCTATCATCAGATGGTCCTTTACTGATAAAAACTCAGTACTTGTGACAAGAAGAGATCAGACAAGCAGGGACTATAAGTCGATGAATGATCTGAAGAAGCTATCAACTCAAGACCTGCTTACAATCCAACATCTAGAACCACAGAAAGGGTCTCTCACTGATGAACAGCTGAACCAGCTGAAGAATTCCATGATCAAAGGAATATGGAAAATTGTGAAGGACAAAAGAGAACAATAAGGAATTAGTAAGGTTTTGGCTTCATCAATCCAGGGGAGATTGTTAGGACAAAAAGGTTTGGTGAAACCACTTTTGCAAACCTTAGTCTAATTCACTTCTGTCAAAATATTCTAAGTATAGAACTGCTGAAGAAGAAAGATCAAACTGCTGAAGAAGAGATTCCACAAGTACTGACGAAGAAAAGTCATCAGAAGTTCTGAAGTTCAAACCAGACATTTCTACTGAAGAACTACTGAAGACAAACTACTCATCAGTAGTTTGTCATTCATCAGTACTTATGTGAAGATCTTTTCCACCGCCCTTTGTATCAGTAGTTTATTACTTTAGTATTACTTTTGCTTTATGTACAAGTTCCAATGCTGCAACTTGTTTCTGAACTTGCTTTTTGGCAAAGTTCATGTATTTGTAAAGTCTATAAATAGAATGGTTCATCCCTCTGTTTTAGACATTGATTTTAATACAGAAATCCTTCAACACATATTATTATTTCCATTTCATATTTATTGAGAATCTGTCTAAGTGTTTCATTCTCATTCAATACTTAGATTCTCAATAAATACTTATCATTTATTAGTTTTTCAATCCAGGGGGAGTTATAACTCCTGTTGATAAGTGTAGCTTTAAACTCATAACATTCCGCTGTGCTATCACTGATCAAGAACTTGCTAAACACCTAAGTGTTCACTAGCAAGTTCATACAAAAGAGCAATACTGATCCAACACCTTTTATAGTCGATGTCTTCTTGTGAGAAGAGATAATTTCTGCATGATTGCTTGCTCGTTGATCTTGCCTTCTGACTAGCATTGTATTAATTATGTTTGACCGCTTATGTTGACCGCTTTGACTCTTTAGAGTAGGTGGGTCTTTCTTTATTGGGCTTATGTTTTTGTGGTATGGGCCAGGTTTATCTGGGCCCTACCTCGTCATGTCCCCCCAGTCTAGTGATAAGAACGTGTGATTATTACTAGACTTTTTTAGAAAAAGTATGGAAAAATAAAAAATAAAAAAAAAGTAGTCTTATTTGTCAACTAAATTGGGTTTTAGTGCATCATGGTTAAGGCACATGATGTAATAATTACCATAACCGTCGTATCTGTCTTCCTATTTAAGAGGTATGAGTGCCTAGGGAATTGACATCTGGCATTTGTTTTTTGCATTTTAAACTTCCCCCATATTTTCGTATAAGAACGGTTTTTGTGCCATTATGCTTATTTTCACCATTTAGCCCATCCTCTGAACAACAAATGGCTCCCAAAGCAAGTTCATCACGAGTCGTCATGAGCGTATCCGACATTTCCTATAATTGGCCCTCTTTTCCTACATTCATCAGCGATTATCAGATTCCCCTGGAATGGGGACCGGTGCTTCCTAGCAAAGACGACCGGGCATTTCCTCTCAAGGGAGGGAAGATTACATTATACGGAGAGTTCTTCACTTTTTCTCACTTCCGCTTGCCAGCCACCAATTTCCTCTTTGATCTATTGTCCTATAACAAGGTAAACCCTTCCCAATTGCATCCCCTAGGTTTAATAAAAATCCGCCATTTCGAATTTTGTGCCCTAGGTTTGGGTAGGGCTCCTCGCCTGGAGGTTTTTCGGTGTTATATGTTTTGAAATTTAAAGGAGAGTATTTTACTTTTGATCGGCGTCCCAGTTCATTGTCATGTATAGACAATTTTCCCCAAAGTGTTCGCGATAAGGAGTGGAGAAAGAAATTTTTCTATGTTGATGAACGTGTCCTTCCCGTCAAAACCCCAATTAGGTACCCAGAGGCTAAATCCAAATTGGCTGATGAATGACCTCTTCCTTCTGTTTTCGAGAAGGATCCACTATATCTTGCCTTGACCAACAATCCTACAAAATGTACTTTCATTCCGGAAAGAGCTTTGGTTGCCGTTGGTATGAGCCGGTTATGGGTGGATGAAACTGTGTTTCCGAAATATAGGCGTCAAGATCAGGGGCCATGGCAGTATTTTGATGTTTTGGATACAGAAATTTCGCCTCAGTTAGTGGAACATGACCGTCCATTGGGTCCTGATGGGCTTGATGTTCTCAGCCGAACAATCTCTAATTTCCTTATTCCAGCCCCTATTGCCGAATCGGTTGTTGTCCCTTCTTCCTCCGCTGTGGAGACAGTGTCTTTGGATGTTGGGAAAGATATTCTCGATCCTGTGGATGCCGATCCTATCAATGTTGCCCCCCCCCCCCCAGGGTGATACTAATGCGGAGAAGAAAAAAGATAAATCCAAGAAGAGGAAAGCAACTGCTACTCTTGGTGTTGAAGCCTTGTTAGCTAAACGAAAACAACTGCTGGAGATGAAGAAAAAATCTCTTGGTAAGTATTTGTGTCTTTTTGTATTTATGTTTTGCTTTCCTTCTTCTTTCTTTCATTGTAAGTTTGTTTGTTTCACGTAGGTGAAAGAATATCTGTTAATACGTCTGCTTCTGCGTCCGAAGATGTGTCTGCGTCCGTAGTTGACGTTGAGAAGGTTGTCCAGTAAACGTTGGAGACGGCTCTGAGGCAGCTGTTGTTGTTACATCTTCTCCTTCAGTCAGTACAGCTATACCATTTTCGGCTCCTGTTACTACTGCCCCTGCATCTATTCAGGTCTCTGTTTCAGAGGTTGTTGTGACCCCATCTGTGCCATTCTCCACCGTGCCAGTTTCCGTTCCTTGGAAACCGGTGTTTTCTTCTGCTGGACCATCTGTGACTACTAGGTTTTCTGCTGAGCAAAGCTTTTCTCAACTTTTACAGGACGTCCAGAAAAATCCTATCCAATTTCCTGGTGGGATCTGGACCGGCATTTTATCAGGTCATGGTGGTTCTCCTGACACAAATGAGATGCCCACCAATGTGTATTCTCCTGGTATTAACTGGCGGCCATCCCTGAAAGATGTCCGGTATGTGCCCGGGTGGCATATTGCTGAGTCTAGCCGTCTAATACATCCGGATGTCATCCGTCACTGGGCAGAACATGCCTTCCCCCCAGCCGAAAAGTCATATTTGCAGGGACTGGATAATGCCCAGCTTGCTGAAAATGTTTTGGGTTCTAGTGCATGTTATACTGCTGCTTCCTATGAGGTGCTCCGTCGATGGCGATCAGATCTTGTCCATCTTCTGGAGGTTCGTGATAGGCAGGGCTCGCTTGTGTCTCAGAATGAGAGATTAGCTAAACAGTTAGCGGAAGTTGAAGTAGAACTAGTGTCCCGGCAAGTTGCTATAGATAAATTGGAAGGAGATAAGTCTCGGATGGTAAAGGGTCATTTGGAGGAAAAGCTAGAGCTGCTTCGTGCCAATGATTCCCAAGGCGGCATTATCACCCGCCTTGAGGGTAGGATTGATTCGCTGTCCAAAGAGCTTGCGGCGGAAAAAAGCACAGTTGCCCGGAACCGGGCGGAGATGGAGAGATGCCGACTTCTGTCTACCGAGGTTGAGAATTTTGAGTCCCGGGTCAGACGAGCAGAGGAGGAAAAGGACTCTCTGGTTGAGAAACTTAATGAATGTCAAAGGCAACTAGCTCTATCCAATCAACGTGCTGATCAGGCTGTGGACTCTACTGAAGCTGCCAAGAATCTCGCCATCTCTCTTAAGTCTCAGCTGGAGCAAATTCGGGGTGACCGTGACTGGTTGATTACCCGAGGTATTCCTGCATCATGGCGTTTTATCCGGACCAGCCAGACATACCAGGATCGTATTAATGATTTTTATGAGGTAGCTATGGAGGCCGGGTATCTTGGTGGGTTGACGTATGGGAATAATCTTGGACTAGTTGGTCAGAAAGTGCCTCATCCCACAGAGCAGGAAAGTGAAATTTGGACTCGAGTTGCTGATTCTATGCAGGCTTTGAGTACTGACTCCTTGGAAGCCATTTCGCAGTTGAGCAGTCAAGTTGGTGATGATGGTATCTCATCTCTCCGGTCATTGCTTGAGCCTTTTGTTAAAGGTTCGGTTGATGTTGAAAGTTCCTCTTCTGGTGGGGATTAAAAACTCTTTTTTATTCATGACTTTGTTTATTTATATTTTATGTTACATGTGTGTCTTTGTAAGTGTATGGTGTGGGTGTGTGCCACTTGTCGTTATTATATTCAAATGTACTGACAATGATTTGACGACCATTAATGGCCTTTTGCATGTCATGATTGCATGACGTTACGAGTTGCCATTTTAACTATTTGCACAGATATTTGTGTCAGAGATATTAAAAGCGTATCTCTTGGTCTTCCCAAGAGGATCTATATAAGTCACTTGACTTATCAGATAGACCATTATTTCTTGTTCAAAAAATTTGCTTTTTTATTTCTTCTTTCTTTCATGGCGCGCCGATCATCTTCTATAACGGAACTATCGAGGGAGCTTGATGTTGTTGATGCTCTGCAAATGCTTTATCAATACTCTCGTGAGATGGATGCCCGTCGAGCTGCTCTTGAAGATTTTAACCTTAGGTATGCTAACTATGTCCCTGCACGTCGATATGGGAAGACGTACTCTCGTGGTCCATGAAAGCTATTTTTTGAGGCGGATCGTGACGTTGGTCAAGGTCCTTTACCAGATCATGATCCAAATGTGATTCAAGACATGCCCGTGGGTCATGACCCGAATGTCGTCATGGACGTTCCGGATGTTCATGTTCCAGTAGATCCTCTTGTTTTGTTGGACCATGGTGATGGTCTCGTTGATAATCAAGAGGATCCTCGTGCTGGAGTCATTGAAGATGTTCCTAACCCTCCAGTTCCTCTGCCCGTTCCGGAAGAAGAGCTACTGTACACCCCTGCAGAGGTGTTGGCGATTCTGGACGGTAGGCTTTGAAGATCTTTATGCCTGTGAATAGGCTGATTTTTGTTTTGTCTAGCTAGTATTTTGTAAGGAAATGGCATATGGATTTTTGTCCTGCCTCCTGTTTCTGTCATGTTCATGACTAAGTTTTGGGCGTAAAACATCAATGTATAAAGATGCTGTAAATATTGCCGTAATAGGCGTTTATTAACACGATCTGCCGTGATTATTATTATAATGTTTACATAGAGTTTGTCTAGCATAAAACATTAATGGTTTGTGCCTTGACTTGTGCCTATTTAGACGTAACATTTTTTTAGCTGTGCCGCGTTCCATGTCCGGGGTATTGGTTCCCCGTGTAACTGTTTCAGGGAGTATGCTCCCTTTCCCAGTACCTCAGCTATCTCGTACGGCCCTTCCCAGTTTGGTCCCAACTTTCCTTGGGCTGCGGTTCTGCTTGCTTCATTATCCCGCATCACCAGCTCTCCTACTTTGAATGTTTTTTCCAGTACCCTCTTGTTATAATATTTTTCTAGAAGTCTTTTGTATCGTGCTTCATTGATGCATGCTGTTTCACGACGTTCTTCCAGCACTTCCAGGTTTTCCCGGATTAATTCTTCATTTTTGCCCTGATTGCTGTTTCTTCTTAGGGAAGGGATTCCAATTTCTGCCGGGATCATTGCTTCCGAGCCAAACGTCAGACTAAATGGCGTCTCTCCATTGCTTGTCTTTGGCATAGTCCTGTGTGCCCACAGGACATGCGGCAATTGCTCAACCCACGATTTTCCTTCCGCATCCAGCCTTTCCTTCAAACCGTCCAGGAGGCTTCGATTTGTTCTTTCAACCTGGCCGTTGCCTTGCGGGTGTGCCACGGAAGTGAAAATCTGCTGGATGTGCAGCTCCTTGCACCATTCTTTAAGTGTCTTATCCGTGAATTGTGTCCCGTTATCGACCCCCCATTTTTGGAATGGCCACGCGGCTATGACCGGAATTAGATTGTTCTTCGGTCGTATGGTCTGTGGTGCGTACTTCTGGCAACTGATGCATTTTTGTAGTTCTTCCACAGCCATATTGTGCATCCCCGGCCAGAAATAGCCTGCATTGGTTATTTTAGCTACCACTGCCCGGGGACCTGCATGTATGCCACATATGCCCGCGTGGATATCCTGTATTAAGAATCTTGCCTCAGATGGAGTCACACACCTCAGGGCTGGACCTAGGTATGACTTCCGATACAATGCTCCTCCATGTATCTCGTACTGCAGGGCCTTGGTCCGTATCTTCATTGCCTCCCCCTTGTTTTCCGGCAGTATCCCTTTTTCCAGGTACTATTGTATTGGGGTCATCCATGACACTTCTGACATGTACATACTGTGCACTTCTGTCTCTTGTGTTGATGGTTGTTTCAAAGTTTCGATGTGAACGTCTTCTTCAGTGCCCGAGGACGCCAACTTACTGAGAGCGTCTGCGATGTCATTCTTGTGTCTTCGTACATGAGTTAGTGTAACTTTCTCGAATTTTGACATTAGCTCTTTCGTCATTCGCAAGTATTTCGCCATCGTGTCATCCTTAGCTTCATAAGATTCGTTGACTTGGTTGTTTACCAACAACGAATCTACATGGGCGTCCACCTTCTTTGCTCTCATCGATAGTGCCAGCCGCATGCCGGCTAGAAGTGCTTCATATTCTAACTGATTGTTTGAGCAATCGAAATCAAAACGTAGTGCGTGCAAGGATCTAGTCCCCTCCGGGCTGTTTAGCACGAGCCCGGCCCCTGATCCTTTGCTATTGGATGACCCGTCCGTGTACAACTGCCATGTCAGATCATTGCTTTCCAGTGTAGCCGTGTTATTGTTCCCCGGCACCTGTACCGTTTCATTTTCCGGGATCTCAGCCATGAAGTCTGCTATCACTTGTCCTTTGATGGACGTCCTTTTCTTGAATGTTATATCCAGGGCCCCTAATTCAATGGCCAATTTTGCTAATCTTCCTGAAACTTCTGGCCGGTTCAGAACTTGTGCCAGAGGAAAACCGGTTAAGACTTCAACTTTGTGTCCTGGAAATATCGACGCAGCCGGCGGGATGCATGTATCAAAGCCAGCACCAACTTTTCCAACGTAGGATATCTTCCTTTCGGATCAGAAAGGACCCGGCTAATGTAATACACTGGTGTCTGTAGATTTTCTCGCTCTACCAGCAAGACTGCACTGACCGCGTGATGCCCGGCCGCTAGGTACATCTTCCGGATCTCCCCGGGTCTTGGGGCCGTGAGTGTTGGTAAGTTGCTGACGAATTTTTTCATCTCCTGGAATGCCTTTTCTGCTTCCTCTGTCCATTTGAATCTGTTCTTGTTCAAGCATTCTTTCAAAGTTGATATGAAAGGAAGAGATCTATCCGCGTGTCGTGCCAGGAAACGATTGATGGCTGCTAGCCTTCCATTCATGGTTTAGGCTTCTTTCAATGTCTTTGGAGATGGCATGCTAGTGATGGCTATCACTTTTTCAGGGTTGACCCGAAATCCGTCTTTTGACACTACCACACCAAGGAACTTCCCTTCTTCTATTCCAAAGGAGCACTTTCCCAGGTTGAGTTTGATGTTGTAATCCCGCAGCGTCTTGAAGGTTTCTTCGATATCCGCTATGATTTTTCCTCAGTGCAGCTTTTGATAACCAGGTCGTCGACGTAAACTTCGAGATTACGGCCAATCTGCTTTTCGAACGCTTGGTCCATTAACCTTTGATATGTGGCTCCTGCGTTCTTTAATCCGAAGGGCATCTTTGTGTAACAATATATGCCGGCATCGGTGTGAAATGCCATCTTCTCTTCGTCTTTCCGCGCCATCTTTATCTGGTGGTACCCTTTGTACGCATCGAGGAAACACTTTAACTTGTATGGTGCTAAGGAATCTACCTTGAGATCGATTTCCGGCAAAGGGTACGCGTCTTTTGGGCATGCCTTGTTTAAGTCCTTGTAATCTACACACATTCGCCAGGTTCCGTCGTGTTTCCTGACCATGACTGGGTTGGCAACCCACGTATGATACTTGGTCTTTTTTAGGATGCCCGCTTCTTCCAGCTTTTTTACTTCTTGAACTACCACCGCCCTCCTTTCAGGATCCATGCTCCGCCTCTTCTGGGTGACGGGTTTGATGGACGGGTATGTCGACAGCCTGTGTTCCGCTTTTGATCTTGATATGCCTGTCATGTCAGCGTGTTTAAAAGCAAATATATCCATGTTACTTTTTAGCACCTGTTTAAGCCCATCCCGTGCTGTTGTAGACAAGGTAACTCCTATCGTGACTGTCTCTTCGGGGTATTCTGTGTTCAATACCCACCTCTCCGGGCCGACGAGTCCCGTAGGTGCTTGACAATATGGTTTTCGGTCGGTGGTCGCACAAGCTTTATCTCCGGACACCGTGACTATCCCTTGAGGGGTAGGAAACGTCATAAACCCTCTGGCCGTTGAAACCAAGGCGTCAATCTTTCCGAGAGTGTATCGTCCCATGATCACGTTGTACTGGGAGTTGGCTGGGATGACCAAGAAGGTTACCAGTACCGTACGCTCTTTTCGCCCATCTCCTATGGTGACTGGAAATGTTAGTTGTCCCAAGGGCTCAATGCTTTCCCCCGTGAAACCTCTTATAAGTCCTCTGGCGGGCTCGAGCATTCTCTGGTCTTCTGGACGCATACGCCGGAAACATGGCTCGTATATGATATCTTCCGAGCTCCCCGTGTCCACCAAGATTCTTCTCATGTTGTAGTCTCCCACCGCCGCGGAGATTACCAAGGCCTCCATGCTTAACATCCGGTAATGAGGAGGTACGGTAATAGTTGCCTCCATCCACGGTTCTATTTTCTCAAACGATCTCTTTCAATCGTATCTTGATTCAAACTTTACCATATTTATTTCCCAAGGCCTTTTTTCTGTAGCCTTCTCTGCTCCGGACGACGAGGTATTTGGCTTTACATCCCTCACCAAATGTGCTAATTTTCCCGCCTTAAAGAAGTATTCGATTTGCTTCTTCAGATGGAAGCAGTCGTTTGTTTCGTGTCCAACACCTTTATGGTAAGCACAATATTTAGACTTGTCTTGTGATGGTGACTCCTTCAGTGGGCGGGGCGTATTAAGCCTTAAGTCTTCGGACTCCAATATCTGGAGTGGTGTTTTCGACAATTCCGGATATTCGAACCTTGGCTTCGAGCTTTCTCCTTTTCCCACGAAAGTGTTCTGGGACCTTTCAAATCGTCGTCGGTCATCTCTTCGGTCTTCCCGGCTGTCATTCCAGGAGTACGGATGTCTGTCCGATCTTCCTTTATTTTTGGAACTTTGTTGATCCCTGGAGCCCTTAGAGTTTTTTGTCGCCTCTTGTCTTTTTCTTACAGCATGGTTCATGGCTATGGATTTCTCTTGTTTCACGTAAGCCTTCGCGATAGTCATCATTTCATCCATGGTCTGTGGATACCCCGTCGGGCCGTGTAATTTTCGTAGCAAACCATCGTCATTCACCCCCATGGTGAAAGCAGTACATGCTAATTCTTTGGTGAGCCCGGGGATCTGCAATCTCTCTTTATTGAATCGAATGATAAAATGCTCCATTGACTCTTTGTCCCTCTGTCGTATATGCATTACCTCGTCTCTGTACTTGGTATGCCTTCTCTGTTGACTGAACTGTTATGAGAAACCCTTTACGATTTCCTTCCAATTAGATATGGACCCGGGTGGTAAGCTATCCCACCAGACTCGTGCGGCCCCAACAAGGGTCTGGACAAACATGTGGCACCAGGCTTGCATGGGCCAATCCTTCGACCGTCCTGCCGACTCGAAAATACTCATATGGTCGTCCGGATCCCCGGTCCCGTCATACTTTGCCACAGTTGACGGTAGCTTTAGATTGGGAGGCAATGGGGCGTTGGCTATCCGGGCGGTGAATTTCGAGTATGTAATGATTGCCGGAGGTCGGTAGGGTCGAGTCAGGTCTTCGTCATCTCCTTCTTCTTCATGACCGGGAGCTTGGGTACGTGCTACGTCTTGCATCCCAGGCTGTGACACCCTAGGTAACGGCTGACTCGATACCGATGTGTCTTCATAAGACAACCTCGTCCCTGCTCTTCCGAGGTGAGTTTCCATATTTTGTCAAATCGGATGGGTTGTACTCCCCAGTCCTATGGGCATGGGTTGAACCGGCGGGTACATGTAAGGAAAAATGTGTGGATGAGGGCTCCCTGCTACAGGAGGGTACATGTATCCGTAAGGTGGCACCGGAAACTGTGGAAAGTACGAGTGATTCCCGGGGGTGACCAGGGTATATAGGGACATAGGGGCGGATGCTATGGACGCGTTCATAGCCGCCGAAAACAAAGGTAAACTTGATGCTGCATTCATCCATGACGTGGCTGCCGGGACAGACGAACCCCCCATAGCTGCTACAGATGCCGCTATTGATCTTGAGTAGGTGTTGGTTGGAGCTGGTCCAGCGAAAAAGGGCGTAGAGACGACTGAAACTGCGGGAGGCGTAGACTGAAGTGCTGTTGTGAATGTAGTGAATCCCGGGGGCTGTTCCATTAATATTTCCTCGTCTATATGTTCTTCTGAATGGCGGTCTTCTCCTGGTCTCCCCAGGCCTTCAGACATTAATCCATGTTGAATCGTGTTGTTTGTCGTCATTTCAATCGACTGGGAAAGATATCTTCTTGCCTTGTTTCCGTCCCACGGATGGCGCCAATGAAGAAGTAAGAACCTGCGCGATGCTCTGAATCTTCTAGATGATACAAGAAGGGCCTTTCCTCAGCTTGTTCAAAGATGACTATGAAAGTTGTTCCTACAAAACATAACACCGTTAGGACTCGCCACAGGATTGGGGGTAATCCTGTGACCACCCTCCGGCGTGAGAATAAGTATTGTTTTCTTTTAATGAGGCAGAATGTAGTTGATAGTGGTAGTAGAGATAGTGATGATGTTCCTTTACCTTTCATTCTCCTTTTATAGTCAATGTCTTCTTGTGAGAGGAGATAATTTCTGCATGATTGCTTGCTCGTTGATCTTGCCTTCTGACTAGCATTGTATTAATTATGTTTGACCGCTTATGTTGACCGCTTTGACTCTTTAGAGTTGGTGGGTCTTTCTTTATTGGGCTTATGTTTTTGTGGTACGGGCCAGGTTTATCTGGGCCCTACCTCGTCATACACAAAAGTAAAAAACATTAATTAGTTGATTTCCAATACAGCTGCTGGTTACATCCACAAAACCACTGATGTGCTGCATATGATATCCAATCAGTAAATAAGTGAATCATATAGTATGAAACTAAACTATAAAATAAATTGGAATTACCATGTTTTGATTTGCCATCCACTACACCAAAGATAACCTGCATATAAGATCAGTAGATAAATGATCCATATAATAAGTAATCAATTTTGCACATAAATTGGAATGTAACATAGCGATTGAATGAATAACTGACAAATTAATAATGAGAAGTTGCAAACCAAATAACTAATAGGTTGAATGATATATGTACATGACAAAAATGCAACGGAGATATGAACATTTGCTTAATCGAAGGGGGTGATGTAGGATATGTCTGAACAATCAACATGCCATTTTATAGGTGCCAAGTCGCTGTGAGGACATTTACAACTGCTTATATCGTGCAGGAGCGTATGAGAGAGAGCGAAAAACACTGAAGATTAAAAACCGCAAGGGCAAAAAGCATAACCGCCAAATTTCAGGTCTTTCAACGGCTGAGATTAAATCTTTGGGAAGTTATTAGCAGTTGAGTTGAGTTTGGACTGCCAGGATTAAAAGGTGAGGGTGATTTTCGGCAGTTTTTGTTACGCGGTCTATATATATATTATAATTGTGGCTGGATTGTTTGCGCAAAAGAAAACACAAAGTGACAAATGGGCTTTGAATGGGCTGCCAAAAAAAGTCGGTGGCTTGAGGAGGAATTACAAAAGTGAATATTGAACGCAAGTTGAAGGGAGAGTTTTGTTGACGGCTGACGAGGGGTTTGCAGAGGAGGAGTTCAACGACAGCAGAAAGAGAAACAAGGGGAGAGGAATAAATATTAAGAGAATATAGAGGTTTCTACCATAGCTATGAGCGGCTAAGTTATTTGTGATTCTCTCCGGGTGAATGGTTAGTTATTTTGCGAGGGTTTTTCTACGTTATTATACATTGGATTGAATGTTTTATGATTTATAATTCTAAACGTTTAATTGTGGTGTGTTTATGAACGGTTTATCACTAATTGTTAATTGTGTTGCTTGCTCTTGATTTCATCAACCATAGCGGTGTTGTTATCGGTGGTCATTGATTGATAAACAAGTTATTACTAATTTCATTAAAACCGGTAATTTGTAAGTGGTAATTAACTGAGTCAACAGCATTGGTCTAGTTATCGGCTGTCAATGCAGTCATTAATCAATTTACAAGTTACGTTATTTACTAACCACAAATCATGTCTATGTGATTCCAATTGACCCGTTTTCAAACCCGAGTGAATTCGGCTAACCAGAATCCTGGATAGATCACCCTTTCTTAAATTTGTTTCTAAATCAAATTCAGTTTTCATTAGTTTAGCTACTCAATTAAATCCAAAGTTCAGTCTTAAATTAATTTAGTTATTTTTAGCTTAAATAATCAAATGAAATGTGTAATATTAACCACATGTTCCTTTTGGATTCGATACCATACTTACTCTAGCTATTTAGTTTATTTAGGTTTTTGCATGACCCCAATGACAGGTCATCAAGGTCCACTAAAGACGACAACTGGTACACTTTCGGCTTCTATCGAGTTCAGGTCCACCAGAGACGATGACGATGACTGGTACTGTGACACCCGGCATATTTGACTTGACATATTTAAACTTATAAGTCTACCTTAGCGGGAAACGGTTTAATTACATACTTAACTGGGTTAGTTGAGTCGGGGTTTTCTTACGTATTGTCCAGAGTTCAATGATCTGAAGGATCATTGGTGTCTTTTACATATATACGCGTCTTGAGTCCCGTTATTGGTGAATTACATAAACTAGATTAAGTGTATTCGTAGATTGATTCTTATGTGGTGGATTATATGCAAATACGTGCTTAAACAATGTTTAGATGATTGTTCATGCTTAAATATGTGAAACATAGATTAGGGTTACATGTTCAGGTGTTAGGGTGCGTTAAAATGTGTTAAACACGACGAACTGGAAATCTAGAAAATGACACCTCTCTGGTTCGACCGTTCAAAGGGTCGAACCTGGCCCTTAGTCTGTTAAGGGTCTCCTTCAACCGGACAAAACTACCTTCGACCCACATGAAGGGTCGAACCTGGCTAACTGTTTTAAAAATGTTACCTTCGACCACCCAAGCTCCACGTTTGCCCACTTAGAGGGGTCGAACCTGGACATAGTATAAATACCATCCTTAGTCATTTTCATCATTTCACAAACCCTAAACGCCTCTAAACACTCTCTTTCGACTATTATCATTGGGGAAGGAGTTTTTGAGCTTATTTTTCATAATCCAACTCTCTAAATCATTACAAGAGAAGATCTAAGGTGTGTTCTTCATTCTAAATCCTTTTTAAACAATTTTGATTTGTTTTCATTTAAACCCCAAGAGTCCAGATCTGATATCAACATGTTTTATGGATAAAAACCTTCCTAATATCTTTCTAAATAAAACCTATTCATAAACAATGAGTTTTTATACAAATAAACATGTGTTAATGTGGTATTATGCATTGTTTGATGATTACTTGCTGTATAGATGATATGACAACGATCTAGGACTGTTATTAATGATGAGTTATGATTGAAACATGTTACAATTCGTTGTTGATGGTGTTTTGCCATTTTTGGGAATTTTGGGTTAGATCTAGGGCTTATTCTTGATGATAATGATAAAGATATGTTAGGGGGTTTCTTGTTCATGATGATCTGAGTATGTTAAGTTGATTATTGATTAATTCCAGAAAGTTTCCTAATTGGGTAAAAATTGCATGCATTTTGATGTGACATCTCCATAATTTACTATTTTGGGAAACTTGTAAAACGACTAGATTTTGGGGTAAAATCGGTAGGGTTTCGTAGGGATACGTTAATGATAGTTGACTGCTGTAACTCATGATGTTTCGTGATGTTTTCGGATGTTTTTGATGCGTTTTTTAGGAAACTAACTGACAGGGTCGAACCTGGAGTACCTTCGACCAGTCGAACGGTCGAAGGAGGATCTCCAGGGTCGAACCTGGATACTTAATGGTCGAACGTATTCTAAATGGGCGAAGGAGGGAGAAAAGGGGCGAAGGTGGAAGTAGAAAGCCACATTCGACCGTTCAAAGCCACATTCGACCCTACGTTAACTAAAATGAGATTTTTGATACAAACTAAGTATTTTATGCTTGAAACTTGTGTGTAATCTTTGTGTACTTGATTAGCTTGTGTAATGGGTCACCAACGGGATGTCGGGTCAGTCTCGTGTGTCGGTTAAACTGTCAAACACGTTTTCAAACTTACTTAATCATGATCTGGACAATCGGGGACTAAATAGCCTTGGGGTTATTAGTCACAACTCTTATACAACCTTTATTGATAGATCACCGGTATTTGGGATCATCAGGACTTGTCTTAATTCTTATTTTGGAAACGCAAACTAACGTGAGTGTCACAGCCCCATTCTTTACTGTTTTTGGAACATTCTGGGGGAGAGACATGCAGTAAAACTTTCTAAACTTTTAAACCAACATAATACATGATACCTCATGGATACTTAGTGACTTTTACTTTCATCATTAAAGTCCTCTCATGTCTTAGTGAACCATCAATATGTGGGTACATAGCGGGGAAGGTGTGAAGAGATCTATTGGGCTTGACTAGCCCCACTCGGGCTGACTGGAGGTCGGTGGCGGGTGCATATTTGTCCTATATCTTACGGCACCGGGTGATGAACCGGTGACGGGTTTGAGGCATTCTTATCTTGTCAGCAGTGGTTCATGACACTATAGTATCATGTAACGATGTCTAGCTAGCATCAGGTATAGATGTAAGGGTTGTTGGGTTTGGCTTACTTATGATAAACTTTTGCAAACTATATCTCTGTGACTCACCGGCACTTTATGTGTTGTCTAACTTCGCATGTTTTCTTAGGTCGCTAAGGTAGCAGGGAGTCTTAGGCGCACTGGAGTCGCACCGCGTCTAGTCTTGCATACCTAAGCAAACCGGGTTGTGTTTGCATTCATATTTTGACATTGGTTTTGTAAACATTAAATTTTGCTTCCGCTGTTGTTTTATACTTTACTTATAAACTGCGTGGTTGGTATTTCTACGTAACTTTTATTGCATATAGATGTCGTTTATTGTGACCGTTGTCTTAGATCCTGGTATGTCATGCGCCTCGCGGTAAAACCCCGCAAGTAGAATTTGAGGGTGTGACAGGTACACTTCCGGCTTCTATCGACTTCAGGTCCATCAAAGATGACGACTAGTACACTTCCGGTGTCCTTCTCAACCACTCAAACCATCTCTGTGTAAAATTCAACTTCGATCACTGTGACGTCTTAGGCCGAAGCCCGAGACTTCTCGGAGACGTCTAACATGTGGGAGAGACACGTGTCTGTTCTGTATTGGTACTCACGAGAAACTTCAATGGGGTCGCCTGAGAGGCCTCAAAACACGTGAGCTGTCTCTCCAAAGAGATGAGAGAGGCCAATTTCACAAAACCCCTTGGTTAATAGTCAAAATGGTGATTTTTCCTTTTCTTAATGAACATTTCTTACTACTTACTATTTGTGTACTAGGAGCTGGACAACACTCAGAAAGAGAAAACAGCCTAGACATCAGGGGCGGATATAAAGCAATAGCAGGGGTAACGCCCGTTACCCCTCAACTTTTCAGGCGTAGTGCAATTTTTATTTATATTTTTATGTTTTTTGTATTACGTTACTCATGAATTTATATAATGTTATCTCTCAATTTCTTCTAAAAGACCCAAAACACCGTTAAAGTTTTATTATTAGCCTAGCAAAAAAAAAAAAAAATAGAAGCCTCTAAATTCATAGCCCATTGACCCATTTTATTTATTATATTTAAGATTGAAGCCCATAAGGCTTAACCCCTATTAGTTTTGTTAAAGTTTAAATGGGAAAAAACTAAGGGTGCAAACGAGCCAAGCCTGAACTCGACCAAGTTTAACTTATGAAAGCATGAGCTCAGCTCAATTCGAGGTTTGTTCCTAAAGCTCGAGCTCTGCTCGTAGGTAGCTTTTTCAAGCTTGAGTTTGGCTCGGACTCGACTCGTTTATTATTTAAAATGTATTAATTATAATTATCATTTATATAATTTTAGTTATTTTTCATAATTGTATAAATACTAATTATTATAATTTAAATATATATTTAATATATTAATTATTTAAATATATATTTAATATATTAATTAAAATTTATAGAGACAGTGGGCTTGTTTTTGCAAGCCGGCTTGAGCTCATTAAGCAAAGCTTAGGTGCGAGCTCTTTCAAGCTCGGCTTATTTTGAAAGTGTTTGTAATCAAGGTGGAACAAATACTTTTGCACAATGCACTAATTTGTGCGGTCGAGTGAGAAACTTTTGACAAAGTAAAAGAAGGTGATGTAATGGCTCGATTTCAAGCTTTCAAAAACCGAATGTGTTTAACTATATATTATTATCGTGTTTTTATTTTATTTAGTTTACATTATATGAAAGTACGGTAAAAAAAATTAACGTTACCCCTAAACTTTTGGTATAAATCCGCCACTGCTAGACATTATAATGATTGCTGATGTTGGATGGTATCCATCTTTGTATTCATTGTACCATGCTACATTCCCATGTGCCCATGTGTTCGACTCGACAAATATGAAGATCGAGCTGTTAAAAACACACACACAACTATAAACCCTTTGGTACATAACTATTTGCTAGTTCACCATAAAAATTAGTGACCAGTTGCTTGTTGAAATTAGCGGTCTGATTTTCAAAATATTGACAACAAAAAATTACCATATAAAAGGTAAGATATTACTATGTGAAAAAGATGCTCAATATTAGGCTATTTGTATTTTTGTAATTTTACAACAAAAGTTATGTACAAAATGTTGAAAACATTACGAACTATATCAAGGATTTGGAATAGTACTTTAGTGGAAGTTCTACTTTGTGCTCAGCAGATGTTTTTGTGTTCGGTTTGGCGGGTGAGAAACACGTTTGTGTGAATCTCACCGATAAATCCCCGCTCGTTGGCTTTAGAGATAATGGGTTTGTGGCGGGTCAGGCGATACTAAAGGCGGAATTGAGGCAAAATGAGAAATATGCTAAAGCCTGTGCAAATAATCAACATGTTCTCGTCCCTTTTGCCTTCGGTACCTTTGGCTCTTTGACCCAGGAAGATATTAGGTTCTTTGGCAAAGTACAGTGGGTTGTACACAACAATTTCTCGACCCCTAGGGATCATGGGTTTGTTTTCAGTAGGTTAGGTTTTACTATCCAAAAAGGTTGTGGCGCTGTTTGTTGTTCGCCTACCTGTCATTCTACTGTAAATTTGCCCTTTTATTTAATAAAAAGAAAATATGAGATTAAAATAAATATATAAAAATTATTAGTTCAAAACATGCAATCGCACATGTAAAGTTAAATTCATGTCTAACGTGAGTAACGTGGTTTACTTTAAAAAGGATTTTAATAACCTAAACTATTCGAAATTGGCCGTTGGCATTCCAAACTAAAAATTTAGCCATATATGACCTGTACTATTAACCTATTGGATTCTGACACTCAATTTGGGTTAAGTCACTAACCCAGTTAGATTGGGGGTGCCATATCAGCATGTCACGCCATATTATGGGTGCCACGTCAGCATTCCACGTCAGATTGGAGGTGCCACGTCAGCCAAAACATTAACTGGGTTAGTGACCTAACCCAAATTTGGTGCCAGAATCTAATAGGTTAATAGTACATGTTATATATGGCCAATTTTTTAGTTTGGGGTCTCAACGGCCAATTTCGAATAGTTCAGGTTATTAAAATCCAATTCTCCAAAAAAATACATCGATTTCAAATATAAATTAATTAGTTTTTACCCCGGGAACGTCCCAGGGTTGAAAAATCTAATATGACGTAATAAAATTTTCAATATATGATTGACAAAAGAAAAACTCAACCAAATACAGTTGCAAAGGAAAACTACCATTTCAACAATTATCGTATTCCCTAACCGCCTAATACGCTACAATCCAATTATATTGGTCCCCTATGGATTTGATTCCTATATTAGCCACTAATAATTACAATAGAATACCATTACATCTAATTACTATATTTCTAAAAGCCGTGTATAAACGACATCGAATTAAGTTATGATTACCTGCCTAACTTCCACGTCCTTTGTGGTTATTTCAGCGATCGCATTCTTAGTGATCATCTAAATCACCTAGAAATATCTATACCCTGATTTTTCTTCACATTGGAAAACCATATAAAACACAACCACCCTTAATAAATAAGAACCACACAAACCAAATACATGTTTTCTCCTACATACTAACCCACAAAGCAAACTTAACCCTTTAACCATCTCTCTTGAAACCACCATAAACCACCGTCTAGAACCGGTGTTCCTAGGGCTGGATCAACCTGTTTGGAGACCTAAAGGAAGATTTTATTTTATGGCTCATTCTATAAAGTTTTTAATCTATTTTTTTGGCACTTATATTGACCATGATTATAGTCTTAATCCTATACTAATCTATATTTCCAAATCAACTTATACTACACTTCTCCTAATGAGTCCATGTTTACTGTTTTGCATTCCCGTCACTTATATATGTACAAACATGAACCAGATAACACTAATAATTGGATCAAAACAAGCATTAAATCTTCCTCTATATACACAACAAAACTCATTCTTTCACATACCAACTCCAAAGATCCAGATCCGTACACATATATAACTATTCTACCTAACACCTATTAACCTAACCACATAAACTAATCTAATCTATCAATCATGCAATACATATCCTACAACAGTAATATCATCAAAATCAGTTACAAATCAGCATTCGCTACCTTACAATTTCATATTTGTATCAAATTAAGCTATAAATTACTTTATAAATAGAAGTAGAAGAAAGATAGAGTGAATGATGTATACCTTCAGCCGCTTTAAGCCAATGAGCCATTGCAATGGATCAAGTATCAAAACAACAGAGCTCCACCACCTCTTTCTCTTCTTTGTCGTCGTCTCCTCCTCCTCTGACTCACCACCTCCCTTCGCCGCTGATATTTATAAACATAACTAAAATAATAGGATCGGCGACACGTCACGACCTAGAAAATTGAAACCGACACTGATTCCGGTGGTTCCTAAATTTAGGGCAAATAAGGAAGCCAATTGTATTCTTTCTTGAACCTTATCATCAGAAAACCAATAAGGAGCAGCAACTTTATAGAACCTCCTAAAAAGGGTTGGCAAATCTGGTCCCTTCCCCGGCACATTCTGATTTTAACAAAAACACAAGAGAATTATCAATAAAATCACATGAGATATAACACATACACAAACTATAAAATAACCTAAAAGCGCTAAAGGAACTGTAAACAGATTCACAGATTTACAAAGCTGCAAGTATGAGTCAATTGATAAGTGAAGTGTAAAATAACCTAAGTCACCGAACGAACTGCAAACATATTCACAGATATACAAAATAGAAAGAATGAATTAGTTGATATACAAAGTTTTTTTCTTACTGGACAAAACCAAGAACATCAAGAAAGAATCACTATTATATATTATTTTCAAATTGTATTTCAATTAATACTACAAAATCAATCAAAGATGGAACGTGATATAAAGATCTTACCGCCTCCGGCGACCCTGTACCCCCTTATAATCTTCCGATTATGTGGTTATCTCGTTCGGTGCTCTGTAAATAGAGCCATATCTTGCATAAATGGAAGCCAAGTTAATGTAGACCATATACACAGAGGAGGGTTATGGTGGAGGTTAGGTTATGAGGGCAGAGAAGGTCGGGGTAGGGACGCGGCGAAAAGTTGTTGTGAAGTGGGATGGTGATGCTGGTGGAGGTGGGTAGGTGGCGAGAATGACGATGTGGGTGAAGTAGTTAGGGTTTGGTGTTTTGTTGAGAGGGAAAAAGGAAGAAGGAGGAAACATGAAGAGAGAGGGAGGGAGGTAGTCAAACTTTTGGGTACCCTCAGATTCTTATAAGAAGGAAAGTAGAAGAATGAAGGGATTTTAGAAGAAGGAAACCAGAGGAAGGAAGGAATTGTAGAGAGAGAGAGAGAGAGAGAGTAAGAGAGAGACAGCAGCCGACAGAGATTGGGAGGGGTTTTTTAGGGTTGTGATAAAAGGAGGAAAAGAAAAGGCATTATATATTACCTTTTTTTTTTTGTTTAAATCCCACATGAAGCCACCTGGCACATTCAAGGGGTGGGGAGTTGCCCTATTAAATGCCATATCATCAATAGACTATTCTTTTATATATAGTTATATTGATCTGGCAAAGGTTCAAAATTTAGAAAATAACTAAATAAGTAAGATCATAAAAGCAAACATGGCACACCTTATCTATCGAGTTTCCATGCCCTTGCTGTGTTTTTAGATGCCAACGTTGTTGGACACCGAATGCATGCTCCACATCCTTTCTTGCAGATTTGGACCTGGCGTTCCACATTGTTAGCTACTTATAGGAATAATCGTTTGCTCTTTTGGAGCCAGAGTCCGACAAACTCATTGTCATATGTGGTGTCCTTTGCAAGGAGTCACAAACCAAGCGATAGTGGGTAGCTTCATGATCTCATTTTAAAGCGACTCTTCTTGTTGTTGTCCTTGAATTCGAGCTTTGGATGTTGTCATCAATATAAGTGCTGCTACACCACCTGATGAAGATGATGATGAAGAAGAAGATTGAAGGACCATTCCATTTCAAATAGATTACTCAATACTGATAAGAAATATTTGAAGGTTAGAAGTATGTCAAATAATGGTTTGGAACGGACGGATTTTAATTGGTTTGAAAATGGTTATTTGATTCATTTATTTAATAAATTAGTTGTTAAACGACACTATAGCCATTGAAGGGAAGACCACGTGAAGTTGCTCATGCCAACCTCTCACAGTTGTGGACACCTAGGGGGTGCAATGTTTCACACGTGAGTCACTTGTGACCACACCTAGGACTGCAAACGAACCGAACGAACATGAATAATGCCTTGTTCGTGTTCGTTTGTTAAGAAATATATGTGTTCACGAACAGTTCATGAGCACTTACCGAACGAGATTTTCTGTTTGTGTTCGTTTGTTAAAAAACGCTCATGTTCGTGTTCGTTTATTAATTTTGTTCATGAACGCACACGAACACAAACAAACATTCATGAACACAAACAAACACAAGCAAGTGTTCATGAACGGGAACAAACATAAACGAACATATATTAACTTTCGAATAACATCGAACTCACATAAATCAAGACATTAAGTAGATCCACCCAAAATTATAACCTAAGTGTCCAAACATGCTTAAAGCACTACCATTTGGTCCCCTATAATTCTGTGAGAGAAAACCCTATATTTTTTTATGGGGTTGGAAGTGGTTGTGAGTGAAAAAAATGGGGAATCTACTGTTTATCGGAATATTTGGGGTTATTTGGGAATCTTTTGGGGAAAACTGGAAACTGTATTTATTTTTTAATATTTGTTGAAAGTGGTTGTAGGTAGATGAGAGAGAAACTGTAATGATTTTTAATGTAATATGTGGTTGTGATTGGTTGTAAGTGAATGGGGGATGTGGAAGCTACCGTGAATGCTCTTAGTATTTACCATAATATTGGTAAACATAATAAAGTAGTGTCTCAAAAAGCTGAGTTTACATCTTATACTTGAAGTCTTTGGATGATCATAAACGAACACGTTACCGAACGTTCATGAACATAAACAAACAAACACGAACAACAGACACAACCTATGTCCGTGTTTTTTCGTTTAACTAAACAAACAGATTTTTTTGTTCACGTTCATTCATTTATTAAACGAGCGAACAAAAATGAACTTTCCGTTAAACAGTTCATGAAATGTTTGCTGAAAGTTCAGTTCGTTTGCAGCCCTAACCACACCACATGGTCTATAAAGGATCGCTTCTCCCTTTAATTAAGTTAGCACAAATTATTTTTGACATAAGTTATAGTAGCATGAACGTAGCCTCCAAAACGAAGCCTATTACATGATACTACAAACATAGCCTCCAAAACACAAGTTTTCCAAGCCCGTCGACCACACATCATGCTCAGGTGCAAGGGCAAAGCTTAGTGAGGGCCAAGGGGTTCTCTGACCCCCATCGATCATTGGCTCAGTAAATTTATCCATTTTTATCTAAAAATTTTGTATCTTTTTTAGTCTGGCCCTCACCGATTTGAAAAAAAATTAGGTCTTGTGACTTTCGGCCCTTACCATCTAAAAGTTCAAGCTTTGCTACTGTTTAGGTGTAAGCTACTTTTCTCCGGTTTCCTTGCCACGCTTGCCACTCGCAAAGATTCAATAACTCTCCAACCCATACGTCATGTGTTTGCAACCACACACCGGAACATCAAGAATTATTGGTTTTTTTAAGCCAAAATTGTAGAAGAAATCGAGATTCACTTGGATTATACTACGAGTCGTGTAATCACTATCAAAACAAACTATTTGATCGGTACAATCAAATGTTTAAACGGATTAAACGTAGTATATACACAAGAATTGGATTTAATTTCTTTGAGTATTATTGCACCGATAATCAAAGATGTGAATTGGTTTTTTGTGTGTATAGAAATCCTCCAAATTCCAGAGACTCTTGAAAAAATTGGAAGTGTTCCCTTGAAAGTTATCCTATATGGAAAACTGACATATATCCATGGGCTAAAATCATTTGGCCTGTAGACATGGCCAAGAGCAAACAAGGCCCGATCCTTTATTCCATTCAATTAATAGCCCATTAATTAACTAGACTCTAGTTAATTAGGACATTAATTCAATAGGCCCAACTCCAATGAACTTATACTTTAACTACTTAAACTTGTAACACACACAATCTCATTAGTGACAACCGAGTCCGCACTCCTGCATCTCCTAACTCGGTTAATGACTAACGAGATCAAACCATTCGACAAGTTAATCCAATATCACTATTAATGTTGATAACGCTAAAATTACCAACAAGAATTACTATAATGTATACTCATATGTTATGCACATGACTAGACAAACTACACATCTTCGTTTAACAAACGACTCGTATTGGTGTTTTGACTTCTCGAGGATGATGGCTTCTCTAACAATCGCCATGAAGCCACACATTTGAGTGTGATTGTTAGATTCGATTTAGAAATGACGATGATGACGACCTAGATTTTCATTTTTTTTTTTCAATTTTTTATAATGACTCTGCGTTTTGTGGAATTCGTCACCATCCCTTTGAATGTTATTCGGTAATCATTGATGTAAAATAGAATTGCATCCATGTAGTTGTTTTACCTTTAAAAAAAAAAACTAGCACAAATGTTTATACAATTAATTTATGGCTGTTTGGACTCATCAAAATATACGAATGTGCCATTAAGGTGTTTAGAAGCACATTTAAAAGGTGTGCATCAAAACAAACTATGCCGTAACTTTCTAAATTTGTACGCATTGTTTTTAAAAGTTTGGACAGCCTAATGAAGACGGTAGCGTCACTATTGTATACATGTGCATTAAACCCATTACATCACTCTAGTAACATGCAATTTTGGATGTACATTAAGGTGTTCGGTGCATTGCTACAAAAACTAGTTATACATCAACATCAAATACATTACCATAATAAAATTGTAAATGTGATCACACCATTGCATACTTATTTAGGTTTCAGTATGCTTCCTTGAGCATAACAAACAACCCCGCCCGTTGGCCCTTGTTCTTTATAATAGATAACGTAATTATAGTTGTAATCATCCCTAAATTACGAGATTGTATTTTCTATATAATGATAAACCCTATCAAGGGAGAGGATCAAGGATCCTATTGTTTCAAGTGCAGAAGCTGAATACCACGGTGTTGCAAATGTCGTTGCTGAGGTTTGCTGGCTTCGCAACCTCCTTCTAGAGCTATAACGTTAGCGCGATTTACCTCTCAGGGAACCCCGTTCAACATCAACGCACTAAACATATCAAGTTTGACATACATTTCGTGCGTGAAAAGGTTCAACGGGATGAGGTTCGAGTTCTCCATGTTCCTTCTCGGTATCAAATTGTTGACATTTTCACCAAAGGCTTACCACGAGTTCTTTTTGAAGATTTTCGATCCAGTCTCAGGCTTCGGTCCCCTCCCGCTTCCACTGCGGGGGTGCAATAGATAACGTAATTATAGTGATAATTGTGTATAATATTGTTTCCATATTATAGTTGTAATCATTCCTAAATTACGAGATTGTATCTATCTATATATATAAAAGAAAACGTATATGCTGACGTGGCGTGCAATAGAGGCCTCAACCTCCCCTTAAGAGTGCCACGTGGCATCATAATTGAAAGATTTTAGTGTTTTTGAACTATTTCCTTTTTTAATTAAAAAAGATAAACATAAAACCCTAAATTAAATTGATTTATTTTAGGAAAAAAAGAATTTAAAAATAAATTTAAAATTTTCTCTCTCATGTTTCCTCTCATAATTTTTAAACGTTTATATCTTTTATATACGAGATTTTTTAAGGAAAAAAATTACACCAAATTAACGAGCGTTTTATTATCTTTCTAACTAGTACTATAGTCCTATATAAAAAACGGAGAAAAATTGACTATTTTTTGTGGGGTTTCGTTCATACAGGAAAAAACACACAAAGTGTTCATGTTATTCATTAATCATGTTTTTTCTTTTAAACCAGGTTCTTAATAACGATGTTGAAAATCAGCCCAATCGCCATGTTATCATTGGAATTTTACTAGGTATACTTCATTAAGAGAAGTTAGGAGAAAGAATCGCGCAACACTGCAACACATGGTGTCACCTTATAGCAAGGTTATTTTTTTATTTATTTAATTACAAGAGTAATAATTATTACTATTAGTATTTGTATTATTAGAATGGTTATATTTTTCAACCCCGGGACGCTCTCAGAAAGAATTGATAGTTGCTGACGTGACGTTCAATGGTGGCCTCAACCATCTCTTGATTATGCCACGTGGCATAATGAGATGCAATGATTACAATTTTCAATTTAAGTGTTTGTTTAGTTGATTAGGTTAGGAATTATAAGAGCCATTAGAATGTGAGAAATTACAGAGATGTGATGAGTTTTTTAATAGTTGCAGCTTACATAAGTGATTATTTAGATGATTACTGATTAGGTTTTAGATTAGAGAATATGAGTTATTACTGATTAGAATACTATAAACATGCAATGATTGAGAGATTTTGTGGTTAGTTAACTTGAGCCATTTGCAATAGGTTATCACGTAAAATTAGATTTTTCAATCCCGAGACCCTCCCGGGGTAATCAGCTAGTTTTCTATATAATAATAAACCCTATCAAGGGAGATGATAAATAATCTTATTGTTTAACTTTAGACACACTGTTGTATTTGGGTTTGATAAACGGATTTAAACCATTTAAAAATGCAAAACCGAAGTTTATGTAGCAATACTGATAACAAATTAAAAAGGATAAAATTATGATTATACCAGTTGTCAATTATTATTAAACCACATTAGAATTATACCCATAATCACATCCTAGAATGAATGTTATCGATCACAACGTAACGTACACGTTTTCGGGGTTTTTTTTGTTTTTGTTTTTTTGTTTTGTTATAAAAAAGTAACGATATTTAATTTTCAATTATTTGTGGGCACATATACACTGTTTTCTTTAATATAGTGCTTGTACAACTAATTGACATATGTTCATAGTCAAACCAAACTTCTCTTAATAATGATTTTACGCAAATAAAAAAAAAGCTAGTTGTTCAATACCAACAAACACTAATCAGTTGTTGTTTTGAAAAAATATATACACACATACGCGTTTACTATTTTGCAATCATCCCACCAAATAAAATAAAATAAACTAATTCAAATCATGTATCATGAACTAGGAGTGAACACAAAACTGAAAAAACGAAACTAAAAAGACTGATTTAACCCAACCGAATATAATTGAACCGCACATAAAACCGGAAAAACCAAATTGAAAAAAAAAAAACCCGAATAACCCAAAAAATCATTTATAATGTATCTTATACATTATACATTGATTTAGGAATGATTAGTTTTATTATTGAAAGTAATCTATACATATAATAAACCAAAGCCATTTTAATGACATGATATTCAAAGAGGGTATTCTCTTTATTGAATGTGCCATGTGTCATCTCATGTGGCAAGACCTTTATTTTAGGAAAATAATAATTTAAAATTTAAAAACAAAATTAGATTTTTATCTCTAAGGTTTCATCCTATAACTTTTAAACGTTAATATCTTTTATACAAGAGTTTTTTTAAAGAAGAAAATTACACCGAATTAACGGGCGTTTTATTATCTTTCCAACGAGTACCATAGTGCTATATAAAAAATGGAGAAAAAACAACTATTTTTTGTAACCCGACAGGTTTGTGTCAGGTTTAGAATTAGTTTAAAAATAATTGTGGGTATGAGCCTGGCCTGGGATTAGGTGATACCCGACCCAATCACCCTTTTTTATATTAGAATACTAGGTTATTGCCCGCGTGTACACGCGGTTCAACAATTAATAATTATTTGAAGCGTAAAATTATAAAGAAAATATAGTAGAAATACACATACAATTTAAATATCATTAAATATTTTCTTATACACAACCTTTTTTGTTTTATTTATGACCTTCCACTCGGGATCAAGTAACTAAACCCCTACCCTGCTCTTAACTCTTGAAATACCACATAAACATGGCCATATGTGAATCCTGGATTCGTTTCTGTGTTTGCATCTTAGTTCAAAAATTTATAAATACATGTCATCCATAATTGTGAAATATATAAATATTTTAGGATATCTCTAAATTAAAGGTAATAAGTAGAATTAATTGTTATAATTAATAACTTAAATTTATAAGTTTGAAAATTTTTAAAATATTCCATTCATTCAAAATTTCAAATTGAATGCATTAATTAAGTTTAATTGCTAACATTATTATCTTAAATTCAAAATTTAGAAATTTTACAATATTAACCAGAATTTAAAAATTAGTTATAAATATTAAAGTTTGAAATTATATACTTAAATAGAGCATTTAATATTCAAATATTTACAAAGTTTAACTGAAAACTATTTTTGAAATTATAGTATTCAAAATTTGAATTTAAACTTGAAACTAATTTGAGAAATTTATAACCAATATTACTATTTGTAAAAATTAAATATATTAGAAAATCTGTAATTTAAAGGTAATAAATAGGTGTAATTGTTACAATTATTAACTTAAATTAACAAATTTCGATTTTTTTAAATATTTAAATCATTCACGATTATGAAACTAATGTAGTAGTTAATTCTAAATGTTACCATAATTATTCTAAATTCAAAATTTTCAATTTTTATAATATTAACCAAAATTTAAAAATTAAAATTATGAATATTAAAATTTGAAGTTAAATACTTAAACAGAATATTTAGTATTCGAATATTTTTAGAGTTTAACAGAAATGTTATTACACAATTGATAAATTTTTGCTTTGACCAAAAATTCAAATTAAAATAATCATAATAAATTACCAAATCTAATTTAATAAATGAATTAGCTAATTTAATTCGAATTAATGATTTTTTATTTAAAAAAAACTAAAAAGTGCATTAATTACATGAAAAGTGTTTAATATTTGACCGATGTTGACCATTGCCTTTAATGGCTAGATTTTTTATTTAAAAAAAATTAATAAAGACATTATAAATGAGTTTGACCAAAAGTAATTGAATGATTATGGTTGTAGGTTGATCTCCATGCTAATGTCTCTTCTAACATCTTTTTTGCCTTCTCTATGTTTCAGTTTCTAGCTTCCATATATCTGTTCAAGCATGCACCCGTGCAGTATTTTGAGCTGCGACCCGAAAGTGGACCAAGAGCTGATCTAAGCTCATTGATCTGCTGCATCCATGGGTTCAAAACCGTAAATTGATTATTGATATAGGTTCAAATATTAGACAGCCGAATCGCTAATTACCTTAGTTGCAGAATGCAGCTCATGCTGCTCCTGTTCTTGCTGTTGTCGGTGACTTCGGAACATGGCTACGATGCACTGTTCTGCTAAAAACAGCTTATAAGCAGAATGCAGCTCATGCTGCTCCTGTTTTAGTCTTCTTTTATAAATATGAATCTATATGGTATTAAACAAATACATAACAAATGTCATAATTAGACATCTATATTTTTATATGCATTTAGGTAAGAGCAAAAAGAAAAAAAAAATGGAAATTTAACAGACTTACATCACGAAAGCTCTTCAGTCCAAACAACAATGCATAATAAAGGTTTTTTTTTTTTTTTTTTTTACATAATACAAAAACCTGCAATAGAAAACCAATATTAGAAACCAAATAATATATGAACAATAATGCATGAAAATCATAAATACTTTGCAACAGAAATCCAATATTAGAAACCGAAGAATATATGAACAATAATGCATAAAAATCCTTATTACTATAGTAGCTTAAACTAATGCACACTAACTAAGGATAGCCTATGTGAAGTGCAAGCCAACATGCCCTGCCCCTGCTTAAAAAAAAGATATACATTGAAAGTTTAAATCTAATAAAATTATAAAATCCAAACTTTTCACTGTTGTATTTTATACCTGAACGGATTCCTCGATCTATACTTGCAACTGCTTCCTCTTGTCTCATACTTCACATAAACAAAACCTGCCACCAAGGTGAATAAAAAACATTTAAAACAAAATTTACATGTGAGTTCATATTATTGTATCAGTAAGGTGAATAAAAAACCTTTAATGGCTAGATTTTTTATTTAAAAAAATTAATAAAGACATTGTAAATGAGTTTGAGCAAAAGTAATTGAATGATTCTGGCTTGTAGGTTGATCTCCATGCTAATGTCTCTTCTAACATCTTTTTTCCCTTCTCTATGTTCCAATTTCTAGCTTCAATATATCTGTTCAAGCATGCACCCGTGCAGTATTTTAAGCTGCGACCCGAAGTGGACCAAGAGCTGATCTAAGCTCATTGATCTGCTGCATCCATGGGTTCAAAACCGTAAATTGATTATTGATATAGGTTCAAATATTAGACAGGCGAATCGCTAATTACCTTAGTTGCAGAATGCAGCTCATGCTGCTCCTGTTCTTGCTGTTGTCAGTGACTTCGGAACATGGCTACGATGCACTGTGCTGCTAAAAACAGCTGATAAGCAGAATGCAGCTCATGCTGCTCCTGTTTTAGTCTTCTTTTATAAATATGAATCTATATGGTATTAAGCAAATACATAACAAATGTCATAATTAGACATCTATATTTTTATATGCATTTAGGTAAGAGCAAAAAGAAAAAAATTGGAAATTTAACAGACTTACATCACGAAAGCTCTTCAGTCCAAACAACAATGCATAACAAAGTTTTTTTGTTTTTTTTTTTTTTTTGTTTTTTTTTTTTTACATAATACAAAAACCTGCAATAGAAAACCAATATTAGAAACCAAATAATATATGAACAATAATGCATGAAAATCATAAATACTTTGCAACAGAAATCCAATATTAGAAACCGAAGAATATATGAACAATAATGCATAAAAATCCTTATTACTATAGTAGCTTAAACTAATGCACACTAATTAAGGATAGCCTATGTGATGTGCAAGCCAACATGCCCTGCCCCTGCTTAAAAAAAAAAGATATACGTTGAAAGTTTAAATCTAATAAAATTATAAAATCCAAACTTTTCACTGTTGCATTTTATACCTGAACGGATTCCTCTATACTTGCAACTCCTTCCTCTTGTCTCATACTTCACATAAACAAAACCTGCCACCAAGGTGAATAAAAAACATTTAAAACAAAATTTACATGTGAGTTCATATTATTGTATCAGCACTTGCAAAATCAAACCAAATTGCATAAAGTAATTTATATTGGACGTTCGCTTATCTATTGAGAAACTCTCCAGATTAGGTATTTTCTGTGAAAAAAATGTTGAAACTTCAGCAAGAATAAGGGCCTCTGAATCCTCTCCTGGTGAAGGATCGGTGACATGAACCCTAATTACCAGCGACTAAATCAGTATCAAAGTAAGTGAGAAACATGAACCCTAATCGCTCAAATCTGAAAAATTATTAGAATAACAAAACAATACATAACAGGACATGAACCCTAATCGCCAAACTAACCTAAACAACAACACACAACACCTAATCGCCGAAACCTGAATAATAGAAACAAATATCATTAAAATCAGTAAAAAGAAAAGCAGATAAAGATTGATCGGACATGTAATAATAAGCAATAATCATAACAGGATAAAAAAACGAACAGAAAACTAATAAAATTGATAACAGTGTGTGTTAAAAAAGAAGAAGAAGTTTATAATGTTACCTTGAAGGAGAAGACAAAAAGAAGATGATCGGCGATGGTAGGGTTATGGCAGATGAGAGGGTATGAAGAGAAGAAAGAGATAATCGTGTGTTTGTGATTTAGGGTAATTGATTGACTTAATTAATGAGATTAGAAAAGTATTAAGTGACCAATTTTGACCATTTTATGTATTAAATGAATTTTCAATTTAAAAAAAAAAGAAAACTTTATAAAATCTCACAATGGGACACTTGGCACAAATTGATTGGCTATGTAATTGGAGGATCAATGTGGGATTGACAAGTGTCCACATTGAGTTTCATATATTAGTTGTATAGATGATAACTTATGGCAGAGATTTGTTTAAAATAATAATAATATTCATTAATTATATATTGGCAAGTCATTAATAGGGGTGTAAACGAGCCGAGCCGAGCCCGAGCCTGACTGGGCTCGGCTCGGGCTCGTTAAGGTTTTGTGAAGCTCGAGCTCGAGCTCGGCTCGGTTCGAGCCTACAATCTTGAGCTCGAGCTCGGCTCGCTAGCAAAATCCAAAGCTCGAGCTCGGCTCGGCTCGGCTCGAGGTGATTTGAGAATCTCAAACGAGCTCAAAGCTCGGCTCGAGCTCGCAAAAGCTCGGCTATAACTTAGGCTCGCGAGCCCAATCGTTAAGGCTATAACTTAGGCTCTGCTATAACTTAGGCTCGGGCTCGGGATCAAGCTCTAGCTCGTTAAGGCTCGATTAGGCTCGCGAGCCCAATCGAGCTTTGTATCTAGGGCTTGAGCTCGGGCTCGATAACTAAACGAGCCATATTTCAGGCTCGGGCTTGGGCTCGGGCTCGTTAAGGCTCGGCTCGTTCGAGCTTTTTACCGAGCCGATCCCGAGCCGATCCCAAGCTGCTACATGCCATTTACACCCCTAGTCATTAATTATGTTGTCATATTAGATATTTTATTATGTCATATTAGATATTTCAACCCGGGACGCTCTCCAACAGGTAATTGCTATGTTTTTTTTTCTACCATATTCTGAAATAGCTCAAATCTTATTTTATGCAGTTAAAGACCTTTGACTGAATGTATTGGTGCTAAACAATCTATTTCCCCTTAAAGTGTTTGGGATCTTAATATATCTAGTTTTTAGGTGTTGATGTTGTAAGGTGAAATGGATCTTTTGGTATTTTTTTTAAAGTATCTAATGTAAGTTGTACATAGATGACATTTTTATAGTTTAGATACTTCTAATTTTATTCACTTTACTTAGATTTCTCAACCCGGGACGCTCCCGGGGTATAAGCTAGTTAATTTTTAAAGTATTACAAAATAAATGTCTTAATTATTTTTTTGAAGATGTGAACAATATTAATTTAAAAGTTAAATATATTAACAAAAATATGAACATCTAAGAAATATTCTTAAATCTTGGATTATAAGTCCTATTTTTAAATTTTATGAAATTATGTTTCGAAAACCGAAAAGACCGAAAATCCGAACTGAACCATTACTAAAACCGAAACCTAAATCAAACGGTTTTCAAAAATCAAACACTTCGGTTACGATTATGGTTTTACCAAAAAACTAAATCGAACCATGCTTACCCCTAATGTTTTCAGAACCGAATTGGGTTTCGAACTTGTCTCCTTACTGGTTCGCTGATCCGACCGTTCAGACTAGATGTAAGAACCATATATTATCGTAAATATTATAAAAATTAATAAGGTAATAAAAAACATATTAAAAACTGGTTTAACCACCCAACCTCCTCTTCAATGCAAACTCAGTCCAATGACTGGTCTAGGTGCCGGTTTCATATCCAACGGATCAGTCCGAATTGCAAACATTGATTACGAGTGTAAATGAGTCGGACTTTTCAAATGAAACTATGTTGGGAATCATGGTATCGAATACACAGCGGAAGCGGTTTATATATTTAACGAAAACTGATTATATATACTATATATATAATAGCCGCTTAATATATAAATATTGTTAGTTAATTTTATTAATCCGATTAATAAAATATTCCCAATCAGAATCTCAGTTAAACGCGTATAAACAAATAAATTATTAAACAACCATAGGGGGTTTAGTAATCAACCTTTGACGACTACACCGTAATTGTAACACGCGGGTTACAACGAATCCTCGCTAGTAGGAAGTTCACACCGTGCACGAACCAACCGGGAAGCAACACTTGCAAGAAGAAGGTGTTGGTTTGTGGTGGTTGATCGTCGGACCAAGAAGAAAAAGAGGCGGCGCCTTTTTCTTCAAAGGGGGCGCCCGCAAATTGGACAAGAGGAGGCAAGGATGGTTGTTTTGATAAAAGGTGTGATTAGGGTTTACTCCTTAACCCTCCTTTTATAAAACAATAACTTACATCAAACCCCCTTGCTAAATATCTTAATACTCTTTAATATTAATCTTATTAATATTTAGTCCCCCAAGTCCAAAACAATTATTATTTCATAAATAATAATCAATCTAATCATGAACTTATCTGATTCGTGTACCAACGTGTAACTCTTCGGATCGTACCGGGTCGGGTTACATTGACCTCGACTTTTAATTACATCAAACATCCTATATATCCAACAAACTAAACTTAAATGAGCTCAAACTTTTATTGAGACTCATTTTTTTTAGCAACAATAGTTAGATTAGATTGATTACTTTTCACTGATAACTCTTACAAATGGGAGGCGGGTAAACGGGCCACAAGTTACACCGCTACCCTATTTTGAATAGAAAAAACCTACTCTATTAAAAATAAAACTTAGGTCATTCGTCGCTGGAGAATTGCTCTACACCACCTTTTGAACTCTTTTTAAGAACCGGATTGCCTCGGGAGCTAGCCCTCCAAATGTGTCAAAGGCAAATGGCACAAAACGTGTTGGTTCTCTAGACAGACAACTTCATGTTTGACAACTTTCTAAGATTCTGCTCTCAAGGCTGCTTGCCATGCCACAAACCCTGAATCTCGAAGTCCCACCAACGGAGACACCCTTGTGAGATCAACGCACGCATGTTTGCATTGTGCCCACCCGAACACGAGGCATAGTTGTTAAAAGCCATCGCCTTTTGCGCCTAGGCCCATTTTTTAGGCTAGGCAACGCAATTGCGCTTTATGTCGAGGCAGTTGCGCTTTAATTTTTCAGGTGAGGGTTTAGACCCAAATTCTGGTGAGATTTCCAAATTCCGAAGAGTTTTCAGCAAATTCACTAAATTATGGCTAGATTCCAGTTAAAATTCTACTTTTATCTAACGAATAATACTTTTATATACTAATACACTAAGAATTTAGATTTTTTTTATACTAATTAGATGATATTAAATGTTATATAATAGTTTTTGTTTATTTTATTTGAAGAATAATATCATTTTTTTAATACATAATATATACTTTTACTTTTTTCTTTGCTCATTTTTTTTGTATCAGGCCCTCGCCTTTACTGCGTCTTGCGCCTAGGTCACAGGCGAGAGCTATGCGCCTTGAGTGCGTCTAATGTCTTTGATAACTATGACACGAGAACATCTGCTGGCCTTAAGGTAGACCGCCCTTCTTGAAGGTACATCAAAAAGCTTCTTTCATAAACTCCTTTTAACAAACGATTCCGGGATCTGACTTAGCTCAGCTCAGTTTACACCCCTACGGCCCCACCATTATACCCCTCACCGACACCCTTTGGCTAAAATGGCTCGTGGCCCATAGATTTGATCCCATTGCTCGTAGCCGGCTGTTGATATATAAATAACAGATTATTATTATTCACACACACAGATCGAAATCAAGATCAAGAACCATGGAGGTTTTCTACTGGATAGTGTTTGGAGGCTTAGCTGCCCTTGTTGCAACAATGGAGTTCAGCAAGAACAATAAGGATCGAATCAATACCTCTTCTGCTTTCAATTCTTTCAAGAACAATTACCTCCTTGTCTATTCCCTCATGATGGGTATCCTCAATCTTTATTATTACATTGTTTTATTTGCTCTACATTGTTATTTTTTTGTAACTAATAATTTAGTTGTTCTTGATTTTTTTTTTTTTTGGGGGGGGGGGGGGGGGGGGGTTAATGAGGTGGATTTGATATGGGTTTTTCAAGATTTATGTTGGGTGTTGATAAAGTTTGTAACTTTATTAAATCTAGGCTGTTGATGTTGAAATTTTTAGTGAATCTTTATGAGCCTTTCTTCTATTAAGTAAATTAGTGATATTTACTCTTTGGAGTTTGGATCCATAATGTGTGGTTATAAAAATGTTTTTATTGACAATTTAAGATTATTTGGGACCAAATTCTTGGAGGTGATGATGATACTCTAATCAAGGTTTCTCATATGCTCGATTTGCCGAATTTCGTATCTATTGTAGCCATTGCTATTAAATTTATAGTTAATCTTTAAGTGTGTTAGTCATAGTCATTATTCTCTTATAACTATTATTATGTGATTTATCATTAATCTTTAAGTTGGTTAATTGTCTTTTTAAGTAATCTTAGTTATTCAATACAAAGAAAATATTATGCAGCAATACAAATTTTCGTTTCTTTTTAATTCTTTCGTTGATAATATTAAGCTTATTTGGGGCACGTTTCATGGTGGTTGTAGCTGGTGATTGGTTGCAGGGGCCGTATGTGTACTACCTATACACCACATACGGTTTTGGGAAAGGAGATATCGGGCAGCTATTTATTGCTGGATTCGGATCTTCCATGCTGTTTGGGACTATTGTTGGATCTTTAGCTGATAAACAGTAATATCCTATTTTCCTTAAATCCATTTTTACTAATTTTGTTCAAGTTTGTGTAATTCTAACTCGAAATGTGATCTTTAAATACAGTGGTCGAAAAAGAGCTTCGGTTACTTACTGCATAACTTACATTTTGAGTTGCATCACCAAGCATTCACCTCAGTACAGAGTTCTGATGGTGGGGCGTATATTGGGAGGCATTGCAACTTCCTTGCTTTTTTCGGCCTTTGAATCATGGCTCGTTGCTGAACACAACAAGGTGATAAGATGTTTCGAGTGTTTCGTAAAATTCTAATTATTTAATGACTAAGATAAGATGTGCAAATTCACATAAAGGAGTTAAAGTACTCAAATTTGGTTTAAAAAGAGTAATTTCGTTACCCTTATTAGTGATATTTCACATCGTCAGTAGCCGAATTCATTTATCTAAATGATATACACAATTATGCTATAAGATAATATTACTTGAAATACTAGGGTAACAATATTGTAGATTTTCATGGTCATTGTTATGGTTTTCGGTTCTAACTTGTCTTTGTCGCATCGTAGAGGGGTTTTGAGCAACAATGGCTATCAATAACATTCTCCAAAGCGATATTTCTTGGAAACGGGCTCGTTGCCATATTGGCAGGTTTATTTGGGAATCTGTTAGTCGGTACATTGGCTCTTGGGCCGGTGGCTCCTTTTGATGCTGCTTCGATCTTTCTTGCAATTGGCATGGCTGTCATTATATCAAGTTGGACCGAAAATTATGGCGACCCATCAGAAAGCAAGGACTTAATGACCCAATTCAAAGGAGCTGCTGTAGCAATTGCAAATGGTTCGTCTTTCTAAGTTTCCATCCTAAATTAGTAAATTGCTAAACTTGCATATAATATTGTTTCTTTTTTGTGATATCAGATGAAAAGATAGCGTTATTGGGTGCAATTCAATCCCTATTTGAAGGATCAATGTACACTTTTGTGTTTTTGTGGACTCCTGCTTTGAGCCCAAATGATGAAGATATTCCACATGGTTTTATTTTTGCTACTTTCATGTTATCCTCGATGTTGGGAAGTTCTTTGGCTTCTCGGCTTTTGGCCCAAGCAACAGTTAAAGTTGAAGGCTACATGCAAATCGTTTTTGTCGTCTCTTCTGCATCCCTCTTGCTTCCTGTCATCACAAGCGTATGCAGCAGACTCCTTAAGCTCAGTTTATATTCATCAGAGATAGAATATTGGACGGGTCGAGATTTATAAAATATCAAAGTTTTGAGTATGACTTAAATTACTAAGGGGGTGCTTGGGATTGATTATTCAAAACAGATTATGCGTTTTGGAAAAGCAGGGGTGGAGCTGCTTATAGATTATTGCGTTTTGGTAGCCTAAAAAACTGATTATCTGCGTTTTCAAAACGCAATCCAAACACTAAAAACTGATTATCTGCGTTTCCAAATGCAATAATCTAAAAATCAGATTCAAAACGCAATCCCAAACACCTTCTAAATTCTTGTGATTTCTATCTAATATTTTAAAACGAAGTATTTTAGAAGATGTTGGCATTTAAGTACACTTCAGATCGCTTTTGACTACTCATTCAGACCATTTGACCTTTAAATATACGCTATTGACCCAAGTCAACCCATTTTTAGATAGGTCAGCATCAACCGAGTTTGAGTATGTTTGTTTTCTATATTTTTTTTTCGACAGTTTTTGGTTGCTCCTTCTCAAGAAAGGGGTGGAAGCATAAAATTTGCAGGGTGTATCCAGCTGATCGGATTCTGTGTATTTGAAGCTTGTGTTGGTTTATTTTGGCCATCAATAATGAAAATGCGGTCCCAATACATTCCAGAAGAGGCTAGAAGCACAATCATGAACTTTTTCCGGATTCCCCTCAACATTTTTGTATGCATCGTGCTTTATAACGTGAGTGTTCTCTATCTCTATATACACACACATATACAATCAAACCATTATTTATTTAGTGTTTGCTTTTTTTCTTTTTTAAGGTTGATGCATTCCCGATCACTGTGATGTTTGGAATGTGCTCTGGTTTCCTCTTCCTTGCATCTATGCTGCAAAAACGCCTTGCAGGTGTTGCCGAACGATCTAGTATGTTCTATACCATTAGCTTCCACTGTTCTTCCGTTTCTAAAATGTAAAGTCGCTTTTGTTGGTAGATTCGGATGGTAAGTTGTTGGATTGTTTGTATGGTTTCAGGGCAGGATAAAGTGAGGGAAATGGAGGCAGAACCACTCAATATATAATGCATCAAGATACATACTGGGATTTATAAAGAAATGGTCAAAGTCAACAAAAGGTTATTGATTAAAGGTGTGTGTAATGTGCAATATATTGTCTCTTGGAAATCAGATGACTTTAGAGGCAATTGGTAGTGGTGATGGAATGAAGAAAATGAATGACAGATTTAGTAGTTCTTTTTTAAAATAAGGAATTTTGTATACCATTAAGATGAGAATATCCTGCATTTTATATAGTTGGATTAAACATTAATGATGTTCATTATTTATTCTGTATTTCTAGCACCCAAAAGGGGTTAGATTTATTATGCAAGCAAAATTAAGCTAAAGTTTTATGACTTGTTAGATGTATTACGCGCTCTAAATCTTTGTTACTCATGTTAGATATATTATGTGTACCAATCTTTACAACTCATGTTAGATATATTAAGCGCGCTAAATCTTTGCAATTCATGTTAGATGTATCAGCGTGCTAAATCTTCACAACTCATGTAACATATATCACACAAGCCAAATTTTTATAACTCATGTAAGGTATATTAAGCGCGTTAAATCTTTTATGATTCCTATTATTTTGTCTTGTGATGAAATTCGAAGGATTGTAACAAATCGCTCATTTTGACCCGTAATGTGTATTCAACATTTATATTAGTTTGATATTCAGACAATTTGATGATTATGCATACAACATCGTCTACGCAAAACAATTACAAGAATTACTCATACAAATTCAGTTAATTTATCAAACAAACAAACAAAATGACCTAAGTTGGCACAACTTAAGCTTATCAAGATTCGAAGCTATTGGATTGAAAGATATCTATTCAACCTACTTGTTTTTATGTATTCATCAAAGGTGTTGCTACGCACACACCCCCAAGAAGAGGTTTTACTAAATGCACACCCCTTTATCACATCAACCATTATATCTAACATATAAACGCACAGATCCACACTCATTTAACCCATTGCGGTTCCTTCTATCCGATCATTCAACCCATGATATTTCCTTCTATACTTTCGTTTAACCCATAACTATTCCTACACGCACGTAACAATCCTAAAACTCAATCAAAAAATCAATATGGAATTATTAGTAACACTAGTTTTTATCCCGGGAGCGTCCCGGGTTGAAATATCTAATATGACATAATAAAATATCTAATATGACAACATAATTAATGACTTGTCAATATATTATTATTATTATTATTATTATTATTATTATTTAACAAATCTCTGTCATAAGTTATCATATTATTATTTTAAAAAATTCATGGGTATCACCTAATCTCAGGCTCGACCCAAACTCACAATTTTTTTAAACTAATCCTAAACCTGACACAATACCTGTCGGGTTACAAAAAAATAGTTGTTTTTTTTCTCCGTTTTTTATATAGCACTATGGTACTCGTTGGAAAGATAATAAAACGCACGTTAATTTAGTGTAATTTTTTTCTTTAAAAAATCTCGTATATAAAAGATATTAACGTTTAAAAATTATGGGAGAAAACATGAGAGAGAAAATAATAAAGGTTTAATATTTACATTTAGGTAGATTAGTTATTTAATAGATTAGGTTAAACTATATTTAAACCATATTTATTCCTTTTTTTTAATTGGTCTAGATTTGCCACATCGCATCCTATGTAGCATCTCTTAAAGAAGAGATTGCATAAGAGTATGACATGTAGGATTAATCCCTTTGCGATATATATATACACTAGCTGATTACCCCGGGAAGGTCCCGGGGTTGAAAAATTTAATATGATTTAACAAAAAATGATAAAAGAAGAAAACTCAAATCACGAAAAAGTAAATAACTTAAACATAATCAATCTTAGTTAAAAAAACATTTATTTAAAAAGTTAAAAAAAATCATCATCATCATCATCATCATACTCATTTAATCCCGCCTATAGCAATGCTAAGGTAGGGTCTGAGGAGGATAAGATGTAGACAGCCTTACCTCTATCCCTAAGAATAGAGAGGCTGCTTCTAGTGAGACCCCCGGCTCGATGTGGTTTGGTATCAAGCCTTGGACATAAGGCACAAAAACACTTAGCAATCGGGACAAACCCGATCGGTGCATGTACCCCTTTGTCTTTTGGCTATCAACGCCACCGCATGATGCATGATTAACCGTCCGTCGTTTTTAGCGTTATTTTCACGAAAAAAGTAAAATAACATTAAAATTAGTGCAACTTTACTTTTGCCCCCCAATGGCCACACATATATACATTATATGCGCACACCGTAAGTAGGGCATTACAATTTGAAATATGTATTAAAATAATAACATTCAACCTATAATCATCTTCACGTAATTTAAAATATGTTACAATTTGACTTTGACTTATATAGATGTAGAATTCATGATGGGGGTTGAAAAATATAACCATTCTAATAATACTAATACTAATAGTAATAATTATTACTCATGTGTTGCAGTGTTACACGATTCTTTCTCCTAGCTTTTCTTGATGAAGTATACCTATCAATCTTTAAAAGAGTAAAATTCCAATGATAGCATGGCGATTGGGCTGAATTTCAACATCGTAGATAAGAACCTGGTTTAAAAGAAAAACATGATTAATGAATAACCTGAACACTTTGTGGTTTTTTTTTTTCTGTATGACATAACCCCACAAAAAATAGTCGTTTTTTTCTCCGTTTTTTTATATAGCATATGGTACTCGTTGGAAAGATAATAAAACGCTCGTTAATTTGGTGTAATTTTTTTATTAAAAAATCTCGAATATAAAAGATATTAACGTTTAAAAATTATGGGAGGAACATAAGAGAGAAAAATTTAAATTTGTTTTTAAATTCTTTTTCCTAAAATAACTCAATTTAATTTTAGTAATTGAGAATTGAGAGATAGAGAGATAAATTTAGGGTTTTATGTTTATCTTTTTTTTTAATTAAAAAAGGAAATAATTCAAAAACACTAAAATCTTTCAATTATGATGCCACGTGTCAGTTTCATGGAGAGGTTGAAGGCACCATTACACGTCACGTCAGCAATGTTCAATTCTTTTATATATATTAATAGATAGATAATAGATAATAGATTAATAGATAATAGATAATAGATTAATAGATTAATAGATAATAGATAGATAACATATGTTTCTTTTATTCTTTAGCCCCTCACTTACCGACATGTTCAAAGAATTTTCAATAAGATAATAACCAATAAATGTACCCAAAAAAAAAAAAAAAAAACCGTAGGAAAACAATGGATAATTCAAAAGGAATCGGTAGACGAACAAAATTGATTAGAATGACACAACCAGAAACAAGAAACCCCTCAGAATTCTGAATTTCACAATATCCACGTCACAAATTGCAAAGTTTCCGTGTAGATAACAATAATAAACATTATTAATTAATAATATTAATTAATAATAATAATATTCATACCAATGAATTCACTCTTCTTCAGATCCTCCTCATGTTCTTCGCTTTCAGCTTCTTTCACGTACTGGGTACCCTTTCTTTCATCCATGCTTCCATAAATTATTATTATTATTATTATTATTATTATTATTATTATTATTATTATGTAATGGTTATGCTTATCTGATTGTGGTAACAGGTTTGATCTTGATAAAAGGGGTAGTTTAATATAAAAAAAAAAAAAAAACTGAAAGCTTTTGGTGTTTGATCATCAATGGCAGAAGTGGTGGGTCCCAGGATGTACAGTTGTTGTAATTGTAGGAATCATGTTGCCCTTCATGATGATATTATTTCTAAAGCTTTTCAGGTCAGGAAAATTCAACCCTTTTTTACTAGTTGTTTTAATAGAATTGTGTTCATTATGTTGTATGTGATGACCTTATAAACACTTGTATCTATAGTTTGCCTTTAACTGTGATACATAAGGCAGTTATGAAACCGGCAAACCGCGCATAATCGCATATCTGCCTGTCTCTCTACCACTCTATCTAATTAGTTTGGCCAGCACTGCATTACAAATGTTTATAAACTTCACTACCTAAAATTAGTTATGTATTGAACGCGCTCCATGTATATAGGCGTGCAGGAGGGGTTGTTTTGGTTTTTACGCTTTGTATCTTTATGTGATTACAATATGCATCATATTTCCTTATTGAGATACGAGAGTTTATGTGGCGATTCCTAAGCTTTGTATCTTAGGGGTGTTTTGATGTGCATTTTGAATTGATTATCTTATTACTGCGACAATAGTTGTCAAAGTGCCTAGGCGCACTCAAGGCGCATAGGCCGAGCCGGGAGCCTACGCGCAAGGCGCATAAAAAACGAAGGCTTTTTATAATTAGGCGCATAGTACAAAATACATTTTTTAGGGATTTTAGAGATGTTTTAGGCTTGTTTACGGCTACTTTATGATGTTTTAGGGTTGTTTAGGACTTGTTCATAGCTCATTTATGATGTTTTAGAGGTTTAGGCAACTTTTAGCCTGAATTTGGCCGGAAAATCTGTCTGATGAGTTTAAGCTCTCGTTTTTTATCGCCTGCGCCTGGATCCAGGCGCGCGCCTAGGCACCGTTTTTCACAAAAAAAAGCCCAGATTTGCGCCTAAGCCACCACCAGGCACTATAGATGCTCCTCGCTGCGCCCGAGGGGCTTTTGACAACATAGACTGCGACTTGCGGTTGCGATAATGCGTGTTTAATGTGTTGGATTGGATAGGCAGATTCTACTTGAGACTTGTTTCTTCATTTCACAATGTCTTTTTTTGTTCCCACAAACTGTCCTTTTTGGTCACTTTATCTGCCTTTTTTAACTGGTTTTAAAGTTATGTAACCGTATAATCGTATGTCCGCCTCGCTTTCTGTCTTCCGCTATACTGACCAATCAGGCTAGCACCATGTCTTCTTTCATCACAGAAATGTCCTTTTGGTCATTTTATCAACCCCTTCTTTTAACCGATTATAACGGCATTAAATTTTGAATAATGTTTTGATGTTAGGGGAGGAATGGTAGAGCCTTCTTGTTCTCTCATGCAATGAATGTTTCAATGGGAGCAAAAGAAGACAGGAACTTGATGACTGGGCTCCACACTGTTGCTGATGTGTACTGCTCTGATTGTCGCGAGGTTTTGGGGTGGAAATATGAACGCGCTTACGAGGAATCACAAAAGTACAAGGAAGGCAAGTTCATTCTTGAGAAGTCCAAAATTGTCTCAGAGAATTGGTAACTAATAACAATCCTATATATCTAGTTCCTCGTTTCATAAGTGTTTGAAAAACGGCCATCTGTTTAGCGTTCATGATATCCAATAAGATCGTATCAGTTCATCGTCAATTCTTCTGTCTTATGGAAATCTCTGTATTTAAGAACAGGTTCTTTTGTTCAGCTCTTTTTTTTTTTGTAAATGAATTGGTGTAAATAATGTTAAAGTATTTTGACATTTGTGATTATGTATATATGTAGATTGTTGAGTTAATTTTTTTAAAATTATCATAGCTTTAGCAGGGGTCATATAGATTCAGTAAAAAATTGATTAATTGATGGTTCAAGTGTGTAAAAAGATGACATGGATGATTCTTTTTACCATATAAATTGATACAGCTACAAATGATTATAGTAAGGAAAAAAAAAATAAAAATAAAAAACCTCAGACACAACCTACTTATATATAATAATAACACTTCAATAATATCATATTACCATGATAAAGATCAGTTTTGCTAGGTCAGTTTCTTTTGTATAGAACTTCCTACTATCATTTCAAAAATGTAGATGGTAGGTACAAAGAATACAGAATCATATTAAACAGTAAGTTAGAGCTTTAGTTGGTTAGTTTCTACACCAAACTTTCATAAAACTTGGCCTTTGTTCTTCATATCCATTTCCTCTTTGCATCTTCAATTGCAGCTTCTCTAGACTTCTGCAGTTCACTCTGCAAGTAATGATACCGAGCTTCGATATTCTCAACTTCTTTCTTCAAATCTTCAAATACACCATCATCTTCACACAACATCGAATCGTTTGACGTGATTTTCGTGCAAGGAAACACTTCTGAGCTCTTCATCCAATCACCAGAATATGTAAACAGCAGCGATGACTTATTGGACCCTTTCAAACTGTGATTTTCCGGTTCTGGAGCGTTTGTGGGCCTGCGTGCGATTTGACAGTTTTGAACAATGATAGAACCTTCTGTTGAGCTAACTCCTCCTATAGACATGGAGTTTTTCCTGAATGATGGTTTCCATGTTGGCACCAATTTCATAATCATGTCATCAATCAGCTCTGCTATAATCATCACGTCTTCGTGCAAAAGGTCGAGTTCTTCAACCATTTCTTGAGCTATGGTATGTGCAGTATCAGCGTCGAGCGAAAAGGGGAAGTCAATATTCCTCACGTTACCTGTTAACACAAAACACAACCAAACGTTAACATAAATAATTGAAAATTTGGGTAAAGTGTAAACTTTAAGCTAAAAGAGAAACGGGTCATTTCGCCTTTTAAGAAGAATGGTTCTTAGTTCTTACCACTAAAATCGGCTATTCTCAAGCTTAACTCGACAGTGTTATCTTCATTCATTTCGCCTTTTAATCGGATGTTATTTCTCTCATTGACACACTGAAGTTCAAGCAAAGGTAAACATGTGCTGTTAGTGTGGCTCTTCAAACATGAGCTGCCAGAAAGCATATTGTAGTTATGATCAATGTCCATCGGATATGTTGACAGGTTGAATTCCATGGGCTCGGGTACATGCTCTTTTATTCTTTCTGTCGCGAGGAATGGATCTTTCAGAAGCTCTTTTGCGGGCAATCTTTGAGATACCGGGACCAAACACTTCTCTATGAACTCCTTGACTTGTGGATCTTTGACTTTCGAAAGAGCAGCGGGTTTTATCCCCTGCAAAACAGAAGACAATATCACAATAGTTAGATTACTGATTCCAAACCACATAAGCAAACACCCTCATAGTAAAAGATATTCAATCAAAGACTAACTTACAGAAGTAACTTTTTTATATATCTGCGCGTGATTTTTGCATTCAGTGTACGGATATTCACAAGTAATCAACTCCAATATACACATCCCAAATGAATATATGTCGACAAGTTCATCATATTCCCTTTCGTAAAGCTCTGGCGCCATGAATTCAGGGGTTCCTGCAATCCAGTAAACGATTAAAACTTATGCTATTTTTTTTATAAATCAAAGATGTGACACTTTCAATTATTAATGATCTAAACGACTTACCAATCACACTTTTGGCAGTGGGGCGTAGCATAAAAGTTGCGAATCCAAGATCGCCGATCTTCACTTCTCCATGGTTACCGTTAACAAAAATGTTGTCACATTTTAAATCTCTATGAATAATAGGCGGCTGATGACCGTGCAAATAAACCAAGCCTTGAAGGATCTGTCTCGCCCAATTCTTGATCGCCTTCAAATCAACACTCTTATGCTTCTTGCGATATCTAAACACAAAAGATTAATTAAACGCTATTTAAAACACACCAAAACACAAGAACAAAGGGTAATTAGCAACTTACTGCCTCAAAGTCCCAGAGGTAAAGAGTTCAGTAATCATGTTAATCGTTTTGTTCTCGTCGTCCACCCACGAAACATATGACTTGATTATGCTCTCATGTTTTAGCGTCTTTAGTAAGTGAACCTCGGTATAAGCTCTCTCGAGATGTTGAGGTTTTTGCATGGCGTCATCTAACTTCACTTGGCTCCAAGCAACTTCAATTCCTTCAACTACATCAAACCCCTTGTATCTGCAAACACCAAAAAATAATAATAAATACATTACCAGAAAAATAAGTTATGGTTTAAAAATAACAACGAACAAGAACCGGATAGAGGTCTTACACTGTCTTCGACGCGCCCCTCCCCAGCAATTCATTATACTGCAAACAGAAAACAATGGTTAATATTCTGATGCAAACTGCTAAAATAATAATGCATTATATATGAAGTCATGGAAACTGAATATTACCCGAACGTAACGATTATTAGGACATCTTTCTACAACATCAGCATCTTCATTGAATACCACTTTAGATGCCATTATGCAGCAACCGAACGAACAGCAAAGAACGTACTCAGAAAACGAAGGTGGTTTAATATTAATAACGAGGGCGTGGTTTAAGGTGATTTAATGAATATCTAATAACATAGATTTGGATATAGATACGGATTGAAACATATGAATATAGATTTTAATTAATTAATGACTAAACACCTAAAAAGATGGACTATGTTAATAGAAATTTATTTTGCATAACTTTATCCAACAACGTTTTTGTTATGCTGTTTAGCAAACCGTAGATTCGTTTGTTGAAGTGTTCTATTTTTACGCTAAAATTTAAATAATATATAGTTTAGGTATAGTTTTTAACATGATTATACAATACTTAATTAAAATGTGTAAATGCTAAATTTCTATTTTAGAACTGAAGATCCAACTTGTAATTGGCTTGAAAACAGCGTAGGTCGATTAGATTTTGTGGGCTATGAACTCTGATTTGGTAGAAAACCGTTAGACTCGATTAGATCTTGGGCTATGAACTCTTATTAAACATAGATTTAATATCTATAATTTTAATTTTTAAATTTTTATTAACAATATAAAAAGTCTAAATTTTGAATTTTAGATATTAATAGTAACAATTAGGTATTTGTTTAAAAATTTTAGATATTAACAGTAACAATTTTGAATTTATATATGTTGTAAATTTATGGTATGAGTATATATAGAAAACCCAAGTTATATGGTAAACCTTAGAAACCCAATATGTGGCTAGAATTAAGCCACATCATCATGTTTCAAAATCAATTTATTAATAAGAAAAGGGTAAGGAGGTCATTTCACATATGACATCTTTTGACAATCTCTAGGAAATTTCCATCAAGTATAAAAGAAGGTTTGTATCCCATCTTTTTTTTTTATTTTATTTTTAAACCACACTCACTCACTCTCTCTCTATATCTCTCTCTCTCTAAAAAATAAAAAAGTAGATCTGGATCTTCTGCAAGTCGACATCTACCACCATCATCATCAACATCGACCACCACCACCATCATCAACATTGACCACCACCACCATCAACATTCACCACGGTCACCATCATCAACATCAACCATAACTAAAGAAGAAGCATCGAAAGATGATCCAGAGATACAGAGATCCACCACCATCATCAACATTGACCACCACCCCCATCAACATCGACCACCACCACCATATATATTGTACCAAGAGAGGGAGGGAAAGGGGAGAGTGGTGATGGTGGTGTTTCGGGTTTAAATATGGTGGTGACGGTGACGGTGGTGTTTGGGGTTCAAATATGGCGGTGACGGTGCTACCCACGATCAGTGGTGTTCCTAGGTATCTTCTTTTATTATTATTATTATTATTATTATTATTATTATTATTATTATTATTATTATTATTATTATTCGGGGTAGGGCGAAGGTGGTGGTTGGGTGGGGGGTGGAGGGTTGTGGCCGCCGGAGCTCCGCCGGGATCGGAGGAGACCTCCGGTTGCTTTCTCCCTCTCGTTCACCCCCTCTCTCTTAACCTTCATATTCAGAAGTGTGTGTGGATGTATATGAACACAGATGTGTGTGAGAGTTTTATAAAAGGAAAAGGGTGGGTTGTCAAAAGGTGGGGAGGACAAGTGTCCTCTCCTTTTAGTGATTCACCCGATTCGATCTGGTGCGAATTTGGGTTCGTTAACACGTGCTAACTCGGTCTTGAACGTTGTTTATTTTTTCGTTTACATTTCTTTAATTTGCCTAAAGTTTTATGTGTTTTCTTTGTTTCTTGGGTTAGTTTTGATGCAAGTTTCTTTTATTTGAATCAGTATAGTATGGAGTGTGTTAGTAAAAATAATATAACATCATAATTCATAGGTTAACATGTGTTATTTGGGTTTTGTTCAAGGGGTGCAAACGAGCCGAGTCACTCGCGAGCAATATAGGTTAACATGTGTTATTTGGTACTGCTGTTAACATTTGGGCCACGACTAACACATGTTACTCCTTTTTAGCATGTTAGATGATTAGTTGGTCACACCGGTTAATATCTCATCTATTGTTTTGCAGTTGATAACGAAGACCCCCACTGGTTAACATATGTTAACAAACGAAGTCGAAGGAAGCCGAGAAAAATATGTAGAAAAACTTTTTAATAACGTTTTCTTTTTTGTACTCAATGTATAGAGTTACTAGATTTATTTTGTTAAAGTGGTTAATAATTTGTAATGATACTTTGTAATAACGTGTGTTAATAGTTTGTGTGCTTTATTTCTCAGTAAACTTATGATGTGAAAACTATAGGGGTAAGCAAGACAAAAAAAAGGATGACAAAATAAACACAAGTTTAACATATGTACCAAATAACACATGTTAACCTGTTATGCAACATTAACACATGTTAACCATCCACGCAGTTCATTTGAATGTCATGGGTAAGTTTTTTTGGGGTTCAATAGTTTGTAATGATACTTTGTAATAACGTGTGTTAATAGTTTATATATTTTATTTCTCAGTAAACTTATGAAGTAAAAACTATAGTGGTAAGCAAGACAAAAAAGGGCTGACAGATGATACAGGTTTAACATATGTTACCACACCACTCATACTAACAAATGTTAGATCTTCTCATGGGTATATGGGGGCAACAGGTTTAACTTTATCAGATTAGATAACACTTGTTAGCCCTTTATGACCAACTAACACATGTTACCCTCGTATGCAACATTAACACATTATTTGTACTTGCCCCATTATAATAATATTTTCTTAAACATAAAGTATGAGAGAGGGTGTGACATGACCCATTATAATAATATTTTCTTAAACAAAAAGTAGGAGAGAGGAGAGAGATGGTGTGACATGACCCATTATAATAATATTTTCTTTATCAGATTAGATAACACATGTTAGCCATTTATGACCAACTAACACATGTTAACCTTCCATGCAGTTCAATAGTTTGTAATGATACTTTGTAATAACGTGTATTAATCGTTTGTGTGCTTTATTTTCTTAGTAAACTTAAGAAATGAAAACTATATGGGTATATGGGGGCAACAGGTTTAACATATGTTACCACACCACACATACTAACAAATGTTAGATCTTCTCATGGGTATATGGGGGCAACAGGTTTAACTTTTATCAGATTAGATTAACACATGTTAGCCCTTTATGACCAACTAACACATGTTACCATCGTATGCAACATTAACACATTATTTGTACTTGCCCCATTATAATAATATTTCTTAAACAAAAAGTAGGAGAGAGAGTGTGACATGACTCATTATAATAATATTTTTTAAACAAAAAGTAGGAGAGGGGAGTGAGATAATAATATTTTCTTAAAAAAAGTATGAGAGAGGAGAGAGAATGGTGATGTTGACTTTGAAAATATAGGAGAGAGGGTGTGACATGACCCTAAAGCAACTTTACCAAAACACCCCTGCATGTACTTTTGAGCATTAAAATAATATTATAAGCCACATCAAGTACACACAGTGAATCTCATCCATAGATCTAATGAGATGGATGACCAAGATTGGGTTTCCAAGGTTTACCATATAAGAAGGGTTTCCACAATATCCCTTCCCTAAGCACATATATATGATCAAGTTATTCTACACAGTGTAATAAAAATGAGAAGGGTGAGAAGGATACAAAAAACACAATAGATCATGAAATATGACAAAATGAGCCACAAAAATATAACACAGTGCCGTAAAACATAACACAATGCTGAAGAAAAAAAACACAATGAATTGAAAATGACACAATGATGAAAATAAGAAAAAGACATAATGGTACATAAAAGACACAATGATATAATTCATATTCTAAAAACTACAAGCTAAAACCCCAAAAAACGAAGACCTAAAATCTAACATCGTAGGGTTCGATAAGACGGTTCCAATGCCGCTTGAATTAGTTCAATTTGGGTCCGTTTGATACCCTTCTTACGAATTCGTATTTTTCTTTTACTGTATATTTGATCCTAACCCCATATATATTTGGTATTTGTTTAAATAAACAAAAATGCTTTTAAAATACAATAAAAACATAAAAACTTTCAATCGAAGACAATTACTTTTTATGGTACTTGCATTCTAAGTTTTATAAAATATATAACTAAGAGCTTATTATCTTTGTGCAACTTCAAAATAATGCTCAACATATTAGCATAAAACTTGCATATATAAAGCCGATATTACACTCATTTTTTTCTACAATAAACATTTTTTCTGACGTTATATGTAGTAAAATGAGTTCACTTGCATTTTGTTTAATAACTCATAATGTCATTTTAATTTTTTCGGCAAGTTGTTTGTGGCAGTTGACTTTGACTCGGATTAGATTACTGTAACGCCCCAACCGATGGCGGAAACATTGGGATGTCACGTAATGATGATTGTTCAGTAGCTCATGGTGAATAATAAATTTCATTAAGTAATTTAAATAAGTTACATACAATTGTTCTAAGAATTTGTACATCACAAGATGAAAAATACTAGCTACACATCTTCAAACATTAACTCAAATCTTCATGCAAGAATAACCTAAAACATGTTAAGTTTGAAAATATTTTGGGTCAACAAAAGTTGGTGAGAATTACATAGGTTTTTGGAATATGATAGATAATAATAGTTTGTACAATAATCACAGTTGCATAATGATAGAATGAGTCCGACATGTAACAATGCGTCTTTGTACAATCAAACCTTGTGTCGACTGAGACCTAACTCGCAAGTTAGTTAAATGTTGTTACTGTTTTCGATCATCCCTGAATTTATGCGGGGGGATGGGTTTGTCAGACCTATAGCGCTATAATCTAAACAGGCGGCTTGATCAATGTTAATGATTGTACTGTGTCTTTTTGTTACAGTCAAATGATAGAATGAGTAAATGATAGTGTAATTGAATCACAAGTTTCAACAATGTAAGAATGAGTAAATGATAGTGTATAAAATGTTTAAACATGTTTCACCCCAAAATGTAAAATAGAAAAAGGGGCTATGTAAACTCACCTTAGTGATAGTATTGAGTCCCTTGATATAGAATAAATGTGGCTCGTGTGTATCCAAATATCACCCTATTTCAAGGTAATAAATAAGTGTTGGGGAAAACTTAATAAGTCTAAGTTTTCTAGTCTAAATTGTGCTAGGGTTCCTAATTTGAGGATTAATAATTGATTTATGATTAAATTTGAATAATATAAATAAATAAAGAAATAATTAATGAAAATGTTTTCTAACCAATATTATCTAAAAGTAGTTGATTTATAATGTAATAAATGTGAAAATAATTTTTATAAAATTATTTTCTTAATTAATGAATATTTATATATAAATACTTATTTGACAAAATAAAGACTTAATATATAAAAATAATAAAAATTATAAATTTCGAATCAAAAATTTATATTTCTGATCTAAATGATTAATCATAATTTATATGAAGTTTTGATGTAAAAATAATGAAAAACGAATTTATTATGATTTATTTATGATTAAAATAACAAAAATTGATTAAAAATATTAAATAAATGATTTTTCAGAAATAAAAATCATTTCTGGAATGTTTATTGTTTTATAAGTTTAGGTTAATTTTTTTGGAATTTAATAAAATCGTTTTGATATTTTTATAGAATTTTAAAATTGTTTAGGAATAAATTTATAATATTTATAATATATAATAAATAAATGATTTTTGAAAAACTAAAAGTTGGATAATAAACTTAATCATTTGAATTGCATAAAATAAATTTTATAGGATTTATAAAGTTGTTTTGGTATTTTAATATCATTTTAAAAGAAAATAACAATAATATAAAAGAAAAGGGTTTTTAAACAAAAGGATAAAAAAAGTTGTGGTGGCTGGGACTCGAACCCTTGTCACTGGGCGGTTCAAAGTTTTAAACACAAGGCAAATACCAACTGATCTACTGATCAGTTGGTGATAGACTACTATGCGTTTTAAATATAAACAACAGTCTGCACGATGGTTTATCCCCAAATCGTATAACATGAACCCTAACCATCTAATAATCGCAATTAACAGACAATAGTCTCTGATTTGTTGGGGCTATTGTCTGTCTATAGCCGATAAATAAAACCAAGGCATGAATTGTTACCTTATCACGCGTTTAAAGGCTATGAATGGATGGTCAACAAGAATGTCAAACCGGCACGATCACGCAAATTAGGACGAATTGAAAGAATAATTGAATATGTGTGTGTATTTTCCGGCACATTCAGAAGCTATACATGTTTTCAATTTATACTAATATTGTATCTATGGAAGGTTTTTTTGTGATTGACCATACTCGGTCAAAACTCGCTCAAATGGTAAATTGCCGAGTTTTAATGCGTAATCATGGATGGGTTTGGAACGTCTTGAGCTGTCAGTCAACAAGGTGCCGCGAATTGTTAAGGTTTCCAAAAAAAAAAGGCTCAATTAGATGGTCAAGGGTAGCGTTGACCAAAAGTGATTGTGGGAAGGTGCTGTACATCGAGTAATCAGCAGAGAAGGAAAGTCATTATGGGCCGGGTTTGGGGTTTTGGGCTAGGCATCTGGGCTCCGAATCCTTAAAGAAAAAGGTGGGGTTTGGTTGGGTTTTAACATGTTGGGTTATGGGTTTATGGTTGGGTAAAACAAGGCATAAATAAACTTCCATATATATATATATATATATTTAAATAAAACCTGAAAATTATTATTATTATTATTATTATTATTATTATTATTATTATTATTATTATTATTATAATGAAGAGGGTTCAAATATTTAGTTTTATTGAGCAAGATTTATGTTTATAAAAAAATTTAACAACTTTGATATGTCCAAAATTTATAGAGATGATTTTATAACATAACCGCGAATGGGACTTGGGAATTTTATTAATTTCAAAATTTTCAAGATGTTACAATTACTGCCTTGAATTAGATTTTTTTAATATATTCATTGCTCATACCTTTTTAATTTTCCAATTAGATTATTTACTTTTTTGCCTGAAATATAAACAGGATACGTCTAAGTGATCTAAGCATCCATCGAAAAATAACACTTTAATTGGTAAGTTACTACAACTTTAATTAATCAATATAAAAAAGTAATTTAAACTTTTACCCATATTTTTTAATTTAATAATTCAACTTATATTGAGTTTAGGTGACCTGGAACGGACATCATTATCTAACATATTAAATGGTATTTGAATTATATGTTGTTGTTTTGTATGACTTATGAATTTTATTTTAACTATTGATTACATTCATGTTTTATTTTTCTTATATGAATATTTAACTTTTTGTTAATGTATGTTTAGATTTATTTTTTTATTCAATAAAGTTTAAAATTCAAAGTGTTAGTATTTATTGAACCGTGTGTCCACGGGCAATAATCTACAATCTATAATCTTTAAATATATATTAAGGAAAACTATCATGATGACGTGGCATTCATAGGTGCAACCCCCTCGCCTCCCTGCCTCTCGTCACTAATATATTGGTCCTTTCTCCCTCTATAAACCTAACCCGCCCACGGCAGAAAGAAAAGAAGAAAACACTTAGCCGCAATTGATAAAAAGAGGCACACAAAATATTATTCTTGGGAGTGAAGCACAGGGGACCATCATATTATTTTTTGGAGTGGACATTGGGGGTGAAAATATTATTTATGAAGGAGGGAGATTGAAGGAAGCCATATTATTAGAGAAAGGAGAGCACAACAGCAGTGGCAAAATATTATTTGAGAAGCTAGGCTTCGCAAATTAAGAGGGAGGATTGTTATTATTTTTGTAGGACTTGAGGTGGGGAGCATAGACAGCAAAAACATTATTGAAGGAAGGATCGATTGGAGCATAATATTTGAAGGTCTTTGAAGATTTAGGAGGCTTTGGTTCACGGTTCTTCGGCTTTATCGACACGTATGAGTTTAGTGATTGATTTGAGTTTTCTGGTTTTAGAAATTATATTTGGAACATACATGGGGAATTTTTTTTAGGTAGCAAGGATTAAACTTCCAAATTCTCACGAAAAAGGTGATTATACAGTTTGAAGGGATCTCACAATTCAGTGGCTGTAGATGATTGGAAATTTACTTTGGATGTAGTAGTTGATTAGGGGTTTGTGTAACCAAAATTATGATACTCACATCCAAAAATAAACGTTCACTGAGTTTTACAATTTCTTTGAAAACCCTAGATCCATTTTCTTATTCTTTTTTCAATTATGCTATCCACTTTTCGGATATTCGAAATTTTAGATATTTCGGATACGGGTTATCGGATATTTCGGATTCGGATTTGGATATTTTTGAAGACCCCTAATTTAAAGCACTACGAAAAGAATCGAGTTAAATAAAAACTATTCTAGTCCATGTGGTTTGACCAATATAAAAATTTCAGTTCAAAAGTTTGAATTTTACTTTTAGTTTGGTCGCGTCGACTAACATTCAGTTCAATATCCTCACCTAAATAGTATGATAACAGCAACCATTATGATAAAGCTCTTGTTTCCACTAATGTGAATTCACCGAACATGGAAAATCACACGTGGTCGTATCAACTAGATAAAGCTCCAAGTTAATCACCAGCAACACGATATTCCTCCCTATTGTTCAAAAGGCCGTGCTCCCAATGTCTAGATCACTCCTTACTGATTGATCCATGTCCATACACCGTTTAAGCAGTGGAACAGTGAAGAAGGTGCAACTTCCAATGGTTAAAAGAAAAGGCAGGCCCAACCACCCGCCTTCTGCAACTGCATACGAAACTGTTATAATCCCGATGCCTGAGAAAAAAATAACAACTTTGGTTAGAGATAGATAAATGCAAAAGTATTGTTTCAAAAGCTCGGTTTTGGAATTATTGGATTCAAATTCCAATAGGCCATGAAGTTTGAATTCCAGCCTCTTTACCACACCAACACTGCACCACTAGAGAATACATGACGGGTTAGGAGAGGAAAATGGTTGTTTTTGGAAAGCCCTAATTTGATTAAATGAAGAAATATGGTCGATTTGGGTTTCAAATATGTGCAGGTGTGTTATAAAGGGGAAAGGATGATGAAGGGACGTGAAAGAACTATTTTACCCATAGGTTTAATGAAGTTAATTGATCTTTTAACTTAGTTAGTGATAAAGGACACAATGTGTAAGAAATAAAGATATTTTGGACATAAAATGAAAAAAAAAATGACACATTTCATAATTTTTGCCATACATTAAGGACATAATGCGTAGTTTTGTCTATATATTATTTATTTGTTTAAGATTTCGGATTCGGAAAATTCGAATATCTGACAATTTTTATAAAATTCACATCCGAATCACAAATATGGATTATCTACTCTTCGGATATCCAAAATTTTGGATATCCGCAATTTCAGATATTTCGTATACGGGTTTTCGGATATTTCGGATTCGGATTTGAATTTGGATTTTTTGAAGACCCCTAATTTAAAGCACTATTAAAAGAGTTGAGTTAAATAAAAACTAGTTTAGTCCATGTGGTTTAACCGATATAAATATTTCAGTTCAAAAGTTTGAATTTTACTTTTTAGTTTGATTGTATCAACTAACATCCAGTTCAATATCCTCACCTAACTAGTATGATCACAACAACCATTATGATAAAGCTCTTGCTTGCACTGATGTGAAATCACCGAACATATTAATTGACATGTGGAAACATGTGGCTTAAGTTGTCATCTTCCATGATCAAGAAGGCTGTGGCAACTAGATAAAACTCCAAGTTCATCACCAGCAACACAATATTCTTCCCTATTCTTCCAAAGGCCATGTTCCCAATGTTTGTGAAGAAACACGGATCCTGGATCACTGAGCAAGCGCTAATCCAAGGACTGATTCTACGGTATTTTGTAAAGAGAGTGTGTTTATAAAATACGTGTGGGTCTAAGAATAAGACCAAGGAGTTTAGGAGACTACCGATTAGAAGAGCTGGGCCTCTAAAAGTTAGTGAAATAAACAAGGGGTTGAAGAAGGTACGAAGGAGTTCGTATTCTTCTTGAGTGAAAGTATATGTGATATTAGATGCCAACAAAAGGAGAATGAGCTTCTCCTTTTATAGTACCTAGACACCACACTTTCTCAGCCCATCCTCTACCCTTGATGGGGCCCGGCCCAGGTAGAGGTGTCTCCTAGAATCTGGCCCAAGTCCTTAAGCCCATTTGGTGCAAGTGGGTTTTGATAAAAAGGAGAAAGTAAAATACTAAGGGGGGATGTTACCGTCCTCACGACTGTACACGTGGCGCCCATCGAGTGGACGCTGATGGTCGGCGGACATGTGGCACCCGCCTATTGGTAGACCGAGGGCGGTGGATAATCATACTTTTTCTTGGATCTCGAGATAGGTTGAGAAAGTCTGCTGTCAGGAAGATATCTTGGCTGGGAGGCTGCCACGTCGTCTTCCTTTCTGCATGTCAGACTGAGAGCAGTGTCTGATTGGAGAGGAACTCTGACGGGCAGCCTGTTGCGTCAGAGATATTTTGTCTGGGGCAGGGGTGAGTCCCAAGGCTGCCCCAAAAGGTATCTTCCAGTTGTGTTGGCGAAGCTTCCTTTGGCTTGCTGGGGAAGCTTCGAAGCATGTTGGATCCGCTGACGTAGAACGGGCGGACGATGTTGCGCCTGGTGTCGATTGGGCGCCAGTGTGTATCGCCAACGTAAAATGGTCGGGTAATGCTACTTCTGGCGTCAGTTGGACGCCAGATGTATCGCCGACGTAGAACGGGCGGGTGGACGCTAGACGATCCGCTGACGTAAAACGGGCGGATGGACGTCAGGCGATGCCACTTCTAGTTGGGCGATGGTATGGTATTTGTAATGCTTTGGTACCATATCCATTCAAGTCCCCCAGTCCAGTGCTTTCATGCACCTTTGGTAGGGGAATGCTGGACTTGATGTCACAAGTGTACTTTGAGTTACATCCAGTCGTCACTGGGTTTTCATGTAACAAAGTGGACGTGTGTTTTTTGTATGACCTTCGTCAACTGGTGCACGCACAGTGATCAAGCTGCGGGCGTATGACGGAATAAGCGTTTGCGGGAGCTATGATTAGGTCCGGGCAGTAGTAAGAGAATGAAGGGACTTCATTCGTTGTGTGTAGGGCTTGAAGCAGGATGAAGAAAGTTATTTCTTCGCCCGTTAAGCTTGAAGCAGAGAGTTACCAGGAGGGAGATTCTGTGTTGTTTCCTTTCTGCGCTGTGTTGTGGGGCCTAGATAGGCGTCGGGCCTGAGTGTGCGATCAGAGGGTGTGAAAAATGAAAATTTTCCAATTTTTCGCTCTGGTGCGCAGTCGTGGAGCCTAGAGAGGCGTCAAGCCTGTTTGCGCGCTCAGAAGTTTGTAAAAAAAAAATTCAACATTTTCGGTCTGGCGCGCAGGCGTGGAGCCTAGAGAGGCGTCGGGCCTGTTTGCGCGGTCAGAAGTTTATGAAAATAAAAATTTTCAAAATTTTCGGTTTGGCGCGCAGGCGTGGAGCCTAGAGAGGCATCGGGCCTGTTTGCGCGGTCAGAAGTTTATGAAAATAAAAATTTTCGGTCTGGCGCGCAGGCGTGGAGCCTAGAGAGGCGTCGGGCCTGTTTGCGCGGTCAAAAGTTTATGAAAATAAAAATTTTCAAAATTTTCTGTCTGGCGCGTAGGCGTGGAGCCTAGAGAGGTGTCGGGCCTGTTTGCGCGGTCAGAAGTTGTGAAAAGTTGTTTTTTGTCGCTGTCTGCGCCTGCATTTACTCCGCATTGAATTTGTCTTTTTGAAATTTGTGTGAATTCAAGGCGGGAATGTTTGAAGGTGAAAAGACGTGGCTGACGGTTGGTACACCTGCCTTGGAGATCGTGTCTAACAGTTACTGTGACTGTTGAGTTGCTAGGCCGCCACGTGTCGTGCATCTGATGCATGGGGACAACTGTTGATGATGGATTCAAACGTGGACGTACACGTGTCGAGCATCGGCGTCGTTTGCCAGCTGGGGTAGGACAACAGTCAGGCGAGTGGGCCACGCGCGGCGTGTGTGCCGTTTGGTCATGTTGGCTGTCTGACGTGTCTGTCTGCCATTGGACCCCTGCGCGAAAAGCCAGTTCGTGATGATTTCTCTTTCTGTCTTTGCATTAAATACGATGGGTAAAAATATATGCCCTTTATCCTTCTCTTCGTTTCATTATCTCCTTCCAAAGAAATTTTTCCAAGTTTTTCTCCGGCGAGTTAGTACTTTTCCGATCATCTGAAAGAAGTTTTCGAAGTTTCTTACTTCTTTTTCCTTTGTTGAAGATGTCGTCTGAGGACAAGAAGGCTGAATTAGCGATGAAGGATGCCCAGATTTCTTGGTCCAAGGACAAGTTTAGGTCCTTGGTCAAGAAATACAATATTCTACGTGAATGGGAGCTGGAGTTGACGGAGAAGGGGCAGACTCCGGTTGACTGCCCGGAGGGGAAGATATGCATGTACGAGGCGTATTTTTAGAAGGGGTTGTTCCGGGTGCCGGTCTCCAAGTTTCTTATATCCGTCTTGCAGAAGTACGGGGTGCATAACTCTCAGATGAGCCCCTTTGGGGTGATGAGAGTTATGCATTTTGAAGCCACCTGCCAGTCGTTAAGGAGGGAGCCGGAGTTCAAGCACTTTAATGTGATCTATAAGCTTGAAGTGAAGGAGTCCGGCTGGGTGTCCTTCGTTGAGAGGTCGAAGAGTGTTAGTTTGATCGTGCCGAAGAGTTCTCCCAAGACTCTTCGTGATTGGAAGATGTGTTTCTTCTTCGTGAAGGAGGTCATCCCTGTGGATATGGCAAAGCTGGAGCTTCGTGCCGGGCAGAAGGCTCCTTCCTTCGAAGTTATGAAGGATTTCTAGGAGGAGGCGTGGTTTCAAGAGCTCTGTGCGCATCCTAGTCGTCTGGATGATTTGGACAAGTTGGATGAGGGTATCCTTCGTTTGCTAGGGTTGAGCCGTCTGGGGTCAGGGAAGGTTATGATGTGGCTTCTGCGGGTGATGCTGGGCCACTATCCATTGAAGGTGAGTACTTTGGTTTTGTTATTGCTTATGTTTTTATTTGTATCTTCTTCGCGTTTGACGCCCATATCTGTTTTTGCCGCTCGCACAATCAAGACTACCTATTTGGCGGTACCCGAGGGGGGGGGGTGTCCGAGTTGGAGCTGAAGGTGGAGAATTTTCTGTTCCCCGCGCCGATGGAAGGTGTGCCTTCTAACCTTGAAGTCGGTTTTCTGATCAATCCCGAGCCGTTATCCGTGCGTACGACGGCTGGGATTGATTATGTATTTTTATCCGACGATGAGTCGAGTGGCTCGTCGTCCGGTTTAATTCACCGTTCGCGTCGCTCTGCAGGTGGCGGTGGATCCAGTGCGTCTGCAGCCGCGGCGCCAGGTGGTGGAAAGACCGGTGATGCTAAAGGGGTGACCACTGAGAGTAAGTGTTCTGACCCTTGTTTTCTTTTCGTTTTCTTGTGCGGCGTAAGCAGCCGGAGGTGGCTGAGGAGGACGTACCTGATGGTCCGTCTTCTAAGCGGGCGGCTGCAGGTGGCGGTGATGTCGATCCTCCACATGGTTTGGAGCTTGATCCCCCGCCCGAGCGTGAGCCCTTCTATAAAAAGGCTCTGAGAAAAATGAGCAGTAAGTGATTTTTGTAATGTCTTACTGGTTGATTTCATTAAGTCCTTAATGCATCCTTCTTGTTTTCCTGTAGGTTCCGTTCCTCCGTCTGTGAAGCAATTTCAGGAGGAGTGAAAGAAGAAGCTGGAAGGGGAGCGGGCCCGAGCTGAGGCTACGCGTCAATCGGAGTTGACGCGTAAACAGGAGGAGGATAAGCGCGCTGCTGAGGCCTCTTTGAGGAAGAAAGAGGATGAGGCCCGGGCCCTCCAAATGGAGGTGGAGCGTAAGCGGGCCGAGGATGCTCGTTTGGCCACCTTAGCTGAGAAGGAGAAGGAGGAGGAGCGCAGGCTGGCCTTGTTGAAGCAGCATGAGGATTTGGTGAAGATAAACAAGGAACAGGCCCAAGGGATGGGTGCTCGGGGCGGTGAGGGCTCGCGGACCGATCCCGCTTTTGTTGATTTAGATGAGAGGGGCGTACAAGAAACGTTGCCTCAGGGGGATAATCCAGAGCTGAAGAAGGTTGAAGGCGGTGGAGCGTCTTCAAATGCTCCTGCCTTCAGGTTGGCCGCTCCGGTTTATACGCCTGAGTGGCGTATAACCGAAAGTTGTCGTTTCCTCAACCCCTTCGTGGCTGAGGAAATCGTTAACTATACGATTCCTCCAGCGGAGCGCGCTCACCATCGTTCGCAGAACCGGGGTACACTTTTCTCGAAGTTGTGTATGAATCTGACACAGTCTTTGGGAAATTTGTACGCCCTTCACCGTGCAGAGGGTGAGTGTTTGGATGAACAGTCGTCGGTTGCAGGTGAAGCCGAGCGTCTGTCATGAGAGAAAGAGGTGTATGAGACCGCACAAAAGCGGCTTTTGGAGCAGGTTCGGAAACTAGAGTCCGACCTGCGTCAGAAGGATGTTGAGGCGGCGGAAAAGCAGAAGGCGTGGGCAAACTCCACGGCCAATGTGAAGAAGGAGTTGGAGCGCCGCCGTTTGTTGGTACAGAAGGCTGAATCTGCGTTGGCTGAGCAGAAGAAGCTGGAGGCGGCTAAGGTTAAGGAGATGGAGGAGCTATCCTCCAAGTATGCCACTGCTGTGACTGACCTTAAGGCGAAGGACACCGATGTGGTGAGGATGACCACTCGAGTGTCTGAGCTGGAAGGTCAGATCAATGACCTTATCAAGGAGAAGGAGGCATGGGCTGTTGAAGAGGCCAGTTTATTGGCTGAGAAGCGGGCTTCCGAAGAGAAGGCCCTGTTGATGATGTCAGATGGTGTTTCAGCGGTATGTCTTCTTCTTTGACCTGTATTTATTCGTTAAGTATTTCATGCGTCTGCTAACTTGTTTGTTTCTGTTGTAGATCTTCAACTGTTGCTGGAATGAGCCAAAGATGGGCGAGCAGGTGGTGGAGATCGCGCAGGCTGGGCGCGTTGCAGGTTTGCGCGTGGGATGGTTGGAGGGCTACCTGGCGGCCAAGAATGGGGCCCCTATAGAGGAGGAGCCCTCTCAGGATATTAACCCTGAGGATGAGCTGGTAGACCATTTGAAGAAGCTGGAACAGATGAAGTTTTCTGTTCTTCAGACGGTTGGCAAGTGCCTGATGGATCCAGATTCTATTGGGCGTTTTCGGCGGTGGGTTGAGGAGTCGGATCGACTTGGGCGGGAGAAGGCCCAGAAGGCGTTGGCGGATCAGACTGCCGGGTTGGGTAGTTCGGGGACGGCGCATGAGCCTCCCCAGTAGGTTGTTTTTTGTTTGTGGCGTCCATTTTTGCCTTTGTATATGTAACTCCTTTTTGAATGAAAATGACTTCTGACGCTTTGATATTTGTTGATGTTTGTCCTGAATGCCTTCATGTGATAGGTTGCGGTGTGTATGAAGAGTATATTATCTTCATAGGTTATAAGTAAACTTAGCGTCAATTGTGTAGAGTAAATTAGCTACGCAATTTAGGGCTAAAGGATTATCGTTTTTAAGTTATGAAGAGTAAATTAACTTCATAAGTTAGAAATATGGCAACATTTGGCGTCAAGTCTTATAAAGAGTAAATTAGCTTCATAAGTTAAAAATATAGCGACGTTTGGCGTCAAGTCTTATGAAGAGTAAATTAACTTCATAAGTTAAAAATATGGCGACGTTTGGCGTCAAGTCTTATGAAGAGTAAATTAACTTCATAAGTTAGGGGCAAAGTAATGAGTTGTGCGATTGTGGACAAAATGTAAGGTGGCGGAGTGCATTATTCAAAGACTGGGATTTTCATAAGTAACATGGGTGCAATTGCGCAACATTCCATGATTTAGGTATGGGCGTTCTGTCAAGTCTTTCGAGCGCGTATGCCCCTTTTCCTAATACTTGTTGAATCTTGTATGGCCCTTCCCAATTAGGCGCAAGCTTTCCGGGGCGTTTGGAATGAGACGCGTAGTTGTCCCTTAGGACATAATCTCCGATGTCAAATACGCAGGCTTTAACTTTGGAGTTATAGTAACGCTCCAATTGTTTTTTATAGTTTGCCTCGCGTATAGCGACGATGTCGCGTCTTTCTTCTAAGAGGTCCAAGTTGAGGCGCAGTTCTCTGTCATTGTCTGTTTGCGCGGTGTTGAGGACCCTTGGCGATGGGTATGATATTTCTGCGGGGATTACGGCTTCGGAGCCATATGTTAGACTAAAGGGGGTCTCACCTGTGCTGGTCTTTGTGAGGGTGCGATGTGCCCATAAGACATGTGGGAGTTCATCCACCCAACCTGTTCATTTGGAACGTAGGTGCGTCTTTATGCCTTCGACTAGTGACCTGTTGATACGTTCTACCTGACCGTTTCCTTGAGGGTGTGCAACGGATGTAAAGATCTGGCTGACGCCCAACTGTGCTAGCCAGGCTAGAATCTTTTCGTCCGCAAACTGCGTTCCGTTGTCAGTGACTATTTCCATGGGTAGGTTGAAGCGGCAGATGATGAATTCCCAGATGAATTTTTTGATGTGTTCCGCGCTGATCGACGCAAGCGGCTTGGCCTCAACCCATTTTGTAAAGTAGTCGACGACAACGATAAGGTATTGTGTCTTTCCAGGGGCCATTGGGAATGGGCCGACTAGATCGATAGCCCATTTCTGGAATGGCCAGGCGGCGGTTACTGGGACCAGATCATTCTTTGGGTGCAGGGTATTTGGTGCGTAGGATCTTGACAGCATCTTGGTGCATCCCGGGCCAGTAGTATCCGACGTTCATGATTTTGGCGACGACCATTCTTAGGCCTGCATGGATGCCGCATATGCCTTCGTGGATTTCCTTTACAAGTGAAGTGGCTGTCGCGGTATCCACACATCTCAGGAGAGGGCCGAGATAGGAGCATCGGTATAAAACACCATTCATGAGTTGGTAGTGCTCGGATTTGTATTGGAGTTTTCGGGCCTCTGCTTTTTGAGGCGGTAGGGTGCCCGTTGCTAGGTGTGCTTGGATCGGGTCATCCATGACCCGACGCCCGTTTGTGTTATATTAACCTGTCTAAGTGGTACTGAAGGCTGAGCTAGAGTTTCGATGCGTACCTCTTTGGCCATATGCGGCCAAGCAGTGGAGGCCATTTTGCTGAGTGCGTTAGCTTCCTTGTTGCCACTTCGGTTGATGTGGACGATTGTGCAGGTTGTGAATTTTTTGGTGAGGAGCTTGGCCTGGTCGACGTATTGGGCCATGACCGGGTCTTTGGCGTCGTAGACGCCATTCATGTGACCCGCTATAAGCATGGGGTTGACGTGGGCGTTAAGGTGTCTTGCACCCATTTTTTCGGTCAGGCGTAGTCCTGCCAGGAATGCCTCGTACTCTGCTTCGTTGTTTGTGCTTGGGAACTCAAGGCGGATGGCGTATGTGAATTCTGTTTTGTCGGGGCTGACGAGGCGTAAACCTGCGCCTGCGCCCTGATCGTTGGAGGCTCCGTCCGTGTATAGTGACCAAGTTAGGCGGGAATCTGGGACAGGCTTCGGGTCTTGTTCGTCTTTGCAGTCTTGTATTTTATCGGTTGGATTTTCTGTGATAAAGTCTGCGAGGACTTTTCCTTTGATCACGGGCCTTGGTTTGTAAATGATGGTGTGGGCGCCGAGTTCGATTGCCCATTTTGCTAGACGACCCGAGAGTTCTGGCTTTGAGCGTACAGTGTTGATTCTATAATCTGTTTGGACATTGATTGGGTGTCCTTGAAAGTATCGCCGCAGGCGTCGTGAGGCATGTACGAGCACGAGAACTAGCTTTTCCAAAGTGGAATACCTAGTTTCTGCGTCTGCGAGGGTGCGGCTGATGTAATAGATCGGTGTTTGTACTTTGTTGCGTTCTACTAGAAGTACTGCGCCTAGCGTTGTTTCAGATGCGGATAGCTACAGTGTTAATGGTTCCTCTGGGAGAGGCGCTGTTAGGGTTGGTAAGTAGGTCAAACACTGCTTCATTTCACGAAAAGCCTTTTCCGCCTCCGGGGTCCAGCGGAACTATGTCTTTTTTAGTACATTTCTTATGGTATGAACAAAAGGAAAAGACTTGGACGCGTAGTTTGATAGGAATCGGTTGAGGGCGACGAGGCGTCTCATGAGTGTTTGCACGTCCTTTATTGAGTTTGGTGATGGCATGCGTTGGATGGCTTGAACTTTCTCCGGGTATGGTTTGAAGCCGCCATTGGTTACAATGACGCCTATGAATTTCCCCTCTTCAGCTCCGAAGGAGCACTTGCCCGGGTTGAGTTTCATCTTGATTTTGCGCAACTGTTCGAAGGTGCGCTGGATGTCCAATAGCATGGTGTCTTCTTGGGTGCTTTTGATGACCAAGTCATCGACGTAAACCTCGAGGTTGACTGCGATTTGGTTGATAAATGCGTGGTCCATTAGGCGTTGATAGTTGGCGCCTGCATTTTGGTGTAGCAGTATATCTTTCTATCGATTCTGAAGGCGGTTTTGTCTTCTTCTTCGTAGGCCATCTGGATTTGGTGGTATCCTCGATAGGCGTCGAGGAAACACTTGTATTTAAACGGCGCTAGAGAGTCTACCTTCAGATCGATTTATGGTAGGGGGTAGTGATCCTTTGGACATGCCTTGTTTAGGTCTTTGTAGTCGACGCACAAGCGCCAAGACCCGTTCTTCTTGAGGACCATGACGGGGTTAGCTACCCAGGTTTGGTGGTTGCATTTTCTTATGATGCCTGCGTCAAGTAGGTCATCGACTTGCTCATTCATGGCTTTGACTTTGTTGGGACCCAGTGGACGTTTTTTTAGGGCTACCGGGCGACCGTCCTTGTAAGTGTTGAGGCGGTGCTCAGCTATATGTCTTGGGACGCCGACCATGTCTGATGACTGCGAGGCGAAGATGTCTTTGTTTGCCACCAAAAGTTGTTTTAAGTGTATTCGTACTTGGGGCGACAGAGTCGGCCCCCAAAGTAATGGTTTGTTCGGGGAAGGCCGGGTTGAGAACCCATTCTTCTTCTTTTGGTGGGAGTGGTGCTGGCGGCGCAGTTTCTGTCGCCGGTTCTGTGTCATGAGGCATTCTTGTTTGCCTCTGATGTACGCAATCCCCGTGGGTGTTGGGAAACCCATGGTTTGGTGGGGGGCTGATGCGGTGCAGTTGAAGTTTGCCAGGCCTTGTCTGCCAAGCAATATGTCGTATGAGGAGTTGGCTGGAATGACATGGAAGGTGCAGACTTCTGAGCGGGAGTGGGTCCCATCATCAAGTGTGACTGTGAAGTCGAACTTGCCAATGGGGTGGATGACTTCATTGAAGAAACCTGCGATGGGTGCATCTGGTTGCAGGCGTGCTTTGTCTTCATCATCGAGTTGGTCAAAACATTGCTGGTACATGATGTCGAAGCTGCTTCCGTCGTCGCACATCATTTTGTAAGTTCGGTAATGTCCGAACAACGCTGTGATGGTTAGTGGGGTTGTTGGCTTTGCGCCCCCTGGTATTATTGGGAGGATGACCTGGGCCTCCCTCCAATTTCCGGATGTCGCTGTTTCTGCTTGGTGCGACGTGTTTGCCATGTCGGCGAGGTTTGTTTTCCGCTTGGTGTTGCGCGTCATATTGCACTGTCGGTTGTATGCGCCGCGGATGTGGTGTGTTTTGATGTCTTTGATGGCCTTGTCGGCGTGCTCCGGCACGGACATTGTTGACCAGGTTGGCCAGTTTCCCGGAGCGTAAGGCTGCCTCGATCTCCATCTTGAGGATGTAGCAGTTGTCGGTGTCGTGACCTACATCTTTGTGGAAGTCATAGAATCTGGTGTTGTCCACATTCTTTCTTTTTGTGCCCATGGGTTTTGGGAGCTTGAAAGTTACCTCTCCAGTTGAGAGGACTTGTGACAGCACCTGGGAGGGTGTTTTGGTAAGGGGGTCCAGTCTTGGTCGCGCGTTTGTTTGCTACCGATTATGTTTCTTGCGTCACCAGAAGTTGAATATCGCCCTTCGTCGGTGGAACCTGAGATACGGTTCCAGATAGACGCTCGGTTGTTGCTGCGGCTGTGGCTGTTGCTGGAGCTCCCTCGTTGGTTTTGGCGCATTGTTTTTTGGTTGCCCGCGTATAACTTGGAAATGCGGACAACCTCTTCCTAGGAATCTGGGACACCATCTTTCCCTTGAAGGGTGTGTTGGAGGCCATCATTGTTGATGTTGGCCAGGAAGGAGGTCCGAGTTGCCTCGTTCCCGGTTCCTAGTTAGAATGCTTCTTTATTGAACTGCACGATAAAGTCTTCAAGCGGTTCTGTGTCTCTCCGCTTGCATAGAGAGATCTGGCTTTTGTCGCGCTTGTGGCGACGCTGTTGGCTAATGGAGCGAAAACTTGTCGATCAGCTGTTCGTAGCTGTCGATGCTTCCAATAGGGAGGTTGTCGAACCAGACCCTGGCGGCCCCGGTGAGTGTCTGGGCAAACATGTGGCACCAAACGGGTAGGGTCCATCTGATGACGGCCCCGGCTTGATTGAAGATGCCGAGGTGGTCCTCCGGGTCGGTGAGGCCGTCATATATTCTGACGTTGGTCGGGAGGCGTTGCCTTGGCGGTATTGGTGCTTGCGAGGTGCGCCGTGTAAATTTTGACTTGTCCGCGAAGGCGGTTGGCCTGTAAGGGAGTCACAGGTTTGTTGTGACGTCGTCGTTGTATCTGTTTAATCGCTCCCGTCTGTGGTATGGGCTATGGCGATAGTCCCTGGAGGCATCATCCTCCCATGAACTTTCGTCATAGTCGTCATTGTCGAACTGGTTGTGCTCTGCACGGGCCTGGTCCGCAGGGGTTGCCGTCGACCTTCCCCGTGACGGGCACCGGCCGTCGTTCGTGCGGGTTGTTTGGAGGAAGAACCCATGATGGCCTTGCCGGTGCGTCGGCGGTGTTCCAGATGAGCGTCCAGAATCTATTTCTGGCGTTTGTACTAGTCGTTATTCAGAGCGTCGATCTCCTCCTCGGTTGGAGGTGCTGGATCAGTGAGTTGGAATTCTAGGTTTCTGGGGGTGACGACTGGGTATTGTTGGTTGTTGTCGTGGTCCCCAGATGTTGGGTGGGATCCTGGGGTGGCGTCGGTAATGTCTTCGACGACCCCAGAGGGTGAGAATGCTCTTGGAGGTGAAGTAGTCATTTTTCAGTGTGAACTAATGGGTATGTATGATAAAGCTGTTTTGTTTAGAGTATTTGTGGTAAGGCCACAGATGGCGCCAATGAAGAAACACGGATCCTGGATCACCGAGCAAGCGTTAATCCAAGGAGTGATTCTACGGTATTTTGTAAAGAGGGTGTGTTTATAAAATACGTGTGGGTCTAAGAATAAGACCAAGGAGTTTAGGAGACTACCGATTAGAAGAGCCGAGCCTCTAAAAGTTAGTGAAATAAACAAGGGGTTGAAGAAGGTACGAAGGAGTTCGTATTCTTCTTGAGTGAAAGTATATGTGATATTAGATGCTAACAAAAGAATAAGGAGCTTCTCCTTTTACAGTACCTAGACACCACACTTTCTCAGCCCATCCTCTACCCTTGATGGGGCCCGGCCCAGGTAGAGGTGTCTCCAAGAATCCGGCCCAAGTCCTTAAGCCCATTTGGTGCAAGTGGGTTTTGATAAAAAGAAGAAAGTAAAATACTAAAAGGGGATGTTACCGTCCTGACGACTGTACACGTGGCGCCCATCGAGTGGACGTTGATGCTCGGCGGACACGTGGCGCCCGCCTATTGGTAGACCGAGGGCGGTGGATAATCATACTTTTTCTTGGACCTCGAGATAGGTTGAGAAAGTCTGTTGTCAGGAAGATATCTTGGCTGGGAGGCTGCCACGTCGTCTTCCTTTCTGCATGTCAGACTGAGAGCAGTGTCTGATTGGAGAGGAACTCTGACGGACAGCCTGTTGCGTCAGAGATATTTTTTCTGGGGCAGGGGTGAGTCCCAAGGCTGCCCCAAAAGGTATCTTCCAGTTGTGTTGGCGAAGCTTCCTTTGGCTTGCTGGGGAAGCTTCGAAGCATGTTGGATCCGCTGACGTAGAACGGGTGGACGATGTTGCGCTTGGCGTCGATTAGGCGCCAGGGTGTATCTCCGACGTAAAACGGGCGGGTAATGCTACTTCTGGCGTCAGTTGGACGCCAGATGTATCGCCGACGTAGAACGGGCGGGTGGACGCCAGACGTTCCGCTGACGTAAAACGGGCGGATGGATGCTAGACGATCCGCTAACGTAAAACGGGCGGATGGACGCCAGGCGATGCCGGTTCTAGTTGGGCGATGGTATGGTATTTGTAATGCTTTGGTACCATATCCCTTCAGTCTGGATCATTCCTTACCAATTGATCCATGTCCATACACTGTTTAAGAAATAGAACGACGAAGAAGGTGCAGCTTCCAATGGTTTAATGAAAAAGCAGGCCCAACCACCCGCCTTCTGCTACTGCATAAGGACTATTATAATCCCGATGCCTGAGAAAAAAATAGCAAATTTGGTTAGAGATAGATAAATACAGATAGATAAATGCAAAACTATTGTTTCAAAAGCTGGATTTTGGAATTACTATATTCGAATTCCAGTAGGCCATAAAGTTCGACTTCCAGCCTCTTTACCACACCAACACTGCACCACTGGAGAATACACTTAGGAGAGGAAAATGGTTATTTTTGAAAAACCCTAATTTGATTAAATGAAGAAAAATGGTCGACTTAGGTTTCAAATATGTGTAGGTGTGATATAAAGGGGAAAGGACGATGAAGGAACGTGAATGGAATATTTAGCCCCTGTGTTTAATGAAGTCAACTGAATCTTTTAACTTATTTAGTGATAAAGGACACGATGTTTAAGAAATAAAGATATTTTAGACATAAAATGAAAAAAAATAAAGGACACGTTTCATAATTTTTGTCATACATAAAGGACACAATGTGTAATTTTGTCTATATTTTAATTTTTTTTTTTTTAAGATTTCCGATTCGGATAATTCGGATATCCAAAAATGTTAGGACAAAAAGGATTGAGGAAACCACTTTTGCAAACCTTAGTCTAATTCATACTTCTGCAAATTATTCTAAGTATAGAACTACTGAAGAAAGAAGACTAAAGTATTGAAGAAGGATTCAACAAGTATTGAAGAAGAAAGATCAGAAGTTCTGAAGTCTAACCAGATAAGTTCACTGAAGAACTACTGAAGACAAACTACTCATCAGTAGTTTGTCATTCATCAGCACTTGTACCAGAATCTTTCCACCGCCTTATGTTTCAGTAGTTTATTTGTTTATTATTACTTTATCTTTTTGTTCAAGTTCCAAGAATGCAACTTGTTGCAACTTGTTACAAACTTGCTTTTTGGCAAGGTTCATGTATTTGTAAGTCTATAAATAGATGGGTTCATCTCTCTGTTTTAGACATTGATTTTAATTGAAACTGAAATCCTTCAAAGCTTATTATTGTTATCTCCATTTCATTTACTGAGAATCTGTTTGAGTATTTATTGTCTTTCACATTCAATACTTAGATTCTCATTAAACTTGTCTTTAGTTTTCAAACATCCGGGGGGAGTAATAACTCCTGTTGATAGTGTAACTTTACTTACTTATTCCGCTGTGTAAATCTGATTGAACTTGCTAAACACATAAGTGTTCACTAGCAAGTAAACATCAAGAGCATTACTGATCCAACAATTGGTATCAGAGCATCTGGATTATCTGATCACATATCAATCTAACACATTGAGAATCAGACACAGGCTCTTATTGATATTCAACAAAGGATTAAAAGTTCACTTTTGTCAACATCCATCACTTTAAGAGATATTTTACAAATCAATACTCTTTAAAAATGGATCCACATAATATTGGTTTTGCCAATAAACCTGCTATGCTAGTTAGAAATGAATATAATATCTGGCAAAGAAAAATGGCACATACATTATCTCAGACTAACACCGGTTGCTGGAAATCTGTGATATATGGTCCTCACAAACCAGTAAATATTAATCTTGAAACTAAAGTAGAAATACCAAAAGACCCAAAGGACTATACAGATGATGATTTCCTAAAACTTGAGCTTGATGCTAAAGCTTTCTCTATGTTGGCAATGGCACTCCCAAATGAAATCTACTCTGGACTATTACATTGTGATAGTGCCAAAGAGCTTTGGGACGGCCTAAAAGAACAGTTTGGAGGAACTGAAGAGGTGATTTCCAACACTAGAGAAATCCTGGCTCAACAATATGAAACTTTTGCTCACATAAATGGGGAAACTTTAACTCAACAATTTGAAAGATTCTCCTCATTAATATCTGAGCTAAAATTAAATGGTCAGATCTACACAACTATATCTATGCTTCATAGATTTTTAAGGTCTTTACCTGAAAAATGGGAAACATATTCTATAGTCCTCAGATTCTCACCAGACTTTAGCTCCCTCACTCTTACAAAATTACATGGGAGATTGCTAACTTTTGAAAGAGAAATCGATCAAAAGAAGAAACTGCAAAGTTCTGGTAAAACTGCTGATGACTATCTATCTACCAGGTAGTACAACACTATTGGGACAAGATTCACCTACTTGTTCAAATAGTTTTGGATCTTTTGACCACATTGACATAACTGCTGGGATCTCATCAGAAAGATCATTCCCAGGTTATGACAATGATAAATATAGTCAAACTACTGATAACATGTGTTTTATCATGGATGATTTAAAAAAATTTCAGCAATGATGACTTAAAAGAAATGGACATCTTACACCAACTGGCCATGTTAAGTATTAAAACAAACAAATTTTATAAAAGGTCAGGAAGGAAATTTCCAGGACTAAACAGTTCTACAAAAATTGGTTTTGACAAATCTAAACTTAGATGTCACAAGTGTCAGAAGTTGGGACACTTTGCTAGAGAGTGTAGAAGCTCTAGTTACAACCAATCTCAGTCTGGAAATCAGTTTAACCCTAGTTATAATAGGAATAATGGAACACATGGAAGTGCACATTTTGTACAGGCACAAGCTCCACAAATCCAATATGTGCTACAAGTACAATATGAACAGATGCCTGCTCAACAGATGCAGAGCCAACAATCAATCCCTCCCATTCCAGCTGCTCAACAACCTCCACAGACTCAGCAACCCTCACAACAAAGTTTGTTCACCTCAGGGTATGTTAACTGGACCAGTCTTCCTTTTGACACTACTGAGTGCAATCCTGATGCAGATAACAAAATGTTTGACATTAACTGGGGAAAACCTGACAATGGAAGAAAGAACTTTGCCTTAATGGCATTTGAGGGTTGCACCTCAAAATCTGCCCTGTCTCAGGTATCAAAAGAATCTTTAACAAAACTTTGTTCAACTTCATGTAAAGAATCTTTTGCTCTCATAAGAGAGACTAATGTGCATTTACAAGGCAAAGCAAATGACTTTGAGAGAAAATTTACTCAGATGAAATGTGATTTAGAAAGAAAACTTGCTGTAAAGGCAAAAGAAATTCTAAATTAACTAACAATGCTATTGAAACCCAAGCACAACTTAAAATCATGATAGAAGACCTAGGAAATGTCAGAAAAGAGCTTGCTGACACCAAGGTTGTTTGTGAAAAATGGGTAGAATCTTGTAAAGGGAACCAACTGCTGCTTAACAAACAAAGTGCTTCAAATGTTAGGTTTGGCATAGGGTACAATCACACTGAAACACCAACATATATTTCCCCCAAAACTACTGAAGATGGGAGAAAAATTGTTTCAGATACAACTTCTAAAGAGAAAAAATGCACATCTTTTCATGAAAAGTTTCTAAAAACTCACAAAGAAAGTTCTTCAGAAGTACTGATAAAATCTGACTTTAAGCCATCAGTAGTTTCATCTACATCAGAAGTTGAGAACCTGAAAACTACTGATGACCTAAAACAAATTAAAACATTCAGAAATTTGCCTTCAAATGAAAAAGAAAAAGGCAAAAGAATGTGAAATCTGTGGTTTGTTTAACCACAAGACAGAATTTTGTAGATATAGAAAAGGAATTTAGTACAACAAGAAAATTTCACAACTAGTTGTGGGAAAACAAATCAAAAATGATTTTGAAGAAACTTTTTCTCCTAAGAAACAACTACCAAACACCTTTTCTCAGAAAAAGATGAAATCTCAACAAAAATCTTTTTCTCAAAATTCTCTTTCAGTAGTTAGACCTACATCATTAGCCGTTTCACAAACTGCTGACATTAAAGATCTCATGAATATGGTACAACTACTGATGACCAAAGTTGATGGTGGTCCTCAAAAGGATACCACCATTGCTCTTAATGAAAAATCCATTGCCAAAAAGAAATGGATTCCTTAACCTGGTCAAGAACAAACTGTTAATGTTCTCAAGAGCAAACCCAAAGCCAAGCTGGCTTGGATTCCTAAATCTAACTAATTTTCTACTTTGTGCAGAGGGTCTCCAGAGGATTAAATAGCATTTGGTATGTTGACAGTGGAGGCTCAATGCACATGACAGGATGCAGATACCTGATAAACAACTTTATCAGTCAAAGAGAAGGATCTGTATCCTTTAGGAACAATGCCAAGGGATATGTGCTAGGACATGGCAATGTCTCTTCTGGCAAAATACAGTTTTACAAGGTCAATCTGGTTGAAAACCTTGAGTACAACTTGCTGAGTGTGTCACAAATGTGTGATAAAGGATATTCTTCCTTTTTCACAAAGACAGCATGCAAGATCATATCACCAGAAGGCCAGAAGTTGATAGAGAAGATCATTGAAGATCATACTTTCTTGATAGTCAAAAGATGTGGCAATGTCTATGCAGTGGACATTGAAAAGGACAAAGTACTGAACAACACAGCCTATTTATTCTCAAAGGCATCAACTTCAGAGACTGATCTCTGGTACAGGAGACTTGGCCATGTGAACTTTAAAACCATAAATAAAGTCACAAAAATGGGCTTTGTCAGAGGTCTACCCTTGAAAGTATACCAGTGTCAAGAACACTGTGTATCCTGTTTAAAGGGAAAGCAGCATAAGTCCTCCTATAAGTCTATTGAAGAATCAAAAACAACTGCATGTCTTCAACTACTCCATATGGACTTATTTGGGCCAGTAAAAACCATGAGCCTTGGTAAGAAGAAGTACTGCTTGGTCATCATTGATGACTATTCAAGATTCACATGGGTATTCTTCTTATTCTCCAAGGATGAGGCAGCTGGAATCATCAAGTTCTTCATTCTACAAGTCGAGAAACAATATTCTCTATCTGTCAAAGCCATTAGAAGTGATAATTGGACAAAGTTCAGGAACAAAACTCTGGATGAATTCTGTTTGTCTAAAGGGATTATTAGACAATTCAGTGTTCCCAGAACTCCTAAACAAAATGGTGTGGTAGAAAGGAAGAACATGACCTTAATTGAAGCAGCAAGAACTATGTTAGCTGATTCAGGCCTATCATTGTATTTCTGGGCTGAAGCAGTTGACACTGCATGTTATGTTCAAAATAGAGTCCTTGTCAACAAGAGACACTCCAAGACTGCCTATGAAGTTCTTCATGGCATAAAGCCCCTTATCTCCCTTTTCAGGGCTTTTGGATGTCAATGTTTCATTCTAAACATTAAAGACTCTATTTCAAAGTTTGCTGCTAAAGTTGATTCAGGTTATTTTCTTGGTTATTCTTCCACTAGAAAAACCTACAAGGTTTTTAACTCAAGAACAAAGATAGTAGAAGAAACACTGAATGTCAAGTTCAATGAATCAAAGCACACTCTTATTCCAGCACATCCTGCTGAACTCTTTGACCTTGACAGCTTCCATTTCAGACCTGAAAAGACTGTCACTTCATCTAAACCTACTTATTATGGTGATCAGAGGTTTGATGATGAGGATCCAACACCATGGACTCCTAAAACAGTCACTAAGTCAACTTTCAAACCTTCAGAAGTTTCACAAACTTCTGATTCAACAACCGCTGATGTACAAACTCAAACATCTGCTTCAGCTCCTACAACTACTGAAGATGTTCAAACAGCTGAACCAGATATCATAAACCTCAGTGGTTTGTTTGATGAAGTACAAGAGCCACCTACACCTGTCAGTGGTTTACAACAACTGATTGAACACAAAGATCATCCATTGGAACAAATCATGGGTGATATTGCATCAGGTGTTCTCACAAGAAACCATCTTTCCAACTTTTGCTTCTTCTCAGCATTCATTTCTCAATTGGAACCTAAGAAGTACTAAGAAGCCCTCAAAGACAACAATTGGGTGGAAGCTATGCAAGATGAGTTGCTTCAATTCAAGAAGCAACAGGTTTGGGAAATCTGTCCCTTACCACCAAACAAGCTATCAAATGGCACAAGATGGGTTTTCAGGAACAAACAAGATAAGGCTGGTATGATCATTAAGAACAAGGCAAGACTGGTGGTACAAGGTTACTCTCAAGGAGAAGGAATTGATTATGATGAAACCTTTGCTCCAGTTGCAAGGCTTGAAGCCATCAGGTTATTTCTGGCCTATGCCATTTCCAACAAAATAAAAGTTTTTCAAATGGATGTTAAAAGTGCATTTTTGTATGGAAAGATCAAAGAGGAAGTGTATGTTTGTCAGCCACCTGGGTTTGAGGATCCTTCTCATCTTGAGTGGGTGTACAAACTTGACAAAGCTCTTTATGGGCTAAAACAGGCTCCAAGAACCTGGTATGAAACACTTTCCAACTTTTTGCTCAAAAATAACTTTACAAGAGGCTCCATTGATAAAACTCTTTTCATTAAAAATGTTGGAAATCATGTCTTACTTGTTCAAATTTATGTTGATGATATCATATTTGGTTCAACAAACACAAAATTGTGTGATGAATTTAAGAAACTCATGCAATCAAAATTTGAGATGAGTACAATGGGAGAACTGTAGTACTTTTTAGGACTGCAGATTAAACAACAAACAAATGCAACTTTTATACATCAATCTAAATATGTTAAAGAATTATTGAACAAATTTTCTTTACAAGACTGTAAATCATGTTCCACTCCCATGACACCTTCCACACAAGTTGAACCAGATGATCAAGGAAAACAGGTTGATCAAACCATGTATAGATGTATGATAGGTTCCCTTTTGTATCTAACTGCTTCTAGACCAGATATTATGTTTTCAACATGTGTCTGTGCTAGATATCAATCAGCTCCTAGGGAATCACACCTAATTGTAGTCAAAAGAATCTTCAGATATCTGAAAGGAACTCCTACACTTGGAATTTGGGATCCTACTTCTAGCAATACCAAGTTATCAGCTTTTTCAGATAGTGACTATGCAGGGTGCAAAATGTCAAGAAAATCAACATCTGGTAGTTATCAATTCTTGGGAAACTGTCTATGTCACATCCTCAAAATCCACTTGCGGAGTTTTACCGCGAGGCGCATGACAAACCAGGATCCAAACCAACGATCACAATAAACAAGTCTAAATGAATATAATGCAATTTCAAAACATAGTTTAAAATCCCCGTTTACAGCGGAAGCTTATTCAAAACAGTATCTCAAAGTAACCAAATGTTCAACATATGAAAACCATGCGACTCTAACTAGACGCCGTGCAGACGCGTGCGCCCTAGTCCAGTAGTGCTACCTTAGCGACCTGAGAAAACATGTAAAAGTTTACGTCAGCACAAAAATGCTGGTGAGTTTACAGGTTTTGTAATCCAAGTACCAAGACCACCTGTCCATACTATAACAAATCGAAAACCAGTGTACGCTAGCTAGGCGTATGTTTTGTTACTACCACGATTGGAAAACCATTACTAACACGCATACCAGATGTTGTGCCCGAAAAGTAAACCAGTTGTTCCTGTTGTTCCTGTTTGAGACAATATGCACTCGCCCGGCCCTCCAAGCCGACGAGCGGGGTTGGTCACTCCCAATAGCGCTATTCACATTTCCCCGTTGTGCAAACCCGCACATTCATGGTTCCCCCCGGGACTTCCAAAGATCGTGTAGTACACAATAGAAACCCATAGTATGACAGTAGTTACCAAAGAATCGTTTTAACACATGTTTTCTCCCCCGAAAGTATGAAACCAGTTTAAAAGAGGGGCCGTAAACTCACCTTAAGTTGCGTTACTCCTTAACCCGAGTAAACTCAGCTGCTATGCTAGTCCCGTAAAGCGGCGACCTAACATATGACAGTTACAAGTACTTAGACTAATAACCCGCAGGTTAATTAGTCCCTAGATGTCCAGACCATAACCAAGTTCGTTTGAAAACACCGTGACTGTTTAACTGACCCAAAGTACAAGACTCGACATCCCATTGGTGACCCGAGACTCCCCGTGTTATGTTTACGCTCTTAATCATGCAATCACACTTAACATACGTTAACGCACAACAAGTTATAGCACATAGTTCACGTATCACCGAATTACATCCAAACATATGTTACCAAGTTATTAGCTATGTTACGGGGTTCCTAGCATGTTCCTACATGTCAAATCGGGTCTCGGAATGCTAATTTATACTTACAGCAGCAGTACACGCGATTAGGAAAAGTCAACTAGCATTTAGGTTGGTCAACTGGCATTTAGGAAGGCTAATCACATGTATCTACTAGCATTTAGGGCTGATTGCATGTAACTACTAGCATTTAGGGCTGATTGCATGTAACTACTAGCATTTAGGGCTGATTGCATGTAACTACTAGCATTTAGGGCTGATTGCATGTAACTACTAGCATTTAGGGCTGATTGCATGTAAAAACTAGCGATTGGGGCTGATTGCATGAAAGATGGGCGATTGGCCTCCTAATCGCCTCTAACATAGGCGATTAGGGTTGCTAATCGCCTGTAACCTTGCTGTTCCGGTTTTTCGCGCGTTTAACGCTCCAAATCAGACCCAGAACGTGTGTAACCATCCAATATCATCCCAACAACTATTCTAAACATGTTTAAACCAAAATCCTTCGTTTTGCCTCGTATTATCAGTCCTGCATGCAATCACGTATTCCAAACACCATTCACATAGCATGCAACATCACACTAACATGCGTAACTATCACCCTAATAATCAGTTACTCAGATTTTTATCATCATAATATCATTATTATTCTGATCTAACATAATAACATGTCACTCATTCATCTAGAATCATAAAAACCCTAGCTTTCTAATCATAAACACACATAACACATGTATACTAGTTAAAATCCGATTAACAACACTTATTAACGATTTTCAGAAAGCTTTTCCGTTTTAGAACAGGTCTGGACCATTAGGGATTGATTAAAAACGTTTATAAAGATTCATGGATGGAAACCAAACCTTAGATTTGTGAAAGAATGATGGATTAAGCTTGAAACCTTGTGTTTTGATCAAAAATCGCGTTCCAGAGGTTGTGTGTGTGTTGGGGCAGGTTATGGGACGACTAGGGTTTGTATAATGAAGTTTATGAGGTCAAGTATGGTATTTATAGTCGTTTTTAGTTGTCCAGCCCGTAACACGCGATTATGCAGCCCTTACACGCGATTAGGAAGCCTAATCGCATGTAAGTTCATGCAATTGGGGCCTAATCGCATGAACAGTCATGCAATTAGTCCCCTACTCGCCCCTCCTATAGGCGATTGGGCTATCCTAATCGCCTATAGGGGCCTGTTCCGTGTGTTTTGCGCGTTAAACCCCGTTTTAACATATGTTAACACATATTCACATACCGACAAGTCACATAATGATTGTAAACACGTAACACTTGTAAATACACATATTCACACTCGTTCACCAATTCCCGGGACTCGAGACTTGTATGTTCCGTATGCCCTGACGATCCTACAAATCGTCACCGTTTGTACACTTGGTTAAGGACCGACATCTAATGAACCTCTAGACCAACATCCAATGATCTTCTAGACTAAACCGATAGTTCCCGAACCATAACCCGACTTAACTAACCCAGTTAAGTACAATATACGCGTGACTCGCTAAAGTAGACTTTCATCTAGACAACGTTGTTAACCAGAATTTGCCGGGTGTCACAGTCTAGTGTCCTGGCAATCAAAGAAGCAAACATCTGTTGAAACTTCAACTGCTGAAGCTGAATACATTGCAGCTGCAAGTTGTACATCACAGATACAATGGCTCCAATATCAACTTCTTGATTATGGAATCAAAGAAACCAAGACACCATTGCTTGTAGACGGTAAATCTACCATTAGCATCATTCAAAATCTTGTTCAGTTCTCAAAGACTAAACATATTGAAATCAGGTATCATTTCATAAGGGATTGCTATGAAAAAGGCAAGATTGAAGTGAAGCATGTGACAACAGCTAATCAAATAGCTGACATATTCACTACACCCCTTGACACATCAACATTTCAGAAGTTAGTATCCATGCTTGGGATGCTAAATTTGTAAGTGTTTCTTTTACTTTTTCTGCACATATTTTATTTTTCACTTACATCTGTTTTTAGTCCAAAACTTCTGAAAAACAAAGGAGAAAAACTACTGATGAACAAAACATTAGTATGGGAATATTTTCTAAAAATGATTAACTTCTGATAAAATAATCTTCAGAAGTTATGAATAAAGTGTTTATAAACATTCTCATCAGTTGTTAACAAACTACTGAAGAGATAATGGGAATTACTGATGATAGTTGTTCTTCATCAGCAGTTTTGTCATTAAGGGCAAATCAGACATTTCCCACTTCAGAAGTTTGACCTAGGGCGGTTACAAACTTCTGATAAACACCTTTTCCAACACTTATCCATTCAAAAAGCAAAAATTCCCTCCTTCTCTCTCAAAAACACTCTCAAAACCCTTAACCTGCAAAAATACTGTTCGATCCACACACACACAAACCACATGGCTCTAACATTGAAACAGGGACACAATCAAAGATGCTACTTTGAGAAACATGAAGCCTGGTCCCAATACGACGAAATGATTGATTTAGTCATTAAATCCCAATACTTCACTGCCCTCACCATTGATCCTCCAATCCACATTGAAACTCTAAATGAGTTCTGGGCGAACGCGGAGACGGTGACAGTGAATGATAAAGTGATCTCCCTCAATTCAACAATATAAGGGAGAAGAATGGCAATCACACCAGCAACTTTGGGAATTAGACTGCGTCTAGATGATGTGGATGCCCCAGATCAATTTCCAAACTCTGAAATTCATCTGACCATGACAGAGTGTGGTTACGAAGGTACTCTCTCACATGCTACTATTTTTAAGAAATTTTTTGAACCTAAGTACAAACTTTTGTTTCATTACATCATAATGTGTTTGAGTCCAAAAACTGGATCTTACGATCAGATGCCCTCTACTTTTCAACCTATTTTTCATTCCATTGTGAATGAAACAAAATTCAGGGCATCAACACTTTTCTTTAATGAGTTGGTGTTACATCACCTCAATTCTAAAAAGAAGGTTTTGTTGTATCCAAGGTTCATTATGCAATGCATAATAAAAGAACTTGGAGAAGAGGTGCTTGTGGGTAAAACAACTGTTTTATACCCATTAACCTCACAAGCATACTCTAGGCACAATAAACCGGCTACCTGGCCAGAAGATGACCAAGGGGAACATACAACAGTCCCCATGGAACCCTCATCTTCTAAGCCCTCACCCAAAAAGGCCAAGAAACAAAAACAACAAAAACCAAAACCCACCAGCCTTAAAAGAAAGGCAGTTCAGGAGGTTGAGATGCCTGAACTTGCCAATGTGCAATCTGCACTTGACAAAGGTGTGACTGAAACATCCTCTCAGTCTCATCCATCTCAAACTCCCACAAGAGCACCAATCACAATTCTCTTCAAAAGAAAGAAATTTAAGAAAACAATACCCATTGACTCTTCTTTTGAAATTGCTGAACCCTTACCCTAAACTACTAAACAAGTACCACAAACTTCTGAACCTGAAACCATAGAAATTGTCAAACTTCTCTCTGGGCTAAAAGAGACCATCCCATCAGAACATGTCAGTCCCCAACAACCACATCAAACAGGGGACATACCTTCAGACTTTGACATTAATGTGGATGTCCATAGCCCTAACCCAAGAGATGAGGATGAAGCAGGGTTTCTAAGCCCAAACTTAGAGACTTTAGGTACATTTGAGGCTGCTACTACTCATTTACCACCCAGTGGTGGATCTGAGGAAAGAAGTAACATTGCTAAGACCTCATTTGTGGCAACTACTGATGAAGGCTTAATGCCTGAGGTAGGAAATCCTCTGAACCATGAACAAGAGGTACATGAGACAACTGGGTTGGGCCCAGCTCATGATATAACTGATACTGTCCTCATTGAGGATGTAATCAGGGATTCAGATGATTCAATTGATTTGGATGATGATTCACACTCCACTAAACATGAATTGACGGCTGCTAGTGAAGGTCCTGCACCTGGTGTCTCTAAGCTCAAAGAGCTGGTCACACCAGATCAGGTTAAAGTCCACTTGATCCCTGATTCCCCTAAAGTGGCATCTTCTGTACAACATGAAGATCACCCAAAAACACACCCCTCACTAAAAATGCCTACCCAATTCCCTGGGTCATCAAGCATAGACCTGAACCAACTATGCAGCCCAGATGGTCCCCTATACCAGTTGATGAACACCCTCATTGCCAATAACCTCAAATCTTTCACAACTGCTTTGGAGTTGTCAGCCAAAACTCAATTTGAGGTGATCAACAAGAAACTTGGTGAGCTGTCCAACAAGATTGTCAACAACTCAAGACAGCTTGCTGAACTCACTGGTAGAACTTCTCAACCTGGCAGGCTTCCAGAAGTGGATGAAGCCAAAAAGGGGGAGAAGATTAAGGAACCTAAGGAGTCACTGGAAGCCAGGATAAAGGCAAGAGTGGCTCTACAACAACTGCTAGAAAAAGCCCAAAAACTAAAAGAAGATCAACAAAGGCTTATTTATGGTACTGAAGTTGAAGCTGAAACTTCCCAAGGCCATAATGAAGAAACTGCTAAAGACTCTGAAAGTACTGAAGACAATCCTTCAGTAGTTGACACTTCTGTCAACACTTCAGCAGTTAACACTTCCAACATACAAACAGCTAAAGAGCCTTCCAAACCAACTGAACAACAACAACCAACTCCTATTCCAAGGCCTACAACAACAACAACAACAATGACTGTGCTGAACCCTTCTCCAATTTAAATGTCCAAAGAACTACTAGAGAAGAGTTTAATTGCAGTCCAATGAAAGGCAAAGGAAGAAGAGATCTGGAACAACTTGGAAGCAAGGGAAGACTTAAGCTTAAATGTAAAGCTTCAAGCTTTTGAAGCAGAGTTGAATAGGCAAGTTGAAACAGAGAGAGTTGCTGAAGAAGACAAAAGACAACAACTGGTGTCTTTTATAACAACGAACAGCAAAACAAAAGCCTATTCACTCAAAGGGCTCTCAATGGATGAGCTAACCAAAAGAGCTCAAATTGTTGCTGACAAACTTGCAACAGAGAATGATAGAAAAGCCAAGAAAGCAGAGATAATTGAAGAACTGGTAGCTAATGACTATGGTTCAAAAGCCTCAGTGTCAAAGTGGAAAGAAGACAAACTACTGGACCCATACAAGAAATACAAGGCTGCCAGCCTGCCAAGGCTGTAAATCCAGAGAAGTTCAAAACTTCTGAAGTATCAACTTCAGTAGTTAGAACTTCTGGTGTCAAACAAAGACCAGCTACCAAGAGAAAGCCAGAGGACAATACAAAGACTGATTTCAAGATGGTGTTGCTAGAAGGCAACACAGTGGTGCAAGGAGATTTTGATATTGAAGAAAAACCTCTGATAACTCAATTTAGGGATCCTTCAACATTTGCTTACCAAATTCAGAAGACTATCACTGACAAACTGCACATAAGGGTAGTGACTGAACATCATTTACCTACTTTCAAACTACCTGATGTGGTGCAAAAAGAAGAAAGAAGTGAATCTCACCTGAGAGTCACAGAAATAGAAAACATTAAACACTTAGGAACATCCCAGGGATCCAGCATGGTTCCCTATACTTCAGATTTTGACAAATCTAAAGTGCTAATCATCAGATGGTCCTTTACTGATTCCAACTCAGTATTGGTGACAAGAAGAGATCTAACAAGCAAGGCCGACAAATCCATGAATGAACTAAAGAATCTATCAACTCGGGACTTGCTTACAATTCAACATTTGGAACCTCAAAAGGGATCTCTCACTGATGAACAACTAAATCAACTGAAAAATTCCATGTTCAAGGAAATATGGAAGATTGTGAATGACAGAAGAAAACAACAATAAAAAATTAGATAAGGTTTTGGCTTCATCAATCCAGGGGGAGATTGTTAGGACAAAAAGGATTGAGGAAACCACTTTTGCAAACCTTAGTCTAATTCATACTTCTGCAAATTATTCTACGTATAGAACTACTGAAGAAAGAAGACTAAAGTACTGAAGAAGGATTCAATAAGTACTGAAGAAGAAAGATCAGAAGTTACTGAAGACAAACTACTCATTAATAGTTTTTCATTCATCAGCACTTGTACCAGAATCTTTCCACCACCTTATGTTTCAGTAGTTTATTTGTTTATTATTACTTTATCTTTTTGTGCAAGTTCCAAGAATGCAACTTGTTGCAACTTGTTACAGACTTGCTTTTTGGCAAGGTTCATGTATTTGTAAGTTTATAAATAGATGGGTTCATCCCTCTGTTTTAGACATTGATTTTAATTGAAACTGAAATCCTTCAAAGCTTATTATTGTTATCTCCATTTCATTTACTGAGAATCTGTTTGAGTATTTATTGTCTTTCACATTCAATACTTAGATTCTCATTAAACTTGTCTTTAGTTTTCAGACATCCAGGGGGAGTAATAACTCATGTTGATAGTGTAACTTTACTTTCTTATTCCGCTGTGCAAATCTGATTGAACTTGCTAAACACATAAGTGTTCACTAGCAAGTAAACCCCAAGAGCATTACTGATCCAACAAAAAAATTTCAAAATTCACATCCGAATCTAAAATTTTGGATTATCCACTTTTCAGATATCCAAAATTTCTCATATTCGAAATGTTAGATATTTCGGATTTGGATTTTTTTGAAGACCCCTAATTTAAAGCACTATGAAAAAAATCGAGTTAAATAAAAACTATTTTAGTCTATGTAGTTTGACCAATATAACTATTTCAGTTCAAAAGTTTGAATTTTACTTTTTAGTTTGATTGTATCGACTAACATTCACATCGAGTTCAATATCGTCACCTAAGTAGTATGATAACAACAACCATTATGATAAAGCTCTTGTTTCCACTTATGTGAATTCACCAAACATGGAAATTCACATGTGGAAACATGTGGTTTAAGTTGTCACCTTCTAAGTAGTATGATAACAACAATCATTATGATAAAGCTCTTGTTTCCACTAATGTGAATTCACCAAACATGGAAATTCACATGTGGAAACATGTGGCTTAAGTTGTCACCTTCCATGATCAAGCTGGTTGTAGCAACTAGATAAAGCTCCAAGTTCATCACCAACAACATGATATTCCTCCCTGTTCTTCCAAAGGCCATGTTCCCAATGTCTGGATCACTCCTTACCGATTAATCTACGTCCATACACCGTTTAAGCAGTAGACCGTGAAGAAGGTGCAGCTTCCAATGGTTAAAAGAAAAAGTAGGCCCAACCACCCGCCTTCTGCTACTGCATACGGAACTGTTATAATCCCGATGCCTGTGAAAAAAAATAACAACTTTGGTTAGAGATAGAGAAATGCAAAACTGTTGTTTTAACAGCTGGATTTGGAATTATTAGATTCGAATTCCAGTAGGCCATGAAGTTCGAATTCCAGCCTCTTTACCACACCAACACTGCACCACTAGAGAATACACGACGGATTAGGAGAGGAAAATGGTTGTTTTTGGAAAGCCCTAATTTGATTAAATGAAGACAAATAGTCGATTTGGGTTTCAAATATAGGGGAAAGGATGATGAAGGGATGTGAATGAACTATTTTGCCCTTAGGTTTAATAAAGTTAACTAATCTTTTAACTTAATTAGTGATAAAGGACACAATATGTAAGAAATAAAGATATTTAGGACATAAAATGAAAAAAATGACACATTTCATAATTTTAGCCATACATAAATGACACAATGTGTAGTTTTGTCTACATATTATTTATTTTTAAGATTTCGAATTCAGATAATTCGAATATCGGAAAATTTTCAAAATTGACATCCAAATCTGAAATTTCGGATTATCCACTTTTCAGATATCTGAAATTTCAGATAATTCGTATACGGGTTTTCGGATAGTTCGGATTTAAATTTGAATTTTTTGAAGACCCCTAATTGAAAGCACTATAAAAAGAGTCGAGTTAAATAAAAACTATTTTAGTCCATGTGGTTTAACCGATATAACTATTTCAGTTCAAAAGTTTGAATTTTACTTTTTAGTTTGATTGTATCAACTAACATCCAGTTCAATATCCTCACCTAATTAGTATGATAACAACAACTATTATGATAAAGCTCTTGTTTCCACTAATGTGAATTCACTGAACATGGAAATTCACATGTGGAAACATGTGGCTTAAGTTGTCACCTTCCATGATCAAGAAGGCTGTAGCAACTAGATAAAGCTCCAAGTTTATCATCAGCAACAGGATAAGGATATTCCTCCATGTTCTTCCAAAGGCCCTGCTCCCAATGTCTGGATAACTCCTTACCGATTGATCCATGTCCATACACTGTTTAAGCAGTAGACCGGTGAAGAAGGTGCAACTTCCAATGGCTAAAAGAAAACGCAGGCCCAACCACCCACCTTCTACTACTGCATAGGGAAATGTTATAATCCCGATGCCTGAGAAAAAAAATAACAACTTTGGTTAGAGATAGATAAATACAGATAGATTAATGCGAAACTGATGTTTCAAAAACTGAATTTTGGAATTATTAGATTCGAATTCCATTAGGCCCTGAAGTTCGAATTCCAACCTCTTTACCGCATCCAAACTACACCACTGGAAAATACACGACGGATTATGAGATGAAAATTGTTGTTTATGGAAAACCCTAATTTGATTAAATGAAGAAAAATGGTCGATTAGGGTTTCAAATATGTGCATGTGTGTTATAAAGGGGAAAAGATGATGAAGAGATGTGAATGGACTATTTTGCCCCTGGGTTTAATGAAGTTAACCGGATCTTTTAACTTAGTTAGTGAAATATGACACAATATGTAAGAAATAAATATATTTTGGACATAAAATGAAAAAAAATAAAGGACACGTTTCATAATTGCTATCATACATAAAAGACACAATGTGTAATTTTTTCTATATATTATTTATTTATTACTTTTAAGATTTCGGATTCAGATAATTCGGATATCCAAAAATTTTCAAAATTCACACCTGAATCTGAAATTTCGGATTATCCACTTTTCGAATATCCGAAATTTCAGATATTTTGGATACGGGTTATCGAATATTTCGGATTCGAATTCGAATTCGGATTTTTTTGAAGACCCCTAATTTAAAGCAAGATGAAAAGAATCGAGTTAAATAAAAACTATTTTAGTCCTTGTGGTTTGACCGATATAACTATTTCATTTCAAAAGTTTGAATGTTACTTTTTAGTTTGATTGTATCGACTAACATCCAGTTCAATATCTTCACCTAAATTTTCTGTTAGGTTCATTATTAACTTCTTCTAAACTCTTACGATAACATATTTGACTTTAATAAAATCAACCACTAAAAATTATAATATTATTCCGACATACAAAACATGCTACTCATTTGGAATTTTTTGCAGAAATAGGCTATTTGCTTAGTGTTAGAGTGTTTCTAGGTAGATGGTGAGATAAAAAAGCATAAATAGGTAAGTCACCAACTCAATTGGCGACTTTGAAATAAGATTTTTGAAAGTCTTACACTCAATTGGTGACTTTGATTATAATTTTGATGGTTGCCAAATCAATTGGCGACTTTCAAACAAGAATTTTGAAAGTCTTGAACCTAGTTGGCGACTTTGATTAGAATTTTGAAGGTTGCCAATTGAGTTGGCGTCTTTGATTATAATTTTGAAGGTTGCCAATTGAGTTGGCGATTTTGATTATAATTTTGAAGGTTGCTAAATCAATTGGTGACTTTGAACAATAATTTTGAAAGACTTGAAATCAATTAGCGACTTTGATTCATAATTTTGAAGATTGCTAACCTAGTTAGCGACTTTGAATGAGAGGGTGCAACCAAATTAGCGACCTTCAAATTGAAAATATGTAAAACCTTGAATTCACATTTTGTAAGATATGGTAAAATGAATTCACATTTTTTGAAGATATGGTAAAATGAAGGTCGCTACCTGAGTGTTTAAAAATATTATAAAAGTATTTAAAAAAATTTCAAAATTTCACAATTTTCCATTTTCAGCTATTTAAGGGTTAGATCCCCCAAGCCAAAATGGTCATAGCTAACCATCACTCTTAAAAACAACCATTTTTCTTAGAAAACCTGCTTTCCCCCAAAACCTTCCAACCTCAACCGATGGCTTCATTCTTTCCAAACTTGGTTAGATTATACTGGGATAGTCGTTTTACATATGTTAACGGGGTTGTTCAACGTGATGATTCTCTAGTAACAACTAGCTTTATCATGCGAGCGGATATGTCATTTGAACAACTAGTTGAAGCCGTATGCAGTCATATTAACATTAACAAAGAATCGGTTACCGTTCAACTACTTCTTGCTTTCACTTTCCAAGGGTCCTCTCAAACATCCAAGATCTTCAACGACGATGGGGTTCGAATGATGGACTATCTGGCCGTAGAGGCACGTGGCCATTTCGTTGCGGAGATCTACGTTGAATGGCAAGAAGCTCCTCCATTACAGCATATTAGTTTTACTAACCTGTTGCGTGACGTGGCCAACGTAAATGTTGATGCACCCTTTGGGTCTCAGCATGATGCGGAGTAATCCAAGTTGCTGCCGGGTAACGACCAAAACGACGAGGTAGGTTCCCCTCTGACGGACAAAGAAACATTTGCGGTACCTCACCATGTTGTCGGTAACGACCAGAATGACGGCTTCGATGACTCCGAAAGCGGGGACTCTGAAGACACAGAAGACAGTCATCGCTCAGCACCCATATCAGATGACAGTTCCTCTAAAGAGGAGGCCGCAGCCAGTCAGGGGCCCCCGGTGACCGAACCAAGTGACGGATTAGCTCTCCAGTTACGTCCACATCAACACAACGATCCTGGAGATGATGTGGATGTAACTGATTACGTGTTTCCATATTACGAAGATGAAGACTTTGTCTTATGGAACCCAAGTATGAAAGATATCCATGTTGGTATGTATTTCAAATTGAAAGATGAGGTTGACCGTGCAGTTAGACAATGGAACGTTCGTCGTGGTCGAGAGCTATTCACTAGGGAAAGCAAGAAGAGATTATACAAGGTCATATGTTACACCAGAAGACCAAAATTTGTAAATCCTTTCAGTGGTGCTCGAAAGTGTGAGCAGCGTTGCAGCGCAACCAAAAAGTCTGACGCGCACTATTGGCGAATTATTGTGTAGGTGGCGAACACACATGCTATTAAACGGTGGTACGTAACAGCAATAGAAGTTTACGATCGAAGGTTATTGCTTCACACATCGTCTCACAAATTCATGCGGACATTAAGTTTAAGGTAGAACAGATTCAAACGTATGTCAAGCAACATTTGAACGTTGATGTTACGTACTCTAAAGCATGGCGAGCACGAAGAAAGGTAATAGAACTTATTTATGGTGACTATGACAACAATTTTGAGGCGCTACCCACGTATACCACTCGGTTGCAGGATCGGAACCCAGGCACCGTTGTTTCTTTCTATAACCATCCATATTGAGATCAGTATTACCCCACATTTAAATATGTGTTTTGGGCCTTCAGACCCTCTATCCGTGCGTTTCATTGCTGCATGCCTGTCATCTCGGTTGACGGGACACATCTAAAAGAACCGTACCGAGGTAAGTTGTTGATTGTTGTAACAAAAAATGCCAACAACTACATCATGCTTGTGGCTTATGCTGTGGTTGACGAAGAGACCGTACATAGTTGGTGTTGGTTTTTCCAAAATCTGCAAGAATATGTCGCCCTTCATAGCATGGGTCCATTGTGTTTTATATCCAACAGGCACAATGGCATAATTAATGAAATGGAGAACCTTCCTGGCTGAATGGAACCCAACGCGTACCACTGATATTGTCTTCGTCACATTAAAAGAAATTTCAGCAGAAGAATAAAATGCTACAAAAACTCTGTTAGAGTATTGGTAGCACATCTCAGTCAAGAAAGTATCGGTGGGGTGTCCGCGAAATGAGGCTGCAAAATCAGCAGGCTTGGGACTACCTTAACAACATTGATAAGAGTAAGTGGATGGTCAAGTATGATAAAGAGCATCGTCGTTGGGGTAACCTAACGACGAACATTTCGAAGTCCATGAACAATGCATTGTGTGAAGCCCGACTACTTCCAATCACAGCTCTGATTAACTATACCTTTCGTCGAGATATCGAGCAGTATGTTAAGCACATTGAGATTTCTCACAGTTGCAACTCCCCTCTACCACCTCGCATTTGGAGCAAGTTTGAGAAACTATACTCAGTAGCCATGCAACATGAGGTGTCGTGCTTTGATTCTAGAGACGGAAGGTTCAATGTTCTTTCAAGATATGAGACAAATGATCGTGGAGGAAATGACTACACCGTTGAGTACAAAAGAAAGGTATGCACGTGTGGGAAATGGCAAATGCCCAGATTTCCATGTTCCCATTCAATTTCCGTTTGCAATTGGATGGGTAAATACCCTCACAATATAACTGATTGGAGATACCACACGAACACATACATGGAGCAGTACAACGGTCACTTCTACACGTTAGGACCTAAGTCTGAATGGCCTCAGGAGAATTAGAGAATTAAGGGGGACCCGTCGATGATTACAACACATCGAGGAAGAGTGCGTTCGAGAAGAATACGCAATGAGATGGATGTGAACCATGACGATCGCCCGAGGACTCGTACATGTAGCATCTGCGGAGAGACTGGCCATAACAAGAAGACATGTCAGAATGCAATTAGTCTTGGGACTCAGACTCAGTGAATGATCCTACAGGGTTTCGTCAGCCGTATCAACAATGTCGTCCTTGTATGCAAGTTTAGTTTATTGTAATTGTATTTTCTTATTTTTTACTATCTATGTAATGGTATCATCGATGTGTTCGTTTTATGTTTATGTTGTATTTTGAATTCGTAATTTCAATATAATTATCTTAGTATTACTTATCGATGTCTTTGTTTTATGGTAATATTGTCTTTTGGATTCATAATGACATTAATATACAAATGACATAATCCAAAGAAACTACATAAAATGACCTTCGGGCCTTTTTGTGACCTGCCGTACTGGGTCACGGGCAGTCGGATGACGGCCGAATTTCCGACGGGGCAGTTATATCAGCCGAGGACGGCACGTCCGAGGCTTTGGTGGCCGCAGAGACCGGCCCGGGACACGGATACGGGGGGGGGGGGGGGGGGGGGGCAAAAGGGCTTTCTGGGCCATTTTCAACAAAAAAAGAAACTACTAAAAATGACCTCCGGGCCTTTTTGTGACCTGCCGTACCGGGTCACGGGTGGTCGGTTGACGGCCGAATTTCCGATGGGGCAGTTATATCAACCGAGGATGGCCCGTCCGCGCTCCGGTAGCCGTAGAGACAGGCCCGGGACACGGATACGGGGGGCCCAAAAGGGCTCCCTGGGCCACGTTCAACACTAAAAGAAACTGCTAAAATGACCTCCGGGCCTTTTTGTGACCTGTTGTACCAGGTCACGGGCGGTCGGTTGACAGCCGAATTTCCGACGGGGCAGTTATATCAGCCGAGGACGGCCCGTCCGAGGCTCTGGTGGCCGTAGAGACCGGCTCGGGAGACGGATATGAGGGGGGCCCAAAAGTGCTCCCTGGGACACTTTCAACACTAGAAAAACTACATAAAATGACGTCCGACCCTTATTTAAATATTTAATAAAAAATGGTAACCGCAAGTTCAAGTTGTAGGTTTAGGTGAAATGTGTGAAAGACTCAAACTGTTGGGTTATATTGAGACCACAGTTACCAGAATAGAGACTTTTGAATGACTATTGTAAAGCTTAATAGTTGAAGGACCTTACATGTAATTATAGCATAGTTTAGTATGCCAAACCCTAGATTGCGCACTTAATTGGACGGGCCCTGCGCACTTGTGTTAAGTGCGCAGGCCCAGGTGCTGCTTATATATTGTATGTGTGTGCACAGCTAGGGTTTAGGGTTTTGGAGATTATCTTTGTAGCACACTGAATAGGTGCGTACTTGTGTAGTATTCCAAGGTTATTCATTATCAAATCAGATATGGAATCATCATGTTATTCATTGTGTGTGTCGGGTCTTACAATATTCATCTAGTTTTCTTTGTTTCTTGGATTAATCACTTGAAACACCTAACTAATAGGTGTTTCCAAGTGATAACAATCTATTGCATTCAACAAGATCTAGTATTTCGGGACAACAATTTGGTATCAGAGCCACTGTGCTCTAGATTGTATCTACTTTAAGATACCAAAACCCTCATCTTGTTAGTTTTTATTATCAAGATTATTTCCTTTGTAGACTTTAAAATTTAGGTGTTTTTCTTATATTTTGGCTTCAAATTTTGTGAAAATCATGTCTCTAAATGTTTAAAGTATGTTATTTTGATCAGAAAATGGTTTGGAAAGGATTCAGCTGAATTTTATGTTTGTTACAGCTCGTTTTTGCGCACTTATTTCATATATCCTGCGCACATATCTCATAAGCTGAGCACTGGTTTCTTAGTTTGAGTACTTGGATCATATTTTGCATACTTGTCATTTTTGTACGCAGCTAGGGTTTCTGCGCACTTGTTGCCTTTTGAATTTGATTTCTGCGTACTTAAACAGAAATTTTGGATTTGTGCGCACTTACTGAAGGTGTAGTCTTGAGTACTTGGCTAGGGTTTCTGCGAACTTAAAATCTTAAACGAGAGTTTAAGTGAGTCTGCGCACTTAATTTAGTACGCAGGCTGATCAGTAAACACTGAGCACTTATAATGCCCAAGTGTTGACTGATCTGCGCACTTATCAAGAAGCATAGCCACACGTATACTTCCGAGCTGCACACTTAACAAAGACTACAACTTGACAAGGCTGTTTATATTCTTACAGGTTGCTGCATACTTATCCAGACTGTTGTGAACTTAAGTGTGAACTTAATTGCGCACTTAGCTGCGAACTTGCTGTGTACTTACGGACTTGGACAATTTTTCTGGACTGATAACTAAAATCTGTTAAACCACGTTTCTAAAATTCATCTAAATCATGGCTGGTAACAATAATCAATCAACTGTTAACCCTATCACACAACAAGACCTGGAAACCGGAACCACTACAAGAGTACCTAAGTTAAAAGGTGCTGAAGATTATGGGACTTGGAAGAACAGAATGAGGTCATTCTTTTACGTCACAGACTTCACCCAATGGAACTCTATCCAGTTGGCCCACACATTCCCATGAGAACCACTGCCACTGGAGAAGAATTCAACCCTGATCCAACCACCTATACCGATGTTGACAAACAATTACTACAAAGAGATCATAAGGCTTATGGTGCTCTAACCATGGCCCTATCTAACGATGTTTACAACATGTTTGAAGAGTATGGCACGGCACATGATCTGTGGATTGCATTGAATGAATACTACGAAGGGAACGAAGAGATGCGCCAATACAAGCAAGACATGGTGCAAAAAGAATATGATATGTTTGGTAGTATTCGTAGGGAAAGTCTGAGCTCGCACATTGATAGGTTCATGAGCATGTTGACAAAGATGAAGAAGGCTGGAATTCCTGTGAACAACAGAAATTCTATCAAGAAGCTGCTGGATTCATTGCCAAAGGAATGGAGCATCCAGTGTATGCTAATCAGAAAGGAATATCTTGATGCCCAGTCTACCTTGGCTGATCTCATCAACACATTGAAGTCCTTTGAGATGGACATTACAAAAAGAGAGATGAATCAGACTAATCCAAAGGCAGTTCCCATCACTGCAATGAAGAACTTAGCGTTAATGACTCCAGTGGGCAACATGGGTTCGAGCTCATCTTACATGTATGCTGATGGAATGATTGGTGGTAGTTCAAGTTCAGGAAAAGCTGTTCCATACTCTCAACCCAGTGTCACTAACCCTCAGCCATCAACTCTCAATCCTCAACAAACAAAGCTTGCAACTGAACACGTTGAACTTTTCAACGCCTTCATGACCAGCTTTGAAGCATTAAAGACTGGTGATCTAAAGAACGATATGATGAGCCCTGAGGACATGTATCAAGTTGACCCAGACGATATGGAGGAAATGGATTTGAAATGGCAGATGGCCATGATTACTTTGAGGGTGAAGAGGTTTCAAGATAGAACCGGTAGAAGAGTCGGCATGGGGAAAGCGGGGTTTGACAAATCTAAGATCAGGTGTTATAACTGCAAAACTCTCGGACATTTCAAGTATGAATGTCCAACTTTGAATCAAGCTGAAGCCAAACCAACAAAGAGAGTGGTGGCAATCACAGAAGGAGGAGAAGCCAACCAGCAGAAGGCGCTTGTGGTTCAGGATTTCGATTGGGGAGAGGAAGTCGCTGTGGCAGAAGCTGAAGTTAACAAAGCACTGATGGCAAAGATCTGCACAAAGTCACCTCTTGGTGTGAGCTCTCTGGAGGGGTCATCAGCTGAGATGCCAAAAGGAGATGAGATGGAGAAGGCTGGTTTAAGAAGCGTGTTAAGTGTGAACAAAGGGAAGGAGACTGCTGCTGAGGAAGCTTTTGTCGCTGAAAAGACTTCCACAAGCAAGGACGATCAGCAACCACAGAGCATGCAGAAGAAGGCTGAGGAGAGAGACCTGGTAAGTATCCCGCTCGAAATAAAATCAAAGTTGTGCTCACCAAGGTGTGTTACAGCCGTTGCTTACTGTTTGTCCCACAATAGGAGAATTTTAAGAGAAATGGATGACATACAAAAAATCAATACTGAAATGAAAGAAAATGAGTTAGCCTATCAGCGAAAGTTAAATGCAACAATAGCTGAAATGCACACTCTAAAAGAATTTGTTCTCAGAAAAGATTTTTTAATAAATGACTTAACTGAAAAACTAGAAAAATCTAGAAATGAAACTAATCATCTCCAAATTGGTGTGGACAAATGGAACGTAAGCAAGCATGCTCATACTGATATCCTTGATTGTTCAAGGAAATCTTTCGTCAAAGATGGAATTGGGTATAAGGATAAAAAGGGAATTGTAAAATCTCTATTTTTACCCTTGAGCAAAAGTGAATATATACCCATTCCAAAACCACATCCAAAAAATGATCTTTTTGAAAAAGAATGTGTCACATCTGAGTCACACTCTAATATAAGTAAAAGTAGTGCAGATATGACCCAACAGGATCAGGTGGACGATGATGACAGTTGTGGTGGTCAAACAATGGGGTTAGGTCACCCAGGTGCCAATTACTCTACAGTGAATTGGTTCATCTGGAGCCATGATAAGTCAAACATTTCTTTGAATTCGGATGACTGTAATAACTTAACTAATTTGGATGACTGTAATAGTTTATCTAGGATGGATAACTGTAATAGTTTATCTAGGCCGGATGACTGTATTACTTTAACCTCTAAACTTGATTTCAAGGGTGTTGTGGACCCAAATGATAGGATGAATCCTATCAAACGATCGGATGTTTGTGTTGAAAATGTTATGCCTGTTTGTGTTGATCTTAATGATGCATTCTGTGATAATGAAAATGTATATAGACCATCTCCATTTGTTCCAGAACTAAAAAGAAACAGGTTTGGGAAATTTCTTACTGAAGAAATTCCAGAGTTTACACCATCATCAACAGATATGTCATGTTCTGAAGAATCACAAAGTGAAACAGATAACACAATTTCTGAAGAATCACAAAGTGATACAGAAAGTGACATCAGCGAGCCAGAATGCAACACAAACGAAGAATCAAGCAACAACAACAGTGATGAAGCATGTTCAACAGACAGCCTCAATTCAAGCAACGACAAGAGAAGAACATCACAACCATCATCATCCAGATCTTCTTCAAAGATCAAACCTAAACACTCTAAATGTTTTAGATGTGGAAATGAAGGACATGTGGTTAAAAAGTGTCATTTGCAACCCAAACCACAAACTGATACCAATACCAAAAAATCTTTTGCAGTTCAAATTAAAGATCTTCAAGAAACTATAAAAAGTTTTGTTAAGGTCACAAAAAATTGGAAAAGGCAAGAGTTTGTGTCGGGGGAAAATCACGACAGATTAAAACTAAAACAGACCTGGATTCCAAAAGTTACTTAAGATATGGTCTGAGTCGTGTTTGTACATAGTGTCTCGTATATTTATCTGTATATTTCTCTTGTCTTATGTATTTTTCAGAATAAACTACAAAAGTGGTTGATTGCCCTGATGAGATATCTATGGCATGTTGATAGCGGAGCGTCAAGGCACATGACGGGACTGAAAGAACTCCTGAAAAACTATCGATTCATTGATGGAGAGTTTGTTGCTTTTGCCGGCAACGAGAAGGGCGGAAAGATAGTTGGGATAGGGGACGTAATTTCTGATGCATTGACTTTAGAAGATGTGAACTATGTTCCAGAATTGTGTTACAATCTGCTGAGTGTATCACAAGTCTGCGACAAAGGAATCTCAGTGTTATTTAATGACATGGAGTGCATCTTTCTAAAGCCAGGATTCATTCCCCCTACCAACATGATTATGCTTAAAGCTCCTAGACAAAATAATACTTACGTGATAAACATGAGGGATGCAAAGTCTGAATGTCAAATGACATGCTTACTTTCTAAAGCATCTGAGTCAGAGTCACTGCTTTGGCACAGGCGATTAGGACATGTTAACTTCAAAAATATTAATAAGCTTTCAAAACTAAATCTTGTGAGAGGTCTTCCTTCTAAGGAATTCCCCTTTTCTGAAAAATGTTTAGCATGTGCCAAAGGAAAACAACACAAAAAATCGCATAAGTCCAAAGCTGTGAACTCTATAGACTCACCTCTTCAATTATTACACATGGATCTGTTTGGTCCTATTAGTGTTAAAAGTCTAGCTAAAAAGTCTTATTGTTTGGTGATAACAGATGATTTTTCCCGATTCACATGGGTGTACTTTCTGGAATACAAAAGTGAAGTTGCTGAGATTCTGATGCTGTTTGTTCCTCTCATTGAAAACATAATAAAGACAAAAGTTAGATCAATCCGAAGTGATCACGGAACCGAATTCAAGAATCAAAGTTTCGTGACTTTCTGCAACAACAGAGGAATTCATCTTCAGTACAGTGCTACGAGAACTCCTCAACAGAATGGTGTTGCTGAAAGGAAAAATCGTACACTTATTGAGGCGGCCAGAACCATGCTTATCGACTCCAAACTGCCGATCATTTTCTGGGCTGAAGCTGTGAATACCGCCTGTTATGTTCTTAACAGAGTCTTAATTGTAAAGACGCGCGGGAAAACAGGTTATGAGTTGCTCTTTAAAAGAAAACCTTTGATTGATTACTTCAGGCCTTTTGGATGCTCATGCACGCTGCTTAACAACTTCGAGAACATAATGAAGTTCGATGCAGTTGGAGATGAGTGCTTCTTTGTTGGATACTCCTCAAGTCAAAAAGCTTATAGAGTGTACAACAAACGAACCAAAATGGTTCTCGAGTCTTTTTATGTTGATTGGCAGGAATCCAACTCTACCAATACAGGAGCCGGTCCTGACTGGTTCTTTGACGTGGATGTTGTTTTCAACAATTTCAGCATCATTGATGAACAACCATCTGAAAATCAAGCAGCCGATCCTTCTCCTCTTGAAGATACTCTTTACTCTTCAGAAGACGATGCAGCACCTTTCACCACCCGCTTCTCTCCACTCATAGCTGATCCAATTGTTCCCCTTCAGACCACAAATGGTGATGCAACTGTTGAAACTACTCCATCTCCTGAAGGTACTCCAGCTTCAGAAGAAACATCTTCAGCACAACAGTCTGCAAATGATCCATCCAATTCGTCAACTCCTACAGATCACCTTTCCAATCTGCCTTCCCAAATTCAAGAAGAACCAAACATGGGATTTAAATCTTTTAAGGATCACCCTGTGGAGAACATCATTGGACCAATCTCTGAGGGTGTTCTTACTAGAAATCAGGCAGACAAACTGAATATTGCACTTTCAGCCTTCCTATCTCAGACGGTACCTTTCAGCATTGAAGACGCTGTCAGAGATGCAAGTTGGGTTGAAGCCATGCAGGATGAGCTGTATCAGTTTAGAAAGCTAAAGGTTTGGGAACTTGTGGACTTACCTGAAGGAAAGTATCCTATAGGAACAAGATGGGTTATTCGCAACAAAATGGATGAACGAGGTGTGGTAATTAAGAACAAGGCTCGTTTAGTTGTTCAGGGATTTCGTCAACAGGAGGGCATTGATTATGAGGAAGTGTTTGCTCCAGTTGCTAGACTTGAAGCCATTCGTATCTTCCTGGCTTACGCCTCATACAAGAACTTCAAAGTCTTTCAAATGGATGTGAAAAGTGCATTTCTGTACGGGAAGATCAAAGAAGAAGTCTGTAACACCCCAACCGATGGCGGAAACATCGGGATGTCACGTATTGATGATTGTTCAGTAGCTCATGGTGAATAATAAATTTCATTAAATAATTTAAATAGGTTACATACAATTGTTCTAAGAATTTGTACATCAAATTGAATAAAACTATGCAAAACATCTTCAAGCATCAATTCAATTCGTCAAGCTAGTAGAACCTGAAACATGTTAAGTTGAAAATATTTTGGGTCAACAATAGTTGGTGAGAATTACATAGGTTTTGATAATCGAATAAAATTGTTGTGCAATTCATGTGTCATGGCAATCTAGTCCATATGTGAAAACATACTAGAAGTAAATCGTGTGCATAATCAACCATTGTGACTGTTGTATTGTGGTACATCCCATACGCTCATGGTTCACTCGTTTAAATTGCAGTAACAAACACCCACGCAACCTTTGTAGGAGGCACGTATCCGGGTGGGATTGTCAGTCCAATAGATCTATCAATGTATACCGTCGGCTGATGAATGTTTATGCTAGAATTGTGCTTACCCTAGTCATGTTCAAGACATAATGCAACATAGAAATACACATAGACACATTGATGATTGAATTGCATAAATAATGTTGTAACATGTTTCACCCCGAAAATGGTGATAAATAGAAAAGGGGCTATGTAAAACTCACCTTAGCAAAATGTTATGTCTCATAAAAAAAATAGAATAATGTGTTGTGAATGTATGCGAGGCGAATCCCAAAGACTCAACAACGTAGCTAGTCCAAATTGAAGAAAACGAAAAAGAAAGAATATCAAGCTTCCAATTCGCCAATTACAAGAGCTTATAATCAAAGCTTCAATTGTAGAAGTAATAGACTATAGAAGAAAGGTATGAGGGAAAGTTTAATCGGATTGAAACAATCGATTTAGAGGTGCAAAGTATAATGGGTCATAGGTGGGTTTTATACTAGTTTTGGAGTCAATTAGCCATTAAAATTGGTCAACACCATAAAGTAAGGTTTTATGATGAATTGACTATTTGACTAAGACTTTGACTGTTTGACTAAGACTTTGACTAGGACTTTGACTATTTGACTCAAGGCTTTATTTAAAAAAAAAAAATCTTGTATGTGAAAAAAAAAAGAATTTAGAATCATATTATTATTATTATTATTTATATACATTTATGTATGTATATAAGTTGTGAGTTAGGATAAATAAAGACTTAGGCACATTTGTATAATATTAATGATAAAGGTGTAATAAATATATATATATATATATATAAGGGCTTTTTATGTATTAAAATTTTGGGGAAAATTTTCCGATGTTACAGTCTCCCCTACTTTTAGGAACTTCGTCCCGAAGTTAAAAGAAAAACACCAGGTATACAATTGGTCGACTACCGAAAACCTTGAAAAAATTTCTCACTACCTTAACGTACCTGTAAATTCATGATTACGTTCCGGACCGTAATTATCAATTTACCTTACATTAGGGTTTTGCGTCCTTTTTATGACTCTACCGATTGTTGAGCAGGTTCGATAGTCTCCACCAGTCGTTGAGCAGGTTGTAGGGCCTCTCCGGACTGTTGGAAAGACATGATGACCTCTACCAATCGTTGAGTAGGTTGTTTGGTAGTCAACTAATTGTTGTACAAGTAAGCAAGTATGATTATAGATATAGCAATTAGTTCACATTCAAACAAGCATGCACTCAGATGTTATGATAATACTTGAATTTATTACTTGAATCAAAAAGTGTCAATACATAGAATTAAAAAGTAGACATCATTCAAATGGTGGGGTTTGCTGTTAAGTAGCTGGAGGGTCTTGATCTAGATTTAGTTTAGGGCATCGGTTACGGAAATGATTTGGGTTTCCACATTCATAGCATTTACCATAGTTGTATTTACCAGGACGATTAAGATTAGCAACCTGAGCAGGGTTGGTTGGTTGGTTGGTGTTAGGGTTTGGGGACTCACGACATGTGTTGACCAGATGGCCATACCTACCACAATTGGTGCACAGGCGACACACTGAAACAGTGGGGCGATGTCGTTTGCATGTGTTACACAATGGAAAGTTTCTTGTATAGGGTTTCTTGTTAGAAGCTTGTGTAGTGAGGTTTACATTAGGATCCCTGGTCTTGCGCTTCTGGTTCTCGGTAGTTACCGCGGCCACAATACTTGTTTTCTCGCCTTTCCGAACTAAGGTCCCGTTCTTTATGTGATTTCCATCGCCATTTCCATTTCCATTGCCGTTCCCATTCATTGGGATGACTTGAGCCAACAAGATAGAAACCAGAGTTGTGATTTGTTGCGCCATTTGTTGGGAAATAATCGCAACCAGTTGGGCATCAACACCTTTGTTGTTTTTGTTGTTGTTGTGGTTGGTGTTGTGGTTGTTGTTACTTTCCTCTTGGTTTTCACCACTGTTATTGCGAGTGCTGCGACGTGGAGACATGATCTGTAAGGGACACAATGAAGGTTCAATGTGGCATGAAATGAATGAGGTGATATAAGGAATGTAATCATTTATTCATTAATTAAAACGAATAAACGAAAACGTTGACGTAACAAAGATTCCAGATTCCAACAACATAGTGAAGACATGCTTTAGCCTATAAGTGAACACTCATCCCGAGAATTCCCAGGTAGGCATCCGGGTCCCTCGTCTGATTGGGATATATGCGCAATGCCAGCCTAGACAGAAGACTCAGAATACAGGCGTTCACCCTTCCAGATTGCACGTGTTCGTTATTAAAATCTAGAACTTCGACGAGATCTCAAGGTGGTTCAGGTTAAACCTGAGGGTTTTGCCTTATTAGTCTGAGAGTAGATCCAGTGATGGAGAGCAACCTTCTTGTAAGGATGAAAGTATGGATAAGAAGTAGGAGGGAGATAGAGAATAGCAAGTAAAAGAAGCAAGTACTGGTTAAATCCTATGGTTATAGACTAGATTATTTTTCTAATAACCTAATTCCCTATAACCATGGCTCTGATACCAATCTGTAACACCCCAACCGATGGCGGAAACATCGGGATGTCACGTATTGATGATTGTTCAGCAGCTCATGGTGAATAATAAATTTCATTAAATAATTTAAATAGGTTACATACAATTGTTCTAAGAATTTGTACATCAAATTGAATAAAACTATGCAAAACATCTTCAAGCATCAATTCAATTCGTCAAGCTAGTAGAACCTGAAACATGTTAAGTTGAAAATATTTTGGGTCAACAATAGTTGGTGAGAATTACATAGGTTTTGATAATCGAATAAAATTGTTGTGCAATTCATGTGTCATGGCAATCTAGTCCATATGTGAAAACATACTAGAAGTAAATCGTGTGCATAATCAACCATTGTGACTGTTGTATTGTGGTACATCCCATACGCTCATGGTTCACTCGTTTAAATTGCAGTAACAAACACCCATGCAACCTTTGTAGGAGGCACGTATCCGGGTGGGATTGTCAGTCCAATAGATCTATCAATGTATACCGTCGGCTGATGAATGTTTATGCTAGAATTGTGCTTACCCTAGTCATGTTCAAGACATAATGCAACATAGAAATACACATAGACACATTGATGATTGAATTGCATAAATAATGTTGTAACATGTTTCACCCCAAAAATGGTGATAAATAGAAAAGGGGCTATGTAAAACTCACCTTAGCAAAATGTTATGTCTCATAAAAAAAATAGAATAATGTGTTGTGAATGTATGCGAGGCGAATCCCAAAGACTCAACAACGTAGCTAGTCCAAATTGAAGAAAACGAAAAAGAAAGAATATCAAGCTTCCAATTCGCCAATTACAAGAGCTTATAATCAAAGCTTCAATTGTAGAAGTAATAGACTATAGAAGAAAGGTATGAGGGAAAGTTTAATCGGATTGAAACAATCGATTTAGAGGTGCAAAGTATAATGGGTCATAGGTGGGTTTTTATACTAGTTTTGGAGTCAATTAGCCATTAAAATTGGTCAACACCATAAAGTAAGGTTTTATGATGAATTGACTATTTGACTAAGACTTTGACTGTTTGACTAAGACTTTGACTAGGACTTTGACTATTTGACTCAAGGCTTTATTTAAAAAAAAAAAATCTTGTATGTGAAAAAAAAAGAATTTAGAATCATATTATTATTATTATTATTTATATACATTTATGTATGTATATAAGTTGTGAGTTAGGATAAATAAAGACTTAGGCACATTTGTATAATATTAATGATAAAGGTGTAATATATATATATATATATATATATATATAAGGGCTTTTTATGTATTAAAATTTTGGGGAAAATTTTGCGATGTTACAAAGTCTATGTTTGTCAACCCCCAGGTTTTGAAGATCCCCATCATCCTAACAAGTACTACAAACTGGATAAGGCTCTTTATGGACTTCATCAAGCTCCTCGAGCTTGGTATGAGACCTTATCTTCATACTTGCTGCAGAATGGGTACACAAGAGGGAAGATCGACATGACCTTATTCACCAAAGAAGTCAACAAACACTCTATCCTTGTTCAGATTTATGTTGATGATATTATCTTTGGCTCCACTGATGAAAACTTGTGCAGGGAATTTGAAAGCATCATGAAGTCTCGGTTTGAAATGAGCATGATGGGAGAATTATCGTTTTTCTTAGGCTTGGAAGTGCAGCAGAAAGAAGACGGAATTCTCATCCATCAAGCAAAGTATACAAGAGACATTCTGGCAAAATTCAACATGACCGACTGCAAGCCGTCCAATACTCCTTTTGCGGCCCAAACAACACTTGTACCAGATCTTCAGGGGCCTTCAGTGAATCCTCATACATATCGATCAATGATTGGCTCCCTGATGTATCTTACAGCTAGCAGACCAGATATAATGTGGGCAGTTGGATGCTGCGCGCGTTTTCAGTCCAATCCTCAGCAATCGCATGAGACCGCAGTAAAAAGAGTCTTCCGCTACCTCAAAGGAACACCTAAACTTGGTTTATGGTATCCTAAGAGCGATAACTTTGATCTAATCGCTTACTCTGATAGTGATCATGCAGGTTGTAGGATAGACAGAAAATCTGTCTCTGGTGGCTGTCAATTTCTGGGTAACCGGCTAGTGTCTTGGCAGAGCAAGAAGCAGACCACCGTGTCCATCTCCACTGCTCAGGCCGAATACACAGCTGCTTCCAGTTGTTGCTGTCAGGTGTTATGGATCCAAAATCAGCTTTTGGACTACGGTTTGAATGTCATGCATACACCTATTTTTATTGATAATGATGCATGTCGTGACATCGTGAAGAATCCAATTGATCATTCTAAAACCAAACACATTGAAATTCGGATTCACTCAATTCGCGATGCGCACGACAAAGGTTACATACAGGTGTTGCCTATCGATACTGCTGATCAAAAAGCAGATATCTTTACAAAAGCTTTCGATAAAACCCGGTTTCATCAGTTGGTTTCATGGCTTGAGATGATCAATTTTGAATAAAAAAAAAATTGTGTATATTTTATAGAAAAATCTTCTTTTCTTTTAAAACAAGATTTTTGGGGGAGAATGTTAACCGGTCTATTCTTAATGCAAAATTAATTCAGGAAATGATAGGAACTAATCATATCTCGTCAGCATGTGAATAGGACCCAGAGGATGTTGTGGCCTCAAGCAACGATGTGTCGGTAGATTCAGCCTGGAATCAAGTAAACTGCCACTAGGTGATTAACAATGAAGATCTACACGAAAAGCTGGATTCCCACTGTGCTTTAGGTCTGCACAAGCTGAGTCCGGTCATACATAGGTTGAGAAATTAAAAGACACAGAAAATTTTGTGCATAGGTAAATCAAAAGACACCTAAGAGTGCAAGCTACCAATGCGGGGCTAAGAAAAACAAAATTTTTTTGAAAAACTGAGCAGCAAAAGACACGCAATGTTAGTGACGTGCAAACATATATAGATAGCTCATCAAACGATCAGATGATCATCTTCTCCGCTTATGGGAACATAGACCTGAAGCTCTCATCATCTGATCAAGATAATGATCATCTTCTCTGCTTATGGTAACATAGACCTAAAGCTCTCATCATTATATTTCAATAAACCTTGAGGATCGGTAGGCCAATACCTAGCACACTGTGGGGTCCATAAAATTTTCGTCAATATTACCGAAAAACATGATAAACAGCATCGCCAAACACATGTTGAAAGAGAAAAGGCATGGATTTAAGTGGACAAGCATACCGACAATTGTTCTTAGGCTGCAGCTATCCAACGGGAAGTTGAAACGGGTTCTGGCAGGTATGGTTAGTATGATCTTGAATGCAGAAGGTAAGAATTGGTAAAAACCCCTTTATCTAATGGATTTGGGCCTTAAAACTCTCTTATTGGGCCAAATATCACACCCTGCGTACTTACTGGGCCCTGCGCACTTAACTCAAGTGCGCATGCCCATTTGTTGACTGTATATACAGGGGTCAAAAACAGTCAAAAAGATTTTTATCTTCTCTAAAAACTTACCCTAATCACCTGTTAACCCTCCGTTCATCATCATCATCGTTCATCATCATCATCCTTATCACAACTTAATCACACCAAATCACACACTAATCATCCCAAATCAAACCTGATCTCGTTGTTTGTTGATCCTTATCTACTATTTAAGGTAGATCTCATATTATTAATGGTTCTTTGATTGTGATTACAGGTTATGAATGGATGTTCTTGATGAATCTGTTGGATTTCAAGCTATTATGGGTTCTTTGAATGTTTGAAGATCTGCGCACTTGATATATGAACAAGTGCGCACTTGTCTCATAGAGACTGCGCACTTGTCTCATAGTCATATAAGTGCTCAAGAACCCCAATATGCTGCGTACATAACTGTGGACTTAAAATCTTGAACGAAGGTTCAAGTGTCTGCGTACTTGCTTAGTACGCAGACTTGACTGTGTAGCCTAAGATGTTACCATGCCCGGTTGGTTTGGACCTGCGCACTTGTCCTTGGTTTGAGTACTAACCAAGTGCTCAGTCAAGTATGTGCGCACTTGACTGAGCACATAATACTGATTGACTTGTTTGGACTGCGTACTTGATATTCTTGGACACTTGGACTCTAAACAACAACATAACATTCATCTTGACTATTAAGACACTTGAACGGACTGCGAACTTAAACCCGGACCCTAATGATCTAAGAACTGAAATTCAAACGTACCGATGACACCGATCCATCAAATCTTAATCCAATGACTGTTAAAATTTAAAACCTAAAAAATATTAATAAAATCTAAGTCTAAGTTCGTTGTCCGTCTAAGTTTAAGTCTAAAGTCAGTTATCGGAGATCTAATTGGCTTTTCGTGCTCTTGGTTAAACAGATGGCACTTGACTGGGATCCTAGAGGCATGCACAACCAACCAATGAATCTCGATACTGAGGATGTCAATTTTAGAGATGTAGTGGCTTGGATAAGACGCAGTAAAGTCGGGTTTGCTGTGCAGAACGCTGAACCAGTTTACGTCTCCCACATTGAAGACTTTTGGAGATCAGCTAGAGTCGAAACAGTATCAAGGGTCAAGCGTATCAATGCAACTGTCAGAAACAAGCTTGTGATCATTACTGAGGACACAGTTCGAAATGTGCTAAGGCTGCAAGATCAACCTGGAACTTTCAGATTCATGTCTAAAGCTGATATTCACCAACAATTCAGGATCTTCGGCTACAAGGGTGAATTTGACAAGAGAGGCGATGTAAAGAAGAGTCAGCTTACAAGAGACTGGAGACTTATCAGTCATGTATTCTTAATGTCTCTATGTCACAGAAAGGGAGGATACAATGCGCTGAGTGCTGAATGGGCGACAGCTATGATAAAGATCTGCAAGGACGAAGCGTTCAATCTGTCAGGCATGATCTTTGACTATATGGTAAAGAATGCAGATGCTGGTTCAGGGAAGTGGGCTATGTATCCGAGGTTTGTCCAGATGATGATAAACACTCAACATGAGGGTCTGCCTGTCGGTGACGAATACATATTCACCAGAGGGGCGCGATTCTTCACAGAGTGCAACACACCGGACTGGGAACCAATGCTGGAAAACATGTATGTGGCCCAGCGATATCCTGTTGTTATGGAACTGTACAACAAAATCAAGAAGAGAAGATTAGATGCTGCAGGACCCAGACCACAATCCAGAGCTGCCCCTGCACCTGGATCATCTGAACCCACTCCTTCAGCCCAGCCGACGGCTGAAGAGATTGCCCTAGAAAAATCAAGGGGCAAAAGAGTGGCGACTGAACCAGCTCCCTCAAAACCTAGCAAGAAGAAAAGACCAGCAGGTTTGTTGCAAGAAGGGAGAGACACTCTGACAACCGAGCAACTTGAAACTGCTGCTGCTTTACAACAAGTTGCTGAGTATGAAAGGGCTGCAAGAAAAAGAAGAAGAGAACAGCTGCCTGAATCTGAGATTCCCCGTGTTGTGACTCAGGAAGATATTGAAGGAGAAGCGGTCTTAGAACAAATGTTTGGGCCTGAACAACCGAACCAACCAGGGCCTTCTACTGCTGCCACTTCAGCTCCAGGGCCTTCCACTGCTAAACCTTCCTCATCAGCTCCTGCTGCACCTCGTCGGAAACCGGTGCATCAGGAACTATACGAGAAGCTTGTGAAGGAGGTAGGTAAAGTTGCGGCCAGGGAAATCTGCACGCTGAAAAGTGATGTGCACAATAATCAGGAGCTAAGAAAGAAGGTGAAAAAGCTCAAAAGCAAGAACCGGAACATGGAGAAAGTGATAAAAGATCAAAGATACCTGATTAATTTTCAACATCAGGTTCAAGTGGAGATGTTTGACATGTTTCAGGATTTGAGGAAGCAGTTAACTAGTGCTCCCAGCGCTACTTTTGATGAGACTTTCGATTTCGAAAACTTTCTGGAGGCAGAAAAAGAGAAAGAAAAAGCGGCTGAGGAAAGTGAAGTGGACGAGGTTAGCGAAGATGAAATGCCAGAGCGATTTGTGGAAATGGGAATGAACGAAGAAGTGGTTTATGAAACATCTGATGGGCACAAGTTGGATCCCGAAAGATCCACTTGGTTTCCTCGAAAGCCCATCACCATTCCAGCCCTACATCAGAATATTCATCACACAAAGTCTGCTCATCAGGAGAAGATCATCTCCTGGAAATATGATGCTGAAAAGAGATTGTATGCTGTGAAAAGGAGAGGGGGAGTAATACAGTACTTCAAGGGTCAAAAGGAGCTGAAATCTCTTCCCCGATGGGATATCAGGGAGCTTAGCAGGGCCCCATTCCTTAATCCCTCACTTGACTCCCAGGCTGCCATGGTTGAAAACTTTATCAGAAAACAGTGTGAGAATGATTTCCAGATCCTCAAGCCGCAAAAGCCCAGAAGGAGAATATCAAAGACAAGGAACTTCAAAAAATGGTTCTATGACAGCAACACTGGTGAAGCGGTCATCAAGCTGGAAAACGATTCAGAGGCACTGAGGATTTTGGATCCGGTTGATGTGTTTGCACTAAATTTGTCAGATCTGAATATGCTGTTTGCAAATCAGATCAATGTTGGTGCCGGGAACACATTGTTTGAAGAAGCCGTGCTGTTTAGAAGGGCAGTGGATAGGGCAATGAAACTGAAGAGTGAGCTGCTGGATATAGTCGACAGGATAAACGCAGCAGACAAAGAAAAGGAGGACAGGGAAAAGGCTGCGCAAGCTGCTGCTGCTGCTGCTGATGCTGTTACAGAAACTGATGCTGCTACTGTTACAGAAACTGATGCTGCTACTGCTACAGAAACTGCTGCTTCAAAGGTACTTCCAGAAGATCCTGCATCAGTGGCTAATCCTGAAGGAACTACAACTGAATCTACCCAAACTTCTCCAGCAGCTGAAGTAGATCCAGTCGCACTGTACTTACAAGACCCTCCTGCACAGGTTGAGGGGGAGGAAAGCGACGTGGATATAGACTGAAGATTGAAGACTGGTAGCTGTGGTCTAGGGGGAGTATTGTTGGGTTATATTGAGACCACAGTTACCAGAATAGAGACTTTTGAATGACTATTGTAAAGCTTAATAGTTGAAGGACCTTACATGTAATTATAGCATAGTTTAGTATGCCAAACCCTAGATTGCGCACTTAATTGGACGGGCCCTGCGCACTTGTGTTAAGTGCGCAGGCCCAGGTGCTGCTTATATATTGTATGTGTGTGCACAGCTAGGGTTTAGGGTTTTGGAGATTATCTTTGTAGCACACTGAATAGGTGCGTACTTGTGTAGTATTCCAAGGTTATTCATTATCAAATCAGATATGGAATCATCATGTTATTCATTGTGTGTGTCGGGTCTTACAATATTCATCTAGTTTTCTTTGTTTCTTGGATTAATCACTTGAAACACCTAACTAATAGGTGTTTCCAAGTGATAACAATCTATTGCATTCAACAAGATCTAGTATTTCGGGACAACACAAACGCTTCTTCATATGGTCGCCAAATAAACTGGTTCCCAAAAAAAATATTATTAAGACTTGGTACGAATTTAACCAGTAATATAATGTAAATTAACTCTTACCGACTCCTTGTGAAGATTTTGTAACTGTGAACGAATTTGGCGTAAGGAGTGTGACGTGACCTCCGTAAAGTCGTGTTTAACACGCCAACTATAAATATAATTATAAAAATAATCATTAGTTAAATTAACAGGTTTTAATAAATATTATGTAGGCATAACAGAATACTTACAGGACACCAAATGGTTTTCCAGCTAGCAAGGGGGGTATAATTTTGGGGGATAATACCCGGATTCTGGTCCAGGCCCACAATTGTAACAAAAACATAGGACCTGCCACCGTGGCGGTGGTCCTTAGTGCTGCTTTGCATAAGTTGCGATAAAACCACGCTAACACAGCACTCCCCCAACTCAACCTCCCACGTTGATTAAGATCCAACAACAACGACACAAAACCGTGGCTTGTGTCGGGAAAGAGAGAAAATGACAAAATAATTAATATCACACATCGTGCGCGTCGTGTGATATCGCCCTCAGTGGCGTCAGCGGGTAACGGAGACTTTATTTTTTCTACAATTATGTTGGAATCCAAAGTGTTTCCGCGGAAATTGTGGGGCTCAGTGACTACACCCAACATTTCTGCGACATACTCTACCCTTTCTGCATCATCTTTCGTGTTGAATTCAGCTCCTGTGACCGCTGCACCATTAATCCGCAGACCCATTAGGACGTTAACGTCCTCTAACGTCACTGTGGCCTCACCAAATCTTAGGTGAAACGTGTGGGTCTCAAGACGCCATCTTTCAACAAGGGTAGCTATTAGCCCTCAGTCAATTTGGCAGTATCCGCACTCAAGAACTCTAGTAAAACCAGCGATCCGCACTAATTGTTGAATGCGTGGATCTAACGGATGATCACCAATTGCCTGGCAAAATGGTTGGTCCCCCGTCTACAATCAAATTTACTACCCTGTTCGCCATTTCCTTCATACAACATCGCAAAGCGATGTTGTGGTTGAGCCCAAAGAAGTGGATTATTGCGAGGACCGGGGTTTAGATATTCCATATTAAATAAGAGGTTTTGTGAAGTAATATATCAACTTCAATTAGGGGAGTTTGAAGGCGTGTGATGACAATAGCCTTTTAGTTTAGTTTTGTGAATGCAACTGATGAAAATGACCTCCAATTTATACATAATCAATGTCGCCAAATGATTTAGCAATCTTCAAATTAAGATTCTTGTAAGTACTTTGAGTTGGATTCTTGCTTTTGTTTTGGTGTTGTTTTTTTGTTGTAAGAATCCTACGTAAGTTCCATGATTGCCTTTTAATTTTAGGTTGGTTACTTTTATTTCTTCTCAACTAACACCGTATGCCTTTTTCTATGCATTCAATACTAAAGAGTCTCGTTTTTTTAAATGTTTTTCGATGATTTAGCATGCTTTTTTTGTTGTCTTCTTGTCACAATAATTGTACCAAGTCGCCAACTGGTTTCAACACTTTCATGAATGTCGCCAAATTAATTGAACAATAAATACAACATATTAAATGACCTCCAATACAACATATTACTGATATTGATTATACATAAAAAAAATTAGGTGGCACTCTGGTGCGTTGTGGTCTCCCTGGTGCGTTCTGACTGGCAGTCGTATCAGGATCAGAAACATTTAAATTCAAGCTCAAGTCAAGGCAGGGCGGTGGTGTAACATTGACATACCCTGCACGGTGGTCTTGTTGACTTTGATTAGGTGCATAATACTGATAATCACTGTGATTATCCGGCATAAAAGACAACAATTGTGCTTGTGGGGTAAACGTGTCTTCTTGTTGTTGGGTAACCCGATCCCGCACATTTTGTTCATTAACCCCCGGGTTTGTTTGAGGTTCCAAGGAGGACACCAAGTCATTATATGCCACCGGACTTAAGTTCAGCTCATCAAGCCAACCACTTTCGTAAAAGAAACCTGCATCACCCCCCGAGCCAGACGGTCCAGCCCCACTGGCAAACGTACCATACCCACCGCCAGACGTATAATGTCCACTGGTGAACACCGCAAACCCAACGGCAGACGTACCAGGCCCACTGGAAAACGCACTAAACCCGGCTGCAGACGAACTACCCCCACCGTTAGAAGCAGCACCCCCACCATCAAACCTACCACCCCCAATGCCATACCCACCACCCCCAATGCAAAACCCACCACCCCCAATGCCATACCCACCACCCCCAATGCCATACGCACCACCCCCACCCTCAAACGCACCAAACCCGCCTGCACACGCAGCACCCCCACTACCATACGCACCACCCCCAATACCAAACTCCCCACCTCCACTGCCAGACGCACCAACCACAATGCCACCCCCACCAACCACAATGCCATCCCCACCAGCGGACGTTCCATCCCCACCGCCAGACCTACCTCCAGGTTCATAACACGAACTGTGACAACAGTCAACGTAACAGGTCAACGACCGTACATGTTTCATTTATTATGTCATTATATGTGCATTTTTAGACAATTTGCATACACTATACCCCCTAGACTAGTAGAGCATGAGTTAATCAGAAAACTCAACATAGTGCACTTGTTTAGTCATACAACACCCAGACACACCATCAAAACAAGCATTACAAGAGGTTATGCCCTCTAACACATGCTAATGCACCTCTAACACACGGTTGTGAACACAAAGATCATCATGGGAAATCAGTCAACAAACCCATGACACATGTGAAACAAAATACATGTTAATGTCATCATCAAGAGGCATGGAACTTAACAAACTCTTACTCTTGTGAAACCGGATGATAATCCTATATCAAAGGTGTACTAGAGGCTATACAACGAACAATCACAACACTATTAACATAAATAGGACGATTTATTTAACATGACATGATAAGTATTGGATCATGTATGCGTATAGGATCGGCTAATCGACAAAGATTATGATCAAACAAGTTCAATTCAGGTGCGGAATCCCTGAATTGATCACAAAATGATAATAAAACTAGCAAAACACAGAAATCATCATAAACATATTCATTTCATTCAATAACATAATCAATTACACTTCAAAAAGGTTGTTTATAATGATTAAACTTGTTTACAGACTCAATAAAAACCCTAGGGACAAACACACACTGGAGGTAAAACAAATGACCAAAAGTTGAACATTCAAAATTAATTCAGCCTTATATAGACCTGCACATTCGCCCAAATAGCTTGGTCGAATGTGCAGGTTCGACCATATACAGTGGGCGAAAATGGACATACATATAAACAAATCTTCCTTCGACCTCCAAGTGCTACCTTCGACCATCTGATCTTCATTCGACCATACTTAAATCCACCTTCGACCATTCGACAAAAACAAAACATATTAGTATTCGCAATTCAATAGCACTAGTCGCACTATCGTGTATCTACAAACTCCCCCTCGACTATTGCTTGAATTGCTTCAGCCTTCGCTCTTCATCCATAGTCTTGTTCATCAGTTTGATACGCAATAACGTCTTGTGTTCCTTCGTCATCACTGGTTCATGAGTTTGTTTCGGTTTCTTCTTTTCAACATTCTGAATCTTAACAAACTTCCCCAGCTTCTTGTCGAAATCACAACCCGCATTAACATCCCATGCAAAGCATAAGAATACCACACGTTGGTATTTGGCTGCCTGTTCACTGTCTTTCGCTTCACAATAAATTGGATTATAATAAAGCATGATGATATCTTCGTGCGAGCAATTGATTAACCACATCGGGTCAAAAATGTGAATCTTCTTAAAGTCCTTCAAACCATCCTTCAGAACGATAATAGCCTCTGCTGTCTTCCAGTCATAGTACCACCACATAAAATCCTTTGAAAAGTGTTGTGGAATTTGCATCAAAGGAATATGCTTCAACACTTTTGGTGGTTTATACTTCAAAGTCACCTTGGGCAACCCCGTTATATCATCCTTCTCCTTCTTATGTACAATTGTGGGGTAAACACGTCCCATTTCGTCCTGCTCTCCCTTGCCATGTGATCTGCAAAGTAACCAACAAGATGGTTGTTTACTGAAGCACCTGACATTTCATGTCTACAGAAACTTTCTTTGGTGGTGGTTCTACATCATCCTGTTTCTCTTTCCCTTTTCCACTCTTTGCGCCAACATTCACTACTTGCCGTTTTCTCTTTGCATCAGGATCACCAGGGCATAAAGGATTATCTTCATCAGAATCACTGTTAGCATGCCTAGCTTTATCCTTACCTGGATCTTCATATCCTGGATTAATCAAATGACCAAACAGATTCTTCAGTGGTGGTCTCTCATTCATCGGCATGCCTTTATAACCCTTCATTCTTACTAGCGTGTTCAGATTCATATGATCCTGTACAACTATCTGAGTAGGATCTCTTCTTAAGTTCTTGTACTTCTCATCAAAAATCATCTGCAGAAATCTCAGATATAATAGAAACTTCTTGTTCTTCAAACCTCTTAGTGGTTCCAGCATATGTTCAAGTATCATTCCGGATACATTGAAAGGCTTGTTCAAGATTAGGGCAACCATCAAAGAGCTAATACTCTTTCTCATAACATCATAGCCTCCACTCACTGATCCAAACACATGTAACATAACGTGTGCAAGATACTTAAACTGCGGACATAGCTTTCCTTTGTGTAATGAACCATCAGTAATCGGTCCATTGTATTTCATTCTAAGGAAACACTTTCTCTACTCAATCCAAGAAAGAACTCTTGGATCTGTCTTCTTATCCTGCAGCTTTAGTGCCTCTCTGATGTCATCTTCAGAAATAATCACAAACTCCCCCTGAATCGTACTTACGACAGCAGATTCATTGTTCCAATAATCCATTCTGGCATTCTTCCAGAATTCTTGTTGATGATATTTGTATATGATGGCAGGAGTAGCAAGGGCAACAATCACACGGCTTCTCTTTAAGAAATCAACAATACCGGCGAATTCGGTATGTTTCTTCAGATCTCCCATAAACGCAGCAATTGTGTGCTGCTTCAAATGGTAATTCTTCAACTTGTTCTTTAACATCTGCCTTTTCTGACGATCCTGCGGGAACATCAGTACTCTGTGGTTCAGACATAGTTAAACTGCAAAACAAATCAAGAAAAACACGTTAAAAACGGACAAAATAACCAAAACTTGAAATTTTTGATTTTGAAATTCTACATTCGACCATTCGAAGGTACGAATGTAAAAAATGAGGTTCGAATGTGGAGTTAAAGGTTCGAATGTAAAAATTAGTAATTAAAAATATACATTCGACCATTTATTTACACTTTCGACCGTTTGAACATCTTCATTCGACCAAAAAGCCACGTTCGACCGTTTAAAATTGGGCGAAAGAAGACTGTTCATCTTCTCAAATTGCAGATTTTGATTCAAGTTGTTTTAACATGCCATTTTGATTTGAAAAGCAACTAATATGGCCGATGAACATTTTCCAATCATCAATTTTATCTATTAATCAATGTTTATGTGTTTTAACCTAAATCTAGGGTTTGAAGTATTTTAAACATCAATTGATCAATTCAAGTTGTTTAAACCCTGGATTTTTATGTATTCTCCCCCTAAAACACTTAAACACTAAAACCTTAACAAAAATTGTAACAATTATCGGCTAGAAATCATGGATTGATCTATGTTAGGGTTCGAACAAAGAAACAACGATTTTGTTGTTGTTAGTGGATGGATACCTGCAAATTATGAGTCAAAATGATCAGCAAGAATCAGAGAATACAATGATATAATTTTTAAAGTTCGAGCAACAAGATCCCTTAATCTCAGAAATTTAAAAAATTTTGAATAAAGAGTCAAATGTGCAGATCAGGCATATATAGGCTCCACATTCGACCAAACGACTAGGGCGAATGTGAAAATTTGTCCACCTTCGACTCTATTTAAAGGTTCGAATGTAGACAAATGGTTCGAATGTGAAAATAACACATGAACACTCACATTCAACCGTTTGAAAGGTTCGAATGAGCAGGAAAAATTCTACCTTCGACCCAACGAAGGGACGAATGAAACTTGGAATTTTTGAAGTTTTTACCAAATCTCAAAAACGAGTCCCGTTCAAAATTTTTCTCAACTTTTAAGCATTCGACATTCATTATTTCTCAGTTTAAGATGACAAAACTCAAATGGTCCATCAAGCTTTAGAAAATCACAATCAACCACCACCAGTTATCAAAAATAAGAGAGAAATGTAAAATCTTTTGGATTTTCTAAACTTTTTGTTAAAACACACCTAAAATCTTTTTGAGTTTTGTATTTTTGACGAGAAATGTAAAATGCAAAAATGTAAAGATAAAGCAGTAAATGTTTTGTGATTTCAACACATCACACAGACTCAAACACACGCCTTATATTGCATTACACTTCTTTAGCATGTGTCAGATCCCCACTGAGGTACTATCATTTCCCCCTTTTCTCCTGGAAATCATTTTGTGTTTTTCTCATTTTTATGGGTTTTGAGTTTTTCAATGTTTTTGGTTTTTCTGAAAATAAACTCTACCTAAAATGTAAAACATATTTTTGGATGTTTGTAATTTTCTGAAAACAATAAAAACTAAAACTAAATAGCGATAAACTGAGGTGGTGATCAGTCTTGTTTTTCTTTTATACCGTTAGCTTTTAAAAGATATTCAAATCTTGATTTATCAAAAGCTTTGGTAAAAAGATCTGCACGTTGATAGTCAGTGTGGATTTTGACCATATCGATCAACTCTTTTGCGTAACAATCACGGATAAAATGATATTTCATCCGGATATGTTTAGCTTTAGAGTGATTTACTAAATCTTTTGTCAATGAAATTGCGGCCTCATTATCATAGTAAATAGGTGTTTTAAGAAATTGCAAACCGTAGTCCACCATCTGTTGTTGTATCCAGAGAACTTGTGAGCAGCAGCTTGATGCTGAGACATATTCTGCTTCACATGTGGATAAGGCGACTGCAGTTTGTTTCTTGCATTGCCAGGTCACGAGCCTGCTCCCCATAAACTGGCATCCAGCCGTTGTGGATTTGCTGTCTTTGTCACAACCTCCCCAATCTGCATCACTAAAAGCGATTAGGTCAAAATTATCATCATTAGGATACCAAAGTCCTCTCGACGGACAACCCTTCAGATATCTAAGGATACGTTTGACAGCTGCAAGATGACTCTGTTTCGGCTTCGATTGATAATGTGCACAGAGACATGTGGCAAACATTATATTTGTTCTGGAGGCGGTGAGATACATCAGAGATCCGACGATTGCACTGTATGTAAAAGGATCAGTTAGCTCCCCCTTAGCATCAACACCAATCCCGTAATTAGGTTGTATCGGGGTATCCATAGGCTTTGAATCATCCATCTGGAATCGGCTCAAGCCTTCAGAAACATATTTCGTCTGATGAATAAAGATCCCCGTTGGTCTTTGATCCACCTGCAAGCCTAGGAAAAACTGCATCTCTCCCATCGCACTCATTTCGAATTTTTCCTGCATAACACGTTCAAATTCTCTGCACAAAAGTTCGTTAGTAGAACCAAAAATTATGTCATCAACATAAATCTGCACTATAAGCAAGTCATCTCCTGTTTGTTTTATGAACAGTGTGCAATCTACCAAACCTCGTTTAAATCCCTTGGATAGAAGATACGTGCTCAGCTCCTCATACCATTGCCTTGGAGCCTGGTGCAACCCATAGAGAGCTTTGTTTAGAACGTAGACCTTATCCCGATGAATAGGATCCTCAAAGCCTGGAGGTTGACCTACGTAAAGTTCTTCCTTGACCACACCAAAAAGAAATGCGCTTTTAACGTCCATTTGATACACCTTGAATTTCTTATAAGATGCAAACGCCAGAAACATGCGGATAGCTTCTAAGCGTGCAACCGGTGCATAAATCTCGTTATAATCAATTCCTTCAACTTGATGAAAGCCTTGTACGACCAATCGAGCTTTGTTCCTAACAATCACTCCTCTGTCATCCTTCTTACATTTGAACACCCATTTTGTTCCTATCTTTTTCCGTCCTGGAGGTAAATCTGTCAGTGTCCACACTCCAAGTTTCTGAAACTGTAGTAACTCCTCTTGCATAGCCTCTACCCAAGCGTCATCCAAAAGAGCGTCCTTGTATGTCCGCAGCTCGACCTGCGAAACATAACAAGCAAAAGACCAGTCATTTTGAAAACCTGATTTTTGAATTTTGGCTTATAAAGCAAGAGCGCCAAGGATTTCTGGTGAGTTTGCATTCCTCAGTTGACCTCTCGTCATCACACTGCTATCAGGATCACCAATAACCTGCTCGAGCGGGTGAATCCGATGTATCCGAGATTCCGGATAATCAGGTACTTGCACTCCCGTCTGAGTAGTCAAATTCTCTGTCGAATCCAAATCATTACCCAAGTTTGATGATGAAGCACCATTTGGATTTGGGTTCACTGGAGGTGTCTCTGTAGTAATATCTGGAACAGCTTCACTTGTAACATCATCGTTATCTTCAGATTCCGATGAATTAAGAGTTGTGGAAGCTTCCTGAAATACCTCTTCTTCAACTGCAGGAGTGTTGGTATCATTAGAAGCTGTTTGGGGGTTTACAGTGATCGGACGCACCAACGGTGATGTCACTGCGTTTTCACACTCGTAATATAATTGTAATACAGCCTCTTGAACCAAGCTATCTAGATTGAATGATTCAAAGAAATCCTTGTAATCAAACATCCAGTCTGGACCGCTACCCTGTACATTCTGAGTATACCGCTGCACTTCAACGTTAGCCCACTCCTCGACCTGACGAGTTCGTTTGTTGAATACCCGTTTGAGTGGGGTTGCATATCCAACAAAGAATCCTTCTTCAGCCTTTGGTGCGAACTTCTCAGATGGATTAAGCATTGTACACGGTGCTCCAAACGGTTCTAGATACTTTAAGTTCGGCTTTCGTCGATTCAACAGCTCATAAGAAGTTTTGCCAAACTTCTTCACCGTTAAAACATGATTGAGAGTATAACAAGCTGCTTAAATAGCTTCATTCCAGAACATTACTGGAAGATTGGAATCCGCAAGCATTGTTCTTGCCGCTTCAATTAGAGTCCTGTTTTTGCGTTCTGCGACACCGTTCTGTTGAGGGGTATACGGAGCACTGTATTCATGATGAATTCCTTTGTCTTCACAAAGAGCATCCATCTGTGCATTCTTAAACTCCGTCCCATTATCACTCCTAATTCTCTTGATCTTCAGACCATAGATATTTTCCAATCGAGTGAACATAACCTTCAAATTATTAAACGTGTCGCTCTTATGATGCAAGCACATAACCCATGAAAATCTGGAATAGTCATCTGCAACCATGAGACAGTACAATTCACCAGCATGACTTTTACGCTTGACCGGTCCAAACAGGTCCATGTGCAAACGCTCAAGTGGTAGTTCAACAGAATTGACTTTCTTTGGTTTATGGGATTGCTTGTGCTGCTTTCCTTTCTTGCAACTCACACACTTGTCATTCAAATGAAAATGTTTGACATTCACGCCTGTGACAAGTTCATTCTTCACCAAATGATTCATCTTTCTAAGGTGAATGTGTCCCATCCTCCTATGCCACATGATTGATTCTTTTTCAGTAGCCTTGGAGAGGAAACACGTGACTTGGCCTTGTGTAGTCATAGCTTTTGACATGTCGAGAATGTACAAATTGTTCACTCTCGGTGCTTTTAGCATAACCCACTCTTTTGGTAAAACTAATCCTGGCTTGAGTATATAGCAAGATTTGTCATCAAAGAATACCGAAAACTGCTTTATTTCCAGCAAACGTACGAAATCTTCTCAAAACTCACTATCCCATTACTTACACTACCCTCCATAGTAATGTATCATCCTTTATTTCCAGCAAACGCTACGTATCCTCCATTGATATTTCTGATGTCAAACAGTAGCGATAGATCCCCTATCATGTGACCAGAAGCTCCACTGTCAACAATCCAAAGACTGCTCACAGGGCCAGCTGAAGCTCCCTGCACATATCAAGTAAAATGATTAGATTTTTTTAGGGGGACCCAAGCCTGCTTGGTCTTGGGTCTTTGAACATTGAGTTTCAAAGATTCTTTCTCACAAACAGTTTGATTTGAATTCATCTTTTTCTGATCAATTAAATCTTTTTCAGTTTCAGCTTTCACATTCTGTTGTGAAGATGAAGCACCTTGAGAACCCTTTGGTGACCAATACTGTTCCGAACGTTTCAAGATCCAGATCTGAGATTTTGAGGTCTCAACCGGTTTCTTTACTTCATCTTTAAAGGAAACTTTCTTAGTTACCTTCTCTGATTTAACAGAGACAGGTCCAACTGTTGGTTTGACTGCAGGTTTTACAGGAACCTTTTTCTTGTCAACAGTTGTGTTCACCACAGGTTTCTTAAGTGGTTTTTCAATGGCTATCCGATTACGACGGTCATATGTCATCTGACGATTTTCCCATTTTTGAAAATATCTGCTTTGGTTATAAAACGGTGCAAGTTGAGAAACTAATCATCTTTGTGGATAACAATGATTATCGACTGGATTCTGGTATTTTTGCTTCACTTCAACCTCATGTCTTTTGTGCCTAACATACGGGCAGTGAGCAAGTAAATGTCCTCTCTCCCCGCATTTATAACACGCACGGTATTGTTCAAAGTTATTCTTAACATTCGACTTAGCATATGTAGTGATAGGATATTGATAATCCACACACTTCCTTCTAAGACTCTCAGGAGCTGGGTCCTTGGAGTAAGTCGGCTCAAGAAAACTGTTAGCCTTCTCTTTTGGCATGATAAACTCTGTGACATGAACCTTTGGTTCTTTTGGAATATCCAAATAAATTTTCTCTAAAACGTCTGGAGGTACATCATTTGTTCGCTCATGCTTTGGGAACCAAATGGTACTCTCCTGCCAAATTTTCTCAATTTTGGAGTAGTTGGCAAATTTGATTGGATATTCCTCGTCAGACATTATCTTATTGGATCCTATCATCCGATAGAAAATCTTGACGGGTTTGTCACATTGTTCATTTTTCTCAACAGGCTTAACTAATTGATTCGCTCGATGAGCGTTGGCCATGGGATGCACAATCTGAGATGGTGACACAGGTTCATTTGTAATTATGTGATTTTCAGCAAGAATATCACACACCTTCTCAAATTTGTCATCCTCAGAGTCGGAATCATCAGTTACAGCAATTACACCTTCATTATTTAGTCCCAAAATAGGTCTAACATCAGAATTTGGGTCTCCCACACTAGAGGTGTTAGACTCATCATCCGATGTCGAGTCAGATTTAACTGAGCTCTCCGGTGTTATTGAATGCAAAGAATGGTTTTCAAATAACACAGGAGATGGGACTGCCTTGTAGTTTGCACTACTTGACTGTGAAGGCTCCTCAATGATGTGGTCAACAACATAAGCAATGTGTTTATAGCTTTCAAGCTTCTTGTTGACCTTTTCTACAAAGCACTTGATGGTAGCCATTTCAACTTTTGTATTTTCCAGTTCATTGATATAGTTGTTAATGGCTAATTGTTTCAAAGATAAAGTCTTTTTAAGTTCTGAAATGTCTTTCTTGTAACCATCAAGCACCTTGTTAAATTCTCGTGTTTCTTTCTGATACGATTGACAGTTGATCTTAGCACTCTCAAGCTAAACCCTGAGTTGCTTATTATCCTCTGTCAATCTATCGCATGCACCACAATACCTCTCACTATTCATATCTAAATTAGATTCAGAACTTACCTGCTTTGGAGGTTCAGTCGTCACCATCAGTGCAAAGTGTGCTTCCTTTCCAGCAAAGAATTTAGAATAGTCAATTCTGGTAAAAGCATCATCCACCATGCACGATTTGCGTGTCATCAGAAAATCAGCTTCAGCAAGAAGTTGATCGATATCATCATCTAGTGAATTAACACTGGTTTCAGAATCAGAATCGCTCTCCGTATCAGAATAAGCTGAATCATGCTGTTCTGGCACATCAGTCACAGAGTCAAGAATCAAACCCGACTTATTCTCAACACAAACATCACTTTCTTCACTCAACTCTTCAATTTTCACCTCAGACATCTTCTCAGTCACCAATTCTTCTTCAACAGATACCGGCTCATCCAAATCCATTTGCTGTGCAACACACGCCACATTACCAGTGGTAATCTCCTCAGCACCGAGTTGCATACCAGTCCAATCAAAACCCTCATCTTTCTGAATCACCAAAGCTTGGTTCTTGTTATCTGGTTGGGTTTGGCTATTTGGTGTAGAGATAGGAATTATAGTTCTGGTTGGATTGTGTGGTGCTAGATTTTGGTTCTAGTTTGGTGTAGTGGTTTGTCTAATAGTATTGTTTGGTGAGGTGTTTTAGCAGTTTTGGTAATTGTTTTGTTGTTGAAAATTGGAGTTGTTTTGACTTTGGTATGATACCTGATTTTGACGGTTCTGGTAGTTGGTGATGAAAGGATTCATGTTCCCCTGCTGTGCTGGCTGTGTACATTCTCTCTTGAAGTGACCTTTCCCACCACAGTTAAAACATGTCACTTTGGCTTTGTTGAAGCCATATGTGGTGTTTGGAGAAGTAGAAAGATCAGTTCTGCCAGTCTTCTCGATGAACTCAGTCGCTCTCCTCATAACACTAGCAAACGCCCACTGGATGTCAATGAGCTCCATCTCTTCTTTGTCAATTTGCACATAGTCCTCACTGGTTAGATTGTTGTTACCAATTTGACTAGCGACTAAACCGTTATAAGAAGCGACCATAGCAGAAACCAATGCTACATGTTGCTGTGCAACTTCAACAGTAACATTGTTCAAGTTCGAAGTCTCCAACACAATTTGGCTCTGATTAGGTTGACTTGGGTTCATTTGGGTTTGATTCATTTGAGGAATATAGGATTGTTGTTGAGGTTGGTTTAGACTTGCAGAATAACAAGCAGCTTGTTGCATCGGTGAAAATGGTGGAATATAAGTAGTAGTAGGGTATGATGGTGTTTGGGTATAAGATGAAGTTTGAGCAAGGTAATTTATGGGGGCTTTGGGTGGTTCAACAATACTTGATACACAAGCAATGTGTGGAGCAATAGTAATACTTGAACTTGAACTAGCTAGAGATGAAGATGTACCGCCATGGTATAGCTCTGGGTTCTAAGGAACTTGTGCTCTTTTCGCCTTCCTCTTTTCTTCCATCTCTTTGTTTTAAAGCTTATGGATAAACTCATTGATGGTCCAGTATTGGTACGCATCCTTCTCCTTGAGTACCTCGATGTGTTGATTCCAGTATGGTGGCAACGCATCAGCAAACTTGTCCACCAGCTTTGACATCGGTATATTGATCTCATAGCTTGAAAGTTCGGTCAATAAGTGACAATACCATGGAATCAACTCCTTCAGTGTCTCATTTCCCATATAGCTGAAGTTCTCAAACTCTTTTCTTAACTCCTCCATTCTCAGCTTCCTTGTCTTTTCATTCCCATCATGACGATTCCTTAACATGTCCCACAATTGTTTAGAAGTGGTGCATGACCCAAACTGATGTAAGAGATCAGTGTTAATGGCCTGGGACAGTTGGGAAAATGCCTTCTTTTCCACCGCAAACTTCTTTTTCTCGTCCTCAGCAAGACTCTCTAACGGAATCGGCTCACCCGTGTTCTCCAAAACCGGAGCAACATAACCGTTAGCAATCATTTGCCAAGCTTCCGTTCCTTCTAATCCCATTCCCTCAAGATGAATCTTGAACTTGGTCTTCCATGTGTTGTAGTCTACCATTTCCATCAACTTTGGTGGACGGCTCCCACTACCCGAAGATAAGTCATGAATAAGTGTCGAAATCGCATTGGTAGTCTGAGAGTGAACCGTCGCTGCTGCAACTCCCCAGTAATCAGCCATAGGTTGTGGTTGTGGTTGTGCAACTTGTTGGGGCATAGAACTAGTCATCGCCATATAGTTAATCGGTTGTGATGGTTGACTAGTCTTCTGAGCAGCTACCGACCAAGGATCCATAGTTGTCTGCTGTTGTGGTGTTGTATTAGGTCGTGGTGTTGTAGGAAAGTTCCACATATTGCTCTGAAACAGATAAAACACGAAACGATTAGAAAAATTTCACAGCAGTTTCTACGTTTGGCCCTTTTGAAGAATCGCGTGGTCGAATGTAAAAATTAATCCAGGTTCGACTGTTTGACAAGGTTCGAATGTAGAAAATAACAGACTCAGTTCACTTTCGACCAATTTAACCCACGTTCGACCACCCAATCGGTCGAATGTGTCACTTAAGGTCGAATGAACAACAACACACTAAAACTTTCTAGGTTCGACCAAATATAACTCCACGTTCGACCGAAAATACCCTGGTTCGACCTAAAATCTCCACTCTCGACCAAATCTCCCTAGGTTCGACCCTTTCATTTTGAAAAATGGTTATACTTTGAAAATCAGTTATTTTGATCAAAAAATTTCAAATGTTGATGAAATTTGATGATCTTATGCACGTTTTGCTTCGGATTGGATTTGGAACAAGTTTAACAAAGAGAATTTTGAATTTTATCCATGAAAACAAGTTCAAATCAATCAATTATCACCAAATTCAATTGTTTCAATGAAAAACAGAAAGTTTTGATCAAAATTGGGTCCAAATCAGCTGTAATATTATCAATTTGTGGTTGTTTGATCCTTATGGCTCTGATACCACTTTGTATGCGTATAGGATCGGCTAATCAACAAAGATTATGATCAAACAAGTTCAATTCAGGTGCGGAATCCCTGAATTGATCACAAAATGATAATAAAACTAGCAAAACACAGAAATCATCATAAACATATTCATTTCATTCAATAACATAATCAATTACACTTCAAAAAGGTTGTTTATAATGATTAAACTTGTTTATAGACTCAATAAAAACCCTATGGAGAAACACACACTGGGAGGGAAAACAAATGACCAAAAGTTGAACATTCAAAATTGATTTAGCCTTATATAGACATGCACATTCGCCCAAATAGCTTGGTCGAATGTGCAGGTTCGACGATATACAGTGGGCGAATCTGGATATACATATAAACAAATCTTCCTTCGACCTCCCAGTGCTACCTTCGACCATCTGATCTTCATTCGACCATACTTAAATCCACCTTCGACCATTCGACAAAAACAAAACATATTAGTATTCGCAATTCAATAGCACTAGTCGCACTATCGTGTATCTACAGATCATAACCAAGCTTATTGTCTTAGAGCTATACAAACATATGTATATACACACACACATGGCATACATACACACACATGACAACTACTTGTTCTTAGACTAGTCACCTATCTACCTTGTCTAGTTACCTACATATATGTACACATATATGATCAAACACATGGATATCAACTCAACTCTATATCTACACAACTCATGGATGACAATTCCTTTCCTTGATCCCATGATTTCGGTCGATCCATCACCAACATACCAAGGAAACATCTTATCAATCCAACACTATTCTATGTGGATCCTAAACCTAAGGTACCTAAGCCACCCTAGCTGATCCATATGTCAAGAGAGATCATCATCACCCTAAGTTTATATCCAACTAGTTAAACATGAGTTAATGACACCACCCAAGGCTCCAAACCTTTCAACTCTTAGTGTACAACAAACATTCTTCCACCTTCCAAGGTTTGCGGCCGAAAAGGATACCACAAGAAACATAATAGTACAAGCTAGAACCACATGTATTGTCACTATCTATCCGAACTCCTAGGAGGCCTTTATGGCCGATCCAATGAGAGCACACCACCAAGGCTAGAGGACAAGTGATGAGGGACATCTAGAAGCTTATGAGGTCAACCATTTCACCAAAATAGCAACTTAAACCAAGTATGACACAATGATAAAGTGAGTCAACCCTCCCTAAATGTTGATACCTAAAAATCGGCCCATGCTCAAAGCATGCTTGCCATTTCCTTGTTTGATTATGTCTTACACATTCCTTACACCCTTTTATGTATAAGACAACTAAACACTCCAACACCCTAAGCTAGCACACTTACCACAATTGTAATCCCTTGTTTTCCTCACCCCTTTGCTCGAAATCCACCAAGAAAAAGACAAGGAGATTTTTGTCTCATGAAGGGTCACTATCACTAAGTTACACCTAAGTAGAAGGAGTAGACTTTCACCATAGGACTTACACAAGGAGGCTTGCCACATATATCACCTCTAGACCCATGTCTAGCAGCCAAACACTAAGCATGGAGGAAGGAAAAGACAACTAAAGACCTTACATGGATTAGGAAACTAACCTATGACTAGATGTAGCAAGAAGTTGTCAACATACCTTAGCATTTGCCTATAAAAGGAGCCTTAGAACTTCCAAACACCTTGCACCACCCATCTCACAAACACTCATCCACTACACTCTCCCATCACTCGGCTCTTGAAGACACACCCGAAGAGGAGCTAGTTCGAAGGAAGGATCAAGGATCAAGCTCTCAACTAGCTTCATCACACTTCAAATAGGTAAGATCTTAACCTTCTAATCTATTAGACACCATTCCATTCGATCTTAAGGTTCTATACCCGACCATAAGCCTTGATCACGATCGGCTTGCACACTCACACACTCACTAGGCACAAGCATGATGACTATGTAATGGTTCAATACTATATTAAGCCTAGTAACGGAAATCATCTAACAACTAGAACAAATCGGCTCTATCTAAGCATTGTTATCTAACTAATGTTTTGAGATAAAGTCATGGTGTAATGAAACATGTTAGCAATCGGCTTATGATCAAAACTAGTACTAATACACTTGTAAAATTAAAAGCTTTCTTTTTAGTATAAAGGCAATCGAGTCTCCCTTAAAATGAACCCAAGTTGATTTCGAAACATCCATTATCCTTTTACAAACATGGATCGGCCTAATAGAAGCCACCAAAGGATCGATTACTAGGCAAATAACATGAAAATGCTTCGGTTATAGCTAATATACATATATTAATAAGAGCCGAAACATCTGTTACCTCACAAACGGTTTCAAAAGAAGAAATAAACATGTGTTAAGAAATATCTTCTCAAAAACCAACCACACATGATGAATTAGTACTAATATACAGCCCAATTACCCATGTGAGGCCCAATATAGTTCACCATGGACATTACACACCAAAACAACAAAGTTTTGGAACTATATGTTTGATAAAACATTCACAAGTATCATGAACATTGAAACACACTAAACACAATGGTCCACAAGTGTCGGGTGAACAATTTGTATGATAAACAACCTCCGGGTGACTTACCGTGTCCATAATGATCATAGGATATCATTTGTCAGGACAGTGATCATCTACTAGCTCACTAGACCACACACGACTCAAACAGGTGAGTTTTCTATGGCCCCATGTTACTATTTTACATTTTGGGGGAAATACATGCATCAATACTTGTGTCATTTTCAAGTGTGTGTACATTCTAGCATGACTACCATGCGGAACATGAGACATTTTGGTTCATGAGCTCACTAGTCCCCGTACATCGTTCACTGTAACCATTAGCTAGACATTTAGCCATGGAACACTTTAATAGATCTATTGGGTTGACACCCCCACTCTTGGTTAGTCGCTCTAACCGGACACATGCAAAAGAGTGATAGTATTCTATTATACATACATTGTCTTTAGTGTACAATTCACGAGGCATCACAGTCAAAAGGTTTGGTTACAGGACTCATGGTTCTCACAGAGATCATTTGCTTAGTTAGCTCATGATTGGTCAAACACGGATGCCACATTCATTTCACAGTACATTAAAAACCCATAGACTCACCAACATTATTGTTGACAAAACTCTTTATGCATGTGTTTCAGGTAATTAATGGAGGGCCACGGAGGATTGAGTGAAGGGTTCGAGCATGCACACCGTGGTATCACTTTGATGGCTTTTGTCAGCTTCAAAATACTATGTTTTCAATTTCCATAAGACAATGTTCATGTGCTCACACTATGGATAATTTGCAATAAATTCATGACAAATTCCATCTTTTATGATGGTACTATTTTGAATAAATGTGTATTGCTTGAACCTTGTGCTTGAAAACCTTTATATCGTTGCACTCCCGTGTTTCCGCCTAGGCGGGGTGTGACAGATTGATATCAGATCACAAGGTTATAGCGAACTAGGATTCTTTTGAGTCAACTATAACTTAAAGTATTTTTCGAAACGTTTTCACAAAGTGCCAAGAAGTCTCGCCATGCACCCTCAAACCTCAAGCCGCTCCACGAAGACATACGGGTACCAAGGTTTATTTATTTACGCATATGATTGTTTACATATATGTGCATGTTGTGACGGGAAACATGGTTATTACTGTCGATCTCGTTTCTTCACCCGAGTCAGAGCCAGATTACTTAGTAGATGATCCCCAGGAGGATGATTTGCCTCTCACCCAGCCAGCCCCCGAGTCCCATCATAATGGGTGGATCTCCGAGTCTGAGACGGACATTGACTCACCTCCTGTTCAGAGACGTACTTCCGACGACGAGGCGGACGATGACACTCCACACCTACCTGTCTCTGGCCCCCATCCTTCTGTCACCCCTTCTGTCTCATCTCCACCGGCCAGCCTAAACCCCTATTTACGCTTAGACACCTCGAGACGTTTAGTCACTAAGTGTACTCCTCGCAAGAGGACTCGGCCGGCCTTAGTGATAGCTATGCCTGCTAGGACCCCGATTATCCCTACTGACCCTGTCCCTGCTTTCGAGCCCATCCAACCAGCCATTCCTGAGCCTACACCCCTAGCCATCGAGGTAGGTGTGCCATAGAAGAGGCTCAAGAGACGTTCATAGGCCCGCAAACGGCCTTACCTACCTAATCTTACCAGCGACCTTGCGCACCGAGACGAGGAGGATGACCTCGAGACCATGAGCTTGGGAGGCTCATCGGGGAGACCCCTCCGCTCCGAGTGCAGCGTTATTATCTCTCATGACGTGCAGCTGGTGGCTTTGGAGGGCCGAGTTCGGGAGCTTGAGGATCATTTAGCAAAGGCTGAGCGGGGGAGACTAGCGGCCATAGTAGAGCGATTGGAGATGGGTAGACGAGTAGAGATGTTAGAGCGTAGGGCGATGGAGACGGATAGGCGTATGAGGGAGGCTGTTATCTCTCTTGCTGCTGCTTTCCCACCCCCTTCTTAGATTATGGTTTATGATGATTATGCATGTGTTTGACTTATGATATTTGTGACTATGGATGTTATGATCTAAAAACTAATTGCGGTTCACCCGCCTGTTTTGTATTAAAAACCTAACTGCTTTAGAGAAACTATGAAATGATGTGATGACACGATGTATGGGTTGATTTATGTGACTATGTTGGTTATGGTATGTTTATATATTATACTCATGTTTGTTGTGTTCCATCTTTTAGTTATGCAGACCCGACATTCCACACGAACGACCGAAGGCGAGCCACTACCGTCCACACCCGTCGAGTTGGCCAGGGTAATTGCCGAGGCAATTGCTCGACACGATGCAGCCCGGGCCAACTCAAACGGAGAATCTGGAGGTACCGGGCGTCGCCGAAGTGAAACAGACCACGAGGTTGAAAACTCTAGTCACGGCTATTCATACAAAACCTTCATGGCATGCAAACCATGGAACTTTCATGGTAATGAAGGCGTTGTAGGAATTGTCCAATGGATAGAGAAAATTGAATCAGTCCTCGGCATTAGTGGTTGCTCCGAGGATCAAAAGGTAAAATACTCCACCTGTACCTTTCAGGATGAAGCCCTCACTTGGTGGAATCTGCAAGTACAAACCCTGGGCAGAGAAACGGCATACAGTCTTGCCTGGCCGATCTCAAAACAATGCTCAGGGACAAGTACTGTCCTCGAAGCGAACTACACAATGGTCCACAAGTGTCGGGTGAACAATTTCTATGATAAACAACCTCCGGGTGACTTACCGTGTCCACAATGATCATAGGATATCATTTGTAAGGACGGTGATCATCTACTAGCTCACTAGACCATACACGACTCAAACAGGTGAGTTTTCTATGGCCCCATTTTACTATTTTACATTTTAGGGGAAATACATGCATCAATACTTGTGTCATTTTCAAGTGTGTGTACATTCTAGCATGACTACCATGTGGAACATGAGACATTTTGGTTCATGAGCTCACTAGTCCTCGTACATTGTTCACTGTAACCATTAGCTAGACATTTAGCCATGGAACACTTTAATAGATCTATTGGGTTGACACCCCCACTCTTGGTTAGTCGCTCTAACCGGCCACATGCAAAAGAGTGATAGTATTCTACTATACATACATTGTCTTTAGTGTACAATGCACGAGGCATCACAGTCAAGAGGTTTGGTTACAGGACTCATGGTTCTCACAGAGATCATTTGCTTAGCTAGCTCATGATTGGTCAAACACGGATGACACGTTCATTTCACAGTACATTCAAAACCCATAGACTCACCAACATTATTGTTGACAAAACTCTTTATGCATGTGTTTCAGGTAATTAATGGAGGGCCACGGAGGATTGAGGGAAGGGTTCGAGCATGCACACCGTGGTATCACTTTGATGGCTTTTGTCAGCTTCAAAATACTATGTTTTCAATTTCCATAAGACAATGTTTATGTGCTCACACTATGGATAATTTGCAATAAATTCATGACAAATTCCATCTTTTATGGTGGTACTATTTTGAATAAATGTGTATTGCTTGAACCTTGTGCTTGAAAACCTTTCGATCGTTGCACTCTCGTGTTTCCGCCTAGGCGGGGTGTGACACCCACCCCCATGCCACCCCCACCCAGTCCGCCAGACGTACCCCCGCCATCATTAACAACTGTATCATTAGAAGCAAGCTGGCGACCCGTCCCCTTCTTGCCCTTTGAGCTCTTAGTGCCATTGGGAGGTTGACCTGGTCTGATGTCAAATGCGTCTGATATTGTGAATATTCTTGCGCATCTGACATTTGCATAGTGTGGTGGGCAACACTTTGAATGAAACGGAGATTGCTGGAGGCCTGGGTACCATCTCCCGCGCCAGCTTGAGAGGATGCGTTGTAAATCACACCCATTGACTCCCTCTACAAAAAAACAACAAAATGTATTAAATTAAATTAATCGATTAATAATAACTCAACAATTTTGAAATAAAATACAAAAAAAACGAATACCACCATTTCAAGTCTTGCCCCGTCATCTTGAATAGCAGGAGGAGGCATAGGTACTTCCCTGGGATCAGAAACGTATACAACTGTGCATGCCTTATACCATGGCATGTTCATCAACGGTTCGGGTCGTAATTATTTCACCGTTGACAACACTATTGGCACGGTTGTTCCATCCGCTAACATACTCTGCGTGTTTAGTGAGCCAGTTAGTCCTGATTTTACCGTTCCGGGTAACCTTGTGCAACCTCTTATGCTCACTAGGTTGTATGCTGATACAGGGCGGATTCTGTTGCACCATCCCAAATTGTCTCATTACCCGTTGCGGATAATGATGTTTGACAATCTCCCAATATATCAATGGGCAGGTACTCATCCAGCTTTTCATACCACTTCTGCAAATCGGTGGCAGCTCTCCAATGATATCATTGTAAGGGGTCCAGGTAAACTACAAAAAAAAAAAGTTAGTTATGCAATAAGAAAAGAAACAAATACAAATTTATTTTATATACTAACAAAATAGATATAATTACGTGGCTCTCTCGTAACGATTGAAGTTGAGAACGATATGATCTCAAGTAGTGTGACGGGGATTCAGTGAAGTTGAGTCTCCCCTGTTGCCACCTATACAATTGAACAATGCAAAGATTTCAATATTCCAAAGTGTTGTTAGTAACGTTTAATATATGTTTCAAGTTGTAAATTACCAAGCTGCCAACGGCGCGGAACAATTGAAATTTACGTCTGTCTGCGGGCCTATGCATTGAAACCTTTCCCATGCCCAAAGTTGTAGAATGAAGGCTGGGCCAGAAAGGCTTGTTGCATCGGATGATGTGGCATCACACAGGTTTCTATACAGACAAGCTAAAACTGCACTACCCCAACTGTACGATGAACATCTTCCTATATCTTTTAAAAGTCTTAGCCGGTGCAACGAAATTCTGTTGTTGGCATTATCGGGAAGTAATGTGCAACCAATAAGATAAAATATTATCAAACGTGCATGAATAACGCACTGTTCGTCGGTTGCTTCAAGTTCAGAAATTGGTTTCTTTAATTCTCTTATAATCACAGGTGACTTAAGAGATTTGCTAGTAAAATCATTTGAAGCGGGGGTGAAACCTAACAAAGTTTCACACATGTCGATGCCCTCCTCCTCTGTAAGGGGTGTTTCCGGACCCGATACCACAGCACCCTCTACTGGTAATCCCCACAACACATTGATATCCTGTAACGTGACTGTGGCTTCACTCACAAGTAGATGAAATGTGTGCGTTTCTGGCCTCCACCGCTCAACCAACACAGTTATCAGTGCGTGGTCCAAATACCGATAACTACAACTTAACACCCCACCAAACCCGGCTTCTTCGATGATACTTTTTACTCGTTCACCTAGCGGGTTTTCTTCAAGAAAGCTCCATAACTTTCTATCACCACGTTTCACCATTAAGGGTGTGTTGTAATTTTCTGGATTAGTGAAAACAGACAACGCACGGTGGTCGTTATGTAGAAACACCACATGTTGATCAAGAGGACCTGGGTGTAACTCGTAACTAACTCATTTTCACGTAAAGAAAATTTTGCAACTTTGGAAAAGCTTCAGAGTTTGAAAGTAAAGTTTGGTGGTGCAGATGATTGTGGATGAAAGGTTTTGTTCTATCATCCATGTTATATAACACTGGTTTTAAATCTATATAGTTCGTCCTCCTCCTTCCAAAACCTATTCCTCTGCAATATATTGAAAGCTTAAACTATTCCTCCTTTCCACCTTACTATTCCACCTGCAAAGCTTTCATGTCATAAAACTCTCCTATTCATACACAAGACTCGTGAATAATAATCCAAAAGAATGGGTTGGCACATTCATTATATGTAGCTAACCAAGTTAGCGACTTTCATTCAATGTAGCTAACCAAGTTAGTGACTTTCATTACTCTCATTCAATGTCTCTAACTCAATTGGCGACTCTCATTATATTATCCAATTATAAATCAAAGTCGCCTACTCAATTGGCAACCTTCAAGATTATAATCAAAGTCGCCAACTCAAATGGCAACCTTCAAAATTCTTGTTTCAAAGTCACCAACTAGGTTCAAGACTTTCAAAATTCTAATTCAAAGTCGCCAACCCAGTTAACGACTTACCCATTTTTGCTTTTTATCTCACCCTCCACCTAGAAACACTCTAACAAAAAAGAAATTGCCTATTTTTGCAAAAAAAAAAAAAAAAAAAAAATTCACTCGTTTGTGTAAAAGTTTTGGGCGATGGTGGTGGTTATTAAGGGTGAAATAGGGAATAGAGTGGAAAAAAACGATACCGAATTAAATGAATTTTGGGTATGTGTTTAGAAGAAATGAGAACCCTTAGGTAATAGGTTATTCCATTCCACTGACTAATCAAACACTACTTTTTCATTCGCTCACACTGGTTCATTAAATTCCGCCACATATTCCTACATACCAAATTCTACTCACCCGCAAGTGGACCGATCTTCGAAACAAGTGCCAACGATTCGAGGGTCTCCACCAAACAACCTTGCAACAATTACCGCCAATACCCTCAAACACGAGGCCGTTGCAATCACAAAAACCGAGTGCGAATTTCGCAACGATGGTGAATTTCCTCACATGAGGGTGTGGCAAATGATCAAGCCAACATTAGATTAGGTTTTTTTATTCCTGTTTATTATGTTTTTTGTTAAATTAGGTTAGGTTAATTTTATGTAACGTTTTTATTTATAGTTTATGTTATGTTTATTATATAAAATTATGTTTATTTAATTACTTTAATTATACATTATGATCAAATACACAAGACACTTTTTTCTAGGAAGGGTGAGAAGGATTGTGATCCATTGATCTTATATTTGAAGGGTTGAGATTAGTTTGTTTGAAAAAAATAAATAATAAATTAGAGGAAGGTATAAAAGGAAAACCACATTTGTTGAATTTCTCTCTCCACATGCAATGCACATGTCAATCCCCTCGTCATTTTAAAACGTCTATAACTTTTTCATATGAATTTTTTTTAAAAAAAATCACCATATTAACGAGCATTTTTTATCTTTAATATGAGTACTACATTGCTACATTAAAATTGAAAAAAAAATCATGTTAAATAGGTTTTCTTCTTCATTGTGTCTTCTGCTCGTTCATTGTGTTATAGTATGCATGTGTGCTTTATAAATATGTTATTTATGTTTTTTTAGTCTACACATGATTTAACTTTGTCTATTGTGTTTTTAGTATGCTTTCTATTGTGTTTTATGTAAATGGGTTTTGTATTTAAGTGTACATTATGTATTATTATGTTGTTCATTGTGCTTAAGTCTACTATTTATTGTGTTTTAGTCTTTTGTTCATTGTGTCTTTAGTATGTCGTCCATTGTGTTTTATTAGACTGTTCATTGTGTTTTATACCCTATTGCTCATTGCATATTTAATTGGTACTCGTTGTGTTTTACGTTATCTCCATTGTGTCTTACGCAACTGGGGTTTCGACTTTTTTTCAAAAGTATTCATTGTGCTTTAGTCTTCTGTTCATTGTGTCTTTATTATGTCGTCCATTGTGTTTTACGCAACTGGGTTTTTGACTTTTTTTTTTCAAAAGTATTCATTGTGTTTTATTCTTCTGTTCATTGTGTCTTTAGTATGTCATCCACTATGTCTTACGCAACTAGGTTTTCAACTTTTGTTTCAAAAGTATTCATTATGTTTTGTCTTCTGTTCATTGTGTCTTTAGTATGTTGTCCATTGTGTTTTATTCGACTGTTGACTGTGTTTTATACTCTATTGTTCATTGCATATTTAATTTGTACTCATTGTGTTTTACACTCCATTGTGTCTTACGCAACTAGGTTTTCGACTTTTTTTTTCAAAAGTATAATAATATGGTACTCGTATTAAAGATAAAAAGACGCTCAATTTTATGGTATAATTTTTTTTAAAAGATGACGTATAAAAAAAGTTGCGGACGTATAAAAAAAGTTGCGGACGTATAAAATGAAGATGGAATTAGCATGTGACATGCATGTGTATGTCATTTTGACAAAATTTTCCTTCCCACTTGTTTAATCATTTGGACACATGTCATTTTTAGTGGCTTCTCACCGTTCTCATTTTTTGTAGACTTTGTAGAATAACTCAACTCTTCAAACATAAATAAATAAAAAATAAATAAAACCGAGATGACGTAAAAGCCACATAACCACCGTCCACGCCACTACCACCCTGCGCAATTTTTATTTTTTTTTTGTCTTGGAGGGCAATTCTACCTTAGGTGAGGTGAATGCCACATATCGGTCCATGCCCCCCTCAAGAACATGAACCGTGTAATCTTAAAGTTGTGTGTGCAGATGACACATAAGGTTGATAGCATTTGGGAAAATATATCTATAACCTGATATTATTATATGTAAAGATTTGTAGATAGCAAAAGATAAGTTAAAATTTTAGTGTGGTATATAATTTAGAATAGTGGGAAATCCGTGCGTTGCGGCGGGACAGTTACAGCGAACAAAAAATAGACGAAAAAACATTGAATCACGTACATGCATGGCGGCGAGTTAACTTGCCATATTAAAAAAAGTAAAAAATCATCAAAGAAAAAGCTAAGTAAGTCGAAACCGTAACAAATCCACATAAAAAAGGAAATAAAAAAACTAAAAAAAATTAATGACTTGTTCGCCACTGCTTAGATGACTTGTACATTATCACGCGCAATTTTGTTTTAAACGAAGCTTATATTGAAACGTATGTAAAAATAGAACCAATAAAGGAACTTCTCCTTTCTCTTTCTTCTAAACACAAGATAATATTATCAAAAACAATAAGTTTGACATATTTAATATAAAATGATTTAAGGAAAAATATAGAAGCACATTGTTTTAGGAATAATAAAATTTTACATTGTTTAGTAGGGTAAGCTCGATTTAGCTCTCAATATGCCAAATTATTCGTGCAGTAGATATTTCCTAAAAGAATCAAATACCTAAAAGTTTAGTAACATTGTCATGAATAATAACAAATTTTCTAACTTTTTTGTATATAAAAGATCATAATAAAACACGTAGCATTATAAAAATTCTTTTTTACATGTTTTCTATTTAATAAGTTCAAAGTAATTGTAGAAATAATGTCATGACCTATCATATACATGATTCTTGACTTCATTTAGATTAAATATGATGTTTTAAAGACAAATATTATAATCTATAGTTGATAATATAAATCATGCGATCTAGATTTTTTTTTCTCTTAAGTGTTATGAATTATCCATAGTTTTATATGTATGGATGGGTATCTAATCTGGTCAAACAGACAAATACTTACTTATCGTAGGTTCCTAAAGATATACTTGAATTGTTTTGCATATTGTGGTTCTTTAGCCCCAACTAAAAAACGAAGAATATACTATACCGGGCTAGCCCAATGAAAAGCATTTTAATCCGGTTGTTCAATTTCAATAAAAAAAAATGGCTCATCGGGTTGAGAGTAAGCTAGAGAGACAATGGTATTGATTTTCACATTCATTTTCAAGAGAGGTTTCATAATTGATAGGCAATGAATAGAGTGCATGGGCAAGAATGGCATAAAATGGTGCAAAAATAGAGATTTAAACTTAGGACTATGCACCTCCCATCTTAACTTTGCCAATGTGGACACTTTTGCTCATCACTCCCCCTTTATAATGTAGTAGAGATAACCTCAATTTTTTGAAGAACACAAGAACTAAGGTTACAAATCAAACACACAAAGTATATAAATTTTTTTTTTCATTAAAACAAAATATGAAAGTTACATCATAATAGCAGGTAGACGGGCAACAAGCTGCATTCGATTTACTAACATTAGCATCAACCATACTAAGCGACTTACTTTGCTAACTAACTGAAAATAATGCACATTGATAAAATAAAATATAAAAAAGATCATTTTATCTAATGATTCTCCTCTGTTCATAAACAGATTCAACTTGCCAAAACATCTAAACTGAAATATCAACAACGTAGTCGACAGTGTCTTAAAATCCGCGGTTTTTCTCAAAATCGACCCTATAAAATAAAGGGGGAAATGGATTTAAATACTCCCAACTATCGCCTATTGGCGGATAGCACTCCCAACTATCACTTTGGCGGATAGCACTCTAAACTTGCAACTTATTTTCCATTATCACTCCCGGACTTAACACCGTTAGTTTTCGTCTGACGTGGCTAACGGAGTATGACGTGGCATAACCTACGTGGAAAAAAAAATTTACTTATACCCTAATTTTACACATCAGCTCATTTCACTCTTCTCACTCTTCACTCTTCACTCTCACGATCGTTCTACCATTTCAAACCCTAATCCCTTCACAAAGAAACAATCAAACACTGATTTCTTCACAATCGAACCTTTCAATGGATGAAATCGCCTTCAAGGTGTATTACGGTGGGGGCTTTGATGTAGGGTTAGGTCCGTTGAAGTATATTGGTGGTGAATGGAAGATGTATCATATTGATCCAGACCATGTCTCATTCTTTGAGCTCGTGGGTAATGTAATGGAAACAGGGTGCTACGAATCTAAGGATTTTGACATGTATTGCCTTGATCCCGAAGACGGATTATTGAAGCAATTGAGGGACGACAAGGATGTTGGATGCCAGGCAATTAAGGTACAAACTAGTTCTAAGGCTTTTATTGAAGTATTTGTTCAAGTTGGACCCTTGAGTAAAGCAACATTGAAGTATTGTAGCAACCCAACATCAGCCCTAGACCAACCCACTACTAAAGCCCAACCCACCACTAAAGCCCAGCCCATGACTGTAGCCCAACCCATCACTGTAGCCCAACCCAATAGAGAACCACCTCCCAAGCTTAACTTTCAGTCAACAATGAGTCCTGTGTCTGAGGGCAGGAGAACCAAAGCTTCTGCTTCTAGATTAACACCATACTCACCATCAAAGCCAGTTAAAGCTGGTACTTCAAAATTAGATCTGTTTGAATTAGGAACAGATGATGCAGAAGAAGTTGTTGAAGTAGGAAAAGAAGTTGTTGAAGTAGGAAAAGAAGTTGTTGAAGTAGGAAAAGAAGTTGTTGAATTAGGAAAAGATGATGCTGAAGTATTTGAACTAGGAAAGGAGGGTACAGAAGTCTTTGAAACTGATAAAGAGGCATTTGGATCTGAAAGTGATAAGGAGGTATTTGCATCTGAGTCTGAATCTGAAAGTGATAATAGTAGAGACAGTGATTACAAGAAGGTATTTGGATCTGAAACAAGTGAAGATGATGATGAGGAGGTATTTGCATCTGAGTCAGACAATGAAGATAATGCAGTATTTGAACAAGTGGTGAATGAAGTTATTGGATCTGGGTCAGACAATGAAGACAATGAGTGGGTAGAATCTGTTAAAGCTATTAAAGAAGCAAATCATCAAGAAAGTGAAGCTCATAAGAAGTTGTTAGAAGAGTGTTTGGCAACAACTGAAAAAGGTAACTTGATTGAATCACTTGATAATAGAGACACACATATAGAGGGTTATAGCAGCTATGAAGAGTCTGATGGTGATATCCTCACACCTGGTGAAAGTGAGGATGATGATATAAGAGGCAAGAAGTACCAAAAACCTGTTCCTGTTGTTGATGAAAACACAAATTGGAAGAAGTGGACTTGGAAAGTAGGAACAAGGTTTGCAACTAGAGATGCATTTAAAGATGCTGTTAGGAGGTATGCTGTAACAACAGGTAGAAGCTTGGTAATTGCTAAGAGTGATTCAAAGAAAGAAGGTCGTATAGGTGTTAGGTGTGTAAAAGGTTGTCCTTTTTACATATTTTGTTCATTACATAAGGGGAAAGAGTGTTATATGATTAAGTCTGTGAAAGATAAACATAATTGTCAAAGAAGCATGATAAAGAACAGGCAGTTGACTACTAGGTTTGTAGCCCAGGAGTTCATGCCTTTGTTTAAAGCAAAGCCTAATTGGTCTGCAAAGGAAATATGCCTAGCAGTGAAGCAGAAGTATAAAATGATAGTTACCAAGTGGTTTGCTTATAAGGCTAAGGCAATGGCCCATCAGAAACTTCATGGATCTATGAAGGATCATTATAGCAAGATTGGATCTTATTTGGATGTTCTAAGGAAAGCTAATCCCACATCAACATTTGTGCTTCAAACTGCCCCTCCAGGTGAACTTAGTGAAGATCCAGAGGTTGAGACCTTCTTCAGACTGTTTGTCTGCTTTGATGGGGTAAAAAGGGGGTTCTTGGCAGGGTGTAGGAAGGCTGGACATTCATTTCTGATCAGCAGAAGGTAACATCTTGTGTTCATTCAATATCATATTATGTTTATTATTCAATCATTATTAACAAAAAATGTTAACTGTAGGGGTTGTTGAATGCTGTTGCACTTCTCTGGCCAAAGTCAGAGCATAGAAACTGTGCAAGGCACATCTATGCAAACTGGCATAAGACATACAAGGATGAAGAGCTGAAAGAATTATTCTGGAAAGCAGCAAGGGCTTATAATGAAGCAGATTATAATCAAGCAATTGAAGAGATGAGGACTGTCAATACAAGTGTAGTAGATGCCTTGCTGAAACAAGATGCAAAGTGCTTCAACAGGTGCTACTTGAACTGTGAAACCAAGTGTCAGACAATTGTGAACAACATGGCAGAGACTTTCAATGGCTATATCCTGAATGCAAGGTCAAAACATATCATACATATGCTAGAAGATATCAGGATTCAGGTGATGAGTAGGCTTGTTACCAAGAAACTTGAAATGGAACAAAAAGATGTAGTCATATGCCCTAACATTCAGGAAAAGTTGGAATTTTCAAAAGGCTATGCCTTTAAATGTGAGGTGTATCCATCATCATACCAAGTCTTCCAAGTTAGGGAGTATGATGATGTTTCTGTGGACTTGGTGAATAGGACTTGTACATGTAGGAAATGGGATTTGAGAGGTTATCCTTGCAAACATGTATGTGCTGTGGCTGGGTTCTTAGGAAAGCCTGCTGAAGACTATGTTGATAAATGCTATCATAAAGAAACATACATGAAAGCATATGAGTTCTCAATCCCACCTTTGCCAAGTGAAAGGTATTGGCCTAAGGTGGTTTATCCTATGGATCCTCCTCCAATCAAACCAGCTCCTGGAAGGCCAAAAAAGCAGAGAAGAAGGGATCCTCATGAAGACCCTAAGAGGCCAGGGAAGCTTACAAAGCATGGTGTGGTTATGAGTTGCAGCATTTGTGGGTCAAAAGGCCATAACAAGAGGAAGTGTACTGAAAAGGGAAAGATGATTGCAGGTAATGTTAATGTCTTACATTTATTAGTAATGTTCATATGTTACATATTTAACTTCATTTTATTTGTTTTGCAGCTGCCCCTAAGCCTAAAAGACAAAAGATGGGTAGGCCAAGAAAAGAAGTCCCAACTGAAGCTGCACAGACCACCCAAGGTCCAAGTCAGCCAACCCAACAGTCAACCCAGACCACCCAAGGTCCAAGTCAGCCAACACAGCAATCTACTGTGGCTCAAGGAAGAGGAGCAGGAAGGGGCAGGGCAGTAGGAAGGGGCAGGGGAGCAGGAAGGGCCAGGGGAGCAGGAAGGGGAGCATTCAGGGCAGTTGGAAGGGGCTGCTGATTTTAATTATGCAATTATTATCAAGACACTGATTTTAACACCACCTTTTGTGTAATATAGTGGTGTTTGTATGGTTAGGATCTAGTTATGGATGTTTTATGACTCTTATGAATGTTTTGGGAATGTTATGACTATTAAGAATGTTATATGAATGTTATGAATGTTTTGGGAATGTTATGACTAAATGACCATTATGATTGTTGATGAAATGGGTCAATTTGTTTAGGTTCAGTTTGGTTGGTAATATAGTGTGTAATCAGGTTCTTTTTGCATTAGTATTGTTCCAAATGGGTCAATTTTGGTTAGGTTCAGTTTGCATGGTGTGTTTATGTATAAACAGGTTAGAAACTGTTTGCAAATGGGTCAATTTTCAGTACTGCAGCTTAGTTAAACAAATGGGTCAAGTTGGTTCCTGCAAATTCACTCAAACATCATGCAAATGTTCATGCAAATGTTGATTAATAACATTTTCATTCATATCACATAATCAATCTACATCATGCAAATTGATCTACAAAACATTTCATCCATCTCAAACCTCAAACTCAGAGCATACTAAACTAACTACCTACTTGGACAAGTACATACAAATTGCAATTATTATCAAGACACTGAAAACATATGTCTTCTTCTTCCATTTGTAGCCTCTGTCACAAATCCTTTCTTTCAACCTCTTGTTCTCCTCAATTAACAAATTTTTTTGTAATTCCAAGTTCTGAATCTTCAAAGCTTCATAACTATCTGACATCACAGCCCTGTTTCTTCCATCCAAGTTCTGAATCTTCAAATCTTCATAACTATCTGACATGACAGTCCTGCTTCTTCCATCCAAGTTCTGAATCTTCAAAGCTTGTTCTTTAAACATTCTATCTACATCCTCTTTCCACACGAAGAATTTGCAGCCACATTTCTATTGAAATTACAAATTTTTAAGTTAATAATTGTTCATACAACAAAAACGTTGAATAAGGGTGGGTACTAACCGGCCAATACGAGCAACCATAAAATTGTTCACCTTGTCGAAGACTCGTTACTCCAGCCACTCGAAGTACTGCAGGAACGTCATGTTGGCAATAGAGGTTCCCATCCAAATCGACTTTAAACTTAGGGTTTCTCGTTCCAATTGAGTTCGAAGTAGAAGACGAGCTCATGATTGATGTTCGTTCGTGTATTGAAGTGGTTGTTCTTCAGTCGAATTGTTGTTGAATCGAGTGTAGGTGCTTGAATCGTTCTAGGGTTTCATCCCCAAAATCTAGGGTTTCAATTTGGTGAAGACGTAAGTTTGTAAAATGAGGGAAAATGTTTATTTATTAACAACTATTGCCAAGTCAGACAGCCACGTCATCAAAAATGCCACGTAGGATAACGAAAACTAACGGTGTTAAGTCCGGGAGTGATAATGGAAAATAAGTTGCAAGTTTAGAGTGCTATCCGCCAAAGTGATAGTTGGGAGTGCTATCCGCCAATAGGCGATAGTTGGGAGTATTTAAATCCATTTCCCCTAAAATAAACTAGCCATACTTGGGAAACATCTTGGTGGTTAAGGGTGTGCCTCACAGTTTTTCTCAAAATCGACTCTATAAAATAAACTAGCCATGCTTGGGGAACATCTTGGTGGTTAAGGGTATGCCTCACAACCAAAAGGTTGTAGGTTTAAATCCTGCATTTGCTTGTCGTGTGTTAAAATTAACAAAATGGATTTACATTTAGTCCATGCATTTACATTTAGGATTTGTTAAAAAAAAAAATAAATAACTAAACCAGTCCATTTTGTTAATATCGATCGTCATGGTTAAGGGTATGACTCATGTATATGTTTTATATTAATAAAACACGATCAACTTTTAAGAAGTCGAAGTTGTTACAGAGCTCCGACCGACCGACCTACTACCTAGTTCGGTTTACAGTTTGACAAAAACAACCATAGCTGTCAGTTTAGCCCAGAAATTTCCGGTGTAGCCACCAGTTAAACCAAAAATGCACACCATACACCTGGTTAAAATGTATGGAAATCATCATTCAATATTTGTGCCATATGTATCTTACTGGTTGGCATAGCCAGTAGCCCAGTACTATAAATGTGATCAGTATTTGAGTCAACGCATCTGTAACAATCACAAGATTGTATGCAATATATATACACAAACGTGCCCCAAAGATCAATACCAAACCACGTACTTAAAATAATGTAACTGGTGTGTTCATCATAGGATCTTAACACAGTTCAATATAATAAACAGTTGAAAAGCATTTTGTAAAAACATCTGTTACAGCAAAAAGAACATGGCATTGTGTTTGTCAACAGTTTATTTTGGGTCAAAACATTCAGTCAACTTTAATCTGCATGATACATGATCAACAATGAACATCCAAACATATGCATACTATAGGGAGGAAACATTAACATGTTCGTCCTAAACACAGAATTGGTCTAATTAATCTGCACATTAAAAAATCTCATGATTTCATTTCAACAAAAAGACTGGCCTGAGGATGTAATCCAACTTGTTCAAGTGAAAGAGATAGTTTGTCCGGACCGTATAAAACACGAGGGAAATTGGTGACAAGAGTGTAACTCCCGATCTCCAAGGTTCCTGAAGAATCAACAAAGTCATACAGAGATTGTATTGTTGCACTAGAATGGAACCGCCTCCCCTTCCTTTCCCCATTTGGCAATCTCACAAGTACCTACATCAATTAATAAATAAGATCACATGTAAATAAATGCGGTTGAATTTTGAAAATAGATGTTCATGGTAGAAGTGATAAGAAAATTGCAAGTTCATGTTGATCTGACTTGTGTTTTATCTCAAAAGGGTCATACGGATTTATTTTGCTTATTTTATTATACCTGAACTGAATGGGTCAAATGGGTCGTACCAGAAGAGAGTCAAACAGAAATGTAATAAGTTCAGTTTTTCTTATCCGGAATGATTTGTCAAGGCAAACAACAGACGGAATATAATGTACTTTAACATTTTCATTTCATGAGATTAAAAGGAATAACTTTCAATGCTTAGTTCCCCATGTAAATCTAGATATTTAATAAACTTATCACCCACCATTATATGCAGAAATCGCAAAATGTACGGGTCAAGCGGTTGGGACAACCCAAAATGAGTTGTTTTGGTACGGGTCCAAGAGCACCTCCAACCGCATCACCCATCGTTAAACTCAAACCACAGTCCACCACCACAAACCATGCAAACCATTAGATATCCCCTAGTCCGTGGATGGTGTCCGAAATGGATGAGGTGGACCCTTCTCACACAAACAATATTATTTTAAATTTTAATATTTCTTTATATAAAAAATGGAGTTCGAGGAGGAGGCATTGTCAAGAGAGCGGTAGAGGAAGCTAATATTATTATCATCATCCTGAACATTAAACAAATGCCAACTGTGCGTATTGTGAAAATATTCCAAAGCACACCGGTGATATTCACAAAATAGTAACCATCGGTACACCAAGGAAAGTAAGCTGTTATTATAGCCAAAACCCTTAGCGATAGTTTTTTAACACTGCTCTAGGTTTATGAATAATATAAATGATTTCTGAGGTTTCATGGATTAACTTCACCTTTTGTGCAATTTTTGACCCATTTAACATGTTTCCTTTTTAGCTAAACTTTTCAATTGTATATTTTTTACCATATAGATATAAAAACATAGCCCAAAGATCCATTCGTTTCTAGATTATTCAAACGGTCTAATTATAAGACCTTTTATTCAAACTGCATATTTCTCAGAAAAAAAGATTCAGACCTCCAATAACAAAATTTAAGACAACTATCTTATAAAAAGCTAACATGCACATATTATTAGCATTAGAAAAGAAAAGCCAAGGCAAGAGTAATAGAGTATAGAATACCTGAGTAACATCAGGCCCTTTTTCAGGTTCAGGTCCCAAAGACAAATATTTTTCCTCTCGCAATTTGATTAATTTAGCTTCTTTTTCAGCAGCTTCAGTTGCTGCTCTTTCATGTGCCTCCTCTTCCTCTTTTTGTTTTCTCTCAGCTTCAGCAGCTTCCCTTTCTAGTCGTTCTTCCTCTTCCCTTCTTTGGCGTTCCCTAGCCTAATTTTGTATAAACAAATTAGGCAATATAATCTAGAATGTTTTATGCATTAGATATATACTTAAAAAAAATTATCCATATGAACTAACTGCTTCATTTTTAAGATATTATTTCACTCTTTAACTGATTACTAATAAGATCATAATCATTAGACGACAAATCAGAAAGTAAAAAAAGAATATACTTGATCAGCTTCAAGTGCAGCTTGATATGCAGCATCTTGTTCCTCCCTCAATCTTATGTTGTTTCTACGCTCCTCTGCATCAAGTCTTGCTGTTACAAGGACTGGGGCACTTTCTTCAAGAACCCTTTGCAATATTGTAAGCATTTCTTCTGGTGATTTAGGTCCCTCAACCTGCAACAAATACATATATCTCATTTACCATTTTACCATTGTAAAAATTCACAAAACATTTACAGTTTTACACAGTACAAAGATGATATAGGGACCAAGTTTTGAGAAGGCCATTAAATAATATGCCTACTAAATGGAAAGAATTAATTTGCATACTTCCGTGTGCAGAAACTTAAATTATTGAAATAAACTAAAAAAGTGTCTTGAGGATGAAATGCACAAAACTTATGCATGCATATAATTTGTCTTATGGTCTGTATACTTGGGCTATTCAACATAAGCTAAAAACCACAGTTCTTTTAGACGCTTAGTTACCCAGGAGTGTATGGATGTGCGATTGGAAATTAAGGACATGAAATTGACAGAATACAAAACAGGTTGTCAGAAATATTGTTTTGATCTGCTACTATTGTTTTAAGTTCTAATTAATCGCTTCTTTGAGTACTTACAAATTCTGATTATTTAAAAAAGACAAAAAACAATAACAATAAACGACTAAAAATGTCCATTGTGAGGAAAGAAGAAAAATCTTGTTATATGGTAGTAAAATAAATTTTTATCAAATTAGGTTATAAAAAAAGTAACTAGACAATATTATTTTACCCCTTAAAAACCAGTTTTATTGCTAGGTATGAAATTAATAAATTTGACCCCCTAAGGGCTAAGACATAAATGCCTAAATATTCCCCAAAATCCCAAATTAAAGAGAAGCAGAGCCCATTTATCCAAACATTAAAAGCTGCTCATCATGACTTAAGAACTTAATCAGATCTGAAACGAAAATTCAAACACCACTATTATCCTACATTTAGTCTTGAAAATGCAACTACACAACTTAGATACAAATGATCCTAAATTAGAAAAGGTATGTAGTATGTACTAATTACTGAAAACTAAAGTTACTAAAAAAACATAATGCTTAGCTCATAGTTGTCAATAGCGAACAACGGACGATAGCGACAAGCTACCTATACACTACGTAGTGAGCACTACTCCATGTTTAGCGATACGCTAGAAGAAAATTTAAGAAATATTTTACATGTATACTTTGTCATATATCCGATAAATAAGCCTCTAAATAGGCTTGTTTATTCAATCGCAAAACAAAAAAAACCCTATATACGCTTATTTTTTTCAATCGCTATTTATATTTATCGAAAAAAAAAAAACCTAAAAATTTCCCGCTCTTTAGTTGCTAATCATCATATAGCGACATAATGTCGCTTCGCTATGGTATTTGCTATATCGGCCGCTATTACCGCCATTAACAACTATGACTTAGCTACTCAAATTTGTATCTAACCCTCTACAAGTTTAACCACATCATATATCATATAAGTCTTGTACCCCATTAAACAAGCCATTCAACGTTCCTATAAGAAAAAAAAAACAAAATAAAAGATTTCTACCTACTCATTACATTTACGTATCGATCTAATAATCAACGCACCCTTCGCTTAAGAAATAGAAACCTCTTAACACACTAAGCAACTAAAATCATTCAACCAATCAACCCCTAGGCCTAGATCAACAAACAAACACATAAGTTAATAACTTAATATAAACCTGCTGCAACAAAGCAATCCTCTGATTAGTAGCAGCCATAACCACAGCACAAAACGGAAACCTATCCGCCTTCAAACTATTACTCATCTTAAACCCTTCACTTCCCCTAATACTCCCACCCCACGCCACAAAGTTCTCATTAACAAACTCCACCAACACCTCATCACACAAACACCCTTCACAAAACCGCGGCGTATCCGGATGCTCCGGCGAATGCAAATACACAAACAACAACTTAAACTCGCGCCTCGACCGCTCCAACGCATCCATAAACCCTTCCTCTACAAACTCCACATGCCTCCTTTCCCCATACTCCCTCTCAAACTGTAACACAAACTCCCTCGCCTCCGTTACCGCATTCGAAACCGACACTAACCGAGTTGAGGAATTACTTAACCCTATCATATTGAATGAATAAGATAACACTCCACCGACTACCCATAACCCGAGACCAACGGCACCTGAAACTAAACCTAGGCTAGCGGAGACTATGGAGATTGGGAGTGTGATAAGCTTCCAGGCTAAATTAGGTGGGCCTACATGTTGGTTATTAGGGGGTTGTTCGATAAACGGAATAGTGTCTGGATCGGGGGGTTGGTGGGTAGAGGTGATGGTGGAGATGGCTTGGTCGAGGTTCCAGTTATGGGCGGAGAGGATTTCGGTGCATAAGTCGGTGTCTTGGAGGCCTGTGATGGATTGGAATTGGGCTATTTTGGTGGCAGTGTCAGTCATGATCTGTGTGAGTTTGTTTGTGTGATGAATTGATTTGATTGGATTAGGGTTTGAGGTGGAAGAAGATGAAATGGAAGTGGTGTCAGTGATATGCAAGTTGCTTGGGGGATAATTCTAGTTGTGTTATTATTGTGAGGGATGAAATGGAAAGACGGTCAGGTTTGGAAGGCTTCAAATAGGCTTCAAATAATATTAGACTGTTTCCATTCAGGTTAGGGTGGTTAGTGATTACTATCCCTTCCGTGACTCTATCACACTCAATAATATTTTGTTCATTTTTATTACACTCGTCACATTCATCATTAAAATGGCAGGGTGGTCATCACGCCCTGATGTGTGAGAGAGAGAGAGAGAGAGAGAGAAGGACTTCGTGATGGTCGTCGCAGTTGTGGTAAAGACGTGGACATCACGGAATAGGCGGGGAGGTGTTTGTGATGGTCACAGCCATCACAGACCACCCCGCCCACTTTTATACATCATACTAAACAAGTGTTTTGTATTGTTTGCCGGTATATAACAATGCTGCAGTTAGATATCTATAGCATAGGTGTTAATTAGGATGATAAGGAATTATATAGAAATGAGCTTCACACAAACAATTGGGAAGGGAGGGAGAGATACTTGATCCTTGTGGTCATGGGTTCGACTCCTGATCCCTCCAGGTTTTACCGGTTCGCTGTCGCCGTGCCTTCGGGCGGGTATGCGGGCCGGTTATCCCTGGAACAGGAGACGGGTGGGCTAGAGGGCTCCGTGCGTACGGATTGGGCTGCTACAAGATATGTCTTGTGGGCTACCTTTAGCCAATGGGGCCACGTACGGAGTACCCGACAATACTTTAGTTGGTCGTTAAAAAAAAAAAAAAAAAAAACATTTTTTTTTGTCTATCACTATAACCTTTTAGACTTCCAATAATACTTTTTTTTTTCCAAAATATAAAAGGGCTAGTGTTGCACAAATTTTATGTCGGTAAAAACTATTTTGTAGTTAAGTATACATACTACCCTTAGCAACATGCAATTTTTGCCACAAAAATCACATCAAATTAGATGTCACGAAAAGCTGTGTATCATAGTTTTTTTTATTGATTAAAAACACTATTTATTTACAATTATAACTTAAGATTAAAACTGTAAAATGTAAAGATCAAAATATCATTACTTTAATTAAAAGTTTGATCGTCATCCAAATGTTTGCAAACAAATGTATAACAGTGGGTCGGGCATGATTATGGGAAAACTAGTTTTTTTACTACCTGGTTTTGGGTTTTTTTTATTGTTAGGGTTTAATTTCAACTTTATAAAAGCTCTAGGAGGTGGTGATAGTGAAAACGGGGGTTGATAGAAGGTAAGCGGGCAATAAGCTACGCCACTAACTCTTTCAAAATAGCAAATTCTTTTAAAAACTACATTCTGCCAATCATTCTTATACACTACTATGAAACACCAACCAAATCCCACATAGAAACAATCAAAGAGGTGTCTGTCAGCCTACAAATTACATATGTTACTTTCAACCTATGAACATACCATGGGAACTTCTAAAAAGAAACCAAATCAAGTGAATTTATATTTCAAACCTTAAACCAAAGTGGTCATAAATCTATGCAATATTGTGTTTCTGGAAAGCTTATAGGAAGTTGCAATAGAGATTGCTGGTAACCGTTAAGTACCCGATTCTTCTCTTCCATAATCGCATTGCGAACGTGGTTATCATCGAGGCATGATGCTTGTAAAAACTGGACAAGTGATGCAAATATCTCATGCCTAGTTACATGTCGCTTCGCCTGTAAAATATTTTGATATTAGTAATTTGTTTCTAAATGCATATCCGTACACACCCTGAATGAATATTTTACCTCAGCTTCGACTATAAAACGCGCCCATATCTTATCGCGTGTTTCCATCACTCCTTTCAAGATTATCACACCAAATCCCTTGATTATGTCAACCATCTCAAGAAAGAACCCGCGGTCTTCACACAGCATCTGAACAAGATTCACATATAAATGGTTAATATTATATTCATGCATATCCAACATATAATGTCAGGTTAATTACAACACATATGACCTTTAGTTTTTACCTCTATAAGCATTTGTCCAGGGATGCTAAGGTCCTCAACTATTAGCGGACAAGACATCGTTTGGTTCCCTACTTCATAAGCCCATGTCGCGTCATTGGAGTATGGATCATTGTCTTTGTTTTTCTGAAATTATTTTGAAAAACAATATTAGCAATGTTTGATTTTTCTTAAGTAATAAAATATATTATTACAAAGAACAATATTGTTACAATAATGATCTAAATTTGAATAAAGCGATTTATATGGCGGTGTACATTATCAGTAGCTGATATGCAACTTTTAACCTGTTTGACCGGATTCACCCGTTCCCCATTCATACAGAAATGAGTTGACATTGTCACAAAAGAAAGACTCTGCGTACCTTTGGTTCGTCTGCCTGTTTAAGTCTGTCAGCATGTTTTGTTACACTTTGCAAGAAAACCATGTGTTTGACAGTTCGATCCAATAAAGAGTCGATACTCATCTGTGAAAAGCATAAATTTTAAGAAACAATTATATGATTACTTTCATATAAAAGTGTTAAAAAAGTTTTTAACTTTAATCTTGAATTACATGCCTTGTTACCATTGGGAATAAGTTCCCTCAACTCAGCCATACGGTCCAAGATTTGCTGGCGGTCTTTAGGCCGTGGTCGAGTCCCTGGTTTGGCCTTTTTCTTGGCGGCTTTTGATGGTTCTGCTCGGTTCTTAGCTTGTGAACTCGTGCTCAAACTGTTCATGCCATAACCATTAGCCATACACATACCAGGCTCGGATTTATGCAAAACAGTCTGTAATGTACTCATTTTGTAACATTACGCATTTAATACTTGTACGTTACGCACCGACATTTAATAAAACGTCAAGTTTTCATAATTATCCTCGCATTTATTATTTTTGTCGCTTTTATGGAACCCTAATGATATATATATTATTATATGTGTGTGTGTGGTTATAATTATTTCAAAAAAATAAACTGCCTTGGCCGGGACTCGAACCCGCGCCAAAGGCCGGTTCAAACTAACACACTCATGGGCACAACCAACTGGGCTAGCCAGTTTCTTGTTATGAACCCGGACTCGTTTTAATTATATACGCGCGTTTAAAATCCTCACAGTTGACTAGAAAAGTCAACTGTGGGATTCCTTGTTGTGCAATCCATTCTATTAACGCGTAATCAAGCCATATTTGGTATCTTCGTGTATAATCCGGCCCAATCCAACTTAACTGAACAACAATTACACGGCAATCGTGCCCTAATAATCTAATTGGCCGCGTTATTTTATAAGGAAAGTCAACCTATCTAATTAACCCTAACCCTAATCCATTAGTATAAATTGAGGCCTTCTGGACCTTGACAACTCGCTCATACCCCTCCCTCAATCTCTATTTCTCACTTATACTGCTCTGTTCGTTGTTAATTGCTCGTGGTTGACTTTCTCTTTGACCCGATCACAAACATCAATCAAGCACTGTGAGTTCAATTTTATTGGTGGGGTTTAGTCATCGGCATTCAAGCAACTATAGCCCTAACATTAATCGGGCTATAGTTGCCTGAATCAATCAATTGTAAAGCTAGGGTTCTTCGTTTACGAATTTGGGGATAAAGCTTTTATTTCAACGCGTATATAATAATTATGTATCCAGATCCATCACAACCACCGGCCTAGGCCAAGTGGTTGTGACTCTGGTCCTTATCCGAGGTCACCCGGGTTCGAGTCCGGCTCTGACCGGTTTTTGCATTCTTTTTCCTTTCTTTTCTTTTTAAACCATATAATTAATTGTATATATATATATTAATCCTTTAATCTTTTAAATTCTTTTTAAAATACCTAAACTATTTTATAAATCCTAAAAAAATTAATATTACTTAATCTGATATAAAAGATTTATTTACAACTTTTATTTTTCAGAAATTCTTTTATTTAATATTTATAATAATTAAATCATTTTTATACTATTATAATTATAAAAATCCATTATTATATCAAAACAATTTATTTAAATTCTCCAAAAATTATCCTAACTTTTTATAAAGTTAAACTTTACTGGAATAATTTTTAATTCAGTAAAATCATTTATTAATTATTTTTAATCAATTTTTGTAAGATTTAATCATATTTAATTCATAATAAATCCAATTTTCATCATTTTTGCACCAAAATTTTATACAAATTATTTTTAATCATTTAGAACAGAATTATGATTTTTAAAAATAGATTTCTTTAATTTTAGTATTTTTGGATATTAAAGTTAATAATTGGCTATTCTTAAATAAATAGATTTAAAAATCTATTTTAAATGAAATAATTTTATAAAAATTATTTTATTGCTTCAAACACTTTAATGTGCACACTCAAAATTCAAACTTTATAAAAAGACTATTTTTCATTTATTATCCAATTTTCTTTATTTAATTAACATTTTTAAATTAAATTTAACAATTGATTATCCCCAAATCGAAACCCTAGAATGCACATATTAGTTACATAGACTTAGACTTATTATATATATTACCTCATTATAGGGTAATATTTGGAATCACTTTGGGCAACACAATTATCATATCTTTTCAACGAATTAACATTTGCTAAGGTGAGTTTACATAGCCCCTTTTATCACCACTTCTGGGGTGAAACATGTTATAACACTTTTCATTGCAATTCAATCATCAATGTGTTTATGTGTTTTCTATGTTGCATATTGTCTTGAGCATGATTAGAGTAAGCACATTCTAGCATAATCATTAACATTGATCAGCCGACGGTATACATTGATAGATCTATTGGACTGACAATCCCACCCGGATACGTGCCTCCTACAAAGGTTACGTGGGTGTTTGTTATCGCATAACATTATTCATTGGGACCATAAGTGTATGGTATGTATTATTTTATAACAGTCAGCAGGGTTGATTATGCACTCGATTTATTTCTAATATGTTTCTCACATATGGGCTAGATTAACATGACACATGAATTGCATAACATTTTATCCATTTTATCATCAAAAACCTATGTAATTCTCACCAACTTATGTTGACCCAAAATACTTTCAAAATTAACATGTTTCAGGTAACAATGAAGCTGAGGCTTGAGATAGCATGAGGATTTATCTTGAAGTTATTTGAAGTTTTTGAAGTTATTGTTTGATGTTATGTATTTGAATTCTTAGACATTATTTCACATTTTGGATATTATGTTTGAATAAATTATTTAAAATTTATATTATACCATGTGCTACTGAAAACAATCATCAATACGTGGCACCCCGATGTTTCCGCCATCGGTTGGGGTGTTACAGATTGGTATCAGAGCCTTGGTTATAGGGAATTAGGTTATTAGAAATAATCTAGACTATAACCTTAGGGACTAAAACAGTACTTGCTTCTCCTACTTGTAACCCTAATTGCTTCCCTAATCCTATCCTTATCCTATGCCTTAAACCTACATGTGACTACTCCTAATTGTCTGCTGCAATCCTGATCCACCATTAGATTAATAGGACAAAATCCTCAGGTTTAACCTGAACCCCCTTGAGATCTCGTCGAAGTTCTAGATTTTAATAACGAACACGTGCAATCTGGAAGGGTGAACGCCTGTATTCTGAGTCTTCTGTCTAGGCTGGCATTGCGCATATATCCCAATCAGACGAGGGACCCGGATGCCTACCTGGGAATTCTCGGGATGAGTGTTCACTTATAGGCTAAAGCATGTCTTCATATGTTATTAGAATTTAGAATCTTTGATAAGTCAACGTTTTCGTTTATTCGTTTTAATTAATGAATAAATGATTACATTCCTTATATGAACTCTCATTCATTTCATTGTGTCTATTACAGATCATGCCTCCTCGTCGCAGCACTCGCAACAGCAATGGTGAGAACCCCGCAGAAGGTAGTGATAACCATAACCACAACCATGACCAAGTTCCTAACCACAACAACAATGGGGTCGATGCTCAACTGGCTGCGATCATTTCTCAACAAATGGCGCAGCAAATCGCAACTCTGGTTCCCAACTTGCTTGCTCAGGTCATCCAATTGAATGGGAATGGTCACAACAACGGGAACGGGAATGGCAATGGTAATGGCAATGGCAATGGACCCCAAGCTTGCACCCTCAAGCATTTCAACTCTTGTAACCCTCCAAAGTTCAGCGGTGAAGAAGGAGCAACTGGACTTCTCCAATGGTTTGAGGGTATTGAAAATACCTTCATCAACAGTGAATGCCCCAATAATTTCAAGGTTCGTTACGCCATGAGTGTTCTCCATAAACGAGCACTCACATGGTGGAATGAAGAAAAGCGTACTCGTGGGGCCGAAGTTGCTCTTGCTATGACTTGGGACCAGGTCAAAGAGATCATGAAGGAGGAGTTCTGTCCTCGAAATGAAGTTAAAAAGCTTGAGGATGAGTTTCACACCTTGGCTCAAGATAGTGGGGAAAATCTTGCCTACAACACCCGCTTTCATGAGCTTAGCTTACTGTTGCCACACAAGGTTACTCCTCTGCCGGTAGCCATCGAGAAGTACATCGGTGGTCTGCCCATGCAAATCCAGGACACTGTTTGGGGTAGAAATCCTGCAACTCTGGAAGAGGCCAAACGTCTAGCGGCCACTCTTACTGATAATCATGTGAAGAATGGTACTCTGGTTCGCAAGGGCTCTAAGAAGACTGTTGCCAAAGATACTCCACAGCCTGCAATTGAAGTCAAGCCTGAGACCTCAAGCAACAAGAAGCGCAAGGCTAGAAACTATATGGTTGCTGCTACTCCACCTGCTGCCCAAAACCCAGCCAAGAAACCATACACCGGACCTCACCCTCTGTGCAACACTTGCAAGTATCACCATCCCACACAGGTGCCATGTCGATTCTGTACTAAGTGTCAACGATATGGTCACCTGGTGAACGTCTGCCGATCTCCTGCTGCCCAAGACAACAACAACCCAGCTCCCAACCAAAACCAACAAAACAACAGGCCTACTCGTGGTCAATGCTACGAGTGTGGTAACCCTAATCACTACATCAACAACTGCCCTAACCGTAACCGTAACCAAAACCAGAACCAGACCCAAAACCAAAACCAGAACCGCAATCAGAACCAAGGTGCTCGAGGTCGCGCCTACAATCTCAACGCTAATCAGGCCCGTGACAACAATGAAGTGGTGAATGGTACGTTTCTCATTAATAATCACTATGCATCCATATTATTTGATTCAGGAGCTGATAAGTCATTCGTGTCACTGAAGTTTGAACCTTTACTTAACTTACCCCACACTAATCTAGAAGACCCTTTTGTGGTAGAGGTAGCTAACGGGAAGTCTATTTCGATCGGTTCTATTATTCGTAACTGCTTGTTGAATCTCGATGATCATACCTTCCCTATCGATCTTATTCCCATGCATCTTGGTAGTTTTGATGTCATAGTAGGCATGGACTGGTTGTCAACTCATCGTGCCGAAATTCTGTGCTTCGAGAAAGTCATACGCATTCCTCTCGAATCTGGTGAGATTTTGAAGATCTATGGTGAGAAACCCTGTGGTGAGCTTAAGCTTATGTCTTGTACTACTGCCCAAAAGTACTTACGAAAGGGGTATACAGCCTTCTTAGCTAACGTGATAGAGAAGAAGGACAAAGGCAAGAGTATCCAAGACATTCCTATTATTCGTGACTATCCTGAAGTTTTTCCAGAGGATTTACCTGGTTTGCCTCCTGCTCGACAAGTGGAGTTTCGTATTGATCTTGTTCCTGGTGCTAATCCTATTGCTAAAGCTCCTTATCGTCTTGCACCCTCTGAGATGCAAGAACTTGCTAGTCAATTACAGGAACTTTCTGATAAAGGGTTCATTCGCCCTAGTTCTTCTCCATGGGGAGCCCCTGTCTTATTCGTTAAAAAGAAGGATGGTTCTCTTCGGATGTGTATTGACTACCGTGAACTCAACAAACTCACCATCAAGAATCGTTATCCACTTCCTAGGATTGACGATCTCTTCGATCAACTTCAAGGAGCAACCCACTTCTCGAAGATTGATCTCCGTTCTGGTTATCATCAGCTTAGAGTCCACGATGAAGATATTCCCAAGACAGCTTTTCGCACTCGCTACGGTCACTATGAATTCATGGTTATGCCTTTCGGTTTGACCAACGCTCCCGCGGTATTTATGGATCTGATGAATCGGGTTTGTAGACCCTATCTCGACAAATTCGTGATCGTTTTCATCGATGATATTTTGATTTACTCTAAGTCAAAATCCGATCACGAGCAACATCTTCACTCTATCTTGAGTCTCCTAAAGAAAGAACAACTGTACGCCAAGTTCTCAAAATGTGAATTTTGGCTTAAGGAAGTTCAATTTTTGGGACATGTCATTGATATGAACGGAATTCATGTTGATCCTGCAAAGATCGAAGCTGTGAAGAATTGGAGTGTTCCTACCACTCCAACAGAAGTCCGTTCTTTTCTTGGGTTGGCTGGTTATTATCGTCGGTTCATCGCCAATTTCTCCAAGATCGCTGTTCCTCTCACTACCTTAACTCACAAGGGTAAACCCTATGAGTGGGGACCGAAGCAAGAGGAAGCATTTGAAACTCTTAAGCTGAAACTTTGTGAAGCTCCTGTCTTATCTCTACCTGATGGTAATGATGATTTCGTGGTCTACTGTGATGCATCAAACCAAGGTCTCGGTTGTGTTCTCATGCAACGAGGAAAGGTTATTGCTTATGCGTCTCGACAACTCAAGATTCACGAGAAAAATTATACCACCCATGATCTCGAATTGGGTGCTGTTGTCTTTGCACTCAAGATTTGGAGACATTATCTCTATGGGACCAAATGTGTGGTGTTCACGGACCACAAAAGTCTCCAACATGTCTTCGACCAAAAGAATCTTAACATGAGGCAACGACGTTGGGTTGAATTACTTAACGACTATGATTGCGAAATTCGCTACCATCCTGGCAAGGCGAATGTTGTGGCTGACGCACTTAGTCGTAAAGAGCGTGTCAAACTCCAATGTGCTAGAGTTCGTACCGATCTCCAAGACCGTATTCTCCAGGCTCAACACACCTCAGTCACCCAAGGTAACATGTACGATGAAATGTCTTGTGGTGCTGAGACTCAACTTGAAACCAAACCCGATGGTCTCCTTTATTTTCTTAATCGACTGTGGATTCCCGACCGTGATGATCTTCGTACTTTTCTCATGAACGAGGCTCATAAGTCTCGTTATTCTATTCATCCTGGAGCTGACAAGATGTACCAAGATCTTCGTTATTCTTATTGGTGGCCTGGTATGAAGAAAGACATTGCTCTTTTCGTTGCAAAATGCCTCACTTGTTCCAAGGTTAAGGCTGAACATCAACGACCATCTGGTATGCTTGAACAACCAGAGATTCCTGTCTGGAAATGGGAGAGCATAGCTATGGATTTCATCACCAAACTCCCTCGCACACCCAAAGGTTTTGACAGTATTTGGGTAATCGTCGATCGTTTGACCAAGTCAGCTCACTTTCTACCTATTCGTGAGAAGTATTCTGTGGAAAGGTTGGCAAGGATGTACGTAAGTGAAATCGTATGTCGTCACGGTATACCTTTGGACATTATTTCTGATCGCGATGGTCGTTTCACCTCTCACTTTTGGGAATCTCTACAAAAAGCTTTGGGTACTAAGTTGAACCTGAGCACTGCTTATCACCCTCAAACGGATGGTCAGACTGAACGAACCATCCAGACACTTGAGGACATGCTCAGGGCGTGTGTCATCGATTTTGGTGGCGCATGGGATTCTCATCTTCCTTTGGTTGAGTTTTCATACAACAACAGTTATCACGCCAGCATTAACATGGCTCCTTTTGAGGCACTCTATGGTCGGAAATGTCGTTCTCCTGTCTGTTGGACCGAGGTTGGTGAAGCTCGTATTACTGGACCCGAACTAATCCAGGAAACCACAGACAAAATCCAGCTTATTCAGGATAATCTTCTCAAGGCTCGAAGTCGCCAAAAGAGTTATGCTGATAAACGTCGTAAGCCCTTGGAATTTCAAGTTGGGGACCTTGTGCTACTTAAGGTATCCCCTTGGAAAGGAGTTATTCGTTTCGGTAGAAAGGGAAAACTAGCTCCTCGATACGTAGGCCCCTTCAAAATTCTTGACAGAGTTGGAAAAGTGGCTTACAAGCTTGATCTTCCACCTGAGCTAAGCAATGTTCATCCGACCTTCCATGTTTCGAATCTCAAGAAATGCTTAGCAGACGAGAACCTTCATGTTCCTCTTGAGGATGTGCAAATCGATGAAAGCATGCACATTATCGAGAAACCCGTCGAGATTGTTGACACTGGAGTCAAGAAACTCAAGCGCAGTCGTATTCCGATCGTTAAGGTTCGTTGGGAATCTAAACGAGGCCCAGAGTTCACTTGGGAGCGTAAAGACCAGATGAAGTCGAAGTATCCGCATCTTTTTCCACCAGACTCTCCAACTCCAACTTCGGGACGAAGTTCCTAAAAGTAGGGGAGACTGTAACATTACGCATTTAATACTTGTACGTTACGCACCGACATTTAATAAAACGTCAAGTTTTCATAATTATCCTCGCATTTATTATTTTTGTCGCTTTTATGGAACCCTAATGATATATATATTATTATATGTGTGTGTGTGGTTATAATTATTTCAAAAAAATAAACTGCCTTGGCCGGGACTCGAACCCGCGCCAAAGGCCGGTTCAAACTAACACACTCATGGGCACAACCAACTGGGCTAGCCAGTTTCTTGTTATGAACCCGGACTCGTTTTAATTATATACGCGCGTTTAAAATCCTCACAGTTGACTAGAAAAGTCAACTGTGGGATTCCTTGTTGTGCAATCCATTCTATTAACGCGTAATCAAGCCATATTTGGTATCTTCGTGTATAATCCGGCCCAATCCAACTTAACTGAACAACAATTACACGGCAATCGTGCCCTAATAATCTAATTGGCCGCGTTATTTTATAAGGAAAGTCAACCTATCTAATTAACCCTAACCCTAATCCATTAGTATAAATTGAGGCCTTCTGGACCTTGACAACTCGCTCATACCCCTCCCTCAATCTCTATTTCTCACTTATACTGCTCTGTTCGTTGTTAATTGCTCGTGGTTGACTTTCTCTTTGACCCGATCACAAACATCAATCAAGCACTGTGAGTTCAATTTTATTGGTGGGGTTTAGTCATCGGCATTCAAGCAACTATAGCCCTAACATTAATCGGGCTATAGTTGCCTGAATCAATCAATTGTAAAGCTAGGGTTCTTCGTTTACGAATTTGGGGATAAAGCTTTTATTTCAACGCGTATATAATAATTATGTATCCAGATCCATCACAACCACCGGCCTAGGCCAAGTGGTTGTGACTCTGGTCCTTATCCGAGGTCACCCGGGTTCGAGTCCGGCTCTGACCGGTTTTTGCATTCTTTTTCCTTTCTTTTCTTTTTAAACCATATAATTAATTGTATATATATATATTAATCCTTTAATCTTTTAAATTCTTTTTAAAATACCTAAACTATTTTATAAATCCTAAAAAAATTAATATTACTTAATCTGATATAAAAGATTTATTTACAACTTTTATTTTTCAGAAATTCTTTTATTTAATATTTATAATAATTAAATCATTTTTATACTATTATAATTATAAAAATCCATTATTATATCAAAACAATTTATTTAAATTCTCCAAAAATTATCCTAACTTTTTATAAAGTTAAACTTTACTGGAATAATTTTTAATTCAGTAAAATCATTTATTAATTATTTTTAATCAATTTTTGTAAGATTTAATCATATTTAATTCATAATAAATCCAATTTTCATCATTTTTGCACCAAAATTTTATACAAATTATTTTTAATCATTTAGAACAGAATTATGATTTTTAAAAATAGATTTCTTTAATTTTAGTATTTTTGGATATTAAAGTTAATAATTGGCTATTCTTAAATAAATAGATTTAAAAATCTATTTTAAATGAAATAATTTTATAAAAATTATTTTATTGCTTCAAACACTTTAATGTGCACACTCAAAATTCAAACTTTATAAAAAGACTATTTTTCATTTATTATCCAATTTTCTTTATTTAATTAACATTTTTAAATTAAATTTAACAATTGATTATCCCCAAATCGAAACCCTAGAATGCACATATTAGTTACATAGACTTAGACTTATTATATATATTACCTCATTATAGGGTAATATTTGGAATCACTTTGGGCAACACAATTATCATATCTTTTCAACGAATTAACATTTGCTAAGGTGAGTTTACATAGCCCCTTTTATCACCACTTCTGGGGTGAAACATGTTATAACACTTTTCATTGCAATTCAATCATCAATGTGTTTATGTGTTTTCTATGTTGCATATTGTCTTGAGCATGATTAGAGTAAGCACATTCTAGCATAATCATTAACATTGATCAGCCGACGGTATACATTGATAGATCTATTGGACTGACAATCCCACCCGGATACGTGCCTCCTACAAAGGTTACGTGGGTGTTTGTTATCGCATAACATTATTCATTGGGACCATAAGTGTATGGTATGTATTATTTTATAACAGTCAGCAGGGTTGATTATGCACTCGATTTATTTCTAATATGTTTCTCACATATGGGCTAGATTAACATGACACATGAATTGCATAACATTTTATCCATTTTATCATCAAAAACCTATGTAATTCTCACCAACTTATGTTGACCCAAAATACTTTCAAAATTAACATGTTTCAGGTAACAATGAAGCTGAGGCTTGAGATAGCATGAGGATTTATCTTGAAGTTATTTGAAGTTTTTGAAGTTATTGTTTGATGTTATGTATTTGAATTCTTAGACATTATTTCACATTTTGGATATTATGTTTGAATAAATTATTTAAAATTTATATTATACCATGTGCTACTGAAAACAATCATCAATACGTGGCACCCCGATGTTTCCGCCATCGGTTGGGGTGTTACACATTTCCCATATAGAATTCCCTGCTTTCCTTCTTTTAGCGGTTGTAGACGCAGCATGTGAAGTACCAGAATTACCCTCCAAAAGCTCATCAATCCTAAGTTTCGAGAGCAACCCTTTTGTTGACTTTTGATGATGAAAGTTAAGTTGACTTTCATCAACCATAGGCATCAAGTTCCGTCCTTTTTCTTCCGAATTCATGGAAAGAGGCTCTTGTATTTGACCAGGAGAGGGTGGAATCCACTGGGAAATATCGAAATCATCCGGGATTCCAAAATCTGGGAGTGAGTCAAACAAACCATGACTGTTGGATTGAGTAGGAAACGAGTTCCATGACTCTAGACCTCCGGATTCAGATGCAAGCGATTCATTAAACGAAACTAAACTACAGTTATTAATACCACTGCTGCATTGAGTAAAAATATTATTTGACTGTAACATATTATCCGGCCGATTATGATCAAGCAATATGGGCTGAGAACTTGAGCTCAAAGAGTAGGGCTCTACTGGACAAGCCGAAGAACACGTGGGTCCCACTGGATCGGCATCTTCAAACATTCTTTTCGTCTGATTCACGAATTCAGCCGTCTCCATAATCTGAATGATCATAAGCAACTCAATAAATTTACATATGTAACACTTATTATAACATTCTGCCCCTCATACCAACCATGTCACAATTATTAAATCCATTTTTTTTTTCTAGCAATTTGGAGCCTTAAACCATAAAACTATATTTGATTTGTACCATTTCAGGATATTGTTAATATAATTGAAGCATATGATTGTTTGCAAAGTCATGCAACTAACCTTCTTAGTGGACCCAAATTGTACCACTCCTTGTGGTTCCACAGGGATAGCTGCAATTGTCTGCAATAATGGACCAGAATTATTACCAAGTGCGACGGGTACCAGCCTAGTTCCTTCGATGGTACCACCGAAAACACACGCATTTCATAGGATTAAACAAAAAACAATACCTTTATACCGCATGAAATTTGGCAATCAAATTCAGAATCATCCTGCAAAGTAAATAATAAAATTTTTTTTAAACATTACAGTAACCATAAACATTTTCATTTAATCATATAAGGGGTATAGAAAACTATAAGAAATATAACTAGTTCATACCAAAAACATATCGCAGATCAAATTCGAAGAACTTTGTCGTCTGTTATGGTCTTCCAAGCACATCCATTGGTGATTCTTGGTAAAAGCAACTTGTCCAATGATTCTTGAATTTTTTTCAAGAAAATAATTTTAGTATTACTAGAACTGAAACTAAATTAATGGGAATTATTATTATTATTATTATTCAGTCAAGTGTAAATCAGCACATACCCTCCTCCTATCATATGAACTTGTGGACACAAACTTTCAATCAAACTCCTTATTTCCTCATTAAAATAGGCATCTTGCATAGTCAAGAATCTACAACAAGCAGGTAACATTCAAAGATCAGGTTATAATCTCAAAAGTACCAAAAAAACCAGACTCTTTGGTCACTTATAATTAAAGAAAAAAAAAACTTAATATTTTTACTCGGTTAACTACGTACAATATATACGATCATTAAATAAAAGGACAAATTTACAGTAGGATGACAGGTAGACGAGCAACATGCTGCGTCGCAACCCCTTCTGAATAGCAAAACCTATCCCTAGGGGTCAAGAAAATGTTATGTACAACCCGCTGCACTCTGTCAAGGAACCTAATAGCTTCGGGGGCTAAAGAACCAAAAGTATGGGAGGCAAAAGGGACGGAAGCAAAGAACAATTTGGATATTATTATTCATGACATAATTGATGCATTAATATTTAAGAGGTCTCACATTGCATTTTGCTGATCAAAACTCCAAAAAACACCATAAGACCATCCATAAGAACAACAAAGATTCTTGAGCACATTATTAATGACTGAATCCTTCCGCATTGTTCCCATTTTATAAAGAAATTCAAGAATATTATTCCAAAAAACTGCTTTTTAGTTTTTAGCCACTCTCTTCTATCTCTGAGCACAAATTCTGCAAAAAATGAACAAAATGTATTCTTTTTGTTCCAAGAATCAGGGAATGTAAAACTTACAAAACCCCACTTGCAATAAGTGCTTTGGAAAAGAATTTTTGATGAGGTTTAATGTGAAGGAACAAGAAAGCAAATGTGTGCTTTTGTGTTTGTGATGTATTGTTATTGTTTTAACTGCCAAGAAACAGTACTTCAGGGTGATGTAGTGTTTTGAGAGTTTGGAGGTTGCATGGTAAAAAAGTAATATGTTTTATTACACTAAAAATAAAGAAAAAGGAAAAGGAAAAGAAAAAGGCTTCCAAGTGTGTGTAGAAAAAGCTGTAAAGTTGTCTGTAGCATGGCATGAGACAAAAAATGAAACCTTGAAAGGGGGATTGGATAGGCATGGCATTGGTTGCATTTGTCATGGATGATGATAAGGGTTTAGTTAGATGTCATGTCACATCAAGTTATACTTTTAGTTATTTAGTTATGAGATATGAAGTGAGGTACTAGAAGCAAAAATCTTACCCGGATGACACAAAACAATAACACTATAAGAGGTGTGGAGTGGGAGCAGTGGCGAAGCTTGGTTCTCAAATCGATAGGGTCGGACTCAATTTTTTTCGATTAGTAGTAGCCGGAAGATCAAATCGGTCGGGCCCTTAAAAGCTACGCCTCTGAGTGGGAGGGGTTGTGAAGCTCCTCCATAGTCCATGCCATCAACACCGCCCCCTATGTGGCGTGGAAGCGACGTGACCCTTGCGCTATGTTCCAGAATTTCATTAAAGGATGGAAGAGAAAGGATTGGGAAGGAAGTGAGGAAAAAATGTGTTCTAGAGTTTTTTTTAGGAGAGAAAGAGAGGGAATAGGAGGGATAATAAAGAGGTTTTTAGGGTGATTCTCAATCTTTCCAATTTGGAAGGAATTGGAGGGGAAGGAAGAGGAGGGAGATCCTTTCTCTTCCATCCTTTAATGAAACTCTGGAACAGAGTGCAAACTTGAAGATTTCCACCGACATGGAGGCAAAAGGTAAGGGTGAGATGGATGGTTGTGAATGGTTGTGGTTGGTTATTTGATTAAAAAAAGTTGAAAAAACTAAAAACGCCCCCTCCTCCACGCCCCACTACCTCGTGGTTTTTTGGGGGCTTGAAGGGAAAATCCTCACCTGCTAACATGGCTACCATATGTTACCTCATATCCCCTTCACCCCATGAGGGCCATGACCAAGCCTAAAAGACAACCACCTTATTTTAACCAAATCCAACCTAAAGTAATCATTTCGTATTCATGAAATGAAAAGTTAATCTTATAATTAAATTTTTTTAATGATGTAAAATAAATAGTTTTTAAAAAAATAAAAGGATATAAGTAAATACGTTTAGTACGTGAAAATAAGATAGAAACATGAAAAACATGTTTGACATAAACGTCATGTATAATGTTTGTAAATTTAAAGACGTTTAGATAATATGTAAACATAAAGTAGATATGTAATCTTTTTTACATATTTTATGTTATTGAAAGTAAAACTTCGTCTGATGTACACATTATACCTGAAATATGGTTTTCATGATTTTTCTCTAGAAAGTGGCATGGATTAATACGTGTATACACGTTTGTCTGTTGTATCATATGAAAATTAAAAGGCATATAAGCTTATGTATAAAATATATTGGATAAAAACGAAGGTTAGATGTTGTTTGTTTTTTCTCTAAGAAAAGGTCTGCAGTCTGCGGATCACATTTGCAAACATCTGCAGGAGAAGAGATGAACCAATGGTCTGCAGTCTGCAAGAAGAAGACTGTTTGTTTGTTAATGTCTGCAGGCTGCTGAAATAAACTGAAATTTAAATAAACTGATTTTTTACAGCAGTCTAGTGGTAGACGGTGGTGGTGGTGGTGGTGGTGGGCCGTGGTGGTGGTGGACGGTGGTGGTGGACGGTGGTGGTGGTGGTGGATGGTGGTGGTGGTGGATGGTGGTGGACGATGGTGGTGGTGGACGGTGGTAGGTGGTGGACGGTGGTAGTTGGTGGACGGTGGTAGGTGGTGGACCGTGGTGGTGGACGGTGGTGGTGGTGGTATACCGTGGTGGTAGTGGTAGACCGTGGTGGTGGGTGGTGGTGGTGGCGGTGGGTGGTGGTGGTGGTGGACGGTGGTGGTGGTGGGTGATCGGTGTCGAAGGACCGGTCAAAAATAAGAGTTTTAGAAAAGACCAACTACCTTACTAGTTAGGGTAAGTCGGGTGTCGAATCACGAGAAGTATTGTGGAAAGTGTTATTTTTTAACAACTAAATTAAACAAGACGGAAATGTAAATTGATTGGTTGATTGCTGATTAATTTGCAAATAATAAAAACGACTTTAAAGAAAAAGATTTGTAAACAATATAAGAAATGGTGACATCTCCAGGATCCCGGTTAATTACTATTGCCAAGGTTAATATAATTTACCAATTGAAATCACATAGACATGATATGTGGATTAATATGATTGATAAAGAAGGTTGATTAATGACTTTGTGACAGCCGATAACTAGACCGTGACTGTTGACTCGGTTGATTATCATCTAACAATATCTTAATGACTCGCAATATTGAAAGACATAACTTGTAAGTATTCAATGACCCTCGATAAGAAACCGTGTTGGTTGATGAAATCCAAAACAAGCATATCATTCAAATAGCGTTCAACATCAATATTAAATAAACCACAACCGAAATCGAAAGTTTAAACATTCTAATCTCAAATCAATTGTTCGACAAACATAAAACCTTGCTATCGTAACTAACCATTCATCCGGAGAGGTTCACGGGTGGTTTAACCACTCATCTTGGTACACCACATATCCATAGATCTATAAATGCTTAGAATCATAATAATTCCTCAAATTCCAAGAAGATGAATCGTGTGTGTGTGTGTGTGTGTATATATATATATAGGAAAAAGATCAATTAGGAACCAAGGTACTAGTTAGGAACTTAGGAACCAATCTGAGCCATTCATCTTTTAATCTTGATCTAAGGGTAGGATGGTAATTGAACAATTATGTTTTATATTTTAATTTAAAAAAAAGTTATAAAATCCCCCATCTCTTTCTCTCAGCCATTCTCACACCACTCTTCTCTCATATACTCTCTCTCTAAAAAAACCCCAATTCCAAACCCTAACCACCGTCTCCTTCCTTCGATCACCGACTCCGAAGAACTCACCATCGAGGAACGCAACCTCCTGAGTTCCACTCTAAAATAATCTTGCCTTCTGTTCTTTCAAATCCTCCCTCCCTGTTGTTGATGTCCTCTTTGAATTATAATCGCTGCTCCTCTCAATAATAATATTAATATTGGCTCACCATCGTTACAATGATCCACCAAAACCACCACCGTGATTTTATTAACATCTGTTGCTGCGCAATGTAAGAAACATAATTGAATTTTTGTTACCTCAAATGATGACTATATAGTAGATTAGTAACATAATTACTTGAATAATTACTTTTGTAGGTTCCTGATCTGGTGCTGCTCCTCCATGAAAATGCATCTTCTACTTGCCAAAACACAGAAAAGGGCTTCACACGTTGAATATATATACCCACTTGGGTTGAAGTAGGGTTTTTTTTTTTTTTTTTTACCTTTTTAATCGTGGATAGTTATTATATTGTGGTAGTGGGCAATTATTTCGGGATATTTCACGTGTGTACGAGATGAAGCCGTGGCTCCGTCGTGCGCCGCCGTACACGGTGGTCTGGAACCCACCGGTTCCTTCCTTCTCTGGTAATATAATTAAACATAATATACACTGATGTATATATGTTGAATTTGATGGTACTATAGAATGTTTTTGTATCACTAATTGGACTTTACACTGATGTATAATTGTTGAAATATGAATATACACTGACGTATATTTGTTGAATATTATGGTACAGTACAATCTTTTTGTAGTACTAATTGGACTATACACTGATGTATAATTGTTGGAATATGAATATACACTGACGTATAGTTGTTTAATGTTATCGTACAGTATAATGTTTTTTTTAGCAATGATTGGACTATACACCGATGTATAATTGTTTGAATATGACAATACTAAACACTGTTCTATAGCATCAATTTTATTGGGGTCTGATGTATATGCTAAACAACCTTTTTCTTTGTTTCAGGTTACTCTTGATAAGACCAACCTATCAGTTTCGTGTGAGTGCATGGAATATGAATATACACTGACGTATGGAATATGAATATATACTGACGTATAGTTGTTTAATGTTATCGTACAGTATAATGTTTTTGTAGCAATGATTGGACTATACACTGATGTATAATTGTTGGAATATGAATATACACTGACGTATAGTTGTTTAATATTATCGTACAGTATAATGTTTAGTTGTGGTTTTTGTCAGTTACAATGTATACTAAATAACCTATTAATACTCACATACCAAAAGACAATATTACCCTTTGATTTAATTAAAAAGTTAATTAATGTTTAACATATTTACCATCATGCCATTGAAGATGGATGGATGAGATTGGTTCCTAAAGTTCCTAACTAAGGGTTGGTTCTCAATTGAACCCTACCCTATATATATATATATATATATATATAGGATCCGGATATTTTGAAAACTCTCCTGAGTTGCGAGAACTTGAGAACTCCCCTAACCCAATAATAATGCGACACATAAGCCACTTAACATTATTATAATGGAGGGCATTTTAGTCAAATAACACATCCCCTACCCTACCCCACCCCACCCACACCCCACCATACATGTTTAAATACCTTTCTCTCTCTAAAATAATCAGTCTCTCATCTCTCTCTCTCACTTCCTTTCTCTCTCTAAAACACACACACATACCCTCTCCCTCTCTCTTTATTTCTCTTTCTAAAAACACAAAAGAACAAGGGTTGAACAAAGAAGACGACGACAGGGGAGATGGTGACGGAAACAGATCTGACGATGGCTTTCAACGATGGCTCGATGATGAGTTTTTCAGAAAACAGACCTGGCGATGGTTTTTTCAGAAACAGAAACAGATGACGGTGGGTGGTCTGAAACAGATCGGGTGAAGGATGGGACGACGGGGGTGGATCTGATGGTGGTGTGGCCGGATCTGATGAGGGTTTTGGTGGTGGTGAACAGATCGACGATGAAACAGACCGGGGGGGGGGGGGGGGTGGAGGAGATGGCGGAGGACGGCGGTGGTGGTGGATCTGTGGTGGACGGCGACGGAGACGGCGGTGGAGGTATGTTATTTTTTTTTGAATTATTATTATTATTATTATTTATTAATATTTATGCATATTTTTCTGTTATTTATTATTATTATTATTATTATTATTATTATTATTATTATTATTATTATTGATGGTTCTTGGTGGTTCTTTCTGTTGCACGATTATGGCTCACTTCATTTTTTTTTTAATACACAAAGCAATAAGTTGCTTTGTTAGTCTTTCTGTTGCACAAAGCAATAAACACTGTATGTTCTTTTTTATTATTTCTGCTATTTATTATTATTATTATTATTTCTGTTATTATTGTTTTTTATTATTAGTATTATTGTTATTATTATTATTACATGGGTATTATTACATTTTTTATTATCAGTAATGATATTATTGTGAAAAGATAGGTTTTTTATGTTTTGAAAATTTTTAGGGTTTTTTTTTGTCAGGAGATGATGCGGGTGAAGAAGATGATGATTTTTGGTTTTTAAGGAGATGATGCTTTGAAGATGTTTGTAAGAAAACACTGGGGTAGTATGTTGTAAGGAAAACACTGGCGTAAATATTAGTTTTACACCAGTGTAAAATATGAATGTATAGTATGTTGTTAGAAAACACTGGTGTAAACATGAGTTACACTAGTGTAAATATGAATGTATAGACGTTTTGATGTAAGAAAACATTGGTGTAAACACCAGTTTACACCAGTGCAAATATGAATGTATAGTCGTTTGATGTAAGAAAACACTGGTGTAAATATGAATGTATAGTCATTTGGTTTTTACACTAGTGTATTTTTGTAGAAGTTTGTGTATGGCAGATTTACACTGGTGTAAATCATCATCATTATACGTTTTGTTTCGTTTCTTTTACACCAGTGTAATTGTTGTAAAAGTTTGTGTATGGCAGATTTACACTGGTGTAAAAAATTACACCCGTGTAAAAACGAGAGTGATACGACAGAATGTAAAATTTGATTTTTTGTTTTTAAAAAAGTAAATGAATTAAAAAAAATAGGTTAAAATATGTTTCTTTAATATTTTTTTGAATAAAATATTAATATGTTATTATATTATTTTTTTTTCTCTTTCATGGTATACTTTACTAAAATACCCTTATGGCTTTATTTTATTCAAAAAAGTAATAATAAAAAGCAAATACCAAGTCAAGACAAAAAATGTCACATCTTTTAATATCAACCCTTGGATCATCAAGATCAATGGCTCAAAAGAGTTCCTATGGTTCTCACAACTCACCTTGGTTTTCAAAGTATCCTAACCCTATATATATATATATATATATATATATATATATATATATATATATATATATATAGGGGGTGGTTAAAATAAAAACCCACTCAAAACGAGTAAACTCGGGAAACTCTGACTTCCCGAACTTTTTATCATCTGAAAAAATTAGGGTATGTAATATACATGTTTTTAAGAGTTTTGAGCCAAAAAAAACAAAAAAGCGCTGAGTGGATATTTTTAAAAAAAATAAATAAGTTTTTTGTGTTACATATGTAACATGTCTGTTTTTGTGTAACATACGTAACACAAAAAAAAACTTATTTATTTTTTTTTAAAATATCCACTCGGCGCTTTTTTGATTTTTTTGGCTCAAAACTCTTAAAATCATGTATATTACATACCCTAATTTTTTCAGATGATAAAAAGCTTGGGAAGTTAGAGTTTACCGAGTTTACTCGTTTTAGAGGGTTTCCGGTATCCCTTTCCCTTATATATATATATATATATATATATATATATATATATATATATATATATATATATATATATATATATATATATATATATTGTCTTGTGTCAATCCTAAATGAATGGATTATTATCACCTCCAATAAAAGACTTCACCTCAAAACAGTGATAATCCTCGTATGACAGCTCTGCTCCTCGAATTAGGTTGAAACTATCTTTTATATCCAAACAAAGAAACAACTTTCCTTATTTTGCTCAATTAGCGCAGTAAGCTACGGTAATTTAACAAGGCCTTACGGCCATCAACTTCTGTGATTCATGCTTGGCTGCTGCTGCTCGTCCTTGGTTCTTGTTCCTTCACGCCGTACTTTACGTTGGCTTCAAAGGATCTACAGCCAACAAGAACTGGCGTAAACTTCATTAACATTGACTTGCTTTATTTTTTTCTTTTATATTTCTTGATTCACTCACGAAAGCATTCACAATATTCTCAATCATTTTCATTATATTATTATTATTATTATTCAAGCCTCTGACTCGGGTGTTCTTGGCTTATCCAAAGTTCCTCTTCAACGCTCCAGCGTTCATGAACAGTTATCACTTTCCATGCCCGCTTTCAAGTGTATGTGACTTTATCATTTTCCTTCGGCTCACACGCATTACACAATTCCATCTTAAGTCCATCCATTTAAGCTAATTAACCTGCACATTTAAACTTTGCGTAGTCATCTTATTCATAACATATAAACATTTAAATTAAACTAAAAGCACACAATTAAGCATCTTAAACACCATGATTGACCCCGTCCATCAGTGGGTGGTGGTGGTGGTGGACGATGGTGGTGGTGGACCGTGGTTGGTGGTGGCGGTGGGTGGGTGATGGTGGACGATGGTGGTGGTGGACCGTGGTGGTGGTGGACGGTGGTGGTGGACTGTGGTGGTGGTGGTAGGTGGTGGTGGACCGTGGTTGGTGGTGGTGGACGGTGGTGGTGGTGGTGGACGATGGTGGTGGTGGTTGGTGAGGAGAAGAGAAGTGGAGAACACCTTTGAAGACTTTAGAAGACTTTGGAATAAGTCTGCACTAAGAAGAGGTCTGGAAGACCTTTTTGAGTGAAAGGTCTTCCAAAAAACAAACAATCTGCAGACCCCAAACGTCTGCGTGCGTCTGCGTGGCGCATACAAAAGAGGTCAGAAGTGCTTCTGAGCAAAAAACAAACAGCACTAGCATGTATAAAATATATGCCATTAAAACCCGATAAATTGTCATTTTGTACAAAATGCACCTCAATCACGTTTACATACTAAACTAGCTGTGTACATATTAAACTAGCGGTGTGCATCAGTGTATAACAGCATAAGTTGGTTTGAGTCTGAGATTTCAACCGGTTTTAATAGGGGCAATGTTTTGTAGCCAATTTGTTCAACCCATATTATTAGATTGGGTCAATATTTTGTTTATCTTCCGACACAAGAATCATTGGCCTGGATCTTTTTCGGATTTAAAAAAAAAAAAAAAAAAAAAAAAGAGAGAAAAATGCTTCAATACTTGGTGTGGTTTGTTCAATTTTCACATTTAGTCCTCATCTTTTAAAAACACACTCCCAGTTCTTGACGTTTGCTCAGTCATCACTTTGATGGTCCTCAGAGTGGATAGGAGGTTAAATATCCAGTTAAGGGGTATTTGTTTTTATAGTTTTTAGTCAATTTAAAACACGTGTCGATTGTAATATAATCCGAAGAAAAGCCCGCCATGAAACTAGTGAAAAATCCAAAGTATATAATTTTTGAATATGCTTCTCATGAACATTCTAGACTCCTTTTTATTTTAAGAACTTTTCTCTATCATTATTCAATTTTGTCATTGACTCATTGAGCACATTCATAAGCTTTTGACATGTCAATTATTTTCGATAATGGATGTCATATCACAAATATTAACCATTCATTTATCTTGCCACATAATAATACATCAAATTTTTTTGCAATTAAAATCATAGAGATAATATAATTATTATCCATTTATCTATCTGGAATCTAAATTGTAATTACATAGTTTTATTATGCATTTATATATCTAGAATATAAGTGATGTTTCATTTGAGATTTAGGTCTACCAAAAATCGTTTGCATAATCTCCACAACCTTTTTTTCAGCGTGAAACGTACTTTACAATTCATATATGTAACTAATGATTGTTAACAAATATTTTCATTGATTTCACACACATATAAGTTCAACGACTTCATTGTTAGGTTGAATAACTCCCATCCATAAGACTATATGGTATGGTCTCGGGGAAGCACTCGGTGAGATGATGTGGACCTCTCCCCCTTTGGGGAACACCGCACCCCCCGAAATAATATCGGTGTTTTCGGTGCTTTTACCCCAAACTCCCCGAGATATTAATAATAATATTATATTTCCACTTGCAACTAATAATAATATTATATTCTATAAAAAGAGCATTCACATTAATGAAAGGCAGTTGACATTCAGAAAATAAAAAAATATGGAAGGGGGAAGAGGGAAACCATTTCCAAACTTTGAGGAGGGGAAGAGGGAAATGATGTGACGTTAATGTGGCATTTGGGAGAGTTGAAAAAGTTTGCTCCCACACCATATAATCTAAGAAATCCCGCAATGGGCTACAAACTATAGCCATAAAATGCCATCTGGCACCCTACAGAAGAGAGAGCCATGAATGTTACGTTGCGTGAATCCATCCATGGCAGTTTGTGAGGATAGATGCTCATAGATGAGATGTGTAGGGTCGTCAATCTTTTTCTTATTTGGTTTCTTATTTGTACATAGGAAAAATGTGTGTCATCATGTTTATACGTGTTAGAATATTAGGCAACGTTATTACATAAGGACCCGATTTTAAAGTATCTTTTAAGCCGAAAAAAGTTGTGTGGTCTAGTATGACAAATAAAATATTATTTTAATGTATAGAGTAAAATTTTGTTGTTGTTACATATTTATCACTTTTAAACATCTTACCCTAATAATTTAAAAAACAACATTTTTGCTTTTATGTGTTTTCTACTTTCTCCAATTTGCTCTCGACACTAACTCTATTAAAATTTTATATAGATACTTCAATAGAGCTGATGTTAGAAATCTTTAGAATAAAACGAGAAACCATTGAGTTAAGTGCACTTTTCATCCCTGTGGTTTGCACAAATTAACAGGTTTAGGCCAACCTTAACACCTTGAGTCCCTGTGTTTTGTTAGGTTAACAGTTTCCATACCTAGGACTGACGATCATTAGTTTTTCTGTTAGTTTTTAGGTGAAATTACTAATATAAAATTCCTTCATCTTCTTCTCCAACTCACCCGTCATCACCACTCTGACTGTCCACCACTACTTGCCTCACTCCGACTGTCCACCACCACCACTCCAACCATCCACCACCACCCACCTCACTCGACTGTCCACCATCACCAAATTGTGGTTCACGGTCCAAAACATAATTAGATTGTAACGAGTCAAAACTCTAATTCCTTTATGGCCCCTCCCCACCCCTTATATGTTCCGCCATTGTTGGGGAGGTTTTGGTGGTGGTGGTTTATGGAGCTGATGAGGTGAGGAAGATAAAGTGGTGGTGGACAGTCAAAGTGGTGGTGGTGGTAGACGGTGGGAGTGAGGTGGGTGCTCGTGGACGGTGGGAGTGGTGGTGGGGTTGATGGGTGGGCTAGAAAAGAATATGGAAGGAGGGTATATTAGTAATTTCATCAAAAAAATTAACAGAAAAACTAACGACCATTAGCCTTAGAAATGTAATGTGTTAGCCCGACAAAGCAAAGCGACTCATAGTGTTAGGGTTGGGTTGAACCTGTCGATTTATGAAAACCACATGAACGAAAATTGCACTTAACTTTTTTTTTTTTGAATGGCAAAAACACTTTATAGCTGCATATAAAGAGCCAACAAGAAACCAGGAAATACAACCCGAGACCAAAATTACACTAATTTAGAAATATCAAATAAGACCCAATCTACATTTTTAATTCTAGCGCGATGGGTAACCCAAAGAAACGAGTCCTTCTTAATGAGATCCATCATAGTCTGAACTTATCTTTAAACTATTGGATAAAAAGAAAGTTTAAGTTGTATTATAATGTCCATTGTGTATTTATCCGATAAGTATTGAATTTATCAATGGGTTGGTTATGCAGTTGACACATGTATTAAGTTAGCCTTCTCATTATTATCACCATCACCACCACCGCCGTTACCAATTACCATCACTTCACCAACCAAACAAACAAACAAACATCTTCAGTCACCACTTTCCGACCAACAAACACACCCACTTTACAACCACACCACACCACTTGATTAATCCAAACCAACTCTAATATCAAATGGCCAACTTATATGTGCAAGCAGAGCCACCAACAGATCTGAACCGAAACACCGAATGGTTCATGTATCCCGGCGTCTGGACCACATATATACTCATCTTATTCTTCGCTTGGCTTCTTGTTCTCGCTGTTACTGGCTGTTCTCCTGGCATGGCTTGGACCACTGTCAATCTCTCTCACGCTCTCGTATGCTTATTTTCTTTTTTCTTTTTTTTTTTTTAACATTTTGATTTAATTAATATTAGGTTTAGATACATAATCACTTGGTTATGATCGCGTTACGTCCAATTCACGTCAGTTTTATCAGTGTTGATGAGAATTTGATGCTACGTTATCTGATTCTAGGGTTTGAAGCTTGAATTGAATGTTTTTATTATTTATAGGTTGTCTGATGGTTTAGAATATAGTTACTGTTAATTGCATAATAGTTGGATTGTGCTTCAATGATATGTGATTTGTAGTTAGGTTTAAAGCGTAGAACTGTTGATGTAGTGTGAATTTCACTTGATTTTCGATGTTAGGAATAACGCAAACAGAAAGTAAAACGGAGCGTAACAGATTTACGTGGTTCGGTTGTCCACTGGCTGCGACTATTGCTCTTTTATTTAGGTGCTTAAACACATCTGTATATACTAAATAGATTAGGTTTTACAACTCTGGGAACAATAAAACATATATATCTTCACAAAAGGGTTAGGGCCGGCGGCTGCCCGTTCTCTTGGTCGAAGGACTCCATTAAACCCAACATTAGAATCGTCATGGTAGTATAGTATATACTTTGAAAGAAGGGCTGCTACAACGCTTTAGCTATACTACGGAGGGAGTCCAAATGTCCAATAAAGGGCGAAGATTTAGAGTTGGACTGCGCTAGTGAGTTATTTCCCGCAGCTCTACAAAAGGCCTCAACCTGCCGTCTGATTTTATTTTCGTTTCTGTGTGTGTGTGTGTATGTGGGGGGGGGGGGGGGGGGGGGGCATTAGTACTGGTTGCTTCTGGTGCATATTGATGAGACTCTGTACACAATACACATGTTTATATATATGCCACTCTATGATATGTTAGGTATTCATCAAGGGCCAAACACTTGCTTACTCCTGAAGCTTGAGTAAGCTATATCCTACAGTTATCTTATTCTCCAAGTTCTTAAAAGAGACTCACGTTTTTATGTGACATGATCGCACACAAACACATTATTGTACGATTTTATCTATCTTCTGATAGACAAAAGACCTTTGAGCATGTTAGCCAGTTCGTCAATCGTCATTATCTGTTTCTTGCAATCTTGCTTTTGTGTAAAATTTGGTTTGTATTTTAAATTTAAGTTTTTATCTATTTTTTGTTCCTTCAGATTACATATCACTTCTTTCACTGGAAGAAGGGAACACCTTTTGCTGATGACCAGGGAATCTACAACAGGTTGACTTGGTGGGAGCAAATTGATAGTGGCAAGCAGCTCACTCGCAATAGGAAGTTTCTTACTGTTGTTCCTGTAGTGCTGTAAGTTCCCTCGCTTTCCTTAAGCCTATATGCAGGGTTCTATTGTTCATATCAGCATCACTATCTTGAGATATTAATCCGGTGCATACACTGCTTTCTGAGTTTCTGTGTAATTGTAACACGCATCTTGCAAACACAAACTATATATGCTTTTAGGAAATACAATTGCAACATCTTCAGAAATATATGCTTTAGTAAATAGGTTTATGATTTAATTCTCTTTTGTAATTTCTTATAATGTGACTTGATGTCTTGATCCCCATGTGTTCAATAATGGAGGTTAGGAGGTTATAATGTTATATGGTGTTATTGGGTAATGAGGTTTTCGGTTATTAATTTTTGTCAGCTATATTAAAGATTATCCACTTGCCGTGGGTTCTTGTAAATGTAATTGGCTAATTGTATGAATTAAGTTCTTTTTTTTTCCTTTAGGGTGAACTACATTACTCTTTTTCATTCTTCATTATGTTAATTGCCCTTAATTTGAATACAATAGAACGTGTGCATTTTCTATGCTGAAACATGTGTACCATCATCCTTGGTTTTAAAAATGGGCATGATAATAAATTACATACCGTCTTTTTACTTCATAGATCAACATATGTTGTATATGATCAGTTTCATTCTTGATAATCAAGGACTATGGTGACACAAAAATGTTGTTTCAACAAGATTCATGTAATAATTATTATTAGAAAGATGCATCACAACAAGTAAGAACATTTTATTTGTCACCATAATCAGTGAGTCAGTGACTATGAAAAACCAGTTAATTGATGTATGAAGTAAAGAAAGCAAGAAACAGTAGGTAAAAACCTGCAATTTTGATATTTATGGGAAATGACACATGTGGAAGGGAAAGTGTGCCTCTTTGCCACCTCTCTTAGGTTCATTTGATCTTTTCCTTGTTTATGGGTTCGGATTAAATCGGGTCAGAACAGGTGTGCTGCATTCATTATGATTGAAAACAAGATTATCCAATTAACTTAAATAGCTCTATACGCCACATACATAAGGTTGCATAAACTCCCACGCGTCATTAATCCCATCAGTCAGATTCATGTCAGGACCTATATGCCGGGTATAGGTCTTTACATGGCGTATCTATCTACGCGGCGTATACACGTGACGTATAGGGGGTCGCAACATTCTCATTGTCAGACCCCCATACGCCGGGTATGACCCTATATGCTGCATACTGGTATTGGGCATCAGGGTGTGCAAATTAGAGTTGGGGGTGTGCCAATACATGTAGCCTTATTTTATTTTCATTAGCAATTTAGCGTTCCTTCATGATAATGATTTCTTTTAATGTGACATCATGTGTACAGGTACTTGATAGCATCCCATACAACTGACTATGAGAACCCGATGTTGTTCTTAAACACAGTGGCAGTTTTTGTGCTAGTGATTGCCAAGTTTCCTCACATGCATAAGGTTCGAATTTTCGGAATCAATGCTGAAGAGTGAAAAGTATGCTGTTTACATACAGGTGCTACTTCACTTTGCTGAATATATGTGCATCGATAATTTTGACATATCATGACAGTTAAAAGTGTATATTAACTTTTTTTTTTGGTTTGCATATTTCTTTTCTCGTGTTATGTGGATGATAAAAACAAAAACTTATAGAAATGACTTTGTAATATGCATATAAGATATAGTGGAAAATGAACAGAATAATAAAACCTATCATAGGATTCTTGAATCAACTTAATAAAAAAGAAATCATTGCTGCTCGCTTTCGATCCCAGTATATATATGGGTATGATAATTGTTTCTTAGGGCCATCCGCTTCAGTGACCATCTGTGTTACCCGTAATATGAGCTTTACTGAAACCGTAATATGAATTTATAAAAAATAAGTATCCGTGAGTTTTTGTGATTCTTTCTAGATCTTATCTATGAGTGATATATCTCTAATCTCTATATAGGAGAGTATAGGGATCAGGGAGTGCAATTAGAGGAAACATCATCGTCTTAAATCAAACCAGAATGAATATCACAGTTATATGTGCTCTAATACGCTAGGGCCTAGGAGCTGTTCATTTTGAGAAATGGTCTGCTTTTTTTTTAAATTTGAGTACTTGGCTTTTCAAAATGGGTAAATCTGAACACAACCCGTTTAATAAATTGGTTAACATGAATACGGGCGATTTAATAAACGGGTTAGTTTAAGTTTCTAAAAAGTTTTTATCTAGATTTTAGATTAGGCTTTTAGTTTGATATTTTTTCATCTGGCTATTCATTTCCCGAAGCGGTTTAGTTAGATTAGGCTTTATGTTGAAGATACTGTTTTATCTAAATTCTTACCAAGTGTTAATCGTATTCACATTTGAACATTAAATGGGTTGATCCCAAACGCGACATAATTGAATTTTATATAGTCATTCAAAACTTTAACAATAAATAACATTTACTTAACTATGTATAACTTCTAAGAAGAAAATAATATTGATGAATGTAATCGTTTTTGCAACTGATGGCATGTGACCGATTTTGCAAACCTATTAATAAATAGGTCATATCCTTCGCGTTAGAATGTATGTTTGTTTCGTATAAAACCCTTTGCACATTTACGTGTGAGATTTAGTGTTTATAGAACTCATATTCGGTAATTTGGCATGAGTGCGGTTCGATTTTCCAAAAACATGTGAATTTAATCCAAAGAAGGGAAGATGCGCGTGCGATGGGCGGTGCAGAATCATCCTCAATAGCACCTGTCTCATCGGTGACATGTGTGATCGTATTGACACGGTAAGTGTAAACTATCCTATGAATTTCTCTTCAAGTCCAACAATAAACGAAGGCAACAAATATGATGTATAGACGCAGTCAAGAAAAACTCGAAAGAAAAAAAGGTTGGAAGAAGCATGTTTGTTACTACTGCAAACAACCTGATTTTTTTATTGTGAATTTATGATTAAAAGACATATGAGTGGCAACATAAATCTGTTCAAAATGTTTAATTCAGATATAAGATCTTAATTTCTTTTTTAACAATATACACCCATTTTTATTTCACAAGATGACAGGTAGACGGGCAACAAGCTGGGCCGCCACCGCTTTCTGGATTGCGAAACCTAGTCTACTGAAAACAAATCCCTTTCCCTTTGGGGTCGAAATGTTACTGTGTATAACCTGTTGGACCATGATCAGGAAACAGACAACTCCCGATGCCAAGGATCTTAAATTATAATCCCAAAATATTTAATAATAAACAACACATATGTATAGCATTATAATTTATTTTTGCTGACTAAATCTATTAGAAACAGTGATGAAACGACCTCTTGAAGGCATAAAATGAGATGGAAATTGTTCTTTGAGCACATCCGATAGTAAATGATTTATAACCAAAAGTTGTGAGTTTAAATTCTTTTTAGTGCATGTATATGATGTTTTTACTTTTTTTTTTTTATATAGAAAATCTAGGAACTACTATTAAAAAATGAAAATTTGGGGCATTTTATGAATGTTATTGTTATGAACTCTCCTTATCCAACCTTGAAAGTGTCATATGAATAAACCAAAGAGTAGGTTAGAAGTTATATGAGGCACCGTAACTTATCAAAGTTCGCATATATTAACTTACTTTTTTTATACAGTTAGTTTTGTGTTGACTTACTTTTTTTTTTCTTTTTTTTTTTACTTTGAATTTGAGAGGAAAAACCAATTTTCGCCTTGGTAAATTACTAGGCCATCTCTTTATTTAAAAATAAGGTTCAATTGTAGAGGTCATATTCTTCACTGTTTTTCACACAATGTTGATAGGAAAAACAGTCTCATCTATCTTAGTTTTATCGCTTTTTTTTTTTTTTTTTTCATCTCATGTATTTTGTTTCTACCGACAATAGTTTTGAGGTCAATGTAGAGGAACGTGACTGAAGTGTTGGAATTTTAGAATGATGAAAGGAATTTTATTGATATTTAGTGAAATTATTAAAAAGACTCTTGAGTTGAGTTATTTATTTCACTTTATTAGAATTTTATGGCACTAATGAAGATTAAACTCTTGTTAAATGTTGATAAATGAGAGACTTTATGTCTCTAATTATCATGACAATTATTATTCAATAATTGATGAATTGATTTAATCTTTTCATGTGTCTATGTTTCTAGCATAAAAACATGAGGTTTGTGTGCTTTATTTTTTATGAGAAGTCTTGATACAAAGAAAAGAAGAGAGTTGAACAAGAGAAATACTTTGTGTATTACTCAAAATAAAATCAAGCAAAGAAACCTTAGTATATTTCTTTGTTTCACTAAATAAAGAGAGGAGTACTCTCTAAATATCATCTTCACCTCTCAATGTTTCAACACACTAATTTATCCGGTATAACCTCGGGCGTGTGGCCTTCTCCGGTAGTACAGACTGCTTCGGCTGTTGTACCCTGGGAGACAGACGCGTTGTCTTTGGTAGAGGCGCGAAATCTGTTTTAAGGGAAGCGTGTTGAACACGTGCCTCAGCCTCAACCGTCAAAATTATGTTTGTTTATTTTTGCAGCCAAGAATGATCGTACAAAAGACATGGTTCAAGGTTTCATTGAAGACTATGCAAAGATTCTTATGAGAAGACGCAATTCAAACTCTTGTTGAAGACTTCGGTTTGAATCTTTTTATGTTGTATTTTATATTATTTTCGTTTGGATTTGTATATGGTGTGTGTACTACGATTTCCCAAAATTGTATAAAGAGAGTATCTTTATTATTTTATTAATATTATTTTAATAAAATTGTGACCCATGTCCTACACTCTTAAAACAGATTTCGTGAGATTGTTGCTACAATCTTAAAACCTTATTCATAAGGATTTTGGGTTCACGAAATGGTTAAAAAATGTTTTTAGAGATTTTTGTATAATCTTGTAAATATTTGCTTTGGGAAATATGTATGTAGTACAACTTGTTGGGTTTGGATTTATAGATATTGTGGTATTATGTTAAATCCTACACCTTGTACAAAACAATTGGTATTTTGATTCAACCATTTGGTTTTATAACGATTTTTAATCGTTATTTTTCTAACATGTGTGTTAGATCGGGTTTATTGGTGTAAACCATACGTTTTTTTTTTGTAAACGTTGATTTCCATAACGTTCGCGTAGAACATGGTTTATTTATAAACAATACGTTTCTTGTAAACGTTTTATTTTCTAACATGTGTGTTAGAAATGATTATATTAGAAAAAATATATTGATTTGAAAAGTTTGTCTAAACGTCTTGTTTCTTATAATGGGTGTTGGAAATAGTTTATTTTGATAAACTAAAAAGGCTTATAATGATTTTTGTAATCATTTTTTTCTAACAAGCGTGTTAGAACCGGTTTATTTTATGCAAACCGATAAGTGTTATAACGATTTTTGTAATTGATAATGTCTAACAAGTGTGTTGGAAAATGTTTTTTTTATATAAATCAATAAGCATGATAATGATTTTTGTAATCATTTACTTCTAACGATGGTGTTAGAATTTGTTTATTGTATATAAATTGTCAAGTTCGTAACGATTGTGTAATCGTTTAATTCTAACGAGCGTGTTAGAACTGATTTATTGATAAGTTTTATAACGATTTTTGTAATCGTTTATTGCTATCTAGTATGCTTGAAATGGTTTATAGAACCTTCAACTTCAAGAATGATTTTTGTAATCATTTGTCTTCTAACATGTGTGTTAGAAACGGTCTATGAAAACCATCGGTTTTTAAAATGGGATGGTAATAGTTTATTTTCAAATAGGTGTGTTAGAAATGGTTTAACTTTTGAACCACACACGTTTTTAAGATATTTCATATTGAAGTTTTACTACTTCTAAATGTGCGAGTTAGAACTCGTTTTAGTTTTCTAACATGTGTGTTAGAAATTTTTTATCACTGATACGAGTTAAGATACGATTTATTTTATAAAATGAAATATTTGGAAATATTTCATGAAAAAAATGACTCTAACATGCACGTTATGATCATTTAAAGTTCTAACATGTTTGTTAGAAAGGTTTTATATTGTAAACCACAATGAAACAGAAAATGTTTTATGTAAACATTTTATTTTTCTAATATGTTCATTAGAAATGGATTCTTTTATGAACTATATCATTGGAAAAGGTTTTAAGTAAACGTCCAATTTTATAACGTGCACGTTATAACATGATTTTTTTTCCATGTGTGTTTGAAACCGTTATAGTACATCTGTATTAAACTGAAACCATATAAAATAGTTTGATATTTTGGGTTTTGGTATACGGTTTCATAAACCCGTATGATATTATAAATATAATATATTGCAAAACTAAGGAAATGTTTTACAATGATTTTAAAACAAGTTTTGCATAGTTTTGATAATTCAAACGGTTCGTTACTTTTGCTAGATGTAGCATATGTCGAACCAAAGTAGTGTTCTTGTTGACAATATATGGTGGAAAACAACTTGGTGTTGTTGTGAACAAGATCAATTGTTCAAGCTTTACTACTTAATTGTAGTCTTTTTAACGACTTGGTGTTGTTTTTAACAGATTTGTGACTGTCCAACTTTAGAATTTCACAATCAAATGAGAAACTTGTACTTATAAGTCCATAGAGTTCTCAAGACATGTTGCAAGACGATATTGTTGTGATGACTTTGATCGGATGATAAAAGTGTTGAAGATGATAACACTATGAGATTTGATGTGTAGATATGTCTATGTATCCGTTTAAACTTTTAAAGTGTTTTGCACTTTTTGATTTAGTTTCAATCGTATATTATTGCTTTGTGTTCAATATCTTCGGATAACACATGCAATTTTTTACAAAGAAATAAATCAAAGGTTTGTGACGTATGAAATGTTATTTTTTTTAATAAATAACTATAACGTCAAATATACAATGTTAAAGAACAATGTTATAAACGGATAGTATATGGAAAGAATTAGACATGAACAACTTAAGAGTTGTTGCATTGACTAAAAGTTAAAGACGAGACATCAAATGTCTAACCACATCATGAAAGAATCATGAAAGAAAGTGGTGAGTGTATTGAGATGAAATACACAAGTATGTTACATATCGATCTATTTCATTAAAGATTGTCGTGAAAATTCGCAAGGGTGAATTTTAACATATGGAAGAAATATATGTTAATACCAATCTTTAATGAATCAGGAAAGATTTGTTCCAAAAGATTTACGATTGGAAATGGAGGATATGTTGATATGTCTACCACTTTCAAGTTGTTGGAAGTATGTAAAGGTTCTAACCTTAAAATTAGGAGAGTGTCCTAAACATACTTAGTTTTAAAAGAAAACGACAAGGCATGTCACTTAAACAAACAATTTTGAAGTTGGTTTGTTAAGTGTGAATCTAAGTGATTTCATTTCAACATAAAAGTGACTGTACACTTATACAATTCATACCTTTTGTGGGTGATGAATGTGTTCACCGAAGTTACTCGAGATAAGACTTATAGTCAAGTACTTATGAGTTAATGGTGAAGCCTTTGCGATCAAAGGCAAAAATGTTATATTCCTTAGACTGAATACTGGAAAATGTATGTTTATGTAACATACATATGAGACTATAGAAAAAAAATATCATGGTCATGTATAAAATAAGAATGAATGTTGGTACGAGATAATGCGTATATCTCTTAAGGCTGTGAAGAATCAGAATGATGCATCTTCTGTTCACATGCTAGAGTATTGTAGTCTAAAGCATGCTAGACTAGTACATGTTAATTTAGATGCTCTGTGAAGATTAAATTAACTTTAAACATTCAAATTATAAGATGGCATGAGAATGAATTTGGTGTCTAACAAACATTAAAAATATATAACTTCCTTCAGTCTAATGGATAGTGAGGAGAACTCATACACGCAAAAAGTGTTGGCATCTCATACTAAGGCATATGTTGCCTTGTTTAACTTTAAAACCTCTTGTGCACAAGTGGAATATGAGGTGAACAGTATACTCAAATGACTTCAATAGTACAAAGATGTAGATATTTGTGATCTAACAAGGTGTCTAGTAGTCATCGTGAGTAGTATTACTTAAACTTGATCAAAGTGCAAGTAATGTGGGGGAGAGATCCATTTAAGGAACAACCATAGGTTTGTATAAATGGTGTTTGAGGAGTCTCTCAATCCATATAAAAAGATGACATTTCTTTACCTTTTATCTTGTGTTGGATTGTTTCAATCTAATAACGCTTAAATGTGGGGGGTAACTTGCAGTTGATAATATGAAGTTAAAAGTTGGCAATAAAGGTTATGGTTGTAGCGAGCCATCTGGTTGTTTAGACTCAGATGTCATCTAGAATACACAATGGTCATAAGGAGTTAATCTGGTTGATTAGACTCATATGCCAACTTGATAAGGAGTCAATCTAATTGATTAGACTCAGATGCCAACCGGTTTGATATTAATGCCTGATGATTGAGCATACCGACCATATGCATAATGAATACGTGTTCAAATTGAAATAAGATTTGTTATATTCTAAAAAGAAGACGTTATAACTAGATCAAAGTTTAGATCATGAGTTATAGTCTTACGAGTTGACAATAAGGCATGAAATACTTGCGAGTCAATAACACGTTAGTACAACTGATCTCAATTGCAAAATTATCTGTAGTGACTTGACAAAGTCAAAGATAATGTTTTGGATCCAACAACCTGTGGGTTGATAAGAGATTAAGTTGTGGAATGAGACTAAAGCCCATAGAAAAAGGCATGTGAAGGAAACCTACCTTAGTTAATTGGAGATCCCAAGATCTAAGTTCAATAGGACAACTAATTCATACGCCTAAGGGTGGTCACTGTGGGGGCATGGCTAATATGTGTAAGCTAGTATATATGGTTATATATATATCCCCCTAAACTATAAAAGGGTGTTTAAATATGTCCTTGTCCATTCCTATGACATGCAGTGACAAATAGTGAGGATAAGCATAATATATGGTAAATGATGTGGGTAAATCATGGTAACCATAATGCTTTTAATGATTTGAGAAAAATCACCTATGTTAGAGAGAAGTGGGGTCACTTCAAATGGAATTGGGGGCACAATTCCTAGAGCTCTCGCAGAACCAGGATAGTGTTCCAGGACCATTATTGGACACGAAAGTGAGGGGATGGCCTGGCTAAGGAGAGTATTGTGTGAAGTGTATTGTCGTATACATAAATGGGGGTTTGTTCAAGGACATCGCGTCTACAAACCGCTAGGAGACTAAGTATGCTTCACAAAGGAAGGTTCAAAGCTAATACCTACCTATCCTGCAACTTAACTGTCGAGATTGCATTGAAAATTTTGTGTGTTTTGATCAATCTCCATTCATGTGGGGGGTTGTTGGAATTTTAGAATGATGAATGGAATTTTATTGATATTTAGTGAAATTATTAAAGAGACTCTTGAGTTGAGTTCTTTATTTCACTTTATTAGAATTTTATGGCACTAATGAAGATTAAACTCTTGTTAAATGTTGATAAATGAGAGACTTTATGACTCTAATTATCATGACAATTATTATTCAATAATTGATGAATTGATTTAGTCTCTTCATGTGTCTATGTTTCTAGCATAAAAACATGAGGTTTGTGTGCCTTATTTTTTATGAGAAGTCTTGATACAAAGAAAAGAAGAGAGTTGAACAAGAGAAATACTTTGTGTATTACTCAAAATAAAATCAAGCAAAGAAACCTTAGTATATTTCTTTGTCTCACTAAATAAAGAGAGGAGTACTCTCTAAATATCATCTTCACCTCTCAATGTTTCAACACACTAATTTATCCGGTGTAACCTCGAACGTGTGGCCTTCTCCGGCAGTTCAGACTGCTTCGGCTATTGTACCCTGGGAGACAGACGCGTTGTCTTTGGTAGAGGCGCGAAATCTGTTTTAAGGGAAGCGTGTTGAACACGTGCCTCAGCCTCAACCGTCAACATTATGTTTGTTTATTTTTGCAGCCAAGAATGATCGTACAAAAGACATGGTTCAAGGTTTCATTGAAGACTATGCAAAGATTCTTATGAGAAGACGCAATTCAAGCTCTTGTTGAAGACTTCGGTTTGAATCTTTTTATGTTGTATTTTATATTATTTTCGTTTGGATTTGTATACGGTGTGTGTACTATGATTTCTCAAAATTGTATAAAGAGAGTATCTTTATTAGTTTATTAATATTATTTTAATAAAATTGTGACCCATGTCCTACATGAAGTTACATACCGATATTAGAAGAAATTTGTCTTCACTATTTCTCACAACCGCTAGTGCATTGGTGAAAACGGGCATCGTCCACCCCTTGGGCCGGCCATGTTGTTCCACAATATTGAATAAGAAACCGTTCAAAACATAACTCAAACAAAGTTGTGTGTAGTGTAGTCTATGCAAACCGTTCACCTTGAAAAAGTTAGCCTTTCATGACGATGCTTAATTACTTCTCGTGGATTTCTCACAATAAACAATCTTGCTTTTTGTGTCAAACAGCCAAGGGGCAACCCTTGTGCGTAGCAGTCGAACTCCCCTCCAAACTAACCTACTACGGTAAAAAAATTCTCTTCTCCGGATTCAAATTGTTGCGGTTTCTTTTTCTGCTTCATTCCCAAGCTGATGATCATTTTAGCCCAATTGTAATTCAGCCCATGTAGAGTTAAGTTTAAAAATTAAGCCCAATCACTAATAATTTGACATAAAGCCTCATAACCTTTACACTTTATTTGCTAAATGTTCTAAAAATTTATTTAGATAAATATTGAAAACAATAATCTGTACTTGTATATATATATAGGGGGTGGTTAAAATAAAAACCCACTCAAAACGAGAAAACCCGGGAAACTCTGACTTCCCGAACTTTTTATCATCTGAAAATATTAGGGTATGTAATATACAAGATTTTAAGAGTTTTGAGGCAAAAAAATCAAAAAAGCGCCGAGTGGATATTTTTAAAAAAAATAAATAAATTTTTTGTGTTACATATGTAACATGTCTGTTTTTGTGTAACATACGTAACACAAAAAAAAACTTATTTATTTTTTTTTTAAAATATCCACTCGGCGCTTTTTTGATTTTTTTGGCTCAAAACTCTTAAAATCATGTATATTACATACCATAATTTTTTCAGATGATAAAAAGCTTGGGAAGTTAGAGTTTCCCGAGTTTCTTCGTTTTAGAGGGTTTCCGGTATCCCTTTCCCTTATATATATATATAGGTTTAGGATCATGTACAAAGTACATTTTTCGTGAGAAGTGTGAGAAAGACTAAGAATTGACATGTAGACATCATGTTTTGGATTTAGGAATGATGTTTTAGGTTGTTTTAACTTGAAAAACACCAAACACAACAATTTAAAACACAATACAATGTATTATAGTCATTAAATTTAAAAAAACAACTAAAACACACTACTTAACGCTTAAAACACACTGCTAATGTTCTTAGCATGGTGTTTTAAGTTTTAAGCCTAAAATACATTGTTTTCGGTTTTTAATTGTTATGTTTGGTGTTTTTATAGGCAAAACAATCCATAACATCACGACTAAATTCAAAAAATGATGCCTAAGTATCAATTTTTAATACTTCTCACACTTCTCACAAAAAAACCACTTTGTACACGATCTTGACCCTATATATATATATATATAGGGTCGAGATCCTGTGTAAAGTGTGTTTTGTGTGAGAAGGGTAAGAAGTGTTTTGAACCATTAGATCATCTTAATCAATGGTTTAGTATTTAATGAGTGGCATTATTGTAAATAATGTTATAGTTATAATAACTAATTAGGCTACTTAGGGGTATAATGGTAAAACACACACTACATTTAATTCACATTTAAAGGGTCTAATTAAAAATATGGAAGGCCTACCAAATTCAATCTGCCTATTTACGTCCTCCATTCAATTCACATTTAAGTGTCTCTCACCTCTCTCTTTCTTTCTCTCTCTTTCTCCTCTCTCTCTCCCTGCGCCACCTACACAACCGCCATCAACCACCACAAACCACCACCATCAACCGAACCATCATTCGACAGCCACCATCACAAACATAAATAATCGGAGTGTTTTTTTTTAGGGATGAAGATGAAGACGACATGAGGTGATAATGGATCAGTGTGTTTTATGGTGGATTATTTTAAACAACATTCATATTGTTGTGTTTTATGTTCAAAGGATTTTTGTGTGGTTTAGTGTTTTTTGAATGTGTTACTGATTGTGTATGATGAAGATAAAACACACTACATTATGGAGAAGATGATGATAAAACACACGAGATTGTTAAAACATCAAGTTAAGAAATATGGTGATAAAACACACTGGTATGAACGTAAAACACAATTGAATTTGTACTCATCGTTTATTTGGGTTGTTAACAAATGATGTGTTTTATGTTGAATGTTCTTAACAAAAAAGGATTTAGTATAAAACACAACGTGTTTTGCATTTTTTTGCTTAACATGAATATAAAACACACCAGTATGAGATTTATAGAATTATTGTAAATGAAAGATGAATGACGACGTGCAGTGGATATTTTATAACAATTCAAGATGATTCTTTGACATTGGAAAAAATATCCCTAAAAAAACTCTAAATTAATAACAACCTTAATTGCAAAAATATCTCTAAAAATAAGATTAAGAAGCAAATTACATTGATGCCCTTTTAATTAATAATTTCGGCTGCCACATGTCACCACTCCATTGCTTCTCACCCTTCTTACAAATAATAGGTTTTGTACATGATCCTAAACCTATATATATATATATATATATATATATATATATATATATATATATATATATATATATATAGGGTAGGGTTCAAATAGGAACCAACCCTTAAGTAGGAACTGTAGGAACCAATCTGAGCCATCCATCTTCAATGGCATGATTGTAAATATGTAAAACATTAATTAAATATTTAATTAATTCAAGGGGTAATATTGACCTTTGGTATGTGATTATTAATACTTTATTATGTATGCATTGTAACTGACAAGACCACAAAATTCTCAGATTTTTCGTTCTTGTATACATCAAAACCTACGAACACCATATCAGAAATCGAATGAAGATCAAGAATTCGTATACATGTATGTTTGAAGATTCAATCTTACGTTCTTATTCTTAATTTTTCGTTCTTGTTTTTTTTAACGACCACGTTTGAGCGATTCAAGATCTTACAATTTGTTCCATGATTTCATAAATATGATCCAAATATGTTATTGATTGTTTCGTGATTGTTATTTTTCTGGAAAAATTCTTTTGTTTCGAATGGTGTTGATTTATTAAAAAAAAAGGTATTTGAAACCCTAATATAAGATTGTCAGGTTGTAATTGAAGATACTCGATGCTGATATAATTTGAGTATACACTAGTGTATACTGAATATACACAGGTGTATCATATGTATTAATTATACATTGGTGTATACAAGAGACTTTATGAATAACAGCATGTTTAATTTGAGTATACACTAGTGTAAACTATAGGTTGGTGTATTTAACAGATAGTAATAAATATCTACTGTATCAATAATACTTTGGTGTATATACATGAGAATGATAATACATTTTTTAATTTATGTAGATTTCGGATACACGGTGATGTTGACTTCAAGTGAAGACATTGTTGCTGATTTTTATATTGTGTTCATGTACATGGATAGGAATCCACAAATCAGTAACTTGTGGGGGTTTTTGTGTTTAATATATAGGTTTTGGTGTATAATTTGGGGGTTTTGGTGTATAATTGATAGGTTGTTAATCTTGACCCAATGCGTTTAATTGAGGTTTTTTTTGTGTATAATGTAGATGTTGTTGGTGTATAATATTGACATGGTTTGTTCGGTTTTTTAATCAGTATAGTGAGGGGTTTTTCGGTGTATATTTGATATGTTTTGGTGTATAATTAAGTAGTTGTTCGACTTTGGTGGTTTAATGGTGTGTCGTTTACTTAGTCATGTTAAGTGTTTCATACACCAATGTATACTATGGTGTATAATTGAGTAGTTGTTATACGTTGGTGATTTTTTTGATTAGGAATTGGAGAAGATAATAGGTTGAGAGATTTAAGGAAACTCAAAAAAAAAAATGGCAGGGAAATCGCATAAAAACTCTCTCCATGGATCAGCGGCATCGTCGAAGACCTATACCGGAAAACATTCAGGTAAGAATTACTAAACTGTTTGTTTCAAATCTACCTGAAGGTTGTAGCGGATCCGATTTAGCGTCACAAGTTAGGCCGTTTGGTCAGATCTATGATTTTGATTGCGGTGGTTTACATATAAAAATATTTTAAGATTTTTTTTTCACAATCTGGTTTTAAAAATGGAATCACCAATCTAAACCACACAACACGGCAGTGTACCGTTTGTAGTGTAGTAAAGTTGATAAGACCGAGTATCAATCCGTGGACACTGATATGCAGCCCTCGATACTAAACCTCTATCGAGTCCTAATCTAGATAAAAGAGCATATTTGTTTTTTTTACTAAAAAGTAACTAAAACGATAAACAAGTAACCAAGTAAAATAAGACAAGAAATAAACAAGCAGGAAGGACGAGATCAGAGAGTAAACGCTCAAGAAAGAGGAATCAGAAATGAGGAAGATGGCTGCCTAGACTGGGATTGCTAATGATAAAGCTGAAAGCTAATTGGAAATGGATACTCGAATGACTACCGGGATCTACGGGTATAACCAACTCGGAAAACATTATAGTATCTAGATCTCCTCTCGGTCTCACTAGAACACTAAATGAAATCCTAAGCAGTGTGAAGCTCACCGGATAAAGAATGGATCACCTCTCGGTCTCACCAAACATAAAAGTTTACGCACCCAAAGATTAGATCTCCTCTCAGTCTCACTAATCACGAAACACCTAACGGTATCAAGGGGTGAATCTATTGCTAAAGGTAAATGTTTGGGAAAGCGGATAAAAAGGATACCGGGAAAGAAATTCACTCTCGTGCAATATCTAACCAAATAAACCAATAAATCCTAACAAACCCACAACCTATCTCCTCTCGGTCTCAAGGTAGGTGACAAACCCAAAACGATGTTAAATACGCAATTTCTAGATCCTAAGTCAACAAGTCAACTCATCAAATCATCGCACAAAGCAAATGATAAAAATATGCGACTTTTAATTTAAAAACACTAAGTCAATAAATTATAGCCCCATACGAATCTAAAAATATAACACCAACATCATCCGGGTGATAAATCACAACAAAAACCAGTAAAGTTTAGATTTTTATACATAAACGAGTGTCAAACGAGTACCAAATACCAAAAGACAATCAAAATTAATCAATACTCATCCCAAGTCTAAACAACCAAAATAAATCTAACCAATCATAGTCAATAACAAAACAAAACTAATAGATTCATTAAGTATAGTTATGACTAGAACAAAATTTTAAAATCAAATAAAAGATAAAATAATAAACTAAAAATAAAAATAGAATTTAAAACCTCAACGTCACTTCTCTGGTTCCAACCTTGTACAATCTTTCAAATCATTCTTTAAATTGTGATGTCTGCTCCAGACTTCTATGAGCCGCCACCCCTTTACATTTTTTTCTGTGACCTTTCGCCTTCCTCTACCTCTTTTGTGCTCCTCCTCACATGCTGTCACAATGACAGCCGCCTCACATGTTGCCCTATTTTATTGTCTTGTGGGCCGAGCCCAACATGTTTATATGTGAAAATAGTGGGCTACATTTTCTAGTCCATAATAAATATGATGATTAACCCCATTAGCTCCAAAATGCAAGAAAGAAATGAGTCCATCTTGTTTGGGCCCTAGCCCATTAATTCCTACAAAATATAATTTTAAACATGAGATGAACCCAATGGCTTATTTCAATATTAAAAATTTAGTGTGTCTCAAGTTTAACTTAAATGCACGTTTTTGACTCGTTTTTATTAAAAGTCATTAAATAGCTAATATGAGCCAATAAAGAGTAAAATTTAATAAAAACTAACCCAAATATTAGATTTATATATTGCAAGAAAACGTGACAAAATGGGCAATCGGTTTGGTTTTATATCATTGTTAGATGTAAAAGACACGTTGGAACTTCTTAGAAATCTGAGAGGAATTCGTATGGGTGACTACAAACTGTGGTTTAACATTGCACGGTTTGTGTTAGAAGACGGAGAGATTGGTGAGAATGGAGAGAGTTTTGCACATAATAATGATAATAATATAAACAATAAAGAGAGTGAGGGACATGCTAAGAATAATGATAATAATATTCACGTCAAAGAGGGTATTAAGGGGACCGGGGGGGGGGGGGGGGGGTCTGCTAAAAGGTCGTTCAAAGATCTGTTAGTTGGAAAATCAATCACTGTGGAGGGGAACGTTAATGCTTTTTCTGATGTACATGGGAAGGCTGTGGTGGCAAAGATGGTCGATGTCGAGGCTATGAAGAACATATATATCATTTTGAATTCAATTTGTCCTGGATATGGTGTTGTACAATATCTAGGCGGATTGGATATCCTAATTACTTTTGAAGATGAGGTCCAGACTCAGATGGTACTTGATGCGGCAAGACTGCTAAAGAATTGTTTCTCAACCATTACAGTATGGGAAGGTCAATCTATAGGGTTTGAAAGGGTGGCTTGGCTTAAAATACAAGGTGTACCATTACATCTTTGTATGAACGAAGTGCTTGACTCGATCGGAGAATTGTTTGGGAAGGTCGTACACAAGGCTAACATTTCTGGAACAGATCGTGATTTATCCTTCGAATATGTCGGTGTACTTGTTGGGGACGGTAATAGAATTTCGGATGAAATCACGCTGAACTGGAAGACAAGAAAGTTTCGGGTATGGATTCTGGAGGAACAGACTGATTGGGTCCCGGATTTTGCTACAGTGGATACGAAGCAGGTCAGTAGTGACACTGATTCCGGGGCAGACGAGGAGGAAGTTTCACACAATAATGGGATGTCGCCGGTTTTCCCATCGGAGCCAGTTGCCGGAGATACATTAAAGAAGGCATTTAATGAGGGAGAAGAAAATTTGGTAACTCCCGAAAATAATAGGGAGTTGACCATGAATTTGGAAAGTAATGATGGAGATAATAATGGCCTGTCTAGTGATTTGGTCAATGGGGTTGATCAAAATGGAATGTCATCGTCAGTTAGAAGTGATAGTGGTCCAAGGACTGTTTGTGACAAAAGGTTAAAGTACAAGGGATTTAAGTGTGGTTTATCTAGAAAAAGAAAAAACATGCGGTTTAAAAAACAAAGCAGTGGATCCAATTTCAGTTCAGGCCCAACAAAAAAGAAGTTCAAAAATAAGCCCATTAGTGGGGACCCATTCGGATTGGAGAGCCTGATTGGCCGATGGATGCAACTCAAATTTTAGTCCAATCCAGGAAGGCAGATGGACTGAGTATGTTACAGCAGCAAGGTGTGAACCACACAGATGTAATTGATGAGCGTATTAGTGTGGAAAGGAATACTTCGCCTGTTATGAAACCTTTTGAGCAATTATTGGAAGACATGGAAGATGAAGGCTCTATTCCGGCACCTTGTTATGAGGAGATAGTGGAGAATGCCCTTGATCCGATGAAAGACAATGATGTTCAACATCCACAACAAAAGTCACCGATTATAGCAGAGGTGGGGAGAACAACTGACCTTGGGGTCACTTTGGGAGCAGAATTACAAGATACTGAGATGGTCACCGAGCTACTTGTTGAAGAAGGATTACAATCAGTTCAGGTATGAATATACTGTCATTGAATATAAGGGGTTTGGGGGTGAAAGGCAAAGACTCTTGGGTTAGAAGATTGAAAAAGGAAAACTGTATTTCCTTTATCGGTCTACAAGAAACTCAATTCAGTGATATGTCAGGGTTTGATTGCACTAAGTTTTGGGGTAATTCGTTGGTTGAAATGGAGTTTGTGGAGGCTAGGGGAAGGCCGGGTGGCTTGGTTTCGTTATGGGATCCTAGTAAGTTCACTAAGATCTCTACCACCAAGCATCAAAATTTTCTTATTATTTCGGGATTTTTGAAGGAAGATGGCTCTAAAGTTAATATCATTAATATATATGCGCCGCATAAGTTGGTTGATAAAAGACCAATTTGGGATTCGATTGCTGATTTTATAAGAAATAGTGATGGTTTGTGGTGTTTAATTGGGGATTTTAACTCTGTTCGTTTCAGTGAAGAGCGTAAAAACTCTTTTTTTGATCAGAAGGATGCAGATGTGTTTAATTCATTCATAGACTCAGCAGGGTTAGTGGAATACAGTATGAAGGGGAGTTTGTTCACTTGCTTTGTAAGTCCAAGATCTTCTCTACTGGGTATCAAACAAACAATCGAGTGCGGAAAACAAGATTGAATGTGAAGAACAAAGATTAAAAAACGATGAATATGATTATATTGCTGCTTCACCTTGCACACAATCTCTAGGATTGTCTGGTACAAGGTGGTGGCCAGAGAATTACAAATGAAAGGATTATGAAAGTCTTATGAATGTCTAACCTAATAATGTAGCAAACATAACATTATATAGGGTCCACTAAAGCCTTGGCCCACATGGCCTAACCCAAGCCCATTAACTTAAACTAAGCCCAAATCTAATAAACTAGCTTAATAAAGACAAGCGTAAACCTACTTAAATATAGCCCAACAATATCCCCCTAGGTTTATGCTGTCTTTATCATGGCTTAGTAGGAAGAATCTTCAGATCTTGATCTTCCAATCTTGGGTTCTTTCTTGTTCTCTTGGAGGTAGCTTCACAACTTTAATCATCATCAGCTTTTGCTTGAACATATAGCTAAAAGAGAACGTGAGAGGAGGATTCTCAGAAGCTCTTTTCTTTGTCAATCTTCTCTTTCAAGCAACTTTTCAGGTACTTCTTCAGTTGTACTTTCATTGTCAAAAGATGATTCACTTAAGGTTCTTCTGACTCAGGTACATCTTCTCAGTGTGCAGATTCATGCTTGTCAGCAACTGGAACTCTTTCATTCTTTATCAACCCCTGTTTCTTGATTTGTATAAATTCTGCAAATTCTCAGAATTTTGTGAGCAAACAATTTATGCAACAGAGGGTCCAGTATATACATGATCACCAAGTACATCAGTGTACTTCCTTTTTAAAATCTCAAAAACCTGAATTATGTTTGAGAATCGGTCAAATCCTCAAGAATGGTTAATTTTTATAAATGAAAACAAACAAATTAAAATAAAAATTCAAACTAATTACAATGCATCTTTTTGGTGAGAATCATGTGCAAGAAGATCATATCAGCTTTGTTAAAATGCAACACATCGTTAGTATATTTGTTCTAATAAACTTATTAAAGTGCCAGAAAGCAGTCCAAGACGATTACTAGCATCGTTTATCCACTTAAACAAACATACACACACGTCCTCAAGTCCGATATATTTTTTTTAACGTGTGTTAGACCGAAATAACTGTGTGTCCCACATCATGACATACCCCCGCGATCAAGGTATGCACAAAGCTTCTTCATAGCAGGTGAGTAAATTGCTGACATCTGTATGATTTACAAGGACAAGATCATCGGTGATCAGGTCTGCATATATCTGGATGCAACAGAGAGACCAATGGATTCTCGACCAGGGTTAGGGCAAATACCAAATGTTTCGGTATGATCATTGCTTTAGGCTTTTGATTTGTGCCTTTAGCTTGAATTCTCTTTGAGAATATGGGTTTTGGCATTTCCTTATTGCTCTTTTAAGACGTCCTGACTGTGCCTAGGTCAGCATATATCTGGATGCAGCAGAAGGGCAGCCAGGACATCCCCAGATGTATCAACAATTTAAAGACCTGAAATCTCAGACTTTGGCAATCTATCAACGCAAGATTTAAGACCATAAAATCATACGCCGATGATGTGTTCCCCACGAGCTACACAGTCCTTTATCTTTAGCATGCAGTTTTGGACTGAGTTCGTTGTGTAGTCTGCCTGCCAGTACATCATATAATGGAGCTGCAATCACACCTGATTTAAATTTCTTTTTGATTTTAAGGTGTGACATTTCAACAGCTGATGTACTATCATTTCTTCTTTTTCACACCATGAAATTCTCATTTTTTTTAATTTTCTATTGTTTTTGTATTTTTTCTGAGGGTATATCCCCCTAAATTTGTGCTTAAAATTGAGAAATTTAAAGAACAAATTTACAACCTAAAACTAAGAAAAATATTTTTGTGTTTTTCTAAAACCATTCTCGATTCAAGGACCAATTACGTTCAAAATAAAAAGCATCATGTTTTGAGCATACCTCTTTCGCTGATTTTACCTCCATTATCTCCTTTAAAGGAAACATACTCACTGTTTAAGAATTTTAAGATAAACGTATAACAAAGAGATGTCACCTGTCATGTGCGTGGAACAACCTTATCAACATACCAATGGTCGTCGACAATCCTCCTTGGATGTCCCTGCACTAAGAAAGGAGATTAGTTAAACATTGGTACCCAGGCCATTGCGGTCCTGGGCACTCCTGAAGTGTCAACGTAGGACACTTCTCTCAAGCACATGTCATGTTTCTCATTTAGGACTGGGGTAGCTGCCGCCTTTGCTTTCCAGACTTGTTTAAGCTTAGCACACGGTTTTGCCACTTTCGGAGTAGCAGCTTTCAGTTTCTCAGGTTGTTTAGACTTCTGTGGAGGAACAACCTTCCGTTTGCTCTTGGCAGCATTCCAGTCTCCATCAGACGGTTTAACTTTGGGATTCATGTTCTTCCTTGCCTTAGGTTTATCAACCTTCATTGGCTTGGAGTAGTAGTTATCCCTAGGTATAACCTTCGGATGTTGTCGATAATAGGGCACATAAGGACGACTTGTGCAGTTTCGTGCAATATGACCGGGTCTTCCACAGGTGTAGCATGTTTGCTTCTTTGCATATGGAGTATAGCCCGGTCTGTTCGATCCCACTGATGAATGTGAGTGATGGGATCTGTTGGATGATTTGTTTGCATGCTTCTTGAAGTTTCTGCTCTGCTTAGAACATCTTGAACACCCGTGTGAACAAGATTGTGCTTGTGTTGATGACTGTTCTTGAGCTTTCTGTTTAACTTCAGGAACCTGTACATGAGAGTTAGCACAGGTAGTTTTTCTATGTGGTGGCACATATTTATCGGTCATGCCATTAACAGATAGCTCAGAAACAGTCCTTTTCTCATATGGTATAGCATCTGCAGACAAATTTGATGCTTTCGAACAAACATCAGCAGTTTCAGAGCAAACAATATCATCCCCCTCAACCTTAACCTCTACCTTAACTTCAGCTGCACATGAGGTAGAAACATTAGTAATATTCACACATTTAAGATCAGGGACTATTGGCATTACCACACCGGTGCCAACAGTATTGGGTGAGGGATCCTTACATTCCTGTTTAATCTCGACTGGCCTTGAGCACACAGATTCTTCAGATTCTGGCTCAGTCGAGAGTGTGACATTTGATTCAGATGAGCCACTTAATTCAGAAACATGTTGTGGCTCTGCTGAATCCCCCGTTGACTCAGAGTTGGTCAGATGATTTTCACTTTCTGCTATTTGCTTTAGACAAAGTTCTCTAATTTGCTTCATGAAATCAAACTCATAGTTCACACTAGAGTTTTGCTGAGTGGATGAATCAGAAATTTGTTCATTTTCTTTTAAATCTTCATGTTTAGACTCTCTAGACACTCCTACGAATTCATCTGATTCAGATGAGGATGGAACCTCATCTTTGCTAACCTCAAAAACTCTGTCCACCTCTTTATTTTTCTCAAAATTTAACGTCTCGGTCTGCTTTGAAGCATCTTGAGACTTGACAAAGGTTTTTGATGGAGCCTGCTCTTGCTTATGTTGTTTGTTCTTTGGTTTAGAGATTTTTACAGGGACCGATTCAGGTTTGGAAATTTTAACTTGATCCCTCGATGGTCGACTGGTTGGCTCTTCTATTGGAGGACCGTATCCTTTAACAGGTGGAGCCAACAATTCTTCATCCGACATGGGAATTGAGGAATAATTTTCATTAAAGGGTGGTGGAATTTCCACAAACCCAATTCCCTTATTCCTCACGTCCTTTGGTCTGTACCATAACTGGGTATTGATCATTTTTTCAACTTTGGGACTGGAACAATCGAACTTTTTAAAATGAAAATCGGCATTTTCAAATTTAGATTTTAAGTCGATCAATTCCGCGGTTAAAGTATCAGACAGTCGTTTGAAGTGCAAGTATCGACATTTATGATCACTCACCTCCTGATGCAAACGCTTGATATCGAGTTTTTGTTTTTCGACCATTTCTTTATAAGAGTTAAATTTCTTTTTAATGTCCCAAGAGGCCATTTTTTCATATTCAAGCTGTTTGAATGCGGAGATAGTTTCTTCCCTAAAACCCTTAATTTTTCGTTTGCACCTTTCAGTGCAACATGATTCAGCTAAAGTTTCGGAAAATACCTCAGCTGCGGATGGCACATGGTCAGTCAGTTGTGTCATGAAAGTTTGAGCAGCGTGAGCGGCAGGAGCAGCAGATGTGATAGGAGCAGCATGTGTGATAGGAGTGGCGGGAGCAGCAGAAGTGGCGGGAGCCGTAGGAGCAGCGGGAATGACAGAGCAGCTTGAATCTGAATTCGATGATGGAGCAGCAGAATTTGATGAGCATGTTGCAGCAGAGGTGTCACTTTGGGTCTTCAGTGTGAGACGCTTATCTAACTCCTTGATGAATGAGATTAACTCATCCGGTGTCATTTTAGACCAGTTTGTGTCTGTGATAATCCGATTGACATTCATAAACCAGCTGCATGTTGGCTCATCTGGAATTCTTTTTAAAGCGTCTAAAAGAATCTTGTTGACCCATCGATTTGACACTACGATTTCAGCATTTTTCATGTCAGACAGTAGTTCAGTAAATCTGCCAATAATTGCTCCCACAGTTTCACCAGGAGTGTAACTGAAACCTTCCAGTCTCTGCTTAAACACCTTACTTTGAGAAGACATTTTTAATTTTGTAGACCGTGATCCCCCAAAAATCTAGACGTTCACACAAATTTTAGAGACGAGCACCGGACGTCCAACTGTAGTCAACAGTCAAAAATAGTACACAGTCTAGTACACTGTAGTCAACCGAATCAAGCCATATGCCGTAAGGTCGATCCACCCAAATTGAGCTTCTACACTCCAAATAATAATACTACCACTATTATTATTATTATTAGTAATATTATTATAAAAATGGTAGAGTTTACGTGATGATGGCTACAAAAAATAATGGCTCCTGACACCTTTTTTGATTTGTGTTTACAGCTCTCTCAAGAAGACCACTCACCTATTTTCTTTAATACTTCTCTTTCTTACCTTTTCTCCAATGTGCTCTTTCTTTTTCAACAAACAAAACAAAACTCTCTTCCTAACTTCTCAAACGGTACCATCCCATCTTTTCATTTTCAATCCGATTCATTACTAATAAACCAGCAAATGACTAATTCCTTGAAATGAATATTAACATCTCATCTCGTTACTTCACTCTTTTCTACTCTTTCACTCGTTACCCTCTCTCTCTAGTAACCAAACATACAATACTTCTTCTACTTATCACTTTCTCCTCCAAACAACACTCGAGAAACACACATAACCATAAGCCGCTTCTCTCCACCTGGTTAAGTTCTTTGGTCCCCAACGTTCGGGTCGGGTTAATGGCGAGGATGGTGTTGCAGGTGGTTTGGTTTTTGGGTAGGTGTTCCGGTCAGAGATTCTGACAGGGGTTGGTTGTGTTCAAGGTATGGATTTGAGTTCGAGTGTTCGAGTAGTGAGTTCGACCTTGAATCAGGTGAGTTCGACCTCGAGACAGGAGTTCGACTAGTGAGTTCGACCTCGAGTCACACATGAGGTAGAAACATTAGTAATATTCACACATTTAAGATCAGGGACTATTGGCATTACCACACCGGTGCCAACAGTATTGGGTGAGGGATCCTTACATTCCTGTTTAATCTCGACTGGCCTTGAGCACACAGATTCTTCAGATTCTGGCTCAGTCGAGAGTGTGACATTTGATTCAGATGAGCCACTTAATTCAGAAACATGTTGTGGCTCTGCTGAATCCCCCGTTGACTCAGAGTTGGTCAGATGATTTTCACTTTCTGCTATTTGCTTTAGACAAAGTTCTCTAATTTGCTTCATGAAATCAAACTCATAGTTCACACTAGAGTTTTGCTGAGTGGATGAATCAGAAATTTGTTCATTTTCTTTTAAATCTTCATGTTTAGACTCTCTAGACACTCCTACGAATTCATCTGATTCAGATGAGGATGGAACCTCATCTTTGCTAACCTCAAAAACTCTGTCCACCTCTTTATTTTTCTCAAAATTTAACGTCTCGGTCTGCTTTGAAGCATCTTGAGACTTGACAAAGGTTTTTGATGGAGCCTGCTCTTGCTTATGTTGTTTGTTCTTTGGTTTAGAGATTTTTACAGGGACCGATTCAGGTTTGGAAATTTTAACTTGATCCCTCGATGGTCGACTGGTTGGCTCTTCTATTGGAGGACCGTATCCTTTAACAGGTAGAGCCAACAATTCTTCATCCGACATGGGAATTGAGGAATAATTTTCATTAAAGGGTGGTGGAATTTCCACAAACCCAATTCCCTTATTCCTCACGTCCTTTGGTCTGTACCATAACTGGGTATTGATCATTTTTTCAACTTTGGGACTGGAACAATCGAACTTTTTAAAATGAAAATCGGCATTTTCAAATTTAGATTTTAAGTCGATCAATTCCGCGGTTAAAGTATCAGACAGTCGTTTGAAGTGCAAGTATCGACATTTATGATCACTCACCTCCTGATGCAAACGCTTGATATCGAGTTTTTGTTTTTCGACCATTTCTTTATAAGAGTTAAATTTCTTTTTAATGTCCCAAGAGGCCATTTTTTCATATTCAAGCTGTTTGAATGCGGAGATAGTTTCTTCCCTAAAACCCTTAATTTTTCGTTTGCACCTTTCAGTGCAACATGATTCAGCTAAAGTTTCGGAAAATACCTCAGCTGCGGATGGCACATGGTCAGTCAGTTGTGTCATGAAAGTTTGAGCAGCGTGAGCGGCAGGAGCAGCAGATGTGATAGGAGCAGCATGTGTGATAGGAGTGGCGGGAGCAGCAGAAGTGGCGGGAGCCGTAGGAGCAGCGGGAATGACAGAGCAGCTTGAATCTGAATTCGATGATGGAGCAGCAGAATTTGATGAGCATGTTGCAGCAGAGGTGTCACTTTGGGTCTTCAGTGTGAGACGCTTATCTAACTCCTTGATGAATGAGATTAACTCATCCGGTGTCATTTTAGACCAGTTTGTGTCTGTGATAATCCGATTGACATTCATAAACCAGCTGCATGTTGGCTCATCTGGAATTCTTTTTAAAGCGTCTAAAAGAATCTTGTTGACCCATCGATTTGACACTACGATTTCAACATTTTTCATGTCAGACAGTAGTTCAGTAAATCTGCCAATAATTGCTCCCACAGTTTCACCAGGAGTGTAACTGAAACCTTCCAGTCTCTGCTTAAACACCTCACTTTGAGAAGACATTTTTAATTTTGTAGACCGTGATCCCCCAAAAATCTAGACGTTCACACAAATTTTAGAGACGAGCACCGGACGTCCAACTGTAGTCAACAGTCAAAAATAGTACACAGTCTAGTACACTGTAGTCAACCGAATCAAGCCATATGCCGTAAGGTCGATCCACCCAAATTGAGCTTCTACACTCCAAATAATAATACTACCACTATTATTATTATTATTAATATTATTATTATTAGTAATATTATTATAAAAATGGTAGAGTTTACGTGATGATGGCTACAAAAAATAATGGCTCCTGACACCTTTTTTGATTTGTGTTTACAGCTCTCTCAAGAAGACCACTCACCTATTTTCTTTAATACTCCTCTTTCTTACCTTTTCTCCAATGTGCTCTTTCTTTTTCAACAAACAAAACAAAACTCTCTTCCTAACTTCTCAAACGGTACCATCCCATCTTTTCATTTTCAATCCGATTCATTACTAATAAACCAGCAAATGACTAATTCCTTGAAATGAATATTAACATCTCATCTCGTTACTTCACTCTTTTCTACTCTTTCACTCGTTACCCTCTCTCTCTAGTAACCAAACATACAATACTTCTTCTACTTATCACTTTCTCCTCCAAACAACACTCGAGAAACACACATAACCATAAGCCGCTTCTCTCCACCTGGTTAAGCTTCTTTGGTCCCCAACGTTCGGGTCGGGTTAATGGCGAGGATGGTGTTGCAGGAGGTTTGGTTTTTGGGTAGGTGTTCCGGTCAGAGATTCCGACAGGGGTTGGTTGTGTTCAAGGTATGGATTTGAGTTCGAGTGTTCGAGTAGTGAGTTCGACCTTGAATCAGGTGAGTTCGACCTCGAGACAGGAGTTCGACTAGTGAGTTCGACCTCGAGTCAGGTGAGTTCGACCTCGAGACAGGAGTTCGACTAGTGAGTTCGACTAGGTGAGTTTGACGTGGTGAGTTCGACTCGGAGACTGAGTTCGAGCTGAACGGAGTGTTCGAGTTTGAGATGTTTTCCGGGTGGGTGATGATTCGGAGATGAAGCTTTCAGTTTCAGGTGGCCGGTTGGTGTTGGGTTTTTCTGGTTGGAGCAGTTCTCGAGTGCTCTTTGTTGTTTCCGAGAGTTTTTCAGTTTTTTTTTTTTTTAATTGAAAAATGAGTTGTATGACAGCTGTTAGATGAGTTGACCTAAGAAAGGTGTGACCAAAAAGAACGAAAAAATCACCCAAAAATAGCAATGATATTTTCTTTGAAATTTGAAAAGATTTTTAATATCAAAAGGAAACCAAATAAATCCTGTTGACCCGGAAACAACTTTTGAACCAGCAAAATATGGATCAAACAACCATTTCTTTTACTGTTCTTCGAGTTCTTCTTTTAAATCAACGGTAACCAATCTACGAAAAAAAATCTTAAACACCAAAACAGATTAGTAACATAAATATATTGAATGAGATAGCGAATAAACCTGTTTAAAATCACGAAACACAGCAGCAAAATTCTTTTTTTTTGATCTTCGAATGATACCAAAACCGAGCCCTTGAATGGCTTCAATGGCTCTGATACCAATTGTAAGTCCAAGATCTTCTCTACCGGGTATCAAACAAACAATCGAGTGCGGAAAACAAGATTGAATGTGAAGAACAAAGATTAAAAAACGATGAATATGATTATATTGCTGCTTCACCTTGCACACAATCTCTAGGATTGTCTGGTACAAGGTGGTGGCCAAAGAATTACAAATGAAAGGATTATGAAAGTCTTATGAATGTCTAACCTAATAATGTAGCAAACATAACATTATATAGGGTCCACTAAAGCCTTGGCCCACATGGCCTAACCCAAGCCCATTAACTTAAACTAAGCCCAAATCTAATAAACTAGCTTAATAAAGACAAGCGTAAACCTACTTAAATATAGCCCAACATGCTTGACTAAAAAAGGCTCTGTCTTCTGGCTTAGTAAAATTGATAGAGTTTTGGTGGGATTGGATTTTTTGAATCGATGGCCAGAGGCTTGTTTACGGGCACTTCCGAGGCATTTGTCTGATCATAGACCTCTGTTGTTAACCTTGGTGAATGATAGTTTCGGCCCTCGACCCTTTAGATGGTTCAATTCATGGCTAGATAGGGATAGTTGTGAAGCCGTGGTTACCAAATCGTTGCTGAATTACAATGGGACAGGTCCGGAAGATGTGTTTTTGGCTTCAAAGTTACGGTTCCTAAAGGCGGACCTAAAAGAGTGGAAAAATCAGCTGGATATTAAAGAAGCCGAGGACCTCAATGCTTTGAAGATTGATTTAGAACAGCTAGAGACCGAAATGGAACAAAGAGTTTTATTAGAGGAAGAAGAGTGGGATGGAGTGTAAAAAAGGTATTGAGGAAAGAGAATTCCTTCATACTAAAGACTTGCTTCAAAAATCACGGATTAACTGGGCTAAACAAGGGGATGATAATACAGCTTACTTTCATAGTGTGATAAATGGAAGAAAGGCGTCAAATACAATACAAGGTTTAATGGTCAATGGAGAGTGGGTGGCGAAGCCAAACTTGGTAAAAAGGGAGGTCTTGAGGTTTTTTAGCAGTCACTTCAAAGAAAAGAATACTAATCGGCCTCGTCTGTTTTGTGAGGATATAAAGCGTATTCCAGTTAGCAAGGTGGAAGCTCTTGTCGCCCCTTTTACCAAAGAAGAAGTCAAAAATGCGGTTTTTGAGTGTGGAAAAGATAAAGCTCCGGGCCCTGATGGGTTTAATTTTAACTTTGTTTGTCACTTTTGGAACCTGCTTGAAGATGATTTTATGAAGATGATGTCGGAATTCTTTGATACAGGTATTATTAACAAAGGATGCAGTTCTTTTATTACGCTTGTTCCGAAGGTAAAAAATCCTCTTGGTCTCAAAGACTTTAGACCTATTACCTTAGTGGGTATTATTAACAAAACTATTTCAAAAGTTTTGGCGATTCGTTTAAAGAAGGTAATTGGTTTTATTATTTCTGATAATCAATCGGGTTTTCTTAGTGAAAGAAATATTCTTGAAGGTCCACTTATGGTAAATGAAATATTGTCGTGGTGTAAAAGAAGATTCAAAAAGGTGTTTTTCATGAAGATCGATTTTGAAAAAGCGTACGACAACGTTAATTGGGCTTTTCTTTTATCCATTATGGACCAAATGGGCTTCCTGGAGAAGTGGTGTGCGTGGATTAAGGGTATTTTGGCTTCTGCGAGGTCGGCGGTCCTAGTTAATGGGTCGCCTACGTTTGAGTTTCAATGTTTTAAAGGGCTTAGACAAGGCGACCCAATCTCGCCGTTTCTCTTTTTGATTGTGATGGAAGCTCTCACTTGTATGTTTGATAAAGCCATCAAGCTAGGCTTGTTGGAGGGGGTTTCTTTTTCTAATCATGGACCGGTTATCTCGCATATGTTCTTCGCGGACGATGCACTTCTAATGTGGAATTGGTCTAGAAACAATATTTTGACTGTTGCGAGAATTTTGAGGGTCTTTTATATTTGCTCGGGTCTCAAAATCAACATCAACAAATCTTTTTTGTATGGGGTTGGAGTGACGAATGACGAGGTGGTAACTTTGGCCGATGTAGTGGTTTGTAAAGTTGGATCATTTCCATTCGATTACTTGGGAGTATTGGTAGGGGCAAATATGAATAGAATCAATAACTGGCGAAGAATTGTTGAAGTTTTTGAATCGAGACTTTCTTCTTGGAAGGCTAGATTCCTTTCCATTGGTGGGCGTTTAACTCTTCTTAAATCAGTGTTACAAAGTCTTCCCGTTTATTTCTTTTCCCTTTATAAGGCCCCGGTTGGAGTAGTTAATAAGTTAGAAAGTCTTATGCGTCGTTTCTTTTGGTCCTCATCGAGCGAAAATAATAAGCTTCATTGGGTAGCTTGGGAGAAGATTTCGTGTGATAAAAGTAAAGGTGGATTGGGTGTATCGCGGCTGAAAGATGTTAATGACGCTCTACTTGCAAAGTGAGCGTGGCGTTTCAAGGTGGAGGAAGGAAGTTTGTGGAAAAGCATTATAGTGTCTTGCCATAAAGGTAGACCTCGGTGGTCGGGACTACCTCGATGTGCAGGTACAAGCGGCTGTTGGGCAGAAGTTGTAAAGAATTGTGAAAAACTTAGATGTGGAGAAAGGTTGTTTCTTGATCTTCTAAAAGGTAAGTTAGGAGACGGGGGTAGCATTCGTTTTTGGGAAGATGTTTGGCTATTTGATGTTCCTCTCAAGAATAAATTCCCTCGGCTCTACTGTGATTCTACCACTAAAGGGATCACGGTAAACAAATGTAGGTCGCATGATACTTGGACCCCTGTTGATTTCTCACGGCCAATGGGCTTATTAGAGGTGCAAGAATGGGCCGCTCTCTCCTTCGCGTTAAGTCAGATTCAACCTATGGAGGATAAGGATGTTTGGGAGTGGAATTGATCTCCATATTTTTCTGTTGCAAAAGTTAAATCGGAGATAAAGGTTGAGCTGGTCAACACAGATTCGTTTCGGCTGAAATGGGTAGCATGGATTCATCTAAAGTGTCATATCTTCGCTTGGAGGGCAGAAATGGATAGGATTCCTACTGTCGAAGCCCTCCGCAAAAGACACGTTATTATTCCTGAAGACCACTGTAAGCTTTGTGAGGTTCATCTTGAAACAACGGAGCATATTCTGTATGGTTGTGGATTCTCACATGGTGTATGGTCTATTATTTGGAGATGGTGCGATCTACATACAGGAAGCAATCTTAACATTAGAGACCTGCTACTTCTATACAAGCAAGCTCAAGGTGGAAAGTGGGGGAAGAGAATAGTCCATGGCATTATTTTGGTGACGCTTTGGATGCTTTGGAAAGCTCGAAACGACAGGATTTTTAATCAACAGAATCCAAAGGTCTATTGTGTGGTTGGTAACATTAAGTCTATATCGTTTTTATGGTTAAAAAATAGGTCTAAGTTTAAAGACCTTAGATGGGAGGATTGGTGTATTAAACCTTTATACATGTTATAGTTTCTGGGTGTTCGTCCTTGCTTTGAGGACCCCCCCTGCTGTTTAATGAAAGTCAATATTCAAAAAAAAAAAAAACAAAAGTTAATTAACTGCCATATATAAAATTTTTAATTAAATTAAAATATAATATTTAATTGTCTAATTACATAACTACCCCCTAGTTCAAGATCAAAGATGAATGGCTCAGATTGGTTCCTAAGTTCCTAACTAGGCTATTGGTTCCCATTTGATCTTTTTCCTATATACACACACACACACACTATATGATGGGTTCTAGACGGATAAAATAGTCATTTCCTATACATATATATGGGTAAATTTGTAATTCATTAAATTGACAATACAAATTTAATACAAAAATTAAATCACTATCCTATTGATTAATAGTACAAAAAGACGAAAACCACATGAGAAGCTAGATTATACTACCAGGGAACCCGCCGGTTGCGGCGGAGTCGACAATAAAGGGCGGAAACGTAATTCAAACCTTAAAATGATTAAAAGAATCAATATGTAAGGTGTATGTTTGTAAGCACATGTGCTTCACAATGGGGTAGTTTTTTAAAGGCTACAAAGTGACATGATAATATGCTACGTTCTATATACCATATGGAATTTGACCTACATGCCAGTAGAAAAAATGGAAGCAGTTTGACTTATTAGCATTTATTATTATACTAATAGTCCTACTCAATACGTTGAAAGTACCAAATCTGGAGAAATTGCCGAGGAGAAGAAATCTTATGGACCTTTATAAGATCCACATTAAGAGGAGGTTGTAACGTCTCATATTTAATCAACCTGCAAATAAGCATACCCATAACTTTTTCTACATGATAAAAGCAATGCAATAAAACTACTAAACAAGTGCACCATAAAATTCTACTAGTGGCATCAGAAAGTAAAATTGAAAGTTAGGTTAGTTGAAAATATTCCACATAAGACATCTCAACCTAAGAACTTTATAGACGTGCACATATCGGTTTTTTTCTAGGAACCGAACCGGTTTATCTTTGGTGCCAGTTCATGTCCGAACCGGTTTCGGTTCGGCCTCGGTTTCGCCGGTTTGAAAGACCGGTTTCGATTTGGGTTCATGAACCAATTCATGCGCACACTTTTTTTTTAAAGAAAATGCATCACATAATAATTTTTTACGTAAAGTTCGAATTTTATTGATTCTTACAATCTTTTAAAAGTGTATAGGTATATATTTGTGTGTGTAGAAACCTTTTTCTATAATTTTGTTATATATATATATATATAGAAAATTGCAATCTTTTTAATAAAATGTAGTAATTACTTAATTTTGTTTGATACCTTTCTCAAATGCTTTATAATACTAGTGGGTTTACCCGCGCGTTGCAGCGGGATCCACAAATTGGTTGCAATACAACATTATGATACTTAGGTTTTTTGCCGCAAGTTACGCAAAAAGAATAGAAATGTGCACACTATGTTTTAACAAGTATTCGTAGAAAGAAAAGAAAAGAAATGTGCCCGCTACTTACAACTGATTGCAGTTCACCACAAAAACCATGTACTCATTATTGAACAAATCTTGATAAACCAAAAGTATGTTATTGTAACAGACCAATATGAACATAAACATCACTCTTGTGTAAGTTGTCCGGTCATTGCATATCTACATAACCGGTCATTGCTAAATGATAAAGTTCATTTACATGACAAAAACATGTAGTAATAATATGATATTGTATAAACTATCATATGCAGGTCATTGTCCATTTAGAAATTAAAAGTTGTGATTTGTAAGTTTGTAATAGACTTGCCTAACTTGACCCAGTGGCTAAAAAATTGCCTAATGTAGCCAGTGAGTTGAACTATTCCGTCCACTTTGCCGCTGGGTAAACGCATATATATGAAAAGGGTTTATAATATAAGTATTATTATGGCAAAGTTTTAAAATTCATACAAGTTTAGCTGAGATAAGATTATTCATTGTGGTAACATAAACTATTATATTTCATCGCCATTATATGAAATTTGTTCAAAAATATTGCTATCCTATGTGTTTATTTAGTTTGGGTGAGTTCCATTTTTATATAAAAGTTAATTATCTTCTAGGAGCATTTAGAGAAGAAAATGATAAATTTAGAAAATTATAAAGAAACTTTTGGTATGTCATCTTAACTTTGGACAATTTGGACATATTTGCCCATGTCTCCTCCTTTATAATATAGTATAGATAGATTATATATATAGATTATAGATTATAGATTATATATAGTATGTAATTAAAATCAAATAATGTCATAGAAAATTTCAATGAATACAAATAATAGCAATAATTTAAATATATAAGAAAACATAAATTTTAAAACCAACAAAGTATGTAAGTACATGCATTGTTTATGTGAAAGATGTTAATATTTTTTTCATACACCATATATAGTAATTCCACTTTAAAAACTTTTTTTTTCTTAAAACATGATTTGTGGTCATATGGCACAAGTCCGTCTATACTACAACCGAAAACTATCTTTCTAAATAAACATGAAATTGTGGTGAATATCATCGCGGAGGTGAAATTGTGTAGTTTTTTGTGGTACAAACATACACATAAGGATATTATAGATATAGATTAATGGTAATTAAAGGTTATGATAAAAGAATATGTACAAGTAGGTTTTGCATGAATAGTAGAAAAGAAAAAAATTGCATGACATTTGTGTTTTAAGCATGAGATTTTTCCTATGTCATCTTAAAGTTCATGTAAAATGATATGTGAAGAGTGAAGGCAATGAATGTACAAGTAACAATGCATCACGGGGTAATATGGGAAAGATTTATATGACATGATATGTTTAAAGCATGTGTCTTTTCAAATGTCATTTTAACTTTGACAATTTGGACCTATTTGCCAATCTCTCCCTCTTTATAATGTAGTATAGATAATATAGATTATAGATATGGATTAATGGTAATTGAAGATTTTGATAAAAAAAATGTGTACAAGTAGATTTTGCATGAAGGGTAGAAAGGAAAAAAAAATACATGACATTTGGGTTTTAAGCATGAGACTTTTCTTATGTCATCTTAAAATTCATGTAAAATGACATTTGTAGACATATTTCCTCCTTTATAATGTAGTATAGATATAAATATAGATTTTACACATACAAATAAATTAAATGAATAAACAAATAATAAAACACAATAATAATGATAGAAATATAAAATGTGAATAAGATACAAAAAGACATTCATCATTTCCCGATATATCTGCACATCATTTGCAAAAAGGGGAACTGGCAAGGAGAAGAGAAACGGCCGGCCAACCGTTAACTAGTAACTGACTACTCAATTCAACCCATTCAATGCAATTCGATCATCATCAAAACAATTAAATCGAAAAACATCTGTTTACGACCCAAGCTTGTTTCCTTCGACCCTCTGTATTCTTGACCATGTTCCAGCAAACCGAATTCTAACAACAAAATCATAAACCTCCTTTGCGACCCGTAGTACAACTACCACCACCTTCTAACAATCCAGAGGCCTCCTCCGACCAGAAACAAACACCCAACCGATAAACAACTACCTCCAACCACAATCTACAAAACCTCTACCACTCTTTCAAACCACTCCCATCAACGGCTCGAAGCACCAACTCCCCTCGCGACTCTAAGCAAGGGCGCAACATTCAAGGGCCGCCCCCTCCCCCGATTTTTCGCTCAGAAGTTTTGAGTATATAGTCTTCGTATAATTTTTTTTTTGTATATACGGTTTCGACCCCCCGTTTAAAAAAAAATAATTATATAAACCTAAACTTTAACCCAAAACAAAGTAAATGTAAAGCCCAAATCCTAATGTCCTAAGCCCAATAACTACGTGGGCTGGATAATAGATTCAATGAGCAAGCGATGGAGTTGTTATCTCTTAGCTACTCGAGCTCGACTTGGTAAAAAGATCGAAACGAGTCGAGCCTTATCGAGCCCGAGCTTTAGCTTAAAACAAAGCTCGTTTACTAATTGAGCCCGAGCTCAACCTAGAATGTGAAGCTCTTTAGGCTCGTCGAGCCTTATCGAGCCTTAGTGTAATACTAGTGGGTTTACCCGCGCGTTGCGGCGGGATTCGAAAAAAGCTTACAAAACCAAAGTGATTAAGTGAATTAATTATTTATGTATTTATTCATACTTACCAGGCATAACATGGACCGTGTACATTCACAATAAATGGTTGTTTTAACAGAGGTAAGTTTGCAACACTTACTTTATAATCTCTAAAAGCAAGACATAGTGAGGTTAAGAATGCATGCCAAAAACAAAAGACAAAGTTTTATCTGACAAATGGAATTTGAAAATTTTAATACAAAGTTGCATATCATTTAAAAATCTAAAGAATTTGTAAACCAGACACGTAAAACACTTAACAATTTCGGTTATAGTTCCACCAGGAAGCTTTCATTAGCTTAAAAGGAAAACCGATTACATAATATGGCCTTCAACTCGGGTATATATAGGATTAAGAAACTTCAAGCTTAATCACTAACCTACTCTTAACTATTATCCTATGACTCTTGAGTTATGTGAAAAGAGTGAAGGCAATGAATGTATAAGTAACAATGCATCAAGGGGTAATATGAGAAAGAATTATATGACATTATAGGTTTAAAGCATGTGTTTTTTCAAATGCTATCTTAACTTTGACAATTTGAACATATTTGCCTATGTCTTCCCCTTTATAATGTAGTATAGATATAGATTAGGTTTATTAATTACTAAACGAACTCGAGCCGAACTTCATTTATCGAGATCCGGACCTATTATTTGTGTTACTTTTATTTAAAATATTAACTAATAGATAGTAAACGAGCCGAGCTCGGCTCGTTTGCACCCTTATCCATAATTGAAGAATTCAAAAATCTTATAGGTCGATGGGCTGAACTGTAATTCTTCATCCGTGTACCAACCTTTTGTCTCCTTTTTATTGTTTTAGTATCTTTGTTCAATTGTTTGTTAAACAATGCTTAAAACTTTGATATTTATTTGTATTTAATGTTTGACTCGACTCGACCCGAATTTAATCACCGACCCGAACCGTAACTAAAAAAAAATGTAGGTCCCGTCCTGTGGCAGCTGACTTCCGACCCTCAGTTTAAATTCTCAAGCTTCGCCACTGACTCTAAGGTAACCCAACGATCTGTTTATCTTTTCTACAAATCCATTTGAGAATGTTTGATGTTTTTGAATTTCATGATTTCAAATATGTGTGTAAAGTTGTGTTTGTTGGGTTTCAACAAGAAGAAAAGAAAAGAAAAAGATCAACTTTAATTAGGTTATTGAAGAAAATCCAAACATACCAATCAAAGCTATTCAAGAACAGTTCCAAATAAGGTATGAATTGAATGTTTCAAAGGTGAAAGCATATCGAACCAAGTTCAAAGCTAAGAAACATGTATAATGGGACTGTAGGTCACAATATGCATTGCTTAGGGAATATTACACTGAATTGATGAATACAAACCCAGGGTCAATAATCAAGATTGAGGTTAAACTAGTGAAAAATGTGAATGATAACACCAGGGCATTTAAAAGGATCTTTGTATGTTTGGAGGCCATGAAACAAGGTTTAAGGCTACAGGGAAGGGCATGTTGCATTTAGATGGAGCTTTCATGAAAGGTGAGTATCCATGCTAGATCTTATCTGCAGTTGGTATAAAGTGTATAAGCTTGATGAATTTAAAATTTGAGTTCACACTTAATGTGTCTAATTATGGAAAACTTTTGGACTTTTGTTTGGTATTATACACTTAGTATCAAATTAGTATTACATTACATGTCGTAGGCAACAAACAAGGATCAATAAGGTTTCTTTGAATTAGGAATCATAAGAAACATGCATAAGGCAATTTTACACCTAAGAAAATGATTAGAAATCACATCCCTGTCTAACTAAAGAGTTAATTTTTATTCAGGATGTTTTCTATCGTGGGATCCTGGCTAGGTGTTGGGAATGACAACGTTGATGGATCACCTCTGTACAATAATTCACTTATCGAAGGTATTGTTTCATTCGATGATGGATCTCCTCTCAAAAGACCATGTTATGCACTCGATCAAAGCTTTTAGACCCACAAATTAATCGGCTAATAAAAGCTAGAAAAGAGACCCAACTTGGGCTAAAACCGTAGCTTTTTTAAGAAAAAAGAGAAAGCTATTTGGGTCAGCCTAGAAAAATATGTGAATAAAAGAAGATGTTCTAGAAGTGAGGTAAAATAGTTTATGGCAAACTAAAGTAAGTACAAAATAAAATATGAACTATGATCAAAGGATGTTGTAAACGAGAGAAGTGAGCATATAATTTGGCTCTCAACTTTGTAGAGAGACATAAGAGCATTCATATCCCTCCACCATTTTATAATCTATAAATATAACAAAAAAAATCATACTTTTCAAAATTAATCTATCATTTTAAAAAAATTCTACATCCTCTCCACCATATTTACCTTTATCTTACTCATAAACACTTATTTTATTATATTTCTCGTTAAAATACACTCACAATAATTTGATGAGGGTGAATAGTAGTTTTTTTATATATAAAAAGCTAGAAGATGAATTTTTCAAAATATAAAGATGGGGTATAAAATGGTGGATGAGATGAAGGGTGTTTTAGTAATTTTTTTTTTTAATTTTAGAGATGGAGGGATGTTTGATAGAGGGGATGTGAATGCTCTAAATTGGTGGAAGAGCAACCCGACCCTAAATGGGACTCATTTGAAATAATTACATAAAATTCGTTTTAAGATTAAGCATTATAAATATGTGAATAAAATTATATTCTATTTTTAATTAATTAGTCATTAACACTATATCTTACATTTATCAAAATTTGCCATACATATATCAAAATCCATCTTACATACATCGAAATTATCATACCTTTACCATACACATATCAAAATTATGATACGTTCATCTTACACATATAGAAGTTCATTATATATTTATCCTACACATAACAAAATCATCCTTCATTTTAAGTTTAGGTTTGCTTTGAAAAAAATATATTTTGAAAATAAATTATGACTCTTATTTATTTAACTAGTTTAGGGGGTTACAATACATTAATAATTAATTTAACATTAAATACAATTATTAAAGGGAAGATTTATATTGGTTTAAACGTGTTCTTTTTCTTGTTAGAAGACATTTTTTTTTTCATTTGACATCTCCACTATATATATACATATATAGGAAATGGCTAAAATGAAAAACCTCACCCTAGTTGAGAAACCCCTAAAAACCCTGTTATATACGTAACCAAAAATAAATAAATTCCCTGCTCAACAAGTATGTAACAGTAAACAACTATATTGGTACATAGGGTTCTCATGGCACGGCGAACTTCATCATTAAGTGTATTATGTGGCATGCGCATTAAGTGATTTTAGAAAAATAAATATTTAAAAACAAAATTAGATTTTTCTTTCTAATGTTTCCTCACATAATTTTTAAACGTTAATATCTTTAATATACGAGATATTTTAAAGAAAAAATTACACCAAATTAACGAACATTTTATTATCTTTCCAACGAGTACCATAGTGCTATATAAAAAACGGAGAAAAAAACGAATATTTTTTTTTGTTTGAAGTATTAGGTGCTAGCATTGGATTTATAGATTCTTTTAGGTTAAGTATTGAGCATTGATAATAGAGTTATGCATTTTTTAGCCTTTATGATAGGTGTTAATATTAGAGTTATACATTATTTTAGGTTAGGTATTGAATATTGATATTAGAGTTATCCATTTTTAAGCCTTTATGATATGTGTTAATACTAGAGTTATACATTGTTTTATGTTAGGTACAAATATTAGTATCTTAGAGTTGCACATTTTTTTAGCCTTTATGATAAGTGTTAATATTAGAGTTACATTGGAGTTATACATTGTTTTGGTTAGGTGTTAGCATTGGAGTTGAACATTGTTTTAGGTTAGGTATTAATATTAGAGTTGTACATTGTTTTAGATTAGATGTTAACATGAGAATTATACATTGTTTATGGTTAGGTGTTAACACTGGAGATACATTGTTAATTGTTTTAGGTTAGTTGCTACCCAAAGCTTTCCTTCATGTAACTGTAAAGCGCATCAGTCTATTTTATATGTAAAATTGATTTGCCATATTAGATTTCTCAAGCGCGAGACGCTCCCGGGGTATAATCTAGTCTCTAGTATATAAAACATTCTGTTTTCATTCAAAAACAAAATATCAAAATATAATGCCTAAACATTTTGTTTCTTTTCATCAACAAAAGATCAAAATAGTTTGTGAAAGATTGAGATGTATCATTCATCCATCAACTTGTTGGTTGGGGACCTTTGCTGGTGATAACATGCCTTTCTAGATCCATGGACCCAATTTTTCTTTTGGACGGGAGACATCCCACTTAAGCATCAAACTATATGTGGATGATGTGATCACCAAAACAATGAACTATCTTTGAACCATGAAAATAGACACCCAATGCTTTGTATAGTCCCTGCCTTACATGTCTCTATCTTTCCGGTTCCATAAAATCTAAACATCTTGGCTACCATGTCGTTAATTAGCGAATGGACCATTAACCAAACTTTCTTTAATTTGCGAGCAAACCCTACAAATATGACAACACTTATGTATCATTGCGATGTACATTGGGTCAATTTTCATCACAAGGTCATACCAGTAAGTGAAGATGTAATGTTACATCTAATAAGGTTCTATATCATGTATACCATGAATTGTATTAATCATGGTTAGTTTTTTTAATTCCAAGGTTTTGTTATGGAATCCTTTTTTTTTTTTTTTTTTTTTTTTTTTTTTTTTTTTTTTTTTTTTTTTTATCATTAGCAAATGAGATGTACATATAATTAGTAGACAAACTTTGAATATTAGGCCATTTATATGGTTCTTATACAAGTCGATGATACTAAACCAAAGCAAATAATGGGAAAGAAAATAAGTAAAAGAACACCTAATTAGGGGTGCAAACGAGTCAAGCCGAGACTGAGCTCGACTAGGCTCGAACTCGATTAACTTATAAGAGCTCGAGCTCGGCTCATTAGTGGTATCTCAAGCTCGAGCTTGGCTCGGGCTTGGATCGTTTAGTTATATTAGTTAATATATTAAATTAAATAATATAAATAATAGGATCGATAGCTTGATAAGTCAAAAGCTCAGCTTGGCTCGTTTATTAAACAACTTTAAATGTGAGGTAAATAGTTTAAAATATTGATAAAATTAATATTATACTAAGGCTCGTCGAGCCTGACGAGCTTCATATGTCAGGCTCGAGCTCGGGCTTGATAAGTGAACGAGCTTTGTTTTAGGCTCAAGCTCGGCTTAGTTTTGATAAAGCTCAGCTCGTTTTGAGCTTTTTACCGAGCCAATCTCGGGTAGCTCGTGAGCTGCTCGACCCATTTACACCCCTACACCTAACTAATTCCTTTAAAGAAAACATGTGAACCAAACGATCCTTGAAAAGCTGAGGCAAGCGCTTTGCAAGCAATCCAATTGCTTGGAAAGCGAAGGTTTTGGTCTCACGTATGTTTGAGTCTATGATGAACTAGCTGATTATCCTGGGAGGGTTTTGGGGTTGAAAAATCTAATTTTACGTGATAACCTATTGCAAATGGCTCAAGTTAACTAACCACAAAATCTCTCAATCATTGCATGTTCATAGTATTCTAATCAGTAATAACTCATATTCCCCACAAAATCTAATTTTACGTGATAACATGAACACTTTGTGTGAACAAAATCTAATTTTTTCCTGTATGAACGAAACCCCACAAAAAATAGTCGATTTTTTCTCCGTTTTTTATATAGCACTATGGTACTTGTTGGAAAGATAATAAAACGCTCGTTAATTTGGTGTAATTTTTTTCTTTAAAAAATCTCGTATATAAAAGATATAAACGTTTAAAAATTATGGGAGCAAATATGAGAGAAAAAATTTTAAATTTATTTTTAATTTTTTTCATAAAATAACTCAATTTAATTAAAAAATGAAACAATTCAAAAACACCAAAAACTCTCCATTATGATGTCACGTGACACTCTCAATGGAAGGTTGAGACCTCCATTGCACGTCACGTCAGCATATACGTTTTCTTTTATATATATAGATAGATAGATGAGATTTCAAACCTACGGATCATAAATTTTTATATCTAAACCCTAGAGGGAAACATATCCGATCGTTATACGCAAAAAGTTTGTATAATGCAAACATGTTAACTTGACCACCAAAATATACAAGATTGAATTACTTATTCAACGTAAGTTAAAGGAACATTTAGTAAATCAAATTGCAAAATCACAATCCAAAATGTAAAAACATAACTACAAATTTTCAAATCACAAGGGAACGTTTGACATGATTTCCCTCAAGATATAGTGCAATAGGTTTGTGGTCACATCCTTAGAATCCGCATCGGTTATAAACATTTGATACCTTTGCTACATAGTAGAATAATACAACTAAGACTTATATTGATTTTGAACACCTTTACTAAGCCTTCTAGGGTTCCAATCCCAATATATTGCTTATTTCAACCGCGTCGTTGCTTAAAAAAGTCAACATAAAGTTAGCGAGTTCATGATTTTATGTTTATTTCTCATAAAACCCTTTTCATTTCAATCAATTGGGAAAATATTCTTCAACATTTTAAGAAATTTTATTTTCATTACTCGAAACGTTATTTGGGAAAAATCGTGTAAAAGTCCCCTTTGAATCCTCGTTGGCCATTCCATTTTTATCCTTTGACTCGACTAAGTAAATATACTAGGTTCTTGTCGACCGAACATCTACACCCAAAATGAGACTTAATTCCCGTGGAATCCTCGCTGGCATTCCACAATAATTTCTAAAAAACTCTCTTTGTAAATGTAACACCCCAACCGATGGCGGAAACATCGGGATGTCACGTATTGATGATTGTTCAGTAGCTCATGGTAAATAATAAATTTCATAAATGATTTAAATAAATTACATATAATTGTTCTAAGAATTTTGTACATCAAAATGAAAAATACTAGCTACGCATCTTCAAGCAATAACTCTAATCTTCAAGCAAGCTATAACCTGAAACATGTTAAGTTTGAAAATATTTTGGGTCAACAAAAGTTGGTGAGAATTACATAGGTTTTGATAATCGAATAAAATTGTTATGCAATTCATGTGTCATGGCAATTCTAGTCCATATGTGAAAACATACTAGAAGTAAATCGAGTGCATAATCAACCCTTGTGACTGTTGTATTGTGGTACATCCCATACGCTCATGGTTCACTCGTTTATATTGCAGTAACAAACACCCACGCTACCTTTGTAGGAGGCACGTATCCGGGTGGGATTGTCAGTCCAATAGATCTATCAATGTATACCGTCGGCTGATAAATGTTTATGCTAGAATTATGCTTACCCTAGTCATGTTCAAGACATAATGCAACATAGAAAAAACACATAGACACATTGATGATTGAATTGCATAAATGATGTTGTAACATGTTTCACCCCAAAAATGGTGATAAATAGAAAAGGGGCTATGTAAAACTCACCTTAGCAGAATGTTATATCTGTTCAAAAATTGAATAGTGGTGTTGCCCAAATGTGTTAAGTATCACCCTATAATAAGGTAATAAATATGTCTAAGTCTATCTAGTCTACAAATGTATAAGTTCTAGGGCTTCGTATTGGGGATAAATGCTCGTTTGGTTAATATTAAAAATGTTTGATAATTGAGAGAAATTTAGTAAATAAATAGACAAAAATCTTTTTATAAAATTTAAATTTAAGATGGTCACAATAATGTGTTTAAAGTATAAAAATAATTTTTACAAAATTATTTTCTTTAAAATAGAATATTAATTCTATTTATAACAAATTATCAAGATTTAACTTTAATATTTAAAAATACCAAAATTAAAGAATTATTAGTTTAAAATTTATATTTCTGTTCTAAATATTCAGAAATAATTTGTATAAAATTTTGGTGCAAAAATATTAAAATTTGAATTTATTATGATTTAATTATGATTAAAACTAACAAGAATTGATTAAAAATATTAAATAAATGATTTTTCAGAATTAAAAATCATTTCAGAAAATTTTATCATTATATAATCTCAGAATAATTTTTGTGGAAATTTATAAAATTGTTTTGATATTTTAATGAAATTTTATAAATATAATAGAATAAAATTGATTTAATTATTATATATTAAATAAATAAATTTTTGAAAACTAAAAATTGTGAATGAAGCTTTTTCATCAGATTTACTTAAAATAATTTTTGTAAAATTAATAAAAGAGTTTTAATAATTTAAAACGAATTTATAAAATTATAAGTATTATATATAATTAATTTTAATTGTTTTTGATTAAAAACAAAAAAATAAAAAGGTTTGCCACTGCCGGGTATCGAACCCGCGTGGTTTAGAAGGATGGCACCAGACACAACCACCTGGTCCAGACCAGTGGTTGTGTTTGATTTCTGTTTATTAAAAATAAATAACAAAACAGAATTTGTGTTCTTCCCCATTTATAAGTATTCGAGCCCTAGATTTGCAATCGATACAATTAGTGATCAATAGCCCCTGAATCATTGGGGCTATTGATCGTGGACTGCCGATGAATAAAACCCATAACAAACATCAAACTTACAGACAAGATTAAGATACGAATTGGGGATTGGAAAAGGATGTTCGACGACTTGTGATGGTCCACTGATGCCCAATTTATAGTGTTAATGTCTGAAACCTTGAATTGGTATAGTTGACCACGACATGAATGGTCCACGCGTATAATTGTATAATTGGGTATGAATTGATAGATAATTGATGTGTTCATGACTTGTTCCAGGCCGGTAATCATGTTGCCAATAATTTCCCAATCAATTCCGAGTCAATTGGTGGTGATTATGGTAAGTTATTGATCTCAGTTGACTTTCCAAGTCAACTGAGACGATTCAAAATCGTGATATAATTATAATGTGTGGGGTTTGAAACAAGAGTGATGGCTGGAGCAGTTGGTTGTGTGTGGTGTGTATATGGAACCGGCTGAGGACTCGGGTTCGAACCCCGGCCTCAGCATTTTATTTTTAACAATTTATTTTTACCATATACTTAATATATATATATATATATATATATATATATATATATATATATATAATGAATAATTATCATAGTATTAGGGTTCAAAATGCCACAAAAATAATTAAGTGCAAGTAATAATAATAAAACTTGTCGTTTTTATCCGTAACGTACAATTATTTATTGCGAAATGTTACAGTAAACTATTTTACCTTGCGGATTCCTCACCGAATATCCGTAAACATAATTATGAAAACCATTTCCCTAGAAATTCTCACAGGAAAAGTTCGTACACAAAAGCAGAAATGATCAAACAAAATAACTATTATTTGATAAACCAATGCATGTAACAGAATTAGATTAAGTAGTGTCATATATGAGGAGTAGCGAGCTCCTACATGACAACGACATATCCTGGGCCTATAACCAAACCAAGACTACACATTTCATTTTGCCCCGCTCGAGTTGTTTATCGGAACAACAACCCAGTACAAAATATTATGCACCTAGTGGTATATGCAAAAACACAATCGATGTTATTGATTAAGGGTGGGCCTTGTCGAGCACCAATAGTACTGTAACACCCCAACCGATGGCGGAAACATCGGGATGTCACGTATTGATGATTGTTCAGTAGCTCATGGTGAATAATAAATTCCATTAAATGATTTAAATGAATTACATACAATTGTTCTAGAATTTGTACATCAAAACGAATAAACTATACATATATCTTCAAGCATCAAATCAAATCTTCAAGCAAATAGAACCTGAAACATGTTAAGTTGAAAATGTTTTGGGTCAACAAAAGTTGGTGAGAATTACATAGGTTTTTGATAATTGAATAAAAAATGTTGTGCAATTCATGTGTCATGTCAATCTAGTCCATATGTGAGAACATACTAGAAATAAATCGAGTGCATAATCAACCCTGATGACTGTTATAATATGATACATACCATACGCTCATGGTCCACTTGAATATGTTATACGATAACAAACACCCACGCTACCTTTGTGGGAGGCACGTATCCGGGTGGGATTGTCAGTCCAATAGATCTATCAATGTTTACCGCCGGCTTGTACGGAGTTAATGATTATGCTAGAATGGTGCTTACTCTAATCATGCTCAAGACATAATGCAACATAGAAAACACATAGACACATTGATGATTGAATTGCATAAATGATGTTGTAACATGTTTCACCCCAAAAATGGTGATAAATAAAAGGGGCTATGTAAAACTCACCTTGGTAAAATGTTATATCTGTTGAGAAATTTGGATAATTGTGATGACCAAATGTATCAAGTATCACCCTAAAATGAGGTAATAAATATGTCTAAGTCTATCAAGTCTACAAATGTATAAGTTCTAGGGCTTCGAATTGGGGATAAACGCTCGTTTGATTATTATTAAAAATGTTTGATAATTGAGAGAAATTTAGTAAATAAATAACCAAAAATCTTTTTATAAGTTTTAAATCTAAGATAGTCACAAGAATGTGTTTAAAGTATAAAAATAATTTTTACAAAATTATTTTCCTTAAAATAGATTATTAAATCTATTTATTACAAATTGTCAAACTTTAATTTTAATATCTTAAAATACTAAAATTGAAGAATTATCAGTTTAAAATTTATATTTCTGTTCTAAATGATCAGAAATAATTTCTATAAAATTTTGGTGCAAAAATATTAAAAATTGGATTTACTAGGATTTAATTATGATTAAAACTGACAAAAATTGCTTAAAAATATTAAATAAATGATTTTTCTGAAATAAAAATCTTTTCAGAAAAGTTTATCATTGTATAAACTCAGGATAATTTTTGTGGAAATTAATAAGATCGTTTTGATATTTTAATGGATTTTTATAAATATAATAGAATAAAATTGATTTAATTATTATATATATTAAATAAATTAATTTTTGAAAACTAAAAATTGTGGGTGAAACTTTCTTATCATATTAACTTGAAATAATTTTTGTAGAATTAATAAATGAGTTTTGATATTTTTTTAAAATAAATTAAAAAAAAAGGAATATATATAAAGTTTTGTTTTTAAAGCAAAACAAAACAAAAGAATGCATCAGTCAAGGCTCGAACCCGCGTGGGTTGGCCTGAGTACACTAGACACAACCACTTGGTCCAGACCAGTGGTTGTGTTGATTTCTGTTTATAAAGAAATAAATAACATATTCGAATTCAAGTTTATCCCCAAATCAAAGCATACGAACCCTAGATTCTTCAATCAAGCAATTCACACAACCTTAATCTAATTAACCATAGGGTATACGTTGTGTTTATGCCGATTAAGGATTCCCATAACAGAAATTAAACTTACAATGTATTTAGAGGTGCAATTGAACGGGTCAACGAAAAAGTCAACCAATCGGGCACGAGTAAGATTGAGACAATTAGAATGAAATGTGATGGTGGAATTGTGTTTTTCGGTTGTCACAGAATCATTTGGTGGTTTCAATTTATAATAGTTAAGCATATAAGGAAGGTCTCAATCTTTGACAATTAGTTGGTCAAATACGCGCATATGCTCATTGATTTGGAGTGGTTTTGGCATGAATTACGGATTATAATCATAGGGGTTTGTTAGTCGGTCAATTAGGAGCATTTATTGGTGATTATTGTCCCATCATTCACGGCTTGATGGCTGTTCACGCAGGCCAGCGTGCAGCAGTTTAAGGAAGAAGAGATTAAGGGTTTCAGCAGGTATAATAATAATAATATGTGTTGGGGTTTTATCAAATTGAACTTGTGGCTCAGCTGGTTGACGCGTGCGTTGTGTGAATGGAAGGTCTCCGGGTTCGATTCACGGCTGGGACCTCATTTTTTTTTTTTTTTTTTTTTTTTAAAACAGACTAGTGGGTGGGGCAGCTGGGCCGGCCTTGGGCCATGCTGGTTGGGCTGAGCTGCTGGGCTTCAGAAAAAGGTAAAGAAAGGGGTTTGGGCTGAGTTATAAAGAGGGTATATTGGGTTTAGAGGTGTTGGGTTTAGAAGGGATATTGGGTTTGAGTTGTTTTAGAAAAAAAAATGTTTTTACTATTATGATGAGTATTTTTATTATTATTATTATTATTATTATTTATAAAAAAAATGCATCACATATATATATAGGTTGCGAGTCAGGAAAAATAAATATAGACTTGGGCACATTAGTGTAAAAAAAATAAGGACGTTTATATTAAGATTTGGGAAAAATTCGCGATGTTACAAGTACTATCTATATATTCCTTTTGTTTCACACACACATGAACTAATGGTTACAGTAAACACACGAAGACCTACCCCGACTGGTTTTCATTACCCAGGTACTCATCTTGCTACTTGTCATCTTCCACTTGACTCACTTCACCATACATTTATCTTCCCATAAATAAATACTAGGATCTTATCGGTCGAGATTTGCTACTTTCTATACGTTACAACAATTTGGTAAACATATCTTTTCCCCAAAAGTTTATAAAACGGTTTAAAAAGGGGCGTGAAACTCACTCAACACCTTTCATTTCCCTTTTATTCATGTACGACTTTATAAAATCGTTTGTAACTTTAAATGTTTTCACAAAAACTTTGTTACCGTTTAAATTCATCAGGTTTTCATAAAACAAGCATGTCTTTCCCTGAAAACATTTACAATCAGTAAAAAGTGAGGACATGAACTCACTTAATTTCCTTGCAAAACTTAGCAATCGAAGCCCGAAGCTTTAAATAACTGACTTTCTTGTGCCCTAATACCAAAAAAGGACACCGTAAAAGTCTAACACAAATAAGCCTAGCTTATTATTCGGTTATAAGATAGTTTATTCAACTATCTAGACTCGTGTGCACTAACCCGAGTCTTAAGCATTTCAATTCAACGAACCAATCGTGAATTATCTTAATTATGTTTAACATATGACATACCACCCAAGTTGTGCACTTGTCACTATTCGTGTGTAAACCATGTTGGACTAATACTACGAAAAGTATACTTATTCCAAGTCGTAGCTCGTTTCGTAAACCGGATAAATTTATTTTTCTTGTATAAATATTTTTAGGAAATGCTCCTTAAGAAAATACAAATGTAGTTATTAAAACCAATTTATAACATTTGTTACTTATTTTCCCGAATCCGAGTGTTACAAGTATTTTGAAACTCTGCTTTTCATAAAATGTTCTCAAGGAAATCAAACGTTTATGTATTTTGAATATGAACAACAAACATTGTCTAGTTACTGAAACCTTTGGAGATCGACACATTTGACGCTCGACAAACACTATATATTTGTTTTGGAAATATTGTTAGAGACTTGCCATTATTGTTACAAATAATCATTTGTTGAAAAAAAATTCAATTTGGGCGAAATACACTTGTTAAATACTTAGCAAGTTTATTATTAAATGATGCATCAACGAACGTTCGTTGCGTCTTGGGTTTTATAGAAATTCGGGCATAGTTTCCTCTATTTTCGTACAAACCAGACAACACTAGTTATCTACAGTTATTCCAAAATCAACACCCAAGTACAAGACAATAAACTATTTATACAATCCCAAATTGAACGAGATATTTATATGTTTTGCCACTTATATAAGTTACACACACACACACACACACATATATATATATATATATGAAGTGATAGGGTACCAAATCCTGGCGTACTTAAGGATAACCCTATCCCATAAAACAGCACAGATCATGTGTCTACGCAGCCATTTCGTGGAGGATCATGCGTAGGAAACTATCAACACAGATACACGTCACTGGTCATGAAGTACATGCGCAACAATCCTCAACGCAGAAAGAGGATGTACGAAAGATCTTGAATCGGGAAGACTGATCGGATGTCGCCGTCCGGTCAAAGATAGTATTTATAAGTCCTATATTACCTCAACTAATGTAGTAGTGGAAACAAAGGGTGCCGAACCACGAAGAGTTTGTGGTCGGTGAAATAGGGTTTAGTTGATAAAAAAGATGTCACTTTATGATGTTAGTCAATTATGAAGCTTGTATATGTGTGTTCATTTAAGACTTTTGATTTGAGAAGAGTTTGTTTATTTAGAAAACTTGAAATTAACATGTAATGGAATCAAAATGAATTGTAAACAATTGGTAATAAAAGATCACACCCGGGTTCAACAAGTGAAGTCTAAGGTTTTCACAAATGGGTCAAACAAATCTAATGTGATTGGTATTAACGGGTTGATAGTTCAATAGGCTTAGGTATCAAGAATCATCAACATCAAAGACGGACAATAATATACTTCATTACACTAGAACATACAACCCTAGGTTTGTGTCATAGCAAGGAATCATGTTCATGACACTAGAAATTGGCACAAGATCAATTAACTAAAATGACTTCAACATAAGATTAATCACAATTCAACACAATTGTTCAAATACTCAATCAACACGATTAGGATTTAAGAAATACCTAAATGTTATAACCCTAAAACTTCAAATGTCTACACCTAAGTGTGATACAAAGGGAATTAGCCACTCATGACCATGGAGCTTGAATCTTCAAGAGGATGATGTGAAATGGTTGGTGGATGGATTAGGATGAATAAAGATGATCGGTAATGATGAAGATGCCTTTTTTTTTTGTCAGAAGAATTGATTTTTATTGATTCCCCTCGTAACCCTCGTCATAACTTGTGCAATTAAGAGCTTGAATTTGAACTCATCAGAATTTAGCGTATCCTACGCCAAAATTGGCATAGGCTACGCCAACCTCTTTTTGGCTTAGCCACTTTCTGTTGCCCTACGCGACCAGTTGCACCCTTCCTACGCCATTAGTGTAGGATACGCCAAAAATGGCGTAGGATATGTCAAGAACAACATTTTTCTTGAATTTGGCTTTCCTAGCTTGTTTTGGCTCCCATGTCTCTTCCGAACTGCTCCAAAACTGCATATTTGCACTCCCAAGTTGTCAAAACCTGAAATAACAAAATAATATCAAAGCACTACCATTCGACAACATTTCATCTCTTAAAATTCACTTTAAAACATCTTAATGCACATTTCTTAACCAACCGATCACATCCCCTCACTTATTTCTTGCTTGCCCTCAAGCAAATCACTTTGTTTCACCCGACCAATAAATCAAACAGTTTCCAACATTTTATTTATCGATTCTCAAAAAACGGTCCATAGTCATACCTTAACTCACAAGACTTACGCCTCTCAGTAGATTTACATTCCAAGGGTTAGATGCTGCTTAATTTAATGAAACAAGAAATTGCCTAGCCAAATCTGACATAGATCTGAGTTCACATTTTTGCATACCCCTCACAATGGATCACTTCTCTTGGTTTCAAAGTCATAAATAGTCACTCAATGATCAAGATACATGCTTGTTTTAATATGTTTGACAGATAATCACGCTTCACACAAATGTAGGCACACATCTAAAGGACTTATGGGTTTTGGGCTTAGGTAAAGGTGGGGAATTTTTTAGGCTAACAAGTGGCTCAAACACAAACACAGACAAACTAATTGATTATTTCACATACTAATAAACAACAAAATTATGGGTTTTTTTTTTCTCGTGCCTTTCTTCATGTTTTTGATAATTCTAAGATATTGGCACATTCCTGATTTGAAACCCATGTATTCTTCTAGCTCTTGTATTGTGGCTAGGTTTTTTTGCTTTTTTTTTTGTTTGTTTGTTTTTTTTTTTTTTTTGCATATATCACGCTTGACAATTGGTTTACTTACACATACACTATAGGTTCCACAAACGAAAACAAAATTAGGCTCACATAGGTGACTAAGGGATAACTATGAGTGGACAAAAATAAACAATAATAGGGAAAATACACAATGAAATCCTAAATGTCTTTTTTATCCATGCACCTATTACTCTCGTGGTGTTAGCACGCATCAAATCTGTCAAATTCTCAAATAAGCAATGTATGTGCCTACTCTCAATCAAATGATCATTTCAATATATAATTTCTTTTGGGGAGTACGGCTCAAGATCTCACTAACAAATGAAAAGGGAATGGGTTACCGATATGCAAAAAATGTTATACCCTTTACTTGTCTTTTCTAATTAGGCAATTCATACTTTTCTCAAAAACAACCCTCGGAAAAACACATCAAGGAACTTAAAGAGTTTATGACCATGACTAGAGATCGAAATCCATGATGCAATAATCGGGTGGACAAGACAATTTTAGATTGGTATTCACACTTGTTCAAATTTCTGAGGGTCTTTTTTTTTTTTTTTTGAAAATTTTTAAAATTTCTCCCCCATCCCCACACTTAGACTCCAACATTGTCCTCAATGTGTAGTGTTTAAATGGCGGGATTCACAATGGTTAAATTTTTTCTTTCCTCCCACACACTTAGAGACCGCATTGTCCTCAATGTGTAGGGAAAATTTTCAAAGTGTGCAAGGGAATGTGATAAAACCAAACCAAAGAATTCACCCTAATCAACAATATACAATTTACAATCCACTTATTAAATCTAAGTAAATGATCAAAATTAAAGAGATGGAAATAGATGCACCTGGTTTTTCTATTCTTCAATTCCATGTTTTCTTCAACAAAATAGTTCCACTTCCATCATAAATAAACCTACAACTCATAAGTGTGTAGAAGCAAGCTTCTTACAAAAAAACATTAAGAGTTGTCGGTTTTACTTTTTGTTGAAAAACATTACAAGGTAATCTTTTAGTTAATTTTGATTAGTGGACAAAATATACACTAACTAAGATAGATCCTTTAAACCTCCGAGTAGCCCGGTTATGAGGACGAGTGAGGTCTCGTGAGGGTTATATAGGAAACACAACCACAACATTTATTTACCTATCACACAAAATAAAATAATAAAAAAACACAAATAAAAATACAAAAGTATACAAAAACTAACAAGTACCTCTTACTCACGGTGGTCGAAGTGAACATTTTCCTACCGAGTTACCAAGATAAGCTTGGTAGTTTACCTTCCATGCCCAAATCTGTTATTCTCCTTCAACTTGTCCATCGAATCCAAGCATGAAGGTTTTATCCCACATTTTCCTACCGAGTTCCCAATATACACTCGGTAGTTCACATGCCAAATCCACAATTGCTTCCTAGTTATTGGCATGAGAATTGGGTGATTTTTGTTGCGGGGCCATTTTACAATAAATTGTCCAATGTCCTCCCAGCCCCACTTCCTCTTCTTCATCTTTGAACCTTTATCCTCCACTTTGTTGGGTGCCATAATCAACATGGGATGAGATTCGTGAGGAACTTTCACCTCAGCAACCAGATCTTCATGAGATACTAAGTCTTCAGTTGGGGCTAACCATTTAGAAAGACTTGCATTATCTTCATCTATATCAGCATAAACCACAATACTACTTTCCAACTCATCATGCTCATGTTTAAGTTGGGCCATATCCTTAGTAAGTTGCTCAACTTGCTTAGCTAAGGCCTCATAAGACTTAGCTCTTACCTCATTTTCCTTCTTGTTCTCATTCATCATGTTCATGATAGCATCCAACATTGAACTTAAAGAATAATCACTACCTCCTTGGTTACTTGAAGACCTGCCTTGGTTGTAACCTTTTTGATAGTTATCATGATTGTTGTACCATTGGCCACCATCTTGATTGTAACTATTTCTTTGGCAGCTTCCTTGGTTACCCCCTTGGCGGTTTTGATACTGTTGCGTCCTTTGGCTAAATGAACTCCCTTGATACCTGTTATTTAACTGATAATGTGAACCTTCAGGTTTTTCTACCCAAAAATAATACGATCTTGTCTTTCTTTACATGCTTCAATTCTCTTACGGGCCACTGGATAATCTCGCCACAAATGATATGGGCTCCTACAACAAGGACAAGTATTATCATCACACGTGTTGATGTTGTTGCACAAATTTCCTTTTTGGTTTTGATCACCATGATTTAGCACGGGTCGTTGGTTTGGATTCTAGTTTTGGTTTACCCGCTCAAGTATTGGATTGCTATAGCTCAATACGGGTTTGTTTTCATAGTGACCATTTTGGTTACGGATTACCAGCTCCAATTTGGGATTGCTATAACTCAATACGGGTTGGTTTCGGTTAATATTTCGACTATTAGGGTATCAGTTGTTGTTAAACTTTTGAGGTGGGTTGTAATAGTAGCCATGTTATGGTGAGTATTTTTTGTTTCGGTTTTGATTTGGATGTGGAGGAGTGTTGGCACAATTTAGGTTAATGGAAGTTGGTGGAAGAGGTGGTTGTCAGTTGTTATCTCCTCGAAAGATTGTTTGGGCTTTGCGTGTTGGTGGTTTTGGATGATTGATAATTAGTTGCAGGTAGATGTCACGTTCCTTGTATTCTCGAACTCTTTTGTGGAACACTAAACAATCTTGCAATAAATGCTCCTGGCTCCCACAACATTCACATGGATCGTCATCTACCTAATTCATGACGATCTTGTCCTGGTAATTTCTAATTCTTCGAGTTGCATACAGGTGGTGAGCTTCTTCCCGAATGTCGGGTATGCATGCATTATCTGTCACCTGCACACTCAAAAAACCACACGTAACAACGAACAAATAGAACTAACAAAGACAAAAATTAAATAGTTAATCACACAAATCAACTAAAAACACAAAAACACAAAGCGGACGAACTCCCCGGCAACGACGCCAAAATTTGATCGGATGTCGCGGTCCGCTCAAAGATAGTATTTATAAGTCCAATATTACCTCAACTAATGTAGTAGTGGCAACAAAGGGTGTTGAATCATGAAGAGTTTGTGGTCGGTGAAATAGGTTTTAGTTGATTAAAAATATGTCACTTTATGAAGTTAGTCAATTATGAAGCTTGTATATTTGTGTTCATTTAAGACTTTTAATTTGAGAAGAGTTTGTTTATTTAGAAAACTTGAAATTAACATGTAATGGAATCAAAATGAATTGTATACAATTGGTAATAAAAGATCACACCGGGGTTCAACAAGTGAAGTCTAAGGTTTTCACAAATGGGTCAAACAAATCTAATGTGATTGGTATTAACGGGTTGATTGTTCAATAGGCCTAGGTATCAAGAATCATCAACATCAAAGACAGACAATAATATACTTCATTACACTTGAACATACAACCCTAGGTTTGTGTTATAACAAGGAATCATGTTCATGACACTAGAAATTGGCACAAGATCAATTAACTAAAATGACTTCAACATAAGGTTAATCACAATTCAACACAATTGTTCAAATACTCAATCAGCACAATTAGGATTTAAGAAATACCTAAATGTTATAACCCTAGAACTTCAAATGTCTACACCCAAGTGTGATACAAAGGGATTTAACCACTCATGGCCATGGAGCTTGAATCTTCAATATTTTTCTTGAATCTTCAGTGTTGAATCTTCAAGAGGATGATGTGAAATGGTTGGTTGATGGATTGGGATGAATAGAGATGATTGGTAATGATGAAGATGCCTTTTTTTGGGTCAAAAGAATTGATTTTTATTGATTTCCCTCGTAACCCCCGTCATAACTTGTGCAATTAAGAGCTGGAATTTGAACTCATCAGGATTTGGCATAACCTACGCCAACCTCTTTTTTACTTAGCCACTTTCTACTACCCTACACGACCAGTTGCAGTTTACATAATCATTAGCCTAGCTAGCTTTGATTGGTCATACACGAATTTCATAAGCACTTTACATAATACACTGAAACCTGTGAACTCACCGACATTATGTTGACAAATCTTTTATCCGTGTTTTTCAGGTAATTGATCATGGAGGACGGGAATTTGAGAGAGGGGTTTGTGCACATCCTGTGGTATAATAACCTACATCGGTAAAGATTTAATAACGTTGGCCATGTTATGTTTTTGACATTTGGTCTAGTAATTTTAGATAATATTACATTTATCTTAATATTGTAAGGCTTAATTTATCATAAGATGATATCTACTTAAATTACATGTTATGTATTGCTCGAACCTTATGCTTGAAAACCTTTTGAATCACTTCCCCGTGTTTCCGCCTTGGCGGGGTGTGACATGTAAAAACTTGGGTCATAATAGTAGGACTTGCAAAGGCGAAACATTGCAATCTGGAGGCAGTGGTAAACCTGGTGGTAAAACCAAGAAGAAAGGGGCTAAGATGTTGCAACAAAGCTGTTGGGCGAAGGAGGAAGGCTGATGCAACTGTATCTAAGGACAAGGGGGTGCAAGTGGTTGTAAGAAGTCCAAGGGAACCACAAAGAACAGGGAAACAAAGTACTGATGCAATTATGTTTTTGACAAGTTGGTTATGTATGCAATTTTTAAGTTATTTTGAACAATTATGTTATGTATTGTCTTTCTTTTGAACAAGTCTTTGAACTTTATGTTTTGTTTCTTTTGAATAATTTTGGTTAATAATTATGATTATGTCTGTGTAATGCAAATGTGTGCTTGGTGTCATTTGTGGTTATGTGTGTGTAATGCAAATGGATCAAATGGTTCTGAATGCAAATGGTTAAAATGGTAAGTAATTACTTTGTGTCATATGTGTACTGCAAATAAATCAAATGATTATGAATGCAAATGGGTAAAATGGCAAGTCATTGCTTTATATCATATGTGTAATGCAAATGGGCCAAATAATTCACCAATACAGTTTGCCAAAACTTAATTGATCCAAAACAAACTAGACATAGTTGCAAAACGTATTTCATCCAAAACAGATTTCTAGTGCAAAATCATCCAAAATATAATTCATTACATAATGCAAACCTAATTCATTATTTTTCATTACATTAATAACTTACAAACAACTACCATAACAATCATCCAAGAAAAAAACAAGTATTTCTTCAATTTTCCCTAATTCAGCTTCAAGCTGCTTGTTGGTATCCTTAAGCTTCTTGTTTGCAAATCGTAGCTCATTGTTGGCATATCTTAGTTCATTTTTTGAAGCTACTAACTCACTGTTTAAAGCTTGTAGGTCATTTTTTTTATTGTTGAGAAACCTTTGGTTCAGCCAATCCAATGAAACTTTGACAACATTCAGATGCACATCAACATTAAATTAAAGAAATTACCACACTTGTGTACAATAGATATTGAGATTAGGGAAAAACTTACATTAACGGGACATGAGTAAAACCTACGACCCGGATTTCTTGATGTTCTAGAGGTCCTGATTATTTCAGCCTTACCACATGAACAATATACTCAGTTGACAAAAAAGAAGAAGAAGATGAATTCGAGGAAGCCATGGGTTATGGATGAAGAATAAATTAGGTTTATTAATGTTGATGAAGATGAATCTGTGGGGCATGAGACTTATATTGTTTTTTAGTAATAAAATTAATAATTATTTAAATGGTAGAAAGTAATTGACATAAATACCCTCATATGCATGGCATGTGAGGGGCACTTAACGACATATACATACAGTGTTAGTGGTAAAGGATGTTTCCTGCAACAAAAAATTTGTTAAAGGCTGAAACCTGCAACAGAAACTTCGTTAAAGGCTGAATCCTGCAAGTTTTAAACATTAAGGCTGAAACCTACAATTTTAGGTAAACGTAAAGGACATTTTTTTGTAATTTTGTCAAAAACTAATCCTATTTTTAAGCACAAGAGAATTTATGACATTTTTAAGAAGTGGTCGTATTCTTTTAAAAACTAATAATTTAACCCACTTATCCTGTTTTTAATAGCTGATTGAATGTTTGCGACTAGGACTGTAAGCAAACCAAACGTTCGACGAACGGTTCGTAAACTGTTTGGCGGGAAGTTCGTTTCTATCCATTTGTTTAATAAATGAACAAATACGAACAAGAAATTTCGTTCAATTAACTAAACATACAAACATGAACAAAGGTTTCGTTTGTTCGATTACGTTCGCGAATGTTGGACAATGTGTTTTTTTATGTTAGTTCTTTTATATCCGTTCATGTTTGTTTGTTTATATTCATTAGTTAAAACTTAAAAGTTTTTAGTTTTTCAATTTCTCTCCTAAATTTTAGTTTTACCTAAGACCATGTGTAATGGGCATTATAGGGAGATGAATAAGCATGATAATGCCCTCAACACCATCCCCTTGGGCATTATATGGGCATTAAGAGGGTTGGGCATTTCTAGGATAAGGCCCAAAAAGGATAAAAAATATGGAAAGTAATAACTAAAATGGGCATTATGTGGCTTTAACCATTACACATTTTTTTTTGAAGGGCCTTATAATAATGATGTGGCGGAAAATGTCTCGTAAGAGGCATGAACTATTACTTATGGTCTAAAGATTAATTAATTCCCCTTATTTCTCCCCTAAAGATTAATTATCTACTCTTATCTAATTAATACTTGTTTTTTTAATGTTCTTAAGAAATCAAAGTTGTATGAAGAATTTAGAGAAGTTGGACATACAATAATCAAAACGTTTTTTGGGATAATTTTGAACTTGTGAATTCAGATTATCATATATTCATATCTAAGTAATTTTGGATAATTATGTTCAAGTATAATTTGACCAATGTTTAGTATATGTACTTTGTCTAAGGCTATGTGTAGTGGTGGGTGAAATTTGTGGGTTAAAGGGGCATTAAAGGGGCATTTTTTGACAATTGGCAATGTGGGGCCACTTAGTGGGTGAAAGGGGCTTGAAATCGGGAAGGGGTGTAATGGTGAGTGAAATTTAGTGGGTGAAAGGGGGTGAATATATAATGGTATTAAATTTGAATTAAAAAAAGAAAAAAAAAATTAAAATGAAGTGTCAGACCCCCATTGGCCCATCCCACTCTTCACCTGCGCGAAAATTTTCGCGTGGCCCTGGTTAGCGCCCATTTCACTTGGTGGGGGGCGGTGTTGTGGGGTGAATGGGGCGCCAATTTTGGCTTTTCACGCCCAATTCGCGAACCATTACGTATGGTCTAATGGTTAATGTTAGCATTTATTTTTAACTAGGTCATTTGCCCGTGTGACACACAGGTATAATAAATAAAATTTAATTGAGATTACATATTAATGTAAATATTGAAACTTTTAATTTATAATATAATTCCTAAAAAATACAAAAAAGTCACAAATCTCTACATATCTCTTTGTATACAATATGGGTTGTTTTATTTGTTAGCATTGCTATCTCTATCAAATATTAATAATTTAACACCGACTCTGTTTTTTTACTCTTGATAACGTGACGTACAATTAGCCATAAGCGAAAACTGGGCATTTCAAATACAAAGCAACTCTTGATAGTGATTGTCTTTGTCTTTTGTTTATCGTTATCGTGAGTCATATGTATAGTGAATTTGTTTTTATTGAAGTTGGAACATAATTTTCTTATTTAAGTTAAACAAAAAATAAGACATTCAAATAAAAAAATGATAGTTTTCGAAAGTGATAATAAAATTCGGATTGTAAAGAGTTTTAATATTATGAAATTTTAAAACAACAATTATATTTTCACAAGAATTTTAAAAAGGAATCAAGCTAATTAAGTATTCAACTATGTACAAATTAAATTCGTATTTTTAAATTGTTATCATAAAGTTTCTTATTTTTTTGCCGTAAAAAAATTATTTATCAAAATTTATTTAATTTTGAATAGTCATATTTTGATTAGACGAACTGATGAAGGTAATTTGAATTTTAAAATTTGGTTTGAATTTAAAGTTAATTTAATTAGTTAACTTTAAACTACGATAAATATTTTTTAGTTTTATAATTATATTAATAACAGAAATCATTAAATCCGTTTATAATGATTCCTATTACAACTAAATCCGTTTATAATGATTTCTGTTACAACTAAGTTATGTATATTATGATTTTGCAAATCATTTAATATATTTATTTAATTATACTTGAATGTAATGTATTAAATAGTGAAATGAGAGAATTTATGAGGGAGTGCCATGTGTCCCTCGTGTGTTTTCTTTTATTATATAGTGTAGATGTAGATATAGATGTAGATTAATTGCATATTAAATGTTTGCTTGTTTTCAAACCCCGTGTTTATGAGCAATCCACAAACAAATGAATTTACTTAGCAAACAAAGACAAACATAGAATTTTGTTTGTTAGTGTGTTCATGAACGGTTCGTTTGTCCAATAAACCTTAACAAACAAACACAAACAAATCCTTATTCGTGTTCGCTTGATTTGTTTCCAACCCTACTTACGACATTGTTTATTAAACTTGATTTTTAACTTTAATTTTACGTTCAATCTTTAGGGTATCTCCCACCAATTTTTTTATTTTTGAACTTCCTTCTCTTTTTCCCTATTTTTGCAATACAGCCGCACTATATATACAGTCGTACTATATTTTTCTCAGTGGCATCTTGGTAGTGAAATAAGACTTAGGGACTATAAGGTCCTGGGTTTCGAATCTCATAAGGGGTTTTTCTCATAATTATGAGTTTACTCCTGAATTGGTGACTTGTTGGTTGAATATGATTGTGTGGTAACACTGGTGGCACGATGATACTCCAGTAATCCATGAGTGATTTCAATTGGCCGTTAAAAAAAACACTATATATACATTTCAACACATACAAGGTGAGGCAAAATTTATCTGCCAAGTGAACATTACCAGAAAAGTGACTCTTTTGCTATAAAATTTTCCAACATAAAAAAAATGCATCACAAAGTTTGACAAAATTGCTACTAATTTGTGACAACAAAACACTCTTATTTTTTAGACAAATTTGCTATACAATATTGATTAATACTAGAAAATTTCATAGGAATTGCATCACAAATTTCCCACACCATATTTTCGTAGGAAATACGTTGAAAATTGCGTAGTAAATGTGTAATTGGTTTCCGACGAGGGTTTTTCTAACATCGAGGTTTCGTTGCAAATGTGCCGCAAATTCAAATTTGTGACGCATTTTCAACAAAACCTTGATGTTAGAAAAACTTTCGTTGAAAGCCAATTACTACACATTTAATACGCAATTTTCAACATATTTACTATGAAAATATGGTGTTGGAAATTTGCGATGTATTTCCTACGCCATTTCCAATGCAATTCCCTTAGTATTTGTCTTTGTTATGTCAAATTTGTTTACAAAATTAGAGGTTTTTTGTCGTCACAAATGTGTAGTAACTATGTCAAAATTTATACCGCATTTTTTTTCGTTGGAAACTTGTGTAGTAACTGACCATTTTTCTAATAGTGTAATATGGGTAAACATGTGATTTAGTTAGCATAAATGCTATGAGGTAAGTTAATGTACAAAGTCCAATTAACATGCTAAGTGTAAAAAGCGTAACTACAAATAAATTACACATGAAGAACAAAATTACGTACGATGGAAAATCATTTTAAAAACATTTTTACGTTTTCTAGTTAAGAGCCCTTTTCAAACTTTAACCAACTACTTCAACTAATTTTGTATAACATACAAAAAGGAATATCGATAAAAAGAGAACATTTATTACAAAATTAAATATCTCCATCAATCCGTATCAACACCAAACACTACAAGGAACTCCACCTTTAGCGGTGACGCCTGCTGCCGCTAAAGGTATACCTTTAGCGGCAGCAAGACCTTTAGCGGCGACGGCTGCCGCTAAAAGTCCTGCTAGCTTTAGTCTGTCGCTATTGCTCCTGTTGCCGCTAAAGGTGTAGCCGCTAAAAGTAATTATCTACGTGGCATTATCTTTTAACTTTTTTTTTTTTTTTTTGCCACGTGGCATGTCACGTGGCAGATTTCTGTGCATTATGGGCAAGACTTTTAGCGGCGACGCGTCGCCGCTAAAGGTCTTTTTTTTTTTGCTATTCGTTTACTCCGCACACGCATAACCAAACTAAATAATAACAAAAATAATAAACCAACATCTACATATATATAAAATAAACGTAACAAAGTTAAACGAACATTCGTCAAAACATATCAAACAAAATAAACTAACATACCAACCTAATATTTGAATCAAGTATACACCATCAAAACTAAACAAACATACCAAAGCTGCCTAAAAGTCTTCGTCTTCGTCTTCATCGTCGTGATCGTGATCGCCACTATTACCACTTCCGCCTATTTAATCTTGACCGTCCATTTGCATTAGATCTAGGGCTGGAGTAAAATTGGTCTTTAGTGGCGACACTTTGGCGGGTCGCCGCTAAAGGTGTCGCCGCTAAAGGTCAAAATTCTTGTAGTGAAAGTATATTCACATGACAAACTGTTTAACCTAGATATATGTATATATATTAAACTGCCAGTTCTTCTTATATATTGTAAATGTAACATGTTCTTTAAGTATCTACATCTTTTTTTAATTTGATATAATATGTATAATTCACATAATATCTTGATCCTTTTCCTAATCTTAATTAATTAATGGTATCCCATGTTGTGTATATGTGTTTGATTAATCAAATCCATGAAAATGGTCAACTATTGTTTTGGGTTCACTAGAAGCCACGATTTGAGAGTACGACCATAACCGAGCAGCTTCATCCGGATTGCAACCTAGTTTTGATGGTGTAGCTTCGTTGCAATCGACGAAGTATTTTCCATTCACATTTGTCACACTTGGATGAGTCGCAACGTAACATGTCGTCGCAGCCGCCTATTTTAATTTAAAAACAAGAAAAAATATAGTCATTATATATAAGGGGAAAGGAGCACTACCCTAGAGTGCCTAACACCCATCAATATTTAGGAAATTGCGTAGGAAATGTCATAAGAAATGTATCGCAAATTTCCTACACCATATATTCGTAGAAAATACGTTGAAAATTGCGTAGTAATTGGTTTTTGACGAGGTTTTTTTCCAACATCAATGTTTCGTTGCAAATGCATCACAAATTCAAATTTGCTACACATTTGTAGCAAAACGTTGATATTGGAAAAAAAACTCTCGTCGGAAATTAATTACTATACATTTACTGTACAATTTTCAACGTATTTCCTTACGATGAATTTCCTACGCAATTTACTCTCGTCACAAATAAATAGCAAAATAGCCACTTTTGAGTAGTAGGTTTCATCAGGTAAAGCAAGCCAACTCAATCAACCCGCTAACCAACCAACCAACCGTTTAGGGTGGCAGCAATGATCTTTTGCAGCCGTGATGTGCCCCAACCCCCTACACAACTTTTGCAAACATAATAATTTGACATTTTGACCTTATTGGGTGGATGGTTAAACGGTCACATCCGTAACAAATCAAAACAGTACGTAGGGGTCAAATCCCATTTATTAAACAAGATGACATGCCATTTCCTGTTTAAGGTTGACGTGCCAGTGTCATCTATTGGTGTCCTTTACATAACGTTTTCAATTTTCAAGGTCATAAAATCATCATTATATAAACACATCATTTTTTATATAATCATTTGTAACGAGTAATAAATAGTTATATATTTTAAAAAGTTGATCAAAATTTACTACTAAACTAATTAAGTAAAAACTTTAAAATGACCATCTAATTAACCATTTTCATAGTTTTTACCTAGAAAAATACACTAGGAATGTGTGTGAGAGAGATACAAAACTACATTACCTGAGGAATTGTTTTTAACAGCTTTGAAGCAAGAAAAAATATGAGGTCTGCATGTAGACATTACAGCAAATAGTTAGTTTTAAACATTTATAGTCATTTTCAAATTAATTATCTTTCGACCGTATAGAAATAATTTTATGTTAGCTAGAAATTACTTGTCAAGAAGCCTTCATGATCCCTTGTTAATCGCGTTCTAACGATCCCAGGATGCACACAGTTTATGATCACATTCGCATCCCTTTGCTGCATTAATAATACTCAGTTATGTTAATCAATATCTACATAAATTTAACAAACATAAATCTCATTATTAGGATGGCATGCATCAACTATAATACATATATTTTTTTGAACGACCAATAAAATGTTAGCCCACGATAAGTACAAAACCACTCCGCATCCGCTCTTATCATTAATAAAAATAGGCTGGCTACACCGTAAAACTTAAAAAAAAAAAAAAAAAAAACTAAAGATCGGGTGATATTCTAAGACTATCTTAAAAATTTATTATAATAATGTTAAGGTACTGACTTTATATGAACAAAATGAAGTAGAAACTGAAACATGGGAACACTGAGATTTAATCTTGTCAGTGTGTATATCCAGAGAAGAGTAAACAAGTTTTGTCATTTAAGTAATAAAATATATTATTATTCATCAACTAGAAATATATAAAAATAAAATTATGATCACCATATATCTAATAATACCTCGAGTCTCCGAGCAAGTTCCTTGGTATGCAAAACGTTAGCGACCTTCGAGATTGCATATGCACGTGTTGCATCGTACTCACTGCATATAAACACAACACCAAATATGTATCAAAACCATTATTAATTAATTACTTAATAGAAAAATAAAAAAATCAAGTAATAGATTTTTTATTTTATTTTTATTTCAGAAAAGATGCTATTAATGGTTTCAACATATTCGAGGATTATCTGCAATTAGAGCGCAGAATTAGCGAAGAATATTCATTTTTATATTTTCAAGCAATTAAAAATAGACAAAATCATGGCTTTTATTAGATATGTTCTTGATCTCGATTTTTGCATAATTGACTTGTTTTTAAGAAATTTACCAAATTAGTCAAATTTAATAAAATTTTCAAAATTAGTTTTCACCGTATTAAGCACTCAGTCATTTTTTTCTATCAGAGTGGGTGGGGTGGTCCGTGATGACCGTGACCATCACGACCACCGCCCTCACCAAACCATCACGGATGTGAGGGCCACTTCTCGTGACAACCATCACAGTAAAGAGACAAGTAAATAAAGGGGTTGTTTGTTTGGGAATGAGGTGTGATAGTGTGATACACCACCCCCATATATTTATTGATGGGTGTGATGAAATAATAAAAATTGAGGTGTCACAATCTAATTAGGTGTGATAAAACTCACCGTGATGGCCATAACAAACCACCCGCCCACCCTCAAAAGTCACCGCATCAGCTCCGTCAGTACTCAGCGGACACGACCACCTACTTTTGGCTCTAGACGGATAGGAAAGCGCTTGCTAAGCCTACAATTTTGGTGAAAGAACCGCTTGTGCTTTTTCAATTTCAACTTATATTTCTTTGAAAACTTCTAGTCAACTTTTACTATTTTGGTAATTTTATGTTACTTTAACCTACCTCTTATCTTGCGTAATTTCCCCTATAGAGCGAATCAAGTCACCGGAAAACCAAGTATGTATGCCGGACGATACGTTCACTATACGACCTTGTACGCCGGTTATTTTCGCCGTCTCTATCATATTCTCCATCAACAATTCCGTCAACAAAAAATGACCTATAAATTAATCAAACACACATCATATATATATCGACTGATCATCACACTTTTGCCATTCATAATTTATCAAAAAAAAACTAACCTAAATAATTAGTCGCAAACGTCGTCTCTATTCCATCTTCCGATATACAGTGACAGTGAGAATACTTTCCAGCGTTGTTTCTACAATAACAAAATATAGAATAAGTCACAGTCCTGTCCTGTGTATTACACGGGTTGATAAATAACGATAATTAGGTTACATACATTAAAATATTAAGTGGCAAATTAAGAGACTGGAATTCTGCAACAAAACTCCTGATGGAACGAAGTGAGCTTAGATCAAGCGTTAGAACAATAATATCCGAATCAGGAATCTCTGACTGGATATTAGCCTTGACCTCGTGGGCTGCTTTTAAGTTCCTAGCGGGCATGATGATACGAACGCCTCGCTTTGCAAGGACTCGAGCCGTCTCGGCTCCAATACCAGACGTTGCACCTGATAATAATAATTGGATAATGATGTGTGTGCATGTGCGTGAATAATTAATAATAATATCACATAATGATAATGATAATGATGATGATGATGATGATTGTTATTAATAATAATAATATTATTATTATTACCGGTGATGATGGCGGTTAAGGAGAGTTTGGTATAGAAGTTATTTGTGACTTGTTCGGCAGTGGATTTAGAACCGAAACCGCTCGGGCCGACGGAGCCAAAGAGGTATTTGATCGTTTGCTTCATAATATGTGTGATGCGGGAAAGTTATATTAATCGGTGGTGTAGAGAGAGTGGAGATGATATTGAATTTGTGTTGGTTGGTGAAGAGGAGGGGATGATAATAGGGATAGTGGGGGCTGGTGGATATATTGGAAGGTAACGGAATCGGAGAAGATGGTTGATTTTGTGATATCTATTAATCTATTATCTATTAATCTATTAATCTATTATTATTAATATATATAAAAGAATTGAACATTGTTGACGTGGCGTAACATTGTTGACGTGGCGTGCAATGGTGCCTTCAACCTCTCCATGAAGCTGCCACGTGGCATCATGAAAGATTTTAGTGTTTTTGAATTATTTCATTTTTTAATTAAAAAAAAAAAGATAAACATAAAACCCTAAATTTATCTCTCTATCTCTCAATTCTCAATTACTAAAATTAAATTAAGTTATTTTAGAAAAAAAGAATTTAAAAACAAATTTAAATTTTTCTCTCTTACGTTCCTCCCATAATTTTTAAACGTTAATATCTTTTATATTCGAGATTTTTTAAATAAAAAAATTACACCAAATTAACGAGCGTTTTATTATCTTTCCAACGAGTACCATAGTGCTATATAAAAAAACGGAGAAAAAACGATTATTTTTTGTAGGGTTATGTTCATACAGAAAAAAAGCACAAAGTGTTCAGGTTATTCATTAATCATGTTTTTTCTTTTAAACCAGGTTTTTATCTACGATGTTGAAATTCAGCCCAATTGCCATGTTATCATTGGAATTTTACTCTTCTAAAGATGGATAGGTATACTTCATCAAGAAAAGCTAGGAGAAAGAATCGTGCAACACTGCAACACATGATGCCACCTTATAACAAGGTTATTTTTTTATTCTTTTAATTACAAGAGTAATAATTATTACTATTAGTATTATTATTATTAGAATGGTTATATTTTTCAACCCCCATCATGAATTCTACATCTATATAAGTCAAAGTCAAATTGTAACATATTTTAAATTACGTGAAGATGATTATATGTTGAATGTTATTCTTTTAATACTGTATTATGTTTAATATGGTTTATGCTTTTTATTTTTTTAACTTTTTAAATAAATGTTTTTTTTTTAACTAAGATTGATTATGTTTAAGTTATTTACTCTTTTCATGATTTGAGTTTTCTTCTTTTATCATTTTTTATTAAATCATATTAAAATTTTCAACCCCGGGACCTTCCCGGGGTAATTAGCTAGTTATTTATAATTAAAAAGAAACAAAAAAAGCTTAAGAAAATATGAGAACCGTTTCTTTTTTTTTTTTAAACAGGGAAGTGAAAGAAAAATTGTATTTCTGAGTTTTATAATGGAAATAAATGAAGATATTTGAAATGGAAATAAATAAAGATATTAATTAGTAATATTTCTTTTAAAATTGACGGATTTGGTGAGAACCTTTTTTTTAGTATAAATTTCATTAAAACTACAGCCAAACCTGAAGACCGGGCATCAAAACAAAACTAACCACAAGATATCGAATTTACATCAATCTAATCATTTCAAGCTATACAGTTTCTCTCTAGATCTGACCCAAAAAAAGCCAAGGGACTTGACTTCACCAATAATCTCTTCCAACCTAGCCGTTTTGCCTTCGAACTTCAACTTGTTTCTCGCCCGCCAAATCGCCCAACAACCAACAATGATAATACCTTGGAAAACCACTTTTGCCTTGCCCTTCAACCCCACGTGATTGTGCAACTCCAGCAGATCTCGAAAAGAAAAGACGATGAATCTTTGAACCCTACACCAAACGCTAATATGGTTCCAAAGGTTAGCTGCCATCCAACAAGATGTGAACAAATGGTCAACCGATTCTTCTCCGCAGTCACATAACGAACACGACAAGCCAATCCCTTGAAAGTTTCTTTGCCTCAACGCGTCCGCGGTGGGAATTCTGTTCAACTCCGCCCTCCACGCAAACACATTGCATTTCCCCGAAAGCCACTTCACCAAACTAAGCACATAGTTATTTTTGTAGTCGCCTTCGCCGTACAGGATACTTCTGACAAAACCAACTGACAATCGGCCAGCGGAATAAGGAAGCCAAACCCAATTATCCGCCCGACCCGAAGCAATAACTGAATCCACAACCGAATTTAAGAAGTCCAACTCGTCCAATTCGGCAGTAGATGACGGAGTATCTTTCCACTTCCATTTGCGCCTCAAATCGGCTGCCACAGTAGCACCCACTCTATCAGCCACCTTACATTTCTTTGCCGCCTCTAAACGGAAAAGATTCGGACACAAGTCTTTAAGGGGAACGTTACCTACCCAAGGATTCAGCCAAAAAGCGATGGAAAACCCATTTCCAACCCACCTTTGAAGAATCTTTTCAAGGGAACATTAGAGATAACCGTACGAGCCAAGACCTTCTCGATATTACTCCACACCCCACTCAACTTCTTGTTAACCGGAATAAAATCCCAGCATCTATTCGACTCGTGCAGCGCCCGAACCACCTTAGTCCACAGGGAGTTTGCATCAGTTTTGAGCCTCCATCCCCATTTACTTAATAGAACAACATTAGAAATCTGGAGCTTACATAAACCGAGGCCTCCAAATTTTTTCGGGATTGCAACGCGGTCCCAGGGCACCCAATGCATCTTAACATTATCTCTGATCCCCCCCCCATAAAAATCTTATAATCATCCATTCAAGGTCCTTGATCAACTTGCAAGGCGCTTTATATAATGAGAAGTAATAATTGGGCAGACACTCCAAAACCGACTTTATAAGCGTGATTTTTCAAGCAATCGAAAGACAAGAAGCCTTCCATTTAGATAATCGCGCCTCAAAGATGTCATACACCAGCTTCCAATGCTGAATTCGATTCATGTTTGCACCAACTGTGAGCCCCAAATATTTGTAGGGCAATGAACCTGCTTTACAACCCAAACATCTAGCCTTCTCTTCCACAACCTCGTTACTCACTCCTATACCAAATAAATTCAACTTCTTCAAGTTAATCTAAGGATTCGAACAATATTTGCAATGCAAGAAAGATACCATTCCCCGATATTGATTGCGTCATCCACAAAGAACAAATGCGAGATCTTAATACTACCCCCCGGAACCGACAACTCACTTATAACCCCAGAGCCGCATCGGCCTTCGATATCATACAAGACAAGGCCTCCATAACAATGAGAAAGAGAAACGGGGAGATCGGGTCCCCTTAGCGCATCACTTTGCTACATTGGAACCAAAATGGAAGATCGCGCTGACCTCAAAACACCCAACACCCAATCGCACCAAAGATGAGGAAATCCCATCTGAGACATAATATTGATCAGAAAACCCCAATGGACATTGTCGTATGCCTTCTCAAAGTCGATCTTCAGCATCAACGCCTTCATTTCACTTCTTTTGCACCAAGAAACCAACTCGTTAATAATCAACGGGTCGTCCAATATAAACTTCTCGCTCAAAAAGGCAGATTGTGAAGAAGAGACCACCTTCGCAAGCACCTTCTTAAGACGATTAGCTAGAATCTTGGAAATTATTTTACTGATCACCCCCACCAAAGTGATCGGCCGGTAATCATTAAACTCCACCGGATCTTTCACCTTAGGGATGAGGGTAATAAATGGCGAAACGCTCCCCATATTAATCTTCTTTTCGGCGTAAAAGAACGCCAGAATATCCACTAGGTCCTGTTTAAAAAAACACCAATACCTTTTAATAAAACTCAAATTAAAGCCATCGGGGCCGGGCACCCCATCGTCACCTCACTCAAATGCTGCATTCTTGATTTCCTCCACAGAAAATGGTTCGATCAGGCTGTTACGGCCAGCTTCTGTCAACCTGGTCAGGTTATCAATCTGGATATACGGGCGATTAGGAACATCTTCAGAAAACCTGTCCCTAAAGAACCGAAAGAATTCTCTTTTAATAATCGAAAGATTAATGCACCAGGCCCCATTAATGGAAAACCTAGGGATGCTATTAGACACGATCCGACTATTAACCATTCCATGGAAGAATTTAGAGTTCTCATCCCCTTCTAACCCCCATCTGACTCTTGACCTTTGCTTCAAATCAAGCGCCTTCCGAACCCCAACCTCCTTTAAAATAAGTTTACTCTCCACATATATCCATTCTTCTTCCTTGGACAAGGGCCAATTACCCAAGGCAACTTCAAACCGGTCAACATCAGACAACGCATTGGCCTCAACTTCAGAATCCATGGCTGCCTTTTCCTTTTTCCAAGCTTTAATCCTACTCCTCAAAAAAGCAAACTTCTAGGTCAACCTAGAATTAGGAGGCCCACCTCCAGAAAAAGACACCATAGCCGATTTCACTATCTCATCAAAACCATCCATCCCCAACCAAGAATTAAAGACTCTGAACGGTTTGTGTAACACCCCAATCGATGGCGGAAACATCGAGATGTCACGTATTGACGATTGTTCAATAGCTCACGGTACTAAATGGAAGTTGAATATTATTAAACAATTTACAAATTTGTCATACAATTAATAATTACATAAACTTGATTCATATAAACTAGGTCCAAAGCTCCTATGTGATCCAAGATTTGTACAACTTCCAATAGCAAGTAAAACTTGAAACATGTTGAGTTGGAAAGATGGGGGATCAACTATAAATAGTTGGTGAGAATACATAGGTTTTTGCAAGTAATAAAATACAGTATTTTGTATAGCAATCATAGTTGAGATATATCAATGAATAATGTTAGAGTATGAGTCCGACATGTAACAATGCGTATTTTGTACAATCAAACCTTGTATCGATTGAGAACTAACTCGTAAGTTAGTAAAAGTGTTACTATTTTCGATCATCCCTGAATTTATGCGGGGGGATGGGTTTGTCAGACCTATAGCTATATAATCTAAACAGGCGGCTTGATCAATGTTAATGATTATACTGTGTCTTTTTGTTACAGCCAAAATGAATCCACATGTTTCAACATAATGAGATTGAGTAATTGCTAATGTATCAAAAATGTTTAAACATGTTTCACCCCAAAAATGTAAAACATTAAAAAGGGGCTATGTAAACTCACAATTTGTGTAATATCTTGAATCTATCAAACCGCGAGGTTTGAATTATCCCAAAGGGTTAACCTAAAGAAATAAATAATTTGTAAGGGCATGAACTTAAAGTCTAAGTTATCTAGGATTAGGCACTTAGGGTTTCTAGACTAGAATTTGGGGATTTTATGGTTTTTGATTTAACTAAAATTGGTTTTATGTAATTTTAGTATTTAAATAAAATTTTATAAAATCAATGATCCTTTAATAATTCCAAATTATGAAAACATGTAAAATAATTAAAAGTGTAAACGATGGAACGACTCGAAATTAAATAATACGATTTTATTTAATTACTATGAAGTAAAAGTAGAAATAAAAGAAGAAAGTAAATAATCAAATAAATGTAAAATTTATAAGGCATTGAGATATTAGAATATAATTTCAGAATTTATAGAACTCAAAATTTTGATATTTTTTGTATTTTAAATTGATTTATTAACATTAAAATGCAATAATTAAGATTAAATGTAAAAAATACCACAATGTGTTTGTGGTGAATCTAGAAACAAATTTTATTAATTTAAAATTTGGGGGAAAACAAGAAATGTTACAGTTTGGCTCCAAAACTCTTCGAATTACAAGTAAGTTATAAAGGGCAATGGTCAGAGAACCGAGAAGGAATCGCTCGAAGAGTCGCATCCGGCCATTTATTGAAGAAATTCAGACACACCAAAATTCTGTTGATTTTGCTTAACTTCCGCCCATAATCACGAATACAAGTGAATTGATTCCCTCTCATCCCGTACTCCAGAAGCCCGACTCTATGAATAAAATCATTAAAATTCCTCGACAAGAGTGCTTAAAAACCGACCCTTTCTTTTCTTCCACAAACCGCACCGCATTGAAATCTCCTAAAACCACCCACATCCCATTCATGGAGCGCATCTCAGATTCAATAGCACCCCAAAGCTCATTTTTAGTAGCCACACCTTGCGGCGCGTACATATTGATAATGTTCAAAGCATCCCCACTCCCTTTAATACAACCGGACAATATCAGGAAGTGTCTGTTCTTAACCGACGTATTAAAATCCAACTTAGCAGAATCCCAAACAAAAGTCAACTCACCGGACTGAACAACAGAACAAACAAACTTCGAACCTAGATTTCTACTCCCCCACATCTTCGCAAAATCAAACGAAGACATATTCTCGGCCTTAGACTCCTGAATATCAAGAAAATCGACCCCCATCCCTATCCTTAACTCTTTAACCCAGGGCACGTTATTCTCCCCCTATACCTCTAACGTTTAAAGACAAGAAATTCATAATTCAACCACGTTAATACCTTCAACCACGATGGATTCCTTGATCAGGTTTCCGAACTTGTTCATATTAGACCCAATATCGGGAACAGAGTCCACAGTCCTCGAGATATTATGATCAGCCCAGGAGACGTCTGCGCACTCCGATTTAAATCGAGATCCATATCACCCCTTTCCGGTTCGGTACTCCTGTCATTACCAGTAGCCTCCAACCGAAGAGAAGGAGCAGACGATGGATTAAAAATCCCAATGAGACCATTCATTTCAAAAGGGTCTTCAGAATCTTGTCTATTCCTTTTTTGGTCTTTCATTTCCACTTGGATTAACATTGGGACTGTTGTAACACCCCAACCGATGGCGGAAACATCAAGGTGTCACGTAATGATGATTGTTCAATAGCTCATGGTACTAAATGTAAGTTGAATATTGTTAAACAATTTACAATTGTCATACAATTAATAACTACATAAACTTGATTCATATAAACTAGGTCCAAAGCTCCTATGTGATCCAAAACTTATACAACTTTCAATAACAAGTAAAACCTGAAACATGTTAAGTTGGAAAGATTGGGGGGTCAACTATAAATAGTTGGTGAGAATACATAAGTTTTAGCATGTAACAGAAAACAATATTTTGTGCAGCAATCACAGTTGAGATATATTAATGAATAATATAAGAGTATGAATCCGACATGTAATGTCTTTTGTACAATCAAACCTTGTGTCGACTGAGACCTAACTCGCAAGTTAGTAAAAGTGTAACTGTTTTCGATCATCCCTGAATTTATGCGGGGGGATGGGTTTGTCAGACCTATAGCGCTATAATCTAAACAAGCGACTTGATCAATGTTAATGATTGTACAGTGTCTTTTTGTTACAGTCAAAATGATTCCACAAGTTTCAACATAATCAGAATGAGTAACTGCTATTGTATAAAAAAGTTTAATCATGTTTCACCCCAAAAATGTAAAACAGTAAAAATGGGCTATGTAAACTCACCTTAGCAAGCAAGCAAGAATCCCAAATGTGCAATAGCAAGTATATTGATTCTCAAAGAAATCAACCTAGATTAACCATCACAAAATCTAAGAATAACAAGTCGAACAAGTCTACTAGATCGATTGCTTAGGGCTTCCTAATTTTCAGGGAACGAGATTTAAATGTTTGATTTTGTATTTAATTCTAATAAAAAATATAATAATAATTCAAGTAAAAAAATCAAGTACTTATAAAGTTATCTAAAAACAGTTATATATGTATATTTATATATAGTAGTAATAAACATCTTTTCTTTCTAAACTAATAAAAGAAAACATGAGGGACACATGTCACTCCCTCATGAATTCTCTCATTTTATTCATTAATACAATAAATTCAAATATCAATTAATATATAAATTAAATTTTAGTAATTATATTAATAATATAGTTGTAACCGAAATCATTAATAAAAGAAAGCAACTGATTCTTTTTTTACATAACATATTTATATGTTATTAACTTTGAATTTAAATTCTGTACCTTAAATTAACCGTTTCTAAAAATTTAATTTGTTATTCTAAGTTTAAAACAATTTTGGCCATTGCTTTGGATGTTAAATATGCTCAGCAAATACGTATTAATTTTAGATGTTTAAAATAGTTCAAAAGTCAAATAAAAAAAATTAATAATAACACAATGTAATTTGTTAAGTTTTTTTAGACTTTCATATTGTTCAAAACAAATAAATAAAATAAACCAATCAACATTAATCTATTTCTATCTATACAAATAAAAGACAACACATGGAGTACATAGAACTCCCTCGTAATGCGTCCCATTTTATTAATATAAAACAATACATTTATTTTGATTTGTCTTTTATTTAATAATTATTACTTACTAATGTTTATTTATTATAACTATAATTATTAATATAGGTTAGTTTGTTTGATTTTCTAAAATAAATTTAAACCTAATGTTTAAGTGCCATCTTCCTCAATTAATATTACCCGACCAGACCCGCAATTCACTCAACAATTTTACCATATAAGCAAACTTAATTTCAATATTACTATAAGGTTCATATATGATACAAAAAAAACCGACCAGAATACAAAGATTAATAGCATCATACATAATTTACACGAGAATGAAGCGACGAACGGATCGGATACGAAAAGCGGCCAGGTTCGATTTCGATGATGAGCGCGAACAGAGCAAACTTGCTTGTGTTTGCGATAGAATGAGGAATAGCGACCTTAGGTAGAGGCATTTTATAGGGGATTAGCAGATCATGTTCTAGATTTAGAAGCATATATAGCAAAATGATTTGTGTTTCTTTATACAGTGGTGATCAAAATAATGTAATAACCCAAGTTATATACAAGAGGAATTGGCTCCAAGAAAGGAATAAGCGAGATTTGTGGATGACCAGTTAAATTAGCGAGATTAGTGGATGACTAATTGTTGACCGAGATTGGAGGATTGCAAGATAAATGTTAAGTGGTTTATGGGTTTTGACTTCTAGATGCTGACCATATTTTTTCTTATTAGACCTCTTCAATTTTGTTCCTATGTAAAACTTTATGCATTAATACCAAGGTTTTTAGAACCGGACCGAACGTCGAACCGGACCCTCGGGCGGTTCACCGGTCCAACCGGTCCGACCGGTCCAACGAACCGGGCCAAAAAATGCTTCGAAACCCAAAATATCAAAAAAATAATAAAAAAAAACCGGTCCGACCGGCCGGTTTTCCGGTCCGAAGCCGGTTCACTGCAGAAACGGTCCAACCACCCAAACCGAACCGGTCCAGGTCCCGGAGCCTGGTCCGACCGGTCCGGTCCGGTTTTCAAAACAGTGATTAATACTACTATTTTTTTTCTAGACATAAAGGTAAAAGGGAGAATTTTCAATTTGTCATTTTTGTCATGTCTTGGTTGTATTATTATTATTTATTAGTATTATTTATACATTTATGTTTATTTGTTTTAAAAAAAAATGGATAACCGATTTATATAGATAGATACAATATATTTGAATTTTTTCTGCGATGTTATAGTCTCCCCTACTTTTGGGAACTTCGTCCCGAAGTTATTAAAAACACGCAAGGTTGAGGTTGGTTGAGTAAATTTTTGGACGTTTATTGTTTAGTATGGCAAATTTTTATGGGTGCTAGGATAAAGTATTTCGAATGAGGGAATGATATGTATGAGCTATGAGAGTTGGATTATGTTGTGTCTAACCGTAAACCTAAGTTCCAGGAATGCGAAATGGATTACATGGAATTTTTTACTATGAGAGGGCTAAATCAACTACCAAATAACTAGGGTTTGATAATGGTCCGACCCACAACCCCGATTTCGATGTATCATTAGTGTTTATATATAGGGTGTACGGCAGCTAACCCACCACACGTCTGATACTTCGAAAACGTACTAGGTATCTACCAAAACCTTAATTGAATTTCACACTACCTTAACGTACCTGTAAGTTCATGATTAGGTTCTGGACCGCAATCACCAATTTACTTTACATTAGGGTTTTGTGTCCTTCTATGACTCTAAACACACATGTAAAACACACAATACACAATAACCTTGTGATTTGAATCTTTGTATCAATGGGTCTAATGCTTTGTATCAAATTGCATGTTCAATGTATCCAAAAATGTATCCAACTGTTGAGCAGGCAAGAAGACCTCTACCAGTCGGTGAGTAGGAACCTCTACCGATTGTTGAACAGGTACGATGGCCTCTACCAGTCGTTGAGCAGGTTATTAAAACCTCTACCGATTGTTGAGCAGGCATGATGACCTCTACTAATCGTTGAGCAGGTTATTAGAAACTCTACCAGCTGTTGAGCAGGTACTTCATCCTCTACCAGTTGTTGATTATATGTAACAATTGTTTCGGAGTGCAACACATTCGTTACAAAATGATAACACATATATGTAAGCAAGTTGGTAAGTGCAACAAGTATCAAGTATAGCATGCGAGTTGTAATTGTATTTCCCAAGACAAGTTTAATGGGTCTAGGTGTGATTATAGCAATGGTTCATATTTAGCTATACATGATACCAATCTGTCACACCTTCAAATTTCCACTGTGGGGTTTATACCGCGAGGCGCATGACATACCGGGATCCCATAGCCATAAGTCATTGAAAACGAATTCTAAATGCCCAAACCATTTAGTTCGTTTTCAAAAATCAAGTTTAGTTAAGCTGCAGAAGCGTAAACCAAGTTTAAACCTTTTAAAACCCTGCGCAAAACAACACGCCCAAATTAAAACCATATGAAGGAAAATGTAAAAGCATAATATGTAATTTAGGTGTATGCCCAAGACCCCAAATGCAGTGAAGTGTGTAGTGCTTTCTAATCGTGTCACCGGAAGCTAACAACCTGTAAAAGCATGTATATCGTGGGTCAACAAACTATGTTGGTGAGTTCACTAAGTAAAGAAGATGAGTAAGTAACGCGCAGTTTCCAAAACCACGTAACCAAGTAAAGCGTAAGTAATTAAGTTGGTTCCAAAAACCGTGTAACCACTAGTTCATCGCATGTCAAGGGTAGCTAACCAATTCATGATAACTAACACTGATATACCGAACTGCTAATGTACGTGTTGTCACAAATGTGAGCAGTTTGCCTTGCATCATTGCCTATCAACAATGATAATCTGTTAAGTTATAGTTCACTCCCGCACTCCCCCGAGCCGGTGTGAGGTTTGTCAGACCTAATAGCGCTATCAACTAATAACCCGCTTTCCATAACCCGGCAACTCATTCGGTATGTGAAGGACTTACAGTGATAGTGTTGGTTTAGTTCATCAAGGACAAAGTTTGTGAACTAGAAGAACCCCGATCCACACAAGGAGTCAAAACCCGACCCACACAAGGAGTCATAGCACCCCAAACCCGGGATGTGAAAGTAGTCCCAAACCGGACTAGAAAAAGTTAAGTAAGTTGTCTCAAACCCGAGACGCATGCTTTTGAGAAAAGAGTAGTGAAACTCACCTTAGGTTGCAAGAAAATAATCCAAATTCCAACAATAGTAATGTGCTACCGACCCCTATTACAAATGTCGCTAAGTGAGTATATGTGGATAACCAATACACCGTATAACCCGTTTGTTCAAGACGTTTAAAAGTTCAAAACCGTGTATGTGACACCTAATGATTCTACATGCACAAGTAAGTCCTACGAACCCGTTGGTGAACATATTAATTATCATCAGTTTTATACCTCATATACATCTTATATAAGTGTCCATACAAATTCATGTCAAATACATACCATATAAGACTCCAAATTGTCACATAAACATACCCTACACAATCTGCGTTTTTAGGACCGATTGTATGCTGCGAAAAACGATTTATTTAAAATACTTAACAAACGAATTAAACTACCAAATGTTTACTGAATATTTTTTGGGGCCACTTGATAACCCATATTTTTGTTTTGTCTCAAATTCAAACACAAAAATTATGAAAATTCATACAACACAGCTATGTCCAGAAAGTTTCCACAGCAGGTCAGTTTAGTAGAAAAATTCCCAAAACTCGTGTATTTATCCAAACGGGGTGAATCCACTTGGAAAGGTCAAGTTATTCCAATTTTGACATGCTGTCCAAATTTCATAACCTAACTCTTTGTAAAACTCAAGTTATGATCGTTTAAAGTTGACCCAGTTTACAACTCCGAAAATCGGATATGACCTTTAATCAATTAAAATTCCAAAAACCACTCAAATGATGTCCAAATCAGATGATTTTGCCCATTATGAAAATCTAAGACCATTTACAATACAACCATGCAAAGAAATCATCAAAACAATCACTTAACATCACGATACAGACCCTACAAAACACCCTAACGAATCTGTCAGAAAACTGAAACTTGCACCCCAAGTTATTCATAAACCCTAAATCCCTAATCATGCCTAAAAATCTATAACACATGCATAACCCATATTATCATAATCAAACTCATATATTAACATACAAAAACCCTAATTATGATTACTAACAATAATTATTATCACTAATCATAATAAACATTCAGGAACTCACAATAACACATGCATGCGATTTCATATATATGTATGTTCTATGATTTTTAAACTTTTTAAGCACTAATAATCATCATAAAACACATAAAGATTATACCTTTCAATGCAAGAATCCTCAAAGCCTAGATATTACACCCAAACTAGCTTGAACTAGTGAAAGAGATTGGTGTTTGATTGAAACTTGAGAGAAAGTGGGGTGAGGGGGCGCACGACGCAAGGGGTTGGGATTAGGGTTTCTTATTATTATTTTTTTATCAATATTTATAATAGGATTTGGCTTGTTGCCCAAGTAATTGGGTTTTAGGGCTTTTTAGTTTGCTAACCGGGCTTGTTAATCATGTTTTAGCCCAATACTAGACCCGATAATATTAACCACCCCAACCTACATAAAAACTATTGTTTTTATTATCTCAATACATATTAATCAGAGAGTGCACATAATTTGCATAGTTTACGTACTAACTTTCAGTTAAGCGGTAATTCACATAAACATGTAATCCACATAAACATGTTAGTTCACATTCATCATAATTCAATTGTACACATTATCATGTTATGCCAGACAATTCACCAACGTTCAGGATACATGACTCGTGTGTGCATTGTGATGATAACTTTACTTATTATACAGTAACACATGTTATTATCACATAACATATGTTATTACCCTATAACATATGCACATGCAAGTGTTTAGTTACGTATGCACATGCAAGTTAACTAGAGTTCAGTTAAAGTAGGAACCTGAAAATGCGGGGTGTCACATCATCCCCAAGTTGAAAAGAATTTCGTCCCGAAATTCAGCAAGTAAACAATAAAGCCAGCTAGAAAAGTGTGTGCTTGGTTCCCGGATGTCACACGAATGTTCAAATATGGTAGATAATCAAACCCTCTTGTATTACTAAGAATCAAGTTTTATGCAACAAACAATCAAGTTCTCAATAGTTTGGTTATCATGGAGGTTAAGTTCATGTTCAAGATGGTAAAGGATATGAATTTAGTTCTTGAGAGGATGATGAAGAACTCAAAGTAACATCAAGGTTATGAAAGATGGTGAATGTGAAGATAGTTAATAAAGGGTTTATTTTATAGGTTTTCAAAGAGGCACAAGTAGTAAGGAGATTATTTAACAACATGAATCGTGGGGTTTGAATCAAATATTAAAATCAAGCGTATAAAAAAAACATGATTGTGGTAAATACCAAAAATTGTAAAAGTTCGAACAAGTTGAAAATAAGTAGGTGTCAATGGGGAATTTGGAGACTAAATTTTGTCCCTGTGGATGGAAGATTCTATTTTTCAAATTTGGTTTTGTATATAAAGCAAAAGTTGTTTAAAAAGTACATATTAAATGAGCTTAGATCAGATTATTCCAGTTAGTTAGAGATTTGAAACACGACATTGGGTTTTGAAGATCAAGGTTCTATTAAGTGAATTTTTTAATAGATTAAAGCATTATATTGAAAATCCTTTCTTACACTAATGAATAAACATTTGAATTTAGAAATTAAGTTTGAGGAAATCTTTTGACAAAAATATGTATTTTCTAGTTTATAGGTGATGAAAATTTTACAATATTAAGAAATCTTTAGTGTTATGCTAGTGTATACTCAAGTTATGAGGTTACAACTTATGTTAAGATTAAAAATATGTAACATGTTGAGAAAGGCAATAATATGATTTGAGTAGGGTGTTGAAAAAAATCATACAAGTGGCTAAGATGGTAAGATGAAGTGTGATTGTGAAATCCATATATGATTATGAAATGGGATTGATTTAAACTGTAAAATTTTAAGATTTAAAGCTTAGTTTTAATGAGAGTGAGTGTAATCATTTATTCATTAATTAAAATGAATAAACGAAAACGTTGACTTATAAAAGCTTCCAGATTTTAATAACATAATGAAGACATGCTTAAGCCTATAAGTGAACACTCATCCCGAGAATTCTCAGGTAGACATCCGGGTCCCTCGTCTGATTGGGATTTATGCGCAATGCCAGTCCTAGATAGAAAACTCTAAATACAGGCGTTCACCCTTCCAGATTGCACGTGTTCGTTATTAGCAGATCATGTTCTAGATTTAGAAGCATATATATCAAAATGATTTTGTGTTTCTTTATACTGTGATGATCAAAACAATGTAATAACCCAAGTTATATACAAGAGGAATTGGCTCCAAGAAAGGAATAAGCGAGATTTGTGGATGACCAGTTAAATTAGCGAGATTAGTGGATGACCAATTGTTGACCGAGATTGGAGGATTGCAAGATAAATGTGAAGTGGTTTATGGGTTTTGACTTCTAGATGTTGACCATATTTTTTCTTATTAGACCTCTTCAATTTTTTTCCTATGTAAAACTTTATGCATTAATACTACTATTTTTTTCTAAACGTAAAGGTAAAAGGGAGAATTTTCAATTTGTCATTTTTGTCATGTCTTGGTTGTATTATTATTATTTATTAGTATTATTTATACATTTATGTTTATTTGTTTTTAAAAAAAATGTGTAAAAAATGGATAACCGATTTATATAGATAGATACAATATATTTGAAATTTTTTTTGCAATGTTATAACTGTAGGCTTTGTCTTTCGGTCGGGCCCTAGTCAATTTGGGTTTAGAACGAACCTGTGGACCTTCATAATTGGACTTAAAATAATACACATGTTTCTTCCCTTTCCTAGGCTGACTGACAGCCTTGAAATTCCCGCCATCATTATCCGACTCCACATGCAAAGATGAATCCCCATGCACTTTAGACCCTTCCACTTCCATATTCACTTAAGACCTTTAGTCTGCATCATCACCAAGGCCGATCGAATTTCATGGACAATTCACATTAGTCTGAACATCTACCACCGACTGAGCATGATCGAACGTGGGAACGACAAAGACTCCCACACAGTCAGGGTCCCAAGCATCAGGTTCTTCAGAAACCCAAACCCTGAATTGACGGTCTTTCCACTTCAATACCACTGAACCACTAAGCCTCACCCCATCCTCGACCAAGACTCCAGTGCAGGTCCCCGATAAATCACTATCCTCAGATCCCAACTGAGCTTGGTGCACCACCTTACCGAACTTGGCAACAATGCTATTAAAGACCATGTTTTCGGCAAGGTGGATAGGAACACCTTGTATTGATAACCATGCAGTTCTTTCGTACGGTAACACTTGACCTTCCCACACATTCAGCACCGAAAACCACTTTCTCCACACCTCCACCGCTATAGTGAATCTTTAGATCACCCATCCCTGCCTCGATGAAACAACCTTATCAGAGTTTGGATATCGACCGTCCTCCCCACAAGAGCCCTACCGTAAAGGTCTCAGAAATCTGCCACATCATCCAGAACAACAATCAAAACATCACCATTAGGCAGACTCCTGGGAACCTCTTTACCATCCACTAGCTGGGCACTATACCCCCAGAGAGTCTATGTACGAGTTCCCTCCGGCATACTTGAAACTAGGAGCTTCCACCTCTACCTGTTGGTGCACTTGATGTGGAGGAGGCATCGAACCTTGGACCAGTCCCTTCTTCTCAAAAACCTCTTTGAGTCTAGTGTTTTCGGCCGCAAACTTAGCAAGATTAATCTAGAGTTTGTTATTCCCCATCTTCACACCGTTCATCCTTTTTCAAGCTCTTTGAAATCTTTAACCTTTGTCAAAGAAATAAGGCCAAACCTGTTCCCAAACCTATCCTTTTTTTTTTGCATTATAAGACTCAATGACGCCCCCAAACCCTCCAAAGATGTAGGAGACATCCCATAGAGTACATCCATTAGGATGATTTAGGATAAAGAACTTGGAGATCGATGCCTCACTGCTGTGCTGATTCCTCTTTCCGTCTTGTCTTTTACGAGAAGGTACATCTTGCCATTCCTCTTCATATCTGTCTTTTCCTCTTCCCATAGAGAGCGTTTTTAAAGAGTTAATTACACATATGGTCCCTGTGGTATGCAATTATTGCATTTTTGGTCTTCAAAACTTAAAAATTACATGGATGCTACTGATTGTTTACAATTTATAACACTGATGATCCCCACCCCAAACGGTCATCTATTATGTCTGTTAAATCCACGTTCAATGACCAAAATACCCTTTCTTTATAAAAAATAATATAAATAACTAAGACAAATAAACTAAGTACTAAAGTATCAATGAGGTCCACCATCCTCATCCTTCTCCAACCCATTTCTTCTTCTACACTCAACACCTAAGTATCAATGAGGTCCACCATCCTCATCCTTTAGAGATTTCGTTTTCCCTCCATTTATTATATTAAGGAGTCGACATTTAAAAACACAACACATTTTATAAATTACTTAATAACGTAAACACCTCATTTTTTGGCTCTAAAAAAGTGTTTACTTTTTTAACTGATTAATATTTAACGACAAGGTAAGCATTAATTGCGATATCATTTATGTTTCCCAATGATTATAACAAAAGCTACTGACAGTCTCTATCAAGGGTTGGATTGTATTTGAAATACCAATTTTCATACATGGCTAACTTTATGTCGCATTGTCATGAATAAAAAGCAGAGCTGGTGTGAAGTTATTTATACTGGATGACGATGGCAATGTGAAAAATACGAAAATGAACGTTGTGTATAAGAAATTTTTATTAATACTTGAAGTATGCATTTTAATTTCATGTATAATTAAAAAGAAATAAATATTAAAAGTAATGTTATTTATTGAACCGTGTTGAATAAGTAAACATGCCAATTTTTCAATAGTTGATTATGTTAAGACTCGATTTTCTGGTCTTTGACACATATTCCATTTTCATGTCTTAGTACTTTAATTTTAAAATATCTGGTACGTAGCCTTGTGCACAATAGGCATATTTAATTATGAATTAAATAATTTGAACTGTTTATATTTTCTTTATATATATATATATATATATATACTTATATATCATTTGTTTATTGTGTTGCCAAAGGCATTATAGCCAAGCGTCATTTTGGTGGTGAGATAAGACTTAGGGACCATAAGGTCCTGGGTTCGAATCTCACAAAGGAAGTTTTCTTATAATTATGAGTTTCCTCCTGAATTGGTGACTTGGTGGTGGAATATGATCGCGTGACAACATTGGTGGCACGATGATACTCCAGTGTTCCGTGAGTGATTCCAATTTGTTGGCCGTTCAAACAAATTTTGTTTATTGTCGTTTGAAAAGCAATTTATTTTATCAATATTTATGATACATTAATTATTTTTTTAAGTTTTCAAATATTCACATTTTAGTAAAATGTTGTCAACATTTCACCATCATTTATTAACTGCCACATTAAATAAATTAATTTTACGTTTCATAAATTTAAAGTTTTTAAATAATTAGTCAATATTTGAAAATTATCTTTTAAGAGTCATATTAAATACATTTTTTAATGTTTTCAATAGTTACTAAAATCTTAAGGCTATCTAATGTTAATTATTAGGTTATCATCAATTAATTTTAATTAAAAATAATTGTTTCCTAATTTAAAAAAACTAATATGGAGATTAATAATTTTTAAAAAAAAATTAAAATACAATTTCAAATACATTAAAGAAACAATACCGAAGTTATCGGTTGTATAAGCATCACTTCTATATTTAGTGGTTTTTTTACAACAACAAACAATCTTCCTTTATTAAAGCATAAACATATGTAATAAAAGTAATGTTGTTTAAATTATGATTTGTAATATTATTTCTTAAGGATTTTTTGTTTAAAGGTCACTAGAGTATTGTCAGTGTTACACATGGTTTAACAAATAACAATAATTTAAAAGTTTAATTCTGTTATTTGAAAATAAAATTAAACATGTATAACAAAAAATTAAATATGCATATGAGAATTATAAAAATAAACATAGATATTTCAAATAAATATGCTAAGTAAGAAAAATACTCATCTATGTTCTAATCCTAGATTTTATTTTATTAGTTTCAAATAAAAATAAACATAGATAATTCAAATAAGTATGCTAAGTAAGAAAATTTGAGGTAAATCATTAGATTTTATTTTATTTTTGAGTTTTTTACATGTATATTAATAATGAAAAATTGCAGGCTACTTGTACTTGAGGGGGGAGAAGCTGGGCTAGTTGGACGTGGTCTACAATTATTTTGGTTAAAGGTATTACTTAACTAAGTTGCGGCATGTAACAATTAATCTAATTTCCTTCATTATTAACTTTCACCCAAATATGGGTTAAGAAAGTGCGCAGAGGCCTTTATTTATTACTTGATTCTTTTCACACCCATGTGTGTGCTTTTCCTGCACAACGTTTGGGATTTAAAGACACTGGGATCAGCCTCGACTATAATCCTGAAAATTGGGCCAGCCCTAGAGAGGTACACAATTCTTTATCGCATTAGTTTAATATTATTACTGTTTTGGTAACCAAAATTAACACATTAATAAATATTAATTCGGCTTTTCCATTGGGTGTTGGAGCCAGCAGCCAATTTTGTCCTTGTTACGTTATACGAGCTCGGATACATGGATGCAACCATTTGGGCTGCATCAAACTTAGTTAAGGATTTGGTTAAGGACAACAACCCGACGTTTAGGTCATGATTCAGGTTGACTTAATAAGGTACCAAATCAAGAGTATTAAATTCCTTCTGCATGTTGTGTACTTAACACTTAAATTCAAAACAACCAACATACTTGTGAAAATTGAAAAAAAAATGGTAGTTTCGTCTGATTTTCCGTGACATGTCACTAGTAAAACTAAATAAGTTTCTGAAAGAGAAAAGGGGTCAAATGAGTCTAAAGTCGGACAAAAGGAACGTTTTTAGAGTTTCTTAAAGTGGTTTTTTAATTTATTTGTATATGTTTTTTGACGTGTGCGGATATACACATAATTTTACAATGAAATAACACACGTTTTGCTTTAATATTTATAAAAATGGTTTAGACCTTAATATTAAAACACACACAATAGGGCAAGTGCACCCTGTCATATATGTAGTAACGTACAGATAAGAACCAGATATCGATCCATGGACGCGCGCGGAGCAATTGTACTAAAACTCTGTCCCCGATTTACCAGTAGGAAAAGATAAGTTTGAGTTTTGTTTAAGACTAAATTAATTCTAAAACATGTAAATAACTTAACTACGACTCCAAATAGAAAATATAACTATATAAGCTATAATACGCCAATCCTAGCATGTCATCTATATAAGAAATAAAGGCGTGATCAACATTCCCATTTTCCGACAGTTAGTGTCCCTTTCCGGCATCCTAACATGACAACTATATAGAAAGCTAACACGAATACACACGTTAGCCACCTCAAGTCGTTCATTAGCGCGCAGCTGATATGATCTCATGTGAATCTTTAAAGAAGGGTTAGTATCACCTTTCGGGAGTCCTCAACCGCACTAGCAAAGGAAAGCAATATCGAATACACAATACGACCACCGAGACTAGCATAAAGTAGAGCATTTCACAACCTATTCCATTTTACTAACTTTGAACACAAATCTACTAAGATCGCTATTTCTACCAAAATAACTAGCAAAGATCATTAACCGTGTCAAAGATTAGTAACAACACCATTAAGCTTTTTAAACTCTTTTACGTGCCGGTAAACATTTATAATCATTATCCGAGTGACTTTAACCAAACCAATACCCGGTTACAGTTTCATGGTGTAAACTTTATTAACAAGTTAACTAGTTTACTACCGGACGATTAAACGGACGGTTTTCTCAACAAGTAATCCGCCTAACACATTCGATAATCATCAAAGTCATCCGAACACAACTACAAATCTATCAACAATGAGACAAGGTTGCATTATGATCATCAAGATTCAAACATGAAAAACGCCAAATTTATACAAATCTTGATTTCACGCAAATGATTGTTTTAACTACAAACGATTACTAGATAATATCCGTAGACTATAATGCAATACATAAACGACACAAACAAGCCAAAATATTCAAATTTGAACAAACTTAAAGTTTATAGATCAAACCATAAATCTTGAATGTGAAGGATTGGATGATGTTAGATGAGTAGGATGAGATCCTGAGCTTGTCAAACGCCTGACCAGCAGCTTGGAATGCCCAGAAAATCGCCCAAATTCGCTCTCCAAAACCCAATGGCTGTAACAGAGGGCTGTGTTCTGTATTTAAGCAAATTTCGAAGGTGTGCACGGTCAGGTGCACGGCCGTGCTCCTGGCCGTGCACTTTTGCTTTGGTGAGTTGACGTGCAAGTGGTCGAGTGGGCAAGTGGCTGGGTGATTCTTGAAAATATCTTGATTTTTGGCACGGGAGTGCCATCACGGTGCACGGCCGTGCTGATCTTGGTGTTGCCGAGCACAAAGGAGTGCACTGCCTGGTGCGCCTGGCCGTGCAGGCTTGTTCCCGAGCAGATGTGACCCGCACGGGAGTGCACAGATTTGGCACTCCCGTGCACAACTTCCAGACTTGGTCAATTTTGTAGAAGTTGTCCGTCTTGTCCGTTTTTAGCCCGGTTTCTTCGACTTTGTCTTCGAGGCGCCATTTAAGACCTGAAATAAATATATGAAGCGGTTAAGTACCAAATTCGTGCAATTATGGTCGAAAACGCGTAAATTGGGAGCTTAATCGGGGATTTAAATATGTATATTTTAACGTATATCAAACCTCCCCACACTTGAACTTTGCTTGTCCTCAAGCAAACAACAAAACATAAATAAATGAAAAACTCGCCAAGAGGCAACAAAGACAAAATATAACCTGTACAAACGATATTAATCAAAGCCCACAAGAGGTATAAACAGGGGACAAGATACTAAAAAGCAACGACTCGCTTCCGATCCACAAAGCATGCTACCCCGTACACGACTCACAATGTTCACACACACACTCGGTTTTATTTATGATACATACGTGTAATGTGTATGTGTAAATCGCTCCATTCCCAAGACAATGATTCGTGCAATATCATAAGCTTGTCAAAAGATCTAGTCTTCACCAACTAACGTGTGAAAGAGCACAAATCAAGAGGTCTTTTACGGGTTGTAATGTCAGGCAAAGGTAAGGGTATGGAATGGATATTTACAGTGACGAATCGGCTAAAACTCGGCGGTTATGTCTAAATAATATCAACTAATACAACTGTACAAAACAAACGCGAATACAGGCGATTTTTTTTTAAATCGAGCTAACTTATAATTCTTAACTTTAAAGCTCTAAAAACTGCACGAATACTGCTAATTCACCCTATTTTAGGGTGTTCTATTTTTCTGGATTTTTTTAGCATATATATATCTATGATATATATAATGAACTGAAACTGAAATAATATCAACATACGGGTTTTAAACAGATATACCCGAGAACGAACTATTTACAATACATAAACTAGTTAAACAATAACCTAAACCGAGTTCTAACACAAGGGTTTAAAAGGAAAAAGGCTGTTTGGTTTTAGTGGTGAAATGGTGTGGTAAATAAGAAAAACACGGGATTAGGTTCTACATGGTTAACTAGTGGATAATATATGGGTGCGGGAAACAGATAGAACAAAAAGAAAAGGCTAAATCAAAAGGGTATCCTAAATGCCTCAATCATGTTCGTACAATCTCACACGTATCTGGTCTAAACAAGTATACTAGTGACAAGTTCTAAACTGCACAAAACATCCGGCTCATTCGCAAGCATGTCAAAGAAATGTAATCTATTCTAAGGCTCAAACGCTCACGTAACCGGAAGGAAATGGGTGCAAGTGTACGAATATAACACGCTCGTATCTCATCTGTTTGTCGCGCCTCGAGTTATCTTTATCAAAATTTAGTTAGGCTTGATGTTTATATGAGAATATATACATATATGTACTTTTAAAGGGTTTTTTTTAACATATATATATATATATATATATATATATATATATATATATATATACAAGAGGACAAACAAGATATAATCCCTCCCCACACTTGAAATTCACATTGTCCCCAATGTGACGATAGACAACGTTTATGAGTTAGCTATCTATAGAGGGAAAAAGGAGAATAATACTCCCCTGGTGTCGAAGAAACGTCCGGGTAAATGGACGGCATGAGCCCCGATAACGGTGCTCGCCAGTTCCCTGCAATATCAACATTCTTGACAAAAAACAAACTCATCAAAACCATCAATCACATCCACATGTTTAACTAAATTAAACTACAGAAAGCGATAAAAATACTGAAAAGAAATTGTTCAAAAACAAATGCTAAAATGTCTTGGGTACGCAGACCCGAAAAGAACATACTGAAAGCATAAATAAATAAATACTAACAACTGAAATCATGCAGATTTAGGCGGCTACTGGTTTCCCCAGCCCCACTGGTGCTGACTGGAGCTTCCTGGCTGGTCGCCAGGTGCACCTCTCTGAGTGAACCGGGTAGGACTCCTGAAGTACCCTGGATGAGCTCTCTCCAAACCTGAAAATAAATAATCAAAACCAGCACGTATGTCATCCTGCACCTGCTCCAGACCGCTGCGCAGGTACTGCTGCTCCTACTGGGAAGTCCCCTGCTGTGCACTAATCTGCTGCACTGTCAGGTCCATGGTCTGGAACTGCTGATAAAACTCTGGATAGGAGGGGATGCCAGGAGGCCATTGCTGCTGATCGGGACGCGGTGGTGTCTGAGGTGGCGTCCCTGGCGGTGTTCCGCCTTCCTCATGCTCATGATCTCCTCCCGGCTGCTCAGTATCTACCATGTGCTCATCCTCAGGGGGTGTCGGAGGCAGAGGGTCCCAAATCACCCCATTTGCGATGAGGCGTGGTCCATCCGGTGTACTGCCATAAAGCTTCTGCCTCCCCAGCGAGCGCAGATCAATGAAGGACCCGTGTGTGACAAGCTCTAGTCCAGCTTTGACCTCGTCGGTCAAGATGTCCAAGGCTTCACCGATCACCGTGATGTATTCACCACCGTGAATATCACTCTCGTCTTTGGTGCCCCCGGCAGTGAGAAAGAACTCGGCCATTCGTACGGCCAAGTTCAAGGGGGCACCCTCAACCAAATGATAGAAGTATAATAGATCGGGAGTAGGACAGTTCCCCGAACTGTCCTTTCGGCCACATATAGTGAGACTGAAGGTGTGGTGAAGCAGACGAAGTAACGGGTCGATGATCTTGGTTGCCTTGGACTTTCGTGGGTTATATGGTGGTCCAATGGCAATCCTCGACCAAAAAGCACCCCTCTCATGGTTATCAGCAAAGCAATGAGTCGTTGGGAAATCCTCTGAGTCCGTCTCCAGCTCATTGTATATTCCCAACAATCTTCCCAATCTAGCAACCGACATCTTGTGCCACTTTCCCCCCAGCCTAAACTTAATGTCTTTCTCATGGAACGTCTTTTGCTCTCCCTCTGCTGGTTTCTTATATTTGTAGGTAGCTAAAAACTCGATCGTAGGCTCAAGGTAGATCGGTCGATTTATGGTCAAGAGGTTCAACATCTGGGGTGAAACCATCATATCAAACCTGGTACGCTGGTTGATTGTGTCCAGCAGTCCCAGGTTGAGTCGAAGGGGATGCCCAATCGACCGTCTCCGGCTCCATAACTTAGTGAATTCGGGGATGCACGGGGCGTCCCTGCTCTTACGGTTGTCAAAGTCTAGGAACCTTGCTGCCATCTGCACAAAAAATTGACGATTCAGCTGTTAGAATACCAAAAATAGAAGTCCCGGATGTCCAAAACAGACTTCTGTACGTTCTGTCCTGAATCTGTTAAGGGTGCACGGTCATGTGCACGGCAGTGCACCTGGCCGTGCAGCCTTGATTTCAAGCACAGGTCTGGGTCGTGCACGGTCAGCTGCACGGGCGTGCGCGTGGCCGTGCACGACTGCACAGTTGCAGAAAATTGTGTATTTTTGCAACCATCTCTCCCAAAATCCCCAAATCACAACTATTCTTTAAAGATTAACAATGTAAACACGATTTGGGGTGGCGAGTGCAAGGTTTTATTAACAATAAACAAAAACTAAACTATTACAAACTAAAACTAAACAAGATTAGTGGGTTTATAAATTTTTATGAAGAGATCCCCCAAATCAAGACCTAACATACGAAAACAAAGCAGATTCAAACTAAAAATCCCGAATACAAGTGCAATAATATGAAGGTATTCGTACCTCGGTGGATTTGAAGGAAAGGAGCGAAGATTTGTAGCCAAAATGATGATTTTCGGGTGGCTTTTGCAAGATGGAACGAGTGTGCGGTTGGGGGTGCAAGAGTATTAGGGTTTGGAGTTAAGGTGGTATTTATACCCACGTGAATGGACTGGGCTTTTTTTTTTTTTTTTTTTGGCCCGCACGGTCAGGTGCACGGGCGTGCTCCTGGCCGTGCACATCACTTTTTGCACCCGTCTATGAACCCCAGTGCACTGGGTCATGCACGGTCAGCTGCACGGGCGTGCGCTTGACCGTGCACGACCTGCAGATTTGCAGTTTTGAGGCTGCAACTGCAGTTTCGCGCGCAGCGGTTCTAATTCGTCCGAAAACATCATTTTAGCTAAGTTTAACCTGTTTGGCGACTGTATGCGCTTCATTGCTCCTTCCGGCTCCGATCAAACCTGTACGAACCTGCACAAAACTCGAAACGACATTAAAGCTAAGAAATTTTAAACTAACTAAGTTATAAACTAACTAATTACCTACTACCCCATTTGGCGCGCCCATACGCGTCGTGCTATATTTATTAACGAGTCGCTAGCTAGACTCACTTCCCCACACTTTATGAGGCGTGTGGGGCGTAGAGATCGATTTCCTCTACGGTTTGGTCAACCGGTCCTTCAACATAGACTTTTAGGCGATGACCGTTGACTTTGAAAGTCAAACCCACAGAATCTGCGATCGAGACAGCACCGTATGGATATATTTCCTTAACAGTGTACGGTCCTGTCCAGCGGGATTTCAACTTTCCAGGAAAGAGGCGCAGGCGAGAATTATAAAGCAAAACTAAATCGCCTACCTGAAAATCTTTCTGGCTTTTCAGGCGACTGTCGTGCAGTCTCTTTGTGCGCTCTTTATATAATATCGAGCTCCCATAGGCCTGCTGCCTAAGCTCCTCCAGCTCGTGAATCTGTAAGAAACGAGTCTCACCGCCGGTCTTAAGATCCAAATTCGCCGTTTTAAGAGCCCAGAATGCCCTATGTTCCAACTCGACAGGGAGATGACACGCTTTGCCATAGACCAGCCGAAAGGGAGTCGTCCCAATAGGCGTCTTGTAGGCAGTTCTAAAGGCCCACAGCGCGTCATCAAGCTTGTCAGCCCAATCCTTGCGGTTTTGATTAACCGACCGCTCAAGGATTCGCTTCAATCCACGGTTCGTGACCTCCACCTGTCCACTTGTCTGTGGATGATACGGGGTGGATAACCTATGCTGGACGCCATAACGTGCTAACGCGCGATCAAGCTGCGCATTGCAGAAATGCGTGCCACGGTCACTAATTAGTGCCTTCGGGGCACCAAACTGTAACACCCCAAAACCATTCGTTCGCCTAACTACGCCATTAGGCGTGATTAGCAATATAATAACACGAGACTTAGAGGATAATAATATGGGTTATATTCTAACATGGAAATAACCTAGTTAATAATATTATGTTTATAAATTAATAAAAGGTGTTTGAAACTAGCTTATGAGTTAGTTTTTATACGAAAATGACAGTGGGAAAACTTGAGGGACCATAGTTGCCAAAATGGTAAAGTGGGTATTATTAATAAGAATAAAACACACCAAAACACACACATGAAGTGTGTGTGTCGTGTATAATGATCAGGAGATCATTTCTCCTTCCTTAACCAAACCCTAAACATCAACTCTTGCTCAAATCAAAGCTAAATCAAAGGGGAATTCGATTCTCTAGCAAGAAACAAGTCATCTAAGGCCTAATGAACATCAAGGTACCTTCTATTTGATATAATTTGATGTTAATACCCGTTTTTGATTTGGTCAAAAACTAGGGTTTTGATAAAACGTGAAATTTATGGTTAAAAGAGGTTGCTCTAGTCTTGGGGAACCTCAAACATACCTAATTTAGTTACAAATCACACTTAATATGTGTATTTGGTTTTGATCATATGATTATGTTCATGTGTAGAATTTGGGGTTTAACCTCTAGGTTGAATCCACTCATATCTAGTAACCTTTTGTGACTCTTAGAAGTTGTTGTATGAGAAATTTAGGCAAAATAGTGTAAATAATGTATTATGATGATGATTAGACAAATGGTTATGTTATGGATAATCTTGAGCTTTAAAACTAAACAAATTGGTGGGTGCACACCAAGTGTTCGATTAAATGCCAAATTGGTGAACACTAGTGAAACTATGAAGTTAGAATCATGTAAGAGCTATAAATCGTATGTGATATTGGTTTGTAATAAGCCAAGTTAATCGGATATTCTATATAAGAAAATGGCTATGGATTTAGCTATAAATGGGTAATGAATACATGATTTATGGATAGTGAATTAAATCCATGTTATGTATTCTAATAATCAAGTTTGACATATCCCTAAGTAGGTACAAGAACTAGGGATGCAAACGGGTCAAACGGATGCAAGCAATGCGTATGGAAGCAAGAACGGATATGAGGTAAGTTTTACTTACACCTATGTACTATAACATAGCTTAATTCTTGTAGATATTAGTCTTAAATCTTGAATGCGTGATAAAGATAAACCCCAAGGGGTAGAAGCTATTAATGGGTCATCTTATGTGCACTCAATACAAAACGTGGTTTATGACCTTAATCAAGACAATGTGTTATGACCAAATGGTGAAATCCATCAAACGGGTCAATAAATAAAGATATGTGAAAAATGATGTTTTAATCTAAATGAAAGCATTTGAATGAAGCCGTTAAGAATGGTGTTAAATGGGTCAAGTTGGTGTCACTTGAACCATAATAAAAACTTGGGTAACATAGTATCATGAACTATGGGTCTAAACGGGTCATATGGTGAATTCGTCATCATTTAAGTCCAACACTTGATGCTTGTATTCCAAGCATTAAGATTCATAGAGTTAAACGGGTCAAATGGCAAGTTATTGCCATTTGAGTTCCGAGAAATTAACGTTGTCTATTTAGAAAGCATACAGGTAGATGCAATTGCGCGTGCATTCTTGATGTTAAGAATCATGGAGGATAAACACAAGGTATGGATATGGGTCAAGGCCACCCGGTAAGTCCGTAGTCAAATAAACGCCTTCGGGCGAAGCAACATAGGTGATAAAGTACCCACATGAAGTGTGGGTGCAAATCAAGTAAGTTATTTCCATAACTATGTCTAATGCGCGCTAAGGCGCTTAGAATCGACCACATTAGAACAATCTTGAGAAATGTTGAAAATCTAAGTCCGTATGGACTTAGAAGTTTTTAAACAAGTCATTGAGTCCAAAACAATGGGTTTGAATCAAGAAGAGTCGCCATGAATGGCTAAATCGAAAGATTTGGCTAGGAGGGGCATTTTGGGAATTTATAAAGATTTACTAAAGGATAAATCTAATAACAAAGTCATAATGAAACAAATCGGATAAACGCTTTTGTTGATCAAGTGTCTAATGACTTGACAACTCAAACGGTATGCAATTTAAGTGGTCAAAAGTGCCTTGTTTGAATTAAGGCCTTAATGGGTCAAATTGGGTAAAAGTCGCCATAAACATTCAAAACTAAGAACCGGATCATGGCGACATAAACCGGACCATAATTTCAGTCAAACAAAGGTTTATTTAGTCGGCAAGTCATTACTTAGGCTTCGGGAATCATCAAATGCGGTTGCGACATGATTCCCATGCTTAAAAATCACCAAATTCACCTCAGAAGCTTCGAGCGGCCGCTCACAGAGGCCGAGCGGCCGCGCGCTTTGACCTGCACGTCAGCACGAACTTTAAAATTGCGTATAAAATCGTAGAAAAATCGTTAGGAGGTGTTCTTTATATGCCTGGAAAGCTCTCGGAGCGTAGAACAGTTCTCATTTGAAAGTCGAAGTCAGATTTTGGGGTTTAGAAGGGGTAAAAGCGATCCGAACAGCTGCTGCGCATAAGTTGCAGCAGTTTGTTCTCCCGATAAAGGGCCGTTTGGCCTGGTTCGTTCCGTATCAACGTGTAACGAATACCGTACTAGTTTAAATGTATCATTGACAACCCACTAACCATTTTTGTGAAATGGTGCTAGGTAAACAAGTGAAGGAAGTCCCGGAGCAAGGATCAAGTCGCGAGAAGAGCCGAACACACCCGATCACCCATACAAGCTTCCGCACTAGAATCTAAGGAACTCCCGTTAAAAACACAAACTTTAATACATTCTTTTTGTAGCAATGATGTAAAATTTATTGGAACTAAACGTGTATGGGATTCATTAAGTTGGGTTTTCATAATTTACCAAAGTTTTAATCGGGAGTGGTTTAAGTAAGGTCCAAACCCGTATGATTAGGCGTTGATCGCGTGATTACGGGTTAGGGTCTTACAAGTGGTATCAGAGCCATAGGTTTGAGGGATCCGAGTGTCGTGAAGGATACTTGGACTCAAACCGTGCGCTCAAAGTGTTGAAGGGTGTTCGGTTCGAGACTTGATCGAGGAATCCGGTAAGTAATATCTGCAATAACAATCCGGTTTGATCAGAGATTGTTATATGTAACCAATAAGGATATTGTGTATACACACGACATCTCAAAAGCTTGGTAAGGAAATGGTTAGGTGAAATAGGGCCTATCCAAAGTTTAACTCGGACAACGACATTCTTGTATAACAAGAATTCTAGCACTACCATTGCAACGATGCACACTAATACTAAAATGTCATATTACTAATTAATTGATTTTGTAAATGTGACAGGGATGAGAACATTTATTCGATCGATATAGGATCGAATAAATCACCAAATGAGGTGGTAGATGGTTCGGGAGCACGACTGATAACATGCTCACTAAGGACCAAGTCAAGTAACGACTCGGATTAACGGATATTTAACAAAAAGGGAATACAAGGGCAAGTATTAATCAGTCAGGTACATGCTCTAAATTATATTAAACGTATTAGTATGCAAGCATCACATGAAGGATGGTACTTGCATACGCAAGCAAGAAGCTAAATGGGAAATGTGCATTGTTCACACTAGTGAACAATCAATACACAAACGTAACTTGAACATCGAGACCGGGTTGGGGGTAATCATCCAAAACTAACGTTTAAAAATCAAAGGATGCTAGAAAGGCGTTGTGATCATACCAATGAATGTGATCACACAAAGCTTTACAAAACGAGAACACAACGTTTATTCTTAATGGACGAAGGTAACACCTAACATTGAATAATTTATCAAGGAAGGGTTTTACCAAATAAAATAAGGGACACAAGCATGAGCTGAAGCCTTGCATACATAGGATGTGATGTACTAATTATAACAAGTCCATGTGTACCATATGCGGATTGCTTACCCTGGCCAGGTAAGTGTTAAACGTATGATACTATGGGTTTCTTACAATTGATACATATACAACCTATGTAACAAGGACTAAGTAAGTGTGAGGTGTCGGGACAATCATGGATTAGTCAAATATGGCCAGAAGGCCATGATAAACAAAGAGGCAAGGAAAAACCAAGGTATAAGCGACCCGTGGGGATCGTAGAGGCCGAGGTATTGCTTCAGTAAATCAATCATAACTACGGTTTTGGTTGATAAATCATAAACAACGGACATGGGCCGTGATAAACCCATGGGTCAACTGGACTTTCGAGTCAGTGACAGAATTATAAACTAATAAGCCAAGGTATAAGCAATCCTGAGCGGGTTGTAGAGACCAAGGCAGTTGCACTCTTAATCAACGTCATGAACTTGGTTGAATAAAAGTGCAAAAACATGATCATAAACAACGATCTTGGGCCGTGACAAATCAGTAACTCATTCAACCCTCGGGTTAAAGATGAAAAAGTGTAAACTGCAATAATATTAGATTGTGTCGTTGGTACAATTTAATGCAAATTATAATAACGGTTGGATTGTATAGTTATTACAATCGGATGCAAACCGTGATAACAGGAGATTAGTCGATACAATGAGTTGTAATGACCGATCTACACCATGTTTATGAAAAGAAAACCGACCTCAATTTATAGTGAGATCGGTAATCATCAAAAGGACTTTTAGAAACTAAGCGTTCTATATATATAAACGATTTGAAGTCTAAAACTCAAAAGTCTTTAAACGGGTCGGTTGGGGCAGTGACCACCAATCGAGTTAGCAAAACGGGAACTTGGGTAAACCAAATAAATGGCAAATTCTTAAAGTAAGGATTAGCCAAAGAAAGGAAAATGTTAGTGTAAAGCAAGGTTTGTTATAATATTATAGCAAACCAAAAAGAAACAAGGATTGGATTCGGGGGTGAATCCAAGAAGCTAGAAAACGGCTATGTTAAAAAGTCGGGTTAGTCTTGGAAACCAAGACAAATTACTTGTTAGTAATAGAAGCATAGACATGTATGTGTATGCATGCTACAATCGAGTATTACAGTAAATGCTCTAAGGTGCATGATAGAATGGCCCCTTAAAACATTACATCATTCGGGATAATAGTAGACGGGATAGTCTACGGATCTAGGGAAGACCTATGAAGAACATAGGTAGCTAAAATGTCGGGTAGGGGGTAAGTATGTAGATATTGCCCCTAGTTAACTGAATAATAGGATGACTCAAGTCATATTATGAAAGCTAAGGCTTCCATATAATAAAAGTTAGAAAGCCGAGTAAAGGGATACAAACAATAAGTATATAGTACTACTCGTTAGACTATAGAATGTCAAGGGATTGAGCGATGCACAAAATTGATTAGAGACACTAAGGTTCTTGGCTGCGACCAAAGCAACAACACAAGAAAGGTTTCGAGGACGAAACCTCTTTAAGGGGGGTAGACTTGTAACACCCCAAAACCATTCGTTCGCCTAACTACGCCATTAGGCGTGATTAGCAATATAATAACACGAGACTTAGAGGATAATAATATGGGTTATATTCTAACATGGAAATAACCTAGTTAATAATATTATGTTTATAAATTAATAAAAGGTGTTTGAAACTAGCTTATGAGTTAGTTTTTATACGAAAATGACAGTGGGAAAACTTGAGGGACCATAGTTGCCAAAATGGTAAAGTGGGTATTATTAATAAGAATAAAACACACCAAAACACACACATGAAGTGTATGTGTCGTGTATAATGATCAGGAGATCATTTCTCCTTCCTTAACCAAACCCTAAACATCAACTCTTGCTCAAATCAAAGCTAAATCAAAGGGGAATTCGATTCTCTAGCAAGAAACAAGTCATCTAAGGCCTAATGAACATCAAGGTACCTTCTATTTGATATAATTTGATGTTAATACCCGTTTTTGATTTGGTCAAAAACTAGGGTTTTGATAAAACGTGAAATTTATGGTTAAAAGAGGTTGCTCTAGTCTTGGGGAACCTCAAACATACCTAATTTAGTTACAAATCACACTTAATATGTGTATTTGGTTTTGATCATATGATTATGTTCATGTGTAGAATTTGGGGTTTAACCTCTAGGTTGAATCCACTCATATCTAGTAACCTTTTGTGACTCTTAGAAGTTGTTGTATGAGAAATTTAGGCAAAATAGTGTAAATAATGTATTATGATGATGATTAGACAAATGGTTATGTTATGGATAATCTTGAGCTTTAAAACTAAACAAATTGGTGGGTGCACACCAAGTGTTCGATTAAATGCCAAATTGGTGAACACTAGTGAAACTATGAAGTTAGAATCATGTAAGAGCTATAAATCGTATGTGATATTGGTTTGTAATAAGCCAAGTTAATCGGATATTCTATATAAGAAAATGGCTATGGATTTAGCTATAAATGGGTAATGAATACATGATTTATGGATAGTGAATTAAATCCATGTTATGTATTCTAATAATCAAGTTTGACATATCCCTAAGTAGGTACAAGAACTAGGGATGCAAACGGGTCAAACGGATGCAAGCAATGCGTATGGAAGCAAGAACGGATATGAGGTAAGTTTTACTTACACCTATGTACTATAACATAGCTTAATTCTTGTAGATATTAGTCTTAAATCTTGAATGCGTGATAAAGATAAACCCCAAGGGGTAGAAGCTATTAATGGGTCACCTTATGTGCACTCAATACAAAACGTGGTTTATGACCTTAATCAAGACAATGTGTTATGACCAAATGGTGAAATCCATCAAACGGGTCAATAAATAAAGATATGTGAAAAATGATGTTTTAATCTAAATGAAAGCATTTGAATGAAGCCGTTAAGAATGGTGTTAAATGGGTCAAGTTGGTGTCACTTGAACCATAATAAAAACTTGGGTAACATAGTATCATGAACTATGGGTCTAAACGGGTCATATGGTGAATTCGTCATCATTTAAGTCCAACACTTGATGCTTGTATTCCAAGCATTAAGATTCATAGAGTTAAACGGGTCAAATGGCAAGTTATTGCCATTTGAGTTCCGAGAAATTAACGTTGTCTATTTAGAAAGCATACAGGTAGATGCAATTGCGCGTGCATTCTTGATGTTAAGAATCATGGAGGATAAACACAAGGTATGGATATGGGTCAAGGCCACCCGGTAAGTCCGTAGTCAAATAAACGCCTTCGGGCGAAGCAACATAGGTGATAAAGTACCCACATGAAGTGTGGGTGCAAATCAAGTAAGTTATTTCCATAACTATGTCTAATGCGCGCTAAGGCGCTTAGAATCGACCACATTAGAACAATCTTGAGAAATGTTGAAAATCTAAGTCCGTATGGACTTAGAAGTTTTTAAACAAGTCATTGAGTCCAAAACAATGGGTTTGAATCAAGAAGAGTCGCCATGAATGGCTAAATCGAAAGATTTGGCTAGGAGGGGCATTTTGGGAATTTATAAAGATTTACTAAAGGATAAATCTAATAACAAAGTCATAATGAAACAAATCGGATAAACGCTTTTGTTGATCAAGTGTCTAATGACTTGACAACTCAAACGGTATGCAATTTAAGTGGTCAAAAGTGCCTTGTTTGAATTAAGGCCTTAATGGGTCAAATTGGGTAAAAGTCGCCATAAACATTCAAAACTAAGAACCGGATCATGGCGACATAAACCGGACCATAATTTCAGTCAAACAAAGGTTTATTTAGTCGGCAAGTCATTACTTAGGCTTCGGGAATCATCAAATGCGGTTGCGACATGATTCCCATGCTTAAAAATCACCAAATTCACCTCAGAAGCTTCGAGCGGCCGCTCACAGAGGCCGAGCGGCCGCGCGCTTTGACCTGCACGTCAGCACGAACTTTAAAATTGCGTATAAAATCGTAGAAAAATCGTTAGGAGGTGTTCTTTATATGCCTGGAAAGCTCTCGGAGCGTAGAACAGTTCTCATTTGAAAGTCGAAGTCAGATTTTGGGGTTTAGAAGGGGTAAAAGCGATCCGAACAGCTGCTGCGCATAAGTTGCAGCAGTTTGTTCTCCCGATAAAGGGCCGTTTGGCCTGGTTCGTTCCGTATCAACGTGTAACGAATACCGTACTAGTTTAAATGTATCATTGACAACCCACTAACCATTTTTGTGAAATGGTGCTAGGTAAACAAGTGAAGGAAGTCCCGGAGCAAGGATCAAGTCGCGAGAAGAGCCGAACACACCCGATCACCCATACAAGCTTCCGCACTAGAATCTAAGGAACTCCCGTTAAAAACACAAACTTTAATACATTCTTTTTGTAGCAATGATGTAAAATTTATTGGAACTAAACGTGTATGGGATTCATTAAGTTGGGTTTTCATAATTTACCAAAGTTTTAATCGGGAGTGGTTTAAGTAAGGTCCAAACCCGTATGATTAGGCGTTGATCGCGTGATTACGGGTTAGGGTCTTACACAAACCGCGAGAACAAGCCTCTAACAAACCTCACGACTACTCGGGCATCATTTGTGGGTAAGGCTTGCGCCTCCACCCAATTTGACACATAGTCAACCGCCACGAGTATGTATTTATTACCCCGTGAGGAGGGGAATGGTCCCATGAAGTCTATGCCCCAAATGTCAAAGACCTTACAGACTTGGATGGGATTTTGCGGCATTTGGTCGCGTGCCGATATGTTCGTCGCCCTCTGGCACGAATCACATGCACCAACCAATATCTGAGCGTCACGGAAAAGTGTGGGCCAATAAAACCCGGAGTCTAACACTTTTTTGGCAGTGTAATTCGCTCCGTGGTGACCTCCGGTAGGCCCCTCGTGACAGTCGCGCAAGATCTGCGTCGCCTCAACCCCGAACACGCAACGGCGAATCAGCTGATCCGCCCCGACCCGGAACAAAAATGGGTCGTCCCAGAAGTAATGCTTGAGGTACGCGAAGAACTTCCTCTTTTGCTGGTGCGACAATCCTTTGATGAGGATCCCGCACGCGAGGTAGTTCGCAAAATCCGCGAACCATGGGGATACATCTTCCACCGACTCGACGCTCATCAAGAACTCGTGGGGAAAATTGTCATTAATGGTATCCCACGCGCAGTTCTCGGCATCATCATGCTCGAGTCTGGACAGATGATCAGCGGCAACATTCAGGGCACCCTTCTTGTCCTGAATCTCTATATCGAACTCTTGCAGCAGCAGGATCCACCGAATCAGGCGCGGTTTCGCGTCCTGTTTGCTGAAAAGGTATCGGATCGCTGCATGGTCCGTATAGACAATGGTCTTCGACAGCACTAAATACGATCTAAACTTGTCGAATGCAAACACTACAGCTAGAAGCTCTTTCTCAGTCGTGGTATAATGCTCCTGAGCATCATGAAGAGTCTTACTAGCGTAGTAGATCGGGTGGAAGTGCTTATCCTTCCGCTGTCCCAAGACCGCCCCTATCGCGAAGTCACTCGCGTCGCACATGATCTCGAATGGCAGTCCCCAGTCGGGTGCTACCAATATAGGGGCCTCAACAAGCAAACGCTTCAGAAGGCCAAATGCCTTCACACACTCTGTGTAACATTACGCATTTAAAACTTGTACGTTACACCATCGACATTAATAAAACGTCAAGTTTCGTTATTCTAGTGTGCATTAATTATTTTTGTCGCGTTTGTGGAACCCTAATACTATATATATAATAATTATTATATGGGTTAAACTTGAAAATGTACAAAAAAAATATATGCCTTGGCCAGGGATCGAACCCGTGACCAAGGGCGAGTCAAGCAACAAGCACCACACACCCAACCAACTGATCCAACCAATCTATTTGATCTAAACCCGTTCGATTATCATATTAACACAACTCAGATTTAACACAGTTGACCTAAAAAGTCAACTGTGACAGCCCACTCCATCAATCGTGATTCCTACGCGTAATTGGATGCCGAAATGGAAAGAATTGATGGTCTTCGGCCTGTATGACTCGGATACACAGCAATTACCATTAATCGTTGCCAAAAATGAACCCCAAGACGCGTCCCTCTTAATTACGTGGTCAATCCTTACCAAAAACATCAAACCAGTGCTTGGCACTATAAATAGACCCTCTGCGATCCTTCACAAGTCGCTCACACATCTCTCTTAATCTCCAATTGCTCTAAAACATCCTCTGAAACGCCCACGCATACACAGTTGACTATTTCTGTTGACTGATCAATCGAGCATCAAACGACACTGTAAGTCCAATATTTTTTGTGGGTTTTGTTAGTCGGCGTCCATACGATAAAAACCCTAACAATAATCGGGTTAAAAATGTGTGGATTGCCTAATTGGAAAACTAGGGCTTCGATGCATCATTTTGGGGAAGAAGCTGTTTACGTGTACATTACTTATATTTTATAAACCGAAATAAATCACAACCACAGGCCTAGGCCAAGTGGTTGTGACCAAGGCTTACACAACAGTCACCCGGGTTCGAGTCCCGGCTCTGACTGCCTTTTTTCGTTTCTTTTTCTTTTTAAACAACAAATACATATATATATATATATATATTATGTTTAAAACTTATAAATTCATTTTTAAATATCAAAACTATTATATAAATTCTAAAAAAATTTACGTTTACTAAATCTGAGTTAAAAGTGTTATTCACAATTTTTATTTTTCAAAAATTCATTTATTTAATATTTATAATAATTAAATCAATTTTATACTATTATATTTATAAAAATCCATTAAAATATCAAAACAACTTTATTAAATTCTACAAAAATTATCCCATGATTATACAATGTTAAAATTTACTGAAATAATTTTTAATTCAGAAAAATCAATTATTTTATATTTTTAATCAATTTTTGTTAGATTTAATCATAATTAAATCATAATAAATTCAATTTTCATTATTTTTGCACCAAAATTTTACACAATTTATTTCTATATATTTAGAACAGAAATATGATTTTTAAAATAGAAATTCTTTAATTTTAGTATTTTTGAATATTAAAGTTAATTATTGGCAAATTTGTAATAAATAGATTTAAAAATCTATTTTGAATGAAATAATTTTATAAAAATTATTTTTATACTCCAAATACTTTAATGTGTACATTCAAAATTCAAAGTTTATAAAAAGACTTTCTTTTATTAATTATCAAATTTTCCTTTATTAATTGACATTTTATTTTAAATTCAACAATTGGTTATCCCCAAATCGAAACCCTAGGATATACTTTTAAACTAGTTAGACTTAGACTTATTTGTTGCCTTATACATAGGGTAACACTTGGCAAACTATTTGGGCTACTCTTATACTATATCTCAGTACCAAAAACTATACCAAGGTGAGTTTACGTAATCCTGTTTATGCGATTCTTTATACTTGCAACAATTTTAAGCAATTCAACATATATGTCTAGTAGTAAACTTTATTGCCTCATGTATTAGTCAACAGTTTCAACGAGTTTCAACGAGTTTCAACATTACATAATCATTAGCTATGGCCAAGCCGGCGATACTCAATAATAGATCTATTGGATTGACAACCCCACCCGGATACGTGTACCTCCTACATAGGTCACGTGGGTGATTGTTATCGTTCAACATATTACTAAGGTGAACCGTAGATGACGGGATGGACCTAAACTAGTCGAAGGTTTGATTATGTCAACATATTATACTATGCATGTAGACTTAAATTTACGATAGACGTACGAATTGCTAGACTTTTATACTTAAACTATATGCTTAACATGGATTATGTATTCTCACCAACTTCTAGTTGACCCCCCCATTTTTACAACTCAACAGGTGATAATGATGCTTGAAGATTAGAGTACTTATGAAGAAATAAGGAGTCTATGCATGCTTGATTCTTGTGTGATGTATTAGATTTCCACATTCAAACTCTTATGTATTTCAATTTTTGGATATTTACAATTTAATATTTATTTCAATTAAAATTTGATTACCATGTTCTACTGTATACTCATCAATACGTGACACCTCGATGTTTCCGCCATCGGTTGGGGTGTTACAGATTGGTATCAGAGCCTTGGTTATAGGGAATTAGGTTATTAGAAATAATCTAGACTATAACCTTAGGGACTAAAACAGTACTTGCTTCTCCTACTTGTAACCCTAATTGCTTCCCTAATCCTATCCTTATCCTATGCCCTACAACCCTAAACCTACATGTGACTACTCTTAATTGTCTGCTGCAATCCTGATCCACCATTAGATTTATAGGACAAAATCCTCAGGTTTAACCTGAACCCCCTTGAGATCTCGTCGAAGTTCTAGATTTTAATAACGAACACGTGCAATCTGGAAGGGTGAACGCCTGTATTCTGAGTCTTCTGTCTAGGCTGGCATTGCGCATATATCCCAATCAGACGAGGGACCCGGATTCCTACCTGGGAATTCTCGGGATGAGTGTTCACTTATAGGCTAAAGCATGTCTTCATATGTTATTAGAATTTAGAATCTTTGATAAGTCAACGTTTTCGTTTATTCGTTTTAATTAATGAATAAATGATTACATTCCTTATATAAACTCTCATTCATTTCATTGTGTCTATTACAGATCATGCCTCCTCGTCGCAGCACTCGCAACAGCACTGGTGAGAACCACGATGAAGGTAGTGACAACCATGGTCATGACCAAGGTCCTGGTCACAACACCAATGGGGTCGATGCTCAACTGGCTGCGATCATTTCTCAACAAATGGCGCAGCAAATCGCAACTCTGGTTCCCAATTTACTTGCTCAGGTCATCCAATTGAACGGCAACGGGAATGGTCACAACAATGGGAACGGAAATGGCAATGGCAATGGTAATGGACCCCAAGCTTGCACCCTTAAGCATTTCAACTCTTGTAACCCTCCAAAGTTCAGCGGTGAAGAAGGAGCTACTGGACTTCTCCAATGGTTTGAGGGTATTGAAAATACCTTCATCAACAGTGAGTGCCCCAATAATTTCAAGGTTCGTTACGCCATGAGTGTTCTCCATAAACGAGCACTCACATGGTGGAATGAAGAAAAGCGTACTCGTGGGGCCGAGGTTGCTCTTGCTATGACATGGGACCAAGTCAAAGAGATCATGAAAGAGGAGTTCTGTCCTCGCAATGAGGTTAAAAAGCTTGAGGATGAGTTCCACACCTTAGCTCAAGATAGTGGGGAAAACCTCGCCTACAACACCCGCTTTCATGAGCTTAGCTTATTGTTGCCTCACAAGGTTACTCCTCTGTCGGTAGCCATCGAGAAGTACATCGGTGGTCTGCCCATGCAAATCCAGGACACCGTTTGGGGTAGAAATCCTGCAACTCTTGAAGAGGCCAAACGTCTAGCGGCCACTCTTACGGATAATCACGTGAAGAACGGTACTCTCTTCCGCAAGGGCACTAAGAAGGCGGTTGCTAAAGACACTCCACAGCCTGCAATTGAAGTCAAGCCTGAGACCTCAAGCAACAAAAAGCGCAAGGCTAGAAACTATATGATTGCTGCTACTCCACCTGCTACCCAAAATCCAGCCAAGAAACCCTATGGTGGAACACACCCTCTTTGCAACACCTGCCAGTTCCATCATCTTCCTGGTAGACCATGCCGCCAGTGTAATAACTGTAAACGGTATGGACACTACACCAATGCCTGTCAAGCCCCTGCTGCCCAAAACAACCAAAACAACCAAAACAACCAAAACAACCAAAACAACCCTGCCAGAAACAACCCTGCTCCCAACCAACAAAACAACAGGCCTACTCGTGGTCAATGCTACGAATGTGGCAGCCCCGATCACTACATCAACAACTGCCCTAATCGTAACCAGAACCAAAACCGAAACCAAAACCAGAACCGCAACCAAAACCAAGGTGCTCGAGGTCGCGCCTACAATCTCAACGCTAATCAGGCTCGTGACAACAACGAAGTGGTGAATGGTACGTTTCTCATTAATAACCACTATGCATCCATATTATTTGATTCAGGAGCTGATAAGTCATTCGTGTCACTGAAGTTTGAACCTTTACTTAACTTACCCCACACTAATCTAGAGGAACCTTTAGTGGTAGAAGTAGCTAACGGGAAGTCTATTTCGATCGGTTCTATTATTCGTAGCTGCTTGTTGAATCTCGATGATCATACCTTCCCTATCGATCTCATCCCCATGCATCTTGGTAGTTTTGATGTTATAGTAGGCATGGACTGGTTGTCAACTCATCGTGCCGAAATTCTGTGCTTCGAGAAAGTCATACGCATTCCGCTCGAATCTGGTGAGATTTTGAAGATTTACGGTGAGAAACCCTGTGGTGAGCTTAAGCTTATGTCTTGTACTACTGCCCAAAAGTATTTACGAAAGGGGTATACAGCCTTCTTAGCTAACGTGATAGAGAAGAAGGACAAAGGCAAAAGTATCCAAGACATTCCTATTATTCGAGACTATCCTGAAGTTTTTCCAGAGGATTTACCTGGTTTGCCTCCTGCTCGACAAGTGGAGTTTCGTATTGATCTTGTTCCTGGTGCTAATCCTATTGCTAAAGCTCCTTATCGTCTTGCACCCTCTGAGATGCAAGAACTTGCTAGTCAATTACAGGAACTTTCTGATAAAGGGTTCATTCGCCCTAGTTCTTCTCCATGGGGAGCCCCTGTCTTATTCGTTAAAAAGAAGGATGGTTCTCTTCGGATGTGTATTGACTACCGTGAACTCAACAAACTCACCATCAAGAATCGTTATCCACTTCCTAGGATTGACGATCTCTTCGATCAACTTCAGGGAGCAACCCACTTCTCGAAGATTGATCTCCGTTCTGGTTATCATCAGCTTAGAGTCCATGATGAAGATATTCCCAAGACAGCTTTTCGCACTCGCTACGGTCACTATGAATTCATGGTTATGCCTTTTGGGTTGACCAATGCTCCCGCAGTATTTATGGATTTGATGAATCGGGTTTGTAGACCCTATCTCGACAAATTCGTGATCGTTTTCATCGATGATATTTTGATTTACTCTAAATCAAAATCCGATCACGAGCAACATCTTCACTCTATCTTGAGTCTCCTAAAGAAAGAACAACTGTACGCCAAGTTCTCAAAATGCGAATTTTGGCTTAAGGAAGTTCAATTTTTGGGACATGTCATTGATATGAACGGAATTCATGTTGATCCTGCAAAAATCGAAGCTGTGAAGAATTGGAGTGTTCCTACCACTCCAACTGAAGTCCGTTCTTTTCTTGGGTTGGCTGGTTATTATCGTCGATTCATCGCCAATTTCTCCAAGATCGCTGTTCCTCTCACAACCTTAACTCACAAGGGTAAACCCTATGAGTGGGGACCAAAGCAAGAGGAAGCATTTGAAACTCTTAAGCTGAAACTCTGTGAAGCTCCTATCTTGTCTCTACCTGATGGTAATGATGATTTCGTGGTCTACTGTGATGCATCGAACCAAGGTCTTGGTTGTGTTCTCATGCAACGAGGAAAGGTTATTGCTTATGCGTCTCGACAACTCAAGACTCACGAGAAAAACTATACCACCCATGATCTTGAATTGGGCGCTGTTGTCTTTGCACTCAAGATTTGGAGACATTATCTTTATGGGACCAAATGTGTGGTGTTCACGGACCACAAAAGTCTCCAACATGTCTTCGATCAAAAGAATCTTAACATGAGGCAACGACGTTGGGTTGAATTACTTAACGACTATGATTGCGAAATTCGCTACCATCCTGGTAAAGCGAATGTTGTGGCTGACGCACTTAGTCGTAAAGAGCGTGTCAAACTCCAATGTGCTAGAGTTCGTACTGATCTTCAAGATCGCATTCTCCAGGCTCAACACACCTCAGTCACCCAAGGTAACATGTACGATGAAATGTCTTGTGGTGCTGAGACTCAACTTGAAACCAAACCCGATGGTCTCCTTTATTTCCTTAACCGACTGTGGATTCCCGACCGTGATGATCTTCGTACTTTTCTCATGAACGAGGCTCATAAGTCTCGTTATTCTATTCACCCTGGAGCTGACAAGATGTACCAAGATCTTCGTTATTCTTATTGGTGGCCTGGTATGAAGAAGGATATTGCCCTTTTCGTTGCCAAATGTCTCACTTGTTCCAAAGTCAAGGCTGAACATCAACGACCATCTGGCATGCTTGAACAACCAGAGATTCCTGTCTGGAAATGGGAGAGCATAGCTATGGATTTCATCACCAAACTTCCTCGCACACCCAAAGGCTTTGACAGTATTTGGGTAATCGTCGATCGTTTGACCAAGTCAGCTCACTTCTTGCCCATTCGTGAGAAGTATTCGGTGGAAAGGCTGGCAAAGATGTACGTAAGTGAAATCGTATGTCGTCACGGTATACCCTTGGATATTATCTCTGATCGCGATGGTCGTTTCACCTCTCACTTTTGGGATTCTCTACAAGATGCTTTGGGTACCAAGTTGAACCTGAGCACTGCTTATCACCCTCAAACTGATGGTCAGACTGAACGAACCATTCAGACACTTGAGGATATGCTCAGGGCATGTATCATCGATTTTGGTGGCGCATGGGATTCTCATCTTCCTTTGGTTGAGTTTTCATACAACAACAGTTATCACGCCAGCATTAACATGGCTCCTTTCGAAGCACTCTATGGTCGGAAATGTCGTTCACCTGTCTGTTGGACCGAGGTTGGTGAAGCCCATATCACTGGACCTGAACTAATCCAGGAAACCACAGACAAAATCCAACTCATTCAGGATAATCTTCTCAAGGCTAGAAGTCGCCAGAAGAGTTATGCTGATAAACGTCGTAAACCGTTGGAATTTCAAGTTGGGGACCTTGTACTACTTAAGGTATCCCCTTGGAAAGGAGTAATTCGTTTCGGTAGAAAGGGAAAGCTAGCTCCTCGATACGTAGGCCCCTTCAAAATTCTTGACAGAGTTGGAAAAGTGGCTTACAAACTTGATCTTCCACCTGAGCTAAGCAATGTTCACCCGACCTTCCATGTCTCGAATCTCAAGAAATGCTTAGCGGATGAGAACCTTCATGTTCCTCTTGAGGATGTGCAAATTGATGAAAGCATGCACATTATCGAGAAACCCGTCGAGATTGTTGATACTGGAGTCAAGAAACTCAAGCGCAGTCGCATTCCGATCGTTAAGGTTCGTTGGGAATCTAAACGAGGCCCAGAGTTCACTTGGGAACGTAAAGACCAGATGAAGTCGAAGTATCCACATCTTTTTCCACCAGACTCTCCAACTCCAACTTCGGGACGAAGTTCCTAAAAGTAGGGGAGACTGTAACATTACGCATTTAAAACTTGTACGTTACACCATCGACATTAATAAAACGTCAAGTTTCGTTATTCTAGTGTGCATTAATTATTTTTGTCGCGTTTGTGGAACCCTAATACTATATATATAATAATTATTATATGGGTTAAACTTGAAAATGTACAAAAAAAATATATGCCTTGGCCAGGGATCGAACCCGTGACCAAGGGCGAGTCAAGCAACAAGCACCACACACCCAACCAACTGATCCAACCAATCTATTTGATCTAAACCCGTTCGATTATCATATTAACACAACTCAGATTTAACACAGTTGACCTAAAAAGTCAACTGTGACAGCCCACTCCATCAATCGTGATTCCTACGCGTAATTGGATGCCGAAATGGAAAGAATTGATGGTCTTCGGCCTGTATGACTCGGATACACAGCAATTACCATTAATCGTTGCCAAAAATGAACCCCAAGACGCGTCCCTCTTAATTACGTGGTCAATCCTTACCAAAAACATCAAACCAGTGCTTGGCACTATAAATAGACCCTCTGCGATCCTTCACAAGTCGCTCACACATCTCTCTTAATCTCCAATTGCTCTAAAACATCCTCTGAAACTCCCACGCATACACAGTTGACTATTTCTGTTGACTGATCAATCGAGCATCAAACGACACTGTAAGTCCAATATTTTTTGTGGGTTTTGTTAGTCGGCGTCCATACGATAAAAACCCTAACAATAATCGGGTTAAAAATGTGTGGATTGCCTAATTGGAAAACTAGGGCTTCGATGCATCATTTTGGGGAAGAAGCTGTTTACGTGTACATTACTTATATTTTATAAACCGAAATAAATCACAACCACAGGCCTAGGCCAAGTGGTTGTGACCAAGGCTTACACAACAGTCACCCGGGTTCGAGTCCCGGCTCTGACTGCCTTTTTTCGTTTCTTTTTCTTTTTAAACAACAAATACATATATATATATATATATTATGTTTAAAACTTATAAATTCATTTTTAAATATCAAAACTATTATATAAATTCTAAAAAAATTTACGTTTACTAAATCTGAGTTAAAAGTGTTATTCACAATTTTTATTTTTCAAAAATTCATTTATTTAATATTTATAATAATTAAATCAATTTTATACTATTATATTTATAAAAATCCATTAAAATATCAAAACAACTTTATTAAATTCTACAAAAATTATCCCATGATTATACAATGTTAAAATTTACTGAAATAATTTTTAATTCAGAAAAATCAATTATTTTATATTTTTAATCAATTTTTGTTAGATTTAATCATAATTAAATCATAATAAATTCAATTTTCATTATTTTTGCACCAAAATTTTACACAATTTATTTCTATATATTTAGAACAGAAATATGATTTTTAAAATAGAAATTCTTTAATTTTAGTATTTTTGAATATTAAAGTTAATTATTGGCAAATTTGTAATAAATAGATTTAAAAATCTATTTTGAATGAAATAATTTTATAAAAATTATTTTTATACTCCAAATACTTTAATGTGTACATTCAAAATTCAAAGTTTATAAAAAGACTTTCTTTTATTAATTATCAAATTTTCCTTTATTAATTGACATTTTATTTTAAATTCAACAATTGGTTATCCCCAAATCGAAACCCTAGGATATACTTATAAACTAGTTAGACTTAGACTTATTTGTTGCCTTATACATAGGGTAACACTTGGCAAACTATTTGGGCTACTCTTATACTATATCTCAGTACCAAAAACTATACCAAGGTGAGTTTACGTAATCCTGTTTATGCGATTCTTTATACTTGCAACAATTTTAAGCAATTCAACATATATGTCTAGTAGTAAACTTTATTGCCTCATGTATTAGTCAACAGTTTCAACGAGTTTCAACGAGTTTCAACATTACATAATCATTAGCTATGGCCAAGCCGGCGATACTCAATAATAGATCTATTGGATTGACAACCCCACCCGGATACGTGTACCTCCTACATAGGTCACGTGGGTGATTGTTATCGTTCAACATATTACTAAGGTGAACCGTAGATGACGGGATGGACCTAAACTAGTCGAAGGTTTGATTATGTCAACATATTATACTATGCATGTAGACTTAAATTTACGATAGACGTACGAATTGCTAGACTTTTATACTTAAACTATATGCTTAACATGGATTATGTATTCTCACCAACTTCTAGTTGACCCCCCCATTTTTACAACTCAACAGGTGATAATGATGCTTGAAGATTAGAGTACTTATGAAGAAATAAGGAGTCTATGCATGCTTGATTCTTGTGTGATGTATTAGATTTCCACATTCAAACTCTTATGTATTTCAATTTTTGGATATTTACAATTTAATATTTATTTCAATTAAAATTTGATTACCATGTGCTACTGTATACTCATCAATACGTGACACCTCGATGTTTCCGCCATCGGTTGGGGTGTTACACTCTGCACCAAACAAAAACGGTGCATCCTTCTCCAACAATCGGGTCATCGGACGGGTGATTTTTGAAAAGTCTTTGATAAATCGCCTGTAAAAACCCGCATGACCCAGAAAACTGCGGATAGCTCTGACAGAGGAGGGCGGAGGGAGCCTAGAAATGATATCTACTTTGGCAGGATCAACCTCCAACCCATTTTGAGAGACCTTGTGCCCGAGGACTATTCCTTCCTTCACCATGAAGTGGCATTTCTCCCAATTCAGCACAAGACTGGTCTCTTCGCACCTCTGCAGCATCCGCTCCAGATTTCCTAGACATTGATCGAAAGAACTCCCAAAGACTGAAAAATCATCCATGAACACCTCCATGGAGTCCTCGATCATGTCGTGAAAAATGGCAATCATGCAACGCTGGAAGGTTGCCGGTGCATTGCACAGCCCAAATGGCATACGCCTGTAGGCGAATGTGCCAAAAGGGCATGTGAAGGTCGTCTTATCCTGGTCCACAGGATCGATAGGGATTTGGAAATACCCCAAGAAACCATCAAGGAAACAGTAATACAACTTCCCCGACAGTCGTTCCAACATCTGATCGATGAATGGAAGCGGGAAGTGATCCTTGCGGGTGGCGTCATTGAGCTTGCGATAGTCAATGCAAACTCTCCACCCCGTGACGGTCCTCGTAGGAATCAACTCATTCCTATCATTCGTGACCACCGTCATGCCACCCTTCTTGGGCACGACGTGCACAGGACTAACCCAAACAGAATCCGAGATGGGATATATCAATCCAGCATCAAGCAATTTAATTACCTCGGATTTAACAACCTCTTGCATTCGGGTTCAGACGCCTTTGGTGCTGCGCATAAGGCTTATGGACATCCTCCATCAAAATTTTATGAGTACAGAATGAGGGATTAATCCCCTTGATGTCCATGATCTTCCAGGCAATTGCCCGTTTATGAAGTTTCAAAATTCTCAACAACTCGCTCTTTTCTTCCACAGACAATGAAGACGATATGATCACCGGTAGACGCCCCTCTTCATCCAGAAATGCATACTCGAGATGCGGTGGAAGCTCCTTCAGCTCTAGAGACGGTGGGTCCTCAACAGACGGCTTCGCCTTCTCCTCTTCCTCTCGCTCAATTTCCACAAAACGCTCCGGACTTTGGGAACCATCATCACCGATCTGATAGACCGGCTGCTCATCTTTATGGCCCTCCTACATAATGCCATCTAGGCTCCCACACAACAGATGTGTGTCCGAAACATCTCTCTCCCAAGCCCCTCTGACATGAGAGCTGACACACTGGTCTACTATATCAAGATAGTATAGTGTATCGTCTTGGCTCTCAGGAAGGCGCATCGACCTCTGAATGTCAAAAGTCACGTGCTCATCATTGACTCGGAGTGTGATCTGGCCCGCAGCCACGTCAACAATCGTCCTTGCCGTGTTAAGGAAAGGACGTCCGAGAATCAGAGGAACTTTAGAGTCCTCATCCATATCCAGGATAACAAAGTCCACAGGGAAAACAAATTTGTCAATCTTGACAAGCATATTTTCTACAAACCCCCGTGGATACTTGATCGAACGATCAGCGAGGCGAATACTCATCCTGGTGTGTGAAGGTTCACCCAGATCCAACTTCTCGAAAACCTTATAAGGCATAAGGTTTATGCTGGCCCCCAAGTCTGCGAGTGCATTACTGATAGTCATATCACCTATCAGACAAGGGATGGTAAAGCTACCAGGATCTCCCATCTTCATGGGCAGTCTATTCTGCAGAATTGCAGAGCAGTTCTCGTTCAACAGAACGCAGGACAGGTCCTCAAGTTTTTTGCTTGTTTGTGAGGATGTCCTTCAGAAATTTCGCATACTTAGGCATCTGGGCCAAGGCCTCCACAAACGGGATGTTTATGTGTAGCTGTTTGAACAGCTCAAGGAATTTCCCGTATTGGGCCTCGTCCTTCTGTTTCCTAAGTCGGCTAGGGTACGGGACAGGAGGAGTGTAATCTGTGACTGGCTTCGGTAACTGTGCTGTACTTGCTGGGACTCGCCTAGCGTGCACCTCGTCCGAAGACTCAGTCTGGACCGTCTCAGTGATCGGTGGTGAGCCCGATGTGTCTGGTCCCGTGGTTTTACCACTCCTCGTCATTATGGCATTCACATGCCCCCTCGGATTCGGCTCAGTGTTGCCTGGAAGACCACCCTGCTGTCTCTCAGACATCATCTTTGCCATCTGGCCAACCTGGTTCTCTATGGCCTGCATCGACGCCTTTTGGCCCCTCATCTCTCCCTCATAATTCGTAAAGCGCTCCTCATGCTGCTGGTAGCGCTGCTCAGCGATCTGATTTGTATTAGAGGTGTTGGTAAGGAGCTGAGACATCATTTCCTCCAGCTTAGACATACCATGAGGGGCGTGCTGCTGGGAGCTGCTCCCGGCGCCCTGGTTCTGGTATTGGTTCGGTCTCTGCTGGGACGATTGACCACGAGTCTGGTAATGTTAGTTGGACTGGTAAGGCTGTTGGTTGGACTGGTAAGGCTGTTGGTTGGACTGGTAAGGCTGCTGGTTGGACTGGTAAGGCTGTTGGGACTGGTGGGACTGTTGTGGTGTGGCGGCTCTCTGCTGGAATCCGAGAGCGTTCTGGTTCGAAGTACCAGATCTCCACCCGAAGTTCGGGTGATTTCTCCAACCCGGATTATAAGTGTTACTGTAAGGGTTATTCTGGGGTCTCGTTTGATTACCCATGTAGTCCACTTCCTCGTGGCCTGTATACATCACCCCCTGAGCACACGAGCCAGGCTCGTGAGATACCCCGCACTCCACACACAAACAATCGGACTGCACTACGTGTTGCTGAGAGTTATCGAATCTCGTAGCCAGAGCCGCTATCTGTGCCGAAATCGCCGTATAGTTATCCATGGCATGCACACCAGCCTTGGCAGATGAAGACCTAGATCTATCATTCTGCCGGGATTTAGATTTTAGGGACGCCTTCTCAATAATGCTCCACGCTTCCCTAGGAGACTTTGTTCCGATGTCTCCCCCAGCGTATACATCAAGGCGTTCCTGAGACGCATACCCGAGTCCCTGATAAAAGTTTGCACCAAATGCCTTTTCGAAAGCACATGGTGTGGGCAACTCAAGAGTAGGTCTTTAAACCTTTCCCAGGCCGTGTACAATGATTCATCGTCATCCTGACGAAAAGTCATGATGCGATTCCTCAGTTTTTGTGTCTTTTCAGGAGGAAAATACTGCTGCATGAATTGTTGTGACAACTCTGCCCAAGTCGTGATCGACCCTGCGGGTTGTGACAGAAGCCAAGTCCGGGCTTTGTCCCGCAGTGAGAATGGGAAGAGTCGGAGACGGATAGCATCATCGGAGATGCCCGTCATCTTAAAGGTGGCTAAAACCTCTAAGAATGCAGCAATATGTCGGCCTGGATCCTCGTGCTCCAGTCCACCGAATTGCACCGAGTTTTGTATCATATTCACGATACTAGATTTGATCTCGAAATGGTCCGCCAAAATAGCCGGACGGACAATACTCGGCGCGAGTCCATCTCCTCCTGGACGACCACTATCATTCAGCGGAATGTCATCATCTGCCATGATAATGTCGCTGTGGGCGTCCGACCCGTTGTCGTCGGCCAGATCGTGCCTCGCCTCCTCAATTGGGACCTCAACAGTAGGAGCAGAAATAAGAATATCAGAAACAAGACGCAATTTATGAAGTCTAATCCGCTCGCTTCTCCTCAGGCGCCTTCGCTCCTCGTCAGAAAGATCACCAGAAGACCCAGGGTTTGTGGACATCAACCTGCATGTAAGAATGATACAGTTGCAATAGGCGAATATATGACAAACCCAAAAAGGCGATAAAAGACAGAAAAATAAATAAATGAAATAAAGAATCAATAAATTCATGCGAAAATAACGGAAAGCAAATATATTCAAGAAAATCAAATATAAACAAATAGAATCAATAAAATGAACAGAAATAAGCAGACTAAGCCTAAAACTATACAAAGAATGAAATTAATAATTAGTCCGAATACGAACAAATAAATCTAATTAATCAAATAACGAACAAATCAAATTCATAGACAAACCAATTAATCCAATATTCAATAAATTAAATCTATCAACATCCTAATGAACGAAAAATCAAATCAAACAATCCTATAAGCAGATAAATGAACGAATCTATATGCAAACCTATAAACCAATCTAAAATCAATCCAAAATATCTACAGACAGATAAATTTAATAAAAATTCAAATAATCATATATGCAAATTAATGAATGAAATAACGAATCAAAGAAGTATAAACAAGTATTCACAAGCATGTACACTGGTAAAAAGTTGACTCGGTTCGTTCCTAAAGCTCGTCGCGTCCCCGGCAGCGGCGCCAAAAACTTGACGTGTGCGGATATACACATAATTTTACAATGAAATAACACACGTTTTGCTTTAATATTTATAAAAATGGTTTAGACCTTAATATTAAAACACACACAATTGGGCAAGTGCACCCTGTCATATATGTAGTAACGTACAGATAAGAACCAGATATCGATCCATGGACGCGCGCGGAGCAATTGTACTAAAACTCTGTCCCCGATTTACCAGTAGGAAAAGATAAGTTTGAGTTTTGTTTAAGACTAAATTAATTCTAAAACATGTAAATAACTTAACTACGACTCCAAATAGAAAATATAACTATATAAGCTATAATACGCCAATCCTAGCATGTCATCTATATAAGAAATAAAGGCGTGATCAACATTCCCATTTTCCGACAGTTAGTGTCCCTTTCGGGCATCCTAACATGACAACTATATAGAAAGCTAACACGAATACACACGTTAGCCACCTCAAGTCGTTCATTAGCGCGTAGCTGATATTATCTCATGTGAATCTTTAAAGAAGGGTTAGTATCACCTTTCGGGAGTCCTCAACCGCACTAGCAAAGGAAAGCAATATCGAATACACAATACGACCACCGAGACTAGCATAAAGTAGAGCATTTCACAACCTATTCCATTTTACTAACTTTGAACACAAATCTACTAAGATCGCTATTTCTACCAAAATAACTAGCAAAGATCATTAACCGTGTCAAAGATTAGTAACAACACCATTAAGCTTTTTAAACTCTTTTACGTGCCGGTAAACATTTATAATCATTATCCGAGTGACTTTAACCAAACCAATACCCGGTTACAGTTTCATGGTGTAAACTTTATTAACAAGTTAACTAGTTTACTACCGGACGATTAAACGGACGGTTTTCTCAACAAGTAATCCACCTAACACATTCGATAATCATCAAAGTCATCTGAACACAACTACAAATCTATCAACAATGAAACAAGGTTGCATTATGATCATCAAGATTCAAACATGAAAAACGCCAAATTTATACAAATCTTGATTTCACGCAAATGATTGTTTTAACTACAAACGGTTACTAGATAATATCCGTAGACTATAATGCAATACATAAACGACACAAACAAGCTAAAATATTCAGATTTGAACAAACTTAAAGTTTATAGATCAAACCATAAATCTTGAATGTGAAGGATTGGATGATGTTAGATGAGTAGGATGAGATCCTGAGCTTGTCAAACGCCTGACCAGCAGCTTGGAATGCCCAGAAAATCGCCCAAATTCGCTCTCCAAAACCCAATGGCTGTAACAGAGGGCTGTGTTCTGTATTTAAGCAAATTTCGAAGGTGTGCACGGTCAGGTGCACGGCCGTGCTCCTGGCCGTGCACTTTTGCTTTGGTGAGTTGACGTGCAAGTGGTCGAGTGGGCAAGTGGCTGGGTGATTCCTGAAAATATCTTGATTTTTGGCACGGGAGTGCCATCAGGGTGCACGGCCGTGCTGATCTTGGTGTTGCCGAGCACAAAGGAGTGCACTGCCTGGTGCGCCTGGCCGTGCAGGCTTGTTCCCGAGCAGATGTGACCCGCATGGGAGTGCACAGATTTGGCACTCCCGTGCACAACTTCCAGACTTGGTCAATTTTGTAGAAGTTGTCCGTCTTGTCCGTTTTTAGCCCGGTTTCTTCGACTTTGTCTTCGAGGCGCCGTTTAAGACCTGAAATAAATATATGAAGCGGTTAAGTACCAAATTCGTGCAATTATGGTCGAAAACGCGTAAATTGGGAGCTTAATCGGGGATTTAAATATGTATATTTTAACGTATATCATTTTTATTAACACAAAAAAAATTGTTTTATATACGACACTAACCACACAAATCGTTTGTCAAATTACTTAACTCACTTCTATTTCTGACTTAATGGTTTCCAAATTTTTTAAGCCAATAGCTATTTTTGCTTTTGATTACTTTTCAGATGGTACAGAATGATGAAAGAATACAGAAGGTATGAAAAGGTGAAAGAGTGTAGGCTGCAGAAGAAATGACCGAGCTCATTTCTTATAATGGTGAAAACTCATTGCAGCAACAGTACTTTATTGGGTCAAAAGCTACAATATTTGAAACAGTGAAAACTAACTGCAACAACAGTGCTTTATCTGATCTATTTTATAGTTATACCAGAAATTACACCATTTTGAACACATGTATAGCATCTATAAAATCACACCTTCACTTACCATACACTTCGATCAGGATCAGATTACCGCGTCGATATCTAGTCAAGGTTACTGTTTATAATATTTGGATGTTTACAATGAGGTTTCAAAAATACGAGTGTTAAGTATGATACAAGATATGATGTAGGGTATCTTTTCAAAACTACGAGTGTTATGAAGTATGATACAAGATATGAAGCATTCACTTGTGCTTGGCTCATTTGGTTTAGTTAAGTGGATAGACCCTCAACTTGAGCTTGCATTGAGGTCACGGGATCAACTTTATAGGATTAAAAAAACAAATCCAATAATTCTCACATTTTTCGTAGATTACAGTTTTAGGAAATTCTGGCTCACAGTGCATCCCACTATCTTACTAATCGTTTTCAAAGCTGAGAATGCAAAGATGAAATTAATTAATATATATACTTTGATATAGTTACTTGAGATGAGAATAGTTATATCATGTTGTCAAAATTATTATTTATTTAATATATCATTTAAACAAAAAGTTTTGGCTGTATTTTACATGGCAATGAATTGATACATTTTGATGCAATTTGTAGTTCCGCCGCAACGCGCGAGTTACCCACTAGTATAACAATAAAACCCTAATACCCGCAACTCCCTTCCATCTTTACCACCACCCATCATTTTAGCACCATCACCTCACCATCAAACCAACACCCCATCATCGCACCACCAGTCCACCGCAACAATTTAAGAATGAACTGTTATACTTTTCCTACAATATTATATTGTTGCCACTATATATATATATATATATATATAGAGAACAATTATATGTTGCCGTCTGTTGTTTCGGTACAAACTTTTTTGTTGATGGAATGAATCAAGTTTACCTGGTCAAAAGAAAATATAACGTCTGCAATATATATGTCATTATATATGACCTTCAATAACATGTCTTAGTATTCATGAAAAAATACAATTAATATGTCATTATTTCTTGTTTCTTTGTTATTTGTGTATAATTCTTATAATAAATAAGAAAGAAAGAAATATACGGATATTGTAGAGAAATACAACGACCAACCTGCTAAAACCATGAAATCAGGTATGTTAACTTCGATATTACTTAACTATCACTTGTGGTTTAAATCTAGTTTTTAAGTTAGGAGTAAGTAAACTGTTGTTTGTTCTTAGTTGTTATATGGACAACTTACGTTTTATAGGAAAATCAACTTACGTATAATGGTGTTGTAACAATTGCGTTGCACATAAAAAATAACTTGCGCTTATATTTTTGTTTTTTGTGAACAACTATACGTTTCAAGGTATGCATTAGTTGCAGATAAACCGGATGATGACTTCGAACAACCAATCAGTAAATTGATAAGAAAAAAAAACAAGTTAAAAGGAAGAGAAAACAGGTTGTTGAATCATCATCATCTTCTTCTTATGTTGAAGAGAAAAAAAAGAAGATGAAGAAAACACATAACAGGAAGCAGCTGTTTGTTGAGTCATCATTAAAAGATGATGCTTTATTGAAAGAAAAAAATGCGAACATAGAAAAAAGGATCCAATAAAAAATAAGACTAAGCAATTTGTTAAGTACATGCATACAAGAAAACGCATGAGATGTTCCCCTGCAGAGTTTGTGACAAAAAATAAACCATTAACAGATGCCCAGAAAGAAGATATCAAAAGCATGGTGTTCGGATCTGTTTTGTCTATTGAGTATGATTCAACTACTACAGCTTTAGGATAGTGGTTGCTCATGAACTTTGATGATGAAACATGTTTGCTAAATACAAGGAATCATACAATTAACATAACAGACGCAACAATGTATGAGGTCTTCAGAATCCCAATGGGAAAAATAGTAGTGACAGAGAAGAGTAGGCCGAGGAAAGGCTGTGATACAAAAATTGATTAATTTAAAAATCAATTCCATTGATCAAAACAACTCTTGGAAATATCCTGGGATTAATAGTAAACAATTAAAAAGGTAGGCGACTATTCAGCTTAATTTTTAGTAGTTTGGAACAGAATTTGTGGAGAAATAACCAAGTCAACAACTATAAACCAAAGATCCTGGAAGGGGATTGAGGATGAAGCTAAAATTGCAAATATGAATTGGTGCTCCTACATGGTTGAATGTTTGAAAATGACCAAAGCTGCATGGAACGGTGATAAGGAGATGTATAATGGTCCAATAGCCTTGTTAAACGTAGGCAACATCAAAATACCAGCTAATTTACTATTTAATACATATTAACGCAAGTGTTTATTATATTTGCATCCTATGTTACATGTCCCAGATTCTCTACACACATTAGTTCCATAAAAGACAAGAGTCAAAGGTTCAAATCAGGACACCAGCCATCAGTTACATAACATTAGCCATAGTGACTGAATAGAAGAATACCCGTACAACAATGGGTTGTTTACGAATAATGAATATAGAGAGGGTGAGAATATTATAGAAACAAAAGCTAGAGAGGATGAAGAGGATATGATGACAACTATTAGGAAGACACAAAGAGATGAAGTTGGCCGTGAGAAGACGAATGAAGGTGTGGAGGTATTGCTGCTAATACCAACATAAGAGATAAAAGAAAATTTAAGTTTGGGGGATGATTACTGTCACACCCCGCTTAGGAGAAAACACGGGACGCAAATTCGAAAGGTTTTCAAGCACAAGAGTCACACAAGCATCAAATTCATCAATTCGGATATATTAAAAGACAACAATGTTTAACAATTCAAAAGAAAATATTGTCTTAAAACCATAACTTTAAATGACATTGTTCTAAGATCATTCAACAAAAGACCAATTCAAATATCCCTAGATGCTAGTGCGTAACTCCCCCAAGTTCCATGCTTTATGATTAATTGCCTAAAAAATGCAAATAAAATGTGTCAACAATAAAGTTGGTGAGTTTACGGGTTTTGATGTATGTATATGTAAACCATGGAAGACTGTACCATTGCCTAGCTAAGACTATGATTGTTATGTGACTGACATTAGCCCGTAACCAAACCTTGACGTGTTGTGCCTCGCCCATTGTACACTAAAGACAATGAATAAATATGAAATACAAGCACTCTCCTGATGACTGTAATCCGGTTAGAGCGACTAATCAAGTGTGGGGCATTAACCCAATATATTTATTCCGGTGTTTCATGGCTACGTCCATAGCTAATGGTTACAGTGAAATGTATGACACGAGGGCTTATGAGTACTCTAAACCTTATTGTCTCATGTTCACATAATAGTCAAAATGTAACTAAACGTGTACGCATTTTTCCCCCAAAAGAATGAAAACAGTAAAAAGGGGCCATGAAAACTCACCTATTATCTGACTGCTAATATGGGACTGAATCTGAGGTGGTAGTGTCCGTACGTAGGTGCCCTAGATTAATAAGGACAACTTAAGTCTGTGTACTGGATTATTTACCACGCTAGTTGTTCACCCAATTAGTATGTATTTGGACTATATGTATTGTAGGGTTGTCCATACACGTGACGATTATTACGTATTATTGTTTGTACTTTTGAAAAAGATGTACAATTTAATCTTGTTTATCTTGAAAACACTTGTTGTTTATAGCCATAGAATAATCAATTGTGTCAAAACCGGTGTCTTGGTTTACCACATGTTACCAGATGATACATATGTTAAAGATTTGTACATAACATGGTAAATTGACATATGTTTTTAGAACTTTTTGTGTGAAAAAATGCCATTAATACATGTGTTCCCATTTCTTGTGTTAAAGCCAGTTTAACGTATGTTTTACAGCTTTTAACATATTTTCCTTAAAATCACCATTTTACATTCATTATGTTTTGAGTTCAAAAATGACATATACGGCTTACACATATATCTTTTTTGGTTTTATACACGCACGCTTACACTCGTGTGTATGTGTGCGAGTATGTATGTGTCTATATATATGTTTTCATGCATGTGTATATATACTATGTGTGTGTATATATATATGCAGGTGTATGTATTATGTGTTTGTTACCATTTTTAAGTGTTTTGATCGATATTTAACACCTTGTGCTCGTGAAATGAGTGTGTGTGAGCTTGGGGGTAGGTCGGGTGAGCATTATATCTACTAGAAGTTAGGTACTGAAGTAGTTTAGTTAGTTAATATACCACTAGGTTAGAACCGAAGGAAACAAGCGAAATGAGCCGATTTCTTGAATTGTGTTTCAACTCTTTAGCTTCTAATACTTGATCCATGCTCGAATGTGTCCGAGGACACTTGATTGCGATCGAAAATGATTCGGTTAGGGTGTTTGGGTTCGGTCAAGATCAAAGGAACAAGGGTTGGAGGAGTCTTGTGTGTTTGTTGTATATGTAAGGTGTCTGTGATCTTCTAAACCTTTGGGCCGGTTTTTATAGTAGAAGGGAAGGGAGTGTTGTGGCTTTTAGTAGGTTAACACTTTGAGAAGATCAACATGCATGATCTTATGAGTGCAAAAAATGGCTTTCTATTTTGGTTTAAGAAGTTGACCCAGTGACTGGCATACACATGCCTTTGCCTTGGGAACATGTGGGCCGAAACCTAGGGAAAGAACAAGGAAAAATGGGATGGTCAACATGTGTAAGGTGGATGTGTAGGGCGCAAATGTTCTATTCTAATATAACTCATGGATTAGAGTGTTTTTGTTTGTAATATGAATGTGAGTATCTGTGTATACATATCGTGGTGTGTGTGTATACAAGTTGTATATATATGGCATGAAGAGTTCAATCAAGACACACACCTGTATGTGTGGCCGTGTATTTGTATATGAGAATGTATGCATCTAGTTTTTTTTGATTCTATCATTCACACACATTTGGATATGTCGCATATATGTACACATATATGGCCTTGGATTTCGATTAACACACACTTGTATGTAAATATATATCGAATGAATGTGAGTATATAATATTGGTTGAGTTTTGATCACACATACATACATACATACACACACACACACACACACACACACACACACACATATATATATATATATATATATAAGTGGCCGACTGTTTGTGTGTGTTTGTACATATATAATAGGTTTGTTGAAATCCATTAACTCAACGGGTGTAGTAATCTGTTGGGACATGGTTATGGGTTCATTGTGTCAAGTTAGATCTTTGATATCACATGTTTGGTTGTTAAATAATAATAACATGGTGTTATTCACATAAAATGTCATGTGTTAACTTACGTTTAAACATATGTTGGATTCGTGTATTAACTTGTGTTACATATGTTTTGAGATTTGGATTGATCAATGACTAAACTAGTGTATGGATACGTGTAATCATGTTTTGTTTGTACATAATAATCGGGCATTCAGTTTCTCTCTGTTGAGCGTGTAATTTGCTTGACTGTCATTGCCAATTATTTTAGAATTATTCGAGTGTTGCATGCGTAAATGGAAAATGAAATGAATTTCCTACACTATCTTGGGCTTTGCTAGACTTGGGGTGGCGCATTTAGTGTAAAATGTCCAATGCATAATTAAAAATGAGAAAATTTTGAGAGTTTGTATGGATCTTGACCTGGAAATTCGACGGGTGTCACAATTACACATTAAGACCTGTTAAAACTCCAATTAGTAAAAAGTTTTTTTTTAGTCTGAGGACGACTATCAAAATGTTGATGATGAAGTTGTGATGATGCACCTTGGTATGAAATGGATTTGGGGACACAAGCTGAAGATGAAGAAAAATAAAAAACGCCAGACAAGTATAACACAAGCATAATAAACTATAACGCAAGTTGCATTTTAACCTTTAAAATATGGTATGTTTGTTTTTTGTGTTCTTTTAGTTTTGGATATTAAGAATGGATATAAATATTAAGAGATACCAAGAAATTGAGAAAGAAATGGATGACATGGTTGAAAAAGTTAGAAGTAAATATATTTAGATTCCTGAGTTATTAAAGAGATGTAACAAATAGGATGTTGTATGTAAGAAGAAGGCACCTACCACTGTAGTTAATGAAACAAATGAAAAACATAAATCTTAAGAAAAGCACGATTATGGTTTAAACGATAATATGGAAATTGAGGAAGAAATGTTAAAGGATGATAATTCCAGTGGGGAGAAGGATGATAATGCCAGTGGGGATAAAGATGATGGGGAGAAGGATGATAATTCTAGTATGGAGAAGGATGATGGCGTTGGAGATAAAAATTGTTAAATTAGTGGTTGAAGAAAAACCTAATATTGAAGGAAAGAACAATGAAGAAGGTGTTGTGGATAAAAGTGATGATTTGGTAGTTGAAAATGAAGATGAAAATGTAGGGAAGAACAAGGTGATGTTGTGGGGGATAAAAGTGAATTAGTGGATAAAGAAAAGGTGATATTGCAAATGTAGATGAAGATACTGATGTAGAAAATGCTATAGAAAAAGTTCCATTCTGTTAAGTTGACACAGAACCGGAAATGGAGCAAAAGCTCAAACAATTGCAAAACCTACATCCCCTACAAGTCAACCCATAGAAGAAAAGGTAACAGAAATTGAAGAAAAGGGACGACCAAAGAGAGAAAACACAACCCCCCCTACACACACACAACTCCTATAAAACAAAGAATAACTCAACACAACTAGGGCACACTACTTTCTATTCATAATTCTCTCACTCACTCACTAAAAAAAAACTCTCAATCACAAAATCAAAAGAAAAATGATAGACAACCGGACATTAAACACATGGTGGATTCAGAATAAGAAATGTTACCTACTGATGAGTGATAACAGAAAGTGGATTTACGATTCTCTAGAAGGTGCAATTAAAAACTGTACAAAAACAGTTCTTAAAAAAATGTTGATGCTTAGTACACATTCTTCAAGCGAAACAAAAGAAATAGTTACGCTTTATAATAAGCTTAAGAAAATGTTTTGAAAGTATGAACTTCGGAATGCTAATTCTTGGGAGTTTCAGGAATAGGAGTTTGAGGTGATGGTTGGATTTGAGGGTGGGGGAACAAAACACTACAAACTTCAAGAAATCTGTTTCTCAAGGGATGTAGATTTTTTAAGAAAGTTATCTGAAAAACAACTGAATAACCCAACTAAAACAGACTTTGGTTTAAAACTTGAGAACATGGTGAAGGCTCAAGTAAATACGTGGTTAGGGGTGGATGCAGATGAAGACTCAGATGATAGCGACTCGGATGAAGATGACATGGTGGGTGCAGACTTGACGGTTGAATCGGGGGATGAAACTGACTTTAGAGTTTCTCGCCCTTGAGGCTAAAAATTGCATGGATGGTGGTGGGTGGATTGTGGACGATGGTGGTTGATGGTTTTTCTGGTGTTTCTGTTATTTTTTTTTTTGATGGTTTAAGAGTGGTTGAAATGTGGTACCTTTGATTCACAACTTTTGTTAACTTAATGAATATATGATCGAAGATTCTTGTTTAAGAGGCAAATCAAATAGTCATAAAACGCAAGTATGAAATTTGTACCATCCAATATAAGAATCATTATATGTACCATCCTAAATCAAATATTCATAAAACGCAAGTATTATTAAATTAAACACAAGTATAACATGAAAATCAGACGAGCATTGTCATTTTAGAACGCAAGTTGCATTTGATTCAAATTGAATAAAACGCAAAAGCATGTATTAATAAACCATAAAAATAAGATCATAATTGTCACGTAAAATGCAAGTATGATTACAATATGCATTGTCATTTTAAACGCAATTAGCACTTACCTCAACATTTTAAAACGCAATGCAAAAAATTAAAAAACCATTAAATTAAGATACAAGGCAAAATGAATTAGTTATATCAAAATAAAAAAGAACATCTTTATAAAACGCGAATGTATTGCAATAAATACGCGAGTATTTTTAAGCAATATTAAAATTCAAAATTAGATTTCCCTTTGCCTCTATAACTTGAATCCTTGGGAGCAGTATCATAATTAACAGATCTTAAACAAAAAATAATCGATTAATTAACAAATATTAAATTTAACAGGGTTAAAATCGCATGATGTTACCTGTAAAATCTTCGTCGTCTACGATGTTGTTAACTGGGGAATCCCAAATAAAACCTTCAATTTACATAATCCAATTCACTCATTGTAAGTATCGAATAAACAAATTTGAACATAATATTCGGTTTGTTTTTGAAAACATAAAATTGAAGAAAATATAGAGAAGATTGGAACGTGATTACAGGGATAGTTAAAATGTCTAATCTACCCTTTAACAACAAAATTAAATACGAGGTTATCAAAAAATTGGTCGTACATGTGGATGGCTAATATTCCTTTTTAAACTTTTATGTTTAGGTTCTTTATACGTAATACTTTCTCCAAATATAATTTATATATGGCCTATGTCACAAATATATTTTCTTTCTTGATTTCAAATCAGCTTATATATCTTTTAAGTATTAATAGTTTTCATAATATTTAATTATAGTTGTCGAAACTGACACCACGAGTCTCATCTGATAAGACTATGTGTTGTGGCTCACCTGAGAACACACTTTATCCTCTAATATTGTGCTAACTGGACGCTGCCGTGACACTGTGATAAAGCTGCAGCTCACTCACTTGACCCTATTGTGAGTCAAGGTGAGCAATGGCTTTATCTAGTTTTTATAATGTTCTCTAAATTTTTATATTGTAATAGAAAATGTTAGATAAACATTAATAACAAGTATACAAACTAACAAATAAAACTAATATAGTACAAGATCATCAGGACGTCTAGGCCATAAATGCTCAAGCAATTCATGGCGAAGGTTTCTGTGTATCTCACGGTTCTTGATATTGTTTACGTTATCGAGTTTTCAAAGAATATTGATTGTCGATTCAACACGTGGGACATCACCTTGGTAATTGTGACAAATAGCCATGCCTTGGTCCTCCAGTATCATGTTGTGTAGAGTGATACAAGTGTAGACGACATCCATTATTTTCTCTCTTCTCCAAAACCTTATTGGGTTGGCAATCAACTAAAATCTTTATTTAAGAACGCCAAATGCTCTTTCAATATCTTTTCTTGCCGATTCTTGTTTCTTTGTAAAGTACTTGCGTTTGTCATCAAGTTGAGACGAATAAGCTTGAACAAGTGTTGCCCATTCGTTGTGAATACCATCGACCAAGTAATAGTCATACTTGAAATTTACGTTATTAGTATATAACGATAGGACGGGCTCAATCCCGTCGATGAGCTCATCGAATATAGGTGATTGGTCGATAACATTTAGATCGTTATTTGATCCAGCAACTCCAAAAAATGCATGCCAAAACCAAAAATCATGCGAAGCCACCAATCAAGTATAATACTCGGGCCAGGGTGATCACCTCGATGAAACTAACATCGCTGAGTCATAAGACACATAGCCCAACCAACATGCGTACAGTCGAGACTACCGAGCATTTCGGGAAACCAATGTTTTTCACCATGAACCCCGTATATGCGTTGGATATCAAACAATGTTGGCATACGCAAATATCTTCGTAAGTAAATAGATATGATCCCTTCGTAAAGATATATAGTTTAAGCAATGTTGACAAATTTAGAATAAAAGTTTAAACAATATTTGAAATGTAAGTAAAATATATATACATATACCTTGACAAAAAAAATGAAGCAAATCGCGAGCCACTTTTTCGGACATTGCTATATATTCATCCATTGCGTCTGACGAAAGCCCATATGCCAGTTATCGAAGAGCGGTAGTACATTTTTTATAGAGGTGAACCCTAGTCACCCTCTTGCATCTTCTCTTTGTTGAAAAAAAAGGATATCTATTTGACAAATAATTTGATAGACGCATAAATAGTTGCCTGCTCATTCAAAAGCGCCGCCTAAAATGTTCTTCATTGTAGAGAGGATCAGGGCTAATGTAATGTGGTATCAAAGTTTCTTTTGCTCCATCTCTATCACGATCAAAAGGTGGTTGTCTTGTTAGCATGGATTGCCTTCGAGGTCGGATAATCAAGTAGTTAATCGTTATCGTGCCCACTTCAATAATCAAATCGTCTTCCTCCCAAGAGTCGTACGAAGAAAAGTCATTCCATTCAATTTTTTTACGTTGAGAGTGAGTGAAAGTGAAAGTGAGGAAAATATAATGTATGCAATTTTTTTGTAAATGAAATGGTTTCTATAAATAAATAGGAAAAATATCCAATTTTTTTTATCCTCCAATGGTCACCGCCAGCCAACGGTCCAAAAGTTCACGCCAACAGTCGAATTTCTCACGCTAGCCCACGTAAGCATGGTAGTGTGGGCTCGCTCGCAGCCACATTCACGTGTGGTGGTTGTGGTGTTCGCGAGCCACGTGGCTCAGGTGCACGCTCGCACCCCATAATGGATAGTCTAACAAAATGAAAGCATGTTTTGATAACACTGTTGTGTTTCGAATTAATCAATTAAGTATTATTTAAAATTGTGCAAAATATTATTACTTTTTTTAAAATGACTTTAGTTTTGTAATTGGTCATCGTACTTCCCAACTTTGAGAGCGTCGTTGCCCCAGTCTGACCAGACTATGTTATCTTAATTGGGTTCACGCTGGGATTGAAATCTCAAACCTACTAAAATTAATTACCATGCATGTTATCAAGTGAGACTCTTTTAGAATATACGAAGGCATCAAATCAAGCTTGGGAAACTAACGGTATTGAGTAAAGTCCTAGTTGCAAGAAAACCGGCCTTTAAAAGTTGATTTGGAACCATACACAACTGTCGCTTCACTGGTTGTTGGATCTATTAGAAAACCAGATAGATCTGGAAATGAAATGTCCGATTTGTGGGCCAAAGCCTTGTTGGGACACGTGAGTAGTTGGATGATGGTGGTGCAATGAAGATGGCGGGACGAATTTGATAAGAAGGCGGTGAAGATAATGTATTGTGGTGTCGACATTGGTGTATTGTGGTGGTGGTGATAGTGTGTTTGTTGTGGTGGCAGCAATGGTGTATTGTGATGGTGGCGGTAGTGGTGTATGATGGTGGTGCTTTATGTAGAAGGATCGAATTGACAAAAACAATGTATTGATCAAACAAGTCTACTAATTCAAGTGCGGAATCCTTGAATCAGTTACAAAATGATAATAATATCAACAAAACGCAGAAATCATCATTAAAACATTCATTTCATTCATAATCATACTCAATTACACGTTAAAAGGATGTTTATAATCAATAAAAGACGTGTACAAAGTTGACTCAAAACCCTAGGGAGAACACAAACTGGAGGGAAAACAAAATGACCAAAACTTACATCTCAAAAATGAACTTGACCTTATATAGGCCTGCACATTCACCCATATAGTATGGTCGAATGTGCAGGTTCTACCAAACATACTGGTCGAACCAAGCAATACATCAAAATCTATTTCTACCTTCGACCTCCTGTTCTCCTTCGAACCTTTAAGCTTCCTTCGACCGTTCAAAAACCTTCCTTCAACCAACTGGAGACTCCTTCGACCATTCAACTGATGACAAAAACATATGTTAAATGTAATCCAAAGCATTAGTCGCACAAAATGCATCTACAAAACTCCCCCTCGACTATTGCTTGGATTGGTTGAGTCGACGTTCTTCATCCATCCTTTTGTTCATCAACTTTATGTGCAATTGCTTCTTTTGTTCTTTAGTCATCACCGGTTCATAAACTTGTTTTGGCTTCTTCTTCTTGACTTCAAGAACATCTTGAACCTTCACAAACTTACCCAGCTTCTTGTCATAATCACATCCAGCATTTATATCATGAGCAAAGCACAGGAATACCACACGTTGGTATTTACTTGCTTGATCACAATCCTTTACCTCACTATAAATTGGATTATAATACAACATAATAATATCCTCATGTGAGCAGTTAATCAACCACATAGGATCAAATATGTGTATCTTCTTGAAATCTTTCACACCATCTTTCAACACAATCACAGCCTCTGCAGTTTTCCAGTCATAGTACCACCAGATAAAATCCTTTGAAAAGTGTTGAGGGATCTGCATCAAAGGAATGTGTTTCAACACTTTAGGTGGTTTGTACTTTAACGTCATCTTGGGCATACCAGTTATATCATCAAAATCCTTCTTATGAACAATCCGTTTAGGATACTGGGGAGTAAATAGATTCCATCTCGTCCTGCTTTCTCTTGCCATACGATCAGCAAAATACGCAACATGATCATTCACAGAGCCAGTCAACTGGTGTCTACACACATCTCGAATCGCCCAACATGGAAGTGTCTTCAGATCATGGAATCTTTCAAAATAAAGTATTCCTTTTTCCCATCTAACAGCTACACACTTCAACTGTTTCACAAACTTCCATCCCAACGCTCTACCTTTGAATATCTCATTGTGTAACTTGTAAAAACTTCCCTGAATCTCTGTCTTAGGACGATTAGCCTCTTTCTCCTTCAGTTTCCTCAATAACTCCTTCAAATTATCAGATTGTTCTGTGCTCGGTTTATCATGCCCTGGAAATACTTCTTCAATGAATCTCTTACTCTTTTCATGAGCAAGTTTCTCGGCTTCTTTCAACAATTCATCAGTAAATTCAGCAAATCTAGAATCTTTATTCTTCTTGTAATATTCTGGATATTCTTCACTTGTTATGTCTTCAATCTCAACCTCCTCAAATACAGGCACATCTCGATCATTTGAATGATTACCTGCTTCTTTTTCAGGTACATTGGGAATCTGATTATCAACCAATAATTCTTCCAACGTCTTCCCAACTTGTTTTGCCAAACCTTCTAATATCTCTTTCGACATCGCCGCAGAAACTTCTCCATCCTCCAAATCTGGATCGTTATACTCCAACTCATATCTCATGTCACTGGATTCAAAAATCTCAGGAAATCTGCTAGTCATATCTATCGTCCAGACTCTATCTGTTAACATCTGGTGATACATCTTCTTATCATCGTCTGATAATGATCTTAGCTTCTCATTCCAAAAGACCGTATCATCATCAACAGATCCTCCAGGAGCTTTTGAGCTGGATCCTCCTTCACCTTTTCCAGATCCTCTTTTCTCACACTTGTATTTATCATTATCGTCATCATCATCATCACTATCTGAGCTTGCAGAGCTGTTTCCTTCACCAGAATCATTATCAGAACCATCATCATCACCATCATCTTTCTTTTTCTTCTGAGAAGTATTACTAGCATCATCATCTAACTCCTCTTCTTCTTCCTCTTCATTATCAGATGGTTCGAAATCAACTTCTTCTTCATCTCGCTCTTTATCCTCTTCACCAGCTTGCAATTGAGGAGCTCTAGAGTACAAGTCTTTAATCAAATTATCCATGTTCTTGTTACTCTCTTTCAGCTTCTTATTCTCCTCTTTTAAAGCAATAAATCTCCTGGTGTTCCTTTGTTCATGTTTTAACAACTTCTTGTTTTCTTTTCGAAGTACTTTAATCTTGGCTTCAAGAGCTTCCTAATTCTCATGAGATGTTTCAACAACGTCTAGCATCTTCTTGTCGTTGTTTCTCAACTACTCTATCTCTGCTTGCTGCGGATTGATTATTTTCATCATGTCAGCTAGCTTCTGGTTCACAGCATTCATCACATCACTATCAACTGTAACCTTTGGTGTAAAAGCTTCAGCAGTAGGTAACTTTCCTTTCTTTATCTTCTTCAGCACTCTATCCAGTGCATCATTAAACTCATTAACAGGTAATTCAGTCTCCTTTTCAGTACCTGATGTAGTCTTCTGCTTCTTAGCAGCTGGAGTTGCAACCGGTGATTTTGAGCTAGATGCTGGTGGCAATTTCTTACCAGCAATCAATGATTCTATGTCTCTAGCTCTCTTCTCAATTGGTCTTAAAACCTTTTTTTTCTTCTTAAATTGGGGTTTCTTTTGTTTCTCCCCTTGCTTTGGCGATCCAGGAAAATCCTCTGATCCCAAGCCTAAACCCTCATCAGTTTCATCTAAATGAATAGGGCTTTTAGTACTATGTTCCTCCAACGACTTGTTGAGACTGACAGACTCACCAACCATAGTGGCCTTAGGCGTGGTGCTCTTCACTGTCTCAGCATCAGAGTCCCATCTCTCATCCTCTTGCGTCTCTTCAGAGTCTACAGACGCCTCATCTACCAAATGTAATCCTTTCTTCGCCATACTTTTCTTCCTCCTCAAAACTTTCTTCTTCTTAGCTGGTTCTGCTTCAGCTTCAGCTTCAATTTCTTTTTCCTTACCCTTTCCACTCTTTGCTCCAACATTCACCACTTGAGGCTTTCGTTTAGCATCAGGGTCTACTGGATGTAAAGGATTGTCTTCATCTGATCCACTGTTATTATGTCTCACCTTATCCTGACCTGGGTCTTCATAATCTATCTTGATCAGGTGACCAAAAAGATTCTTCATCGGTGGTCGTTCATTCAATGGTACACCCTTATACGCCTTCATCCTAGCAAGAGTGTTCAGATTCACGTGCTCCTGAACAATAATCTGTTTAGGATCCCTCTTCAAATTCTTGTACTTAGCATCAAAGATCATCTGAAGAAATCGAGGATATAACAAGAATTTCCTGCTCCTTAACCCTCTCACAGGTTCTAACATGTGTTCCATCAGCATCCCAGATACATTGAACGGTTTGTTCAATATTAAAGCCACCATCAATGAGCTGATGCTCTTTCTCATCAAATCATATCCACCACTTGCTGATCTGAAAACATGAATCATCACATTTGCAAGATATTTGAACTGAGGACATAGCTTTCCTTTATGTAACGAACCGTCAGTGATAGGTCTGTTGTACTTCATTCGTAAAAAGCATTTCCGCTGTTCAGTCCAACTCAGTTCCCTGGGATCCGTCTTAACATCCTCCAGCTTCAATGCTTCTCTGATGTCGTTCTCAAAGAGGATCACCAGCTCCCCCTGAATTTTACTAACGAGTGATGATTCGCCTTCCAGAAGTCCATCTTTGCATTGGTCCAGAACTCCTGTTGGTGATCACGGTAAATGATAGCTGGCGTAGCAATTGCATCAATAACTCTACTCCGCTTCAAGAATGCTATAATCCCGGCAAACTCAGTATGTTTCTTCACATCGCCTAAATATGCACAGCAATTGTGTGCAGATTCAAACGGTAAATCAACATTCTTTTCTTTCTCAGCTGCCTGTGAAGATGATCCAGTAGGAACACTCGCACTTTGTAGATGCATTTTGTACGACTAATGCTTTGGATTACATTTAACATATGTTTATGTGTTTACTCGAACGGTCGAAGGAAGAATAATATGGTCGAAGGAGAGTTTCTAAATGGGCGAAGGAGACCTAAAGGTTCGAATGAGGGAAGGAGGTCGAAGGTAGCTTTAGATGTTAATGTATTGCTTGGTTCGACCATCATGATTGGGCGAACCTGCACATTCGACCAAGCAAAGTGGGCGAATGTGCAGGCCTATATAAAGGTCAAGTTCATTTTGAAAGTTAGTTTTTGTCATTTTTTGTTTCCCTCCTGTTTGAGTCTCTCCCTAGGGTTTTGTGTAAACTTAATTCACGTCTTGTTTTGATTGTAAAGCTTATTATAACGTGTAATTGAGTTTGTTTATCAACGAAATGAAGCTTTTAAAGATGATTTCCGCGTTTTGTTAGTATTGTTATCATTTTGTGATTGATTCAGGGATTCCGCACCTGAATCAAACTTGTTTGATCATTATCTTTGTAGATTTGATCATTATCTTTCTCAGCTGCCTGAGAAGAAGTCCGGGATGATTCTTGATTCGGTTGCTGATATTCCAGAGCAGTTTGATTCTACTTATTCTGATGAGAAGAGTGAGTCTGATTCTGAATCTAGTGTTAACTCACTGGATGATGACATTGATCAGTTGCTTGCAGAAGCTGACTTTTTGATGACCCGGAAATCATGCATAGTGGATGATGCTTGTACCAAGATTGATTACTCAAAATTTTTCTCTGGGAAGGAAGCACACTTTGCATTGATGGCCATGACAGAACCTCCAAAACAGGTAAGTACTGAATCTGCTGTTAATTCAAATTCAAATTGTGTTAAACATTGCAAAGTTTGTGATAAATTGACAGATGAGAATAAGCAACTCAAGGTTCAACTTGAGAGTGAAAAAATCAACTATCAATCATATCAAAAATAAGCAAAAGAGTTTAACAGAGTACTTGATGGTTATAAGAAAGATGTTTCAGAATTGAAAAAGACTTTGTCTTTAAAACAAATGGCCATAAATAACTATATCAATGATTTAGAAAACACAAAACTTGAAATGGCCACCATCAAGTGCTTTGCAGAAAAAGTAAACAAAAAGCTTGAGAGTTATAAGCATATAGCTTATGTTGTTGACCACATAATAGAAGAGCCTTCACAGTCTAGTAGTGCAAACTACAAAGCTGTCCCAGCTCCGGTGTTGTTTGAAAACCATAATTTGCACTCAATAGCACCGGAGAGCTCAGTTAAATATGACTCTACATCGGATGACGAGTCAAACACATCTAGTGTGGGAGACCCTTATTCTGATGTTAGACCTGTTCTGGGAAATAATGAGGGTGTAGTTGCTGCTGATGATTCTGATGAAGAGGATGAACAGTTTGAGAAGATTTCTGAAAAGGTGTGCGATATTCCTGATGAAAATCACATAATCACTACTGAACCTGTTTCACCATCTCAGATTGTCCATCCCATGGCTAACGCTCATAGAAAGAATCAACCAGTTAAGCCTACTGAGAAGAAAATTGAAAAGAAAAATGAAAAGAAAATTGAAAAGTCAAATGAAAAGGAAAATGAATTTTGTGATAAACCTGTTAAAGTTTTCTATCGGATTCAAGGATCTGATAAGATAATTTCTGATGAAGAATATCCAATCCAATTTGCAAATTATTCAAAAATTGAAAAGATCTGTCTGGAAAGTACCATTTGGTTCCCGAAACATGAGCGAACAAATGATATACCTCCAGCAATTTTAAAGAAAATTCATTTGGATATTCCTAAAGACCCAAAGGTCCATGTCACACAATTTATTAAACCAGTAGAGAAGTCAAATGGTTTTCTTGAGCCGACTTACTCAAAGGAACCCGCTCCTGAGAGTTTGAGAAGAAGGTGTATGGATGATCAATATCCTATCACTAGTTATTCCAAGTCGAATGCCAAGAATAATTTTGAAGAGTACCATGCGTGTTTTAAGTGCGGGGAGAGAGGGCATTTACTTGCCGAATGCCCATACGTAAGACACAAGAGGCACGAGGTGGAGATGAAGCAGAAGTATGAATGTCTAGTCGATAATCATTGTTATCCACAGAGACGATTTGTCCCTCAACCAGCACCTTTTTATAACCAAAGCAATTATTTCAAAAGGAGGGAAAATCTTCCGATGACATATGATCGCCACAACCGGATAGCCACTGAGAAACCATTTAAGAAATCAAATGGTGAACGCAACTGTTGACAACAAAAAGGTTCCTGTTAAACCTAATGTCAAACCAACAGTTGGACCTATCTCTGTTAAATCAGAGAAGGTAACCAAGAAAGTTTCGTTCAAAGAAGAAGTAAAGAAATCGGCTGAGACTCCAAAATCTCAAGTCCGGATCTTGAAACGGTCTGAACAATCTTGGTCACCAAAGGGCTCTGAAGGTGCTTCAACTTCACAACAAAATGTGAAACCAGAGAATGAAAAAGGTTTGTGTGATCAGAAAAAGGTTGATACAAATCAAAATGTTTGTGAGAAATCTGAATCTTTGAAACAAACTGTTCAAAGACCCAATACCAAACAGGCTTGGGTCCCCCGAAAAATCTAACTTCTTTACTTGATATGTGCAGGGAGCTTCAGCTGGCCCTGTGAGCAGTCTTTGGATTGTTGACAGTGGAGCTTCTGGTCACATGACAGGGGATCTTTCGCTACTATTCGATATTAGAAACATTAATGGAGGTTATGTAGCGTTTGCAGGAAACAAGGGAGGTTATATTACCATGGAGGGTAGTGTGAGCAATGGAATAGTGAGTTTCGAGAGAATATCTTATGTGAAGCAAATTGATTACAATCTGCTCAGTGTCAGTCAGATATGTGACAAACAATTTTCTGTGTACTTTGACGACAAATCTTGCTATATACTCAAGCCGGGTTTCGAGTTACCGAAAGAGTGGATGATGTTAAAGGCACCGAGAGTGAACAACTTGTACATTCTCGATATGTCGAAAGCTATGACCACCCAAGGCCAAGTCACGTGTTTTCTCTCCAAGGCTACAGAAAAAGAATCAATTATGTGGCATAGGAGAATGGGACACATTCACCTAAGAAAGATGAATCAATTGGTGAAGAATGAACTTGTCATAGGAGTGAACATCAAACATTTTCACTTAAATGAAAAGTGTGTGAGTTGTAAGAAGGGTAAGTAGCACAAACAATCCCATAGGCCAAAGAAAGTCAATTCCGTTGAATTGCCACTTGAACGTTTGCACATGGATCTGTTCGGACCTGTCAAGCGTAAGAGTCATGCTGGGGAATTGTACTGTCTTGTGGTGACTGATGATTTTTCAAGATTTTAATGGGTTATGTGCTTACACCAAAAGAGCGACACGTTTGATAATTTGAAAGTTCTGTTCACTCGCCTGGAAAATATCTATGGTCTCAAGATCAAGAGAATTAGGAGTGATAATGGGACGGAGTTTAAGAATGCACAGATGGACGATCTTTGAGAAAACAAAGGAATTCATCATGAATACAGTGCTCCGTATACCCCACAACAGAACGGTGTCACCGAACGGAAAAACAGGACTCTAATAGAAACGGCGAGAACAATGCTTGCGGACTCAAATCTTCCAGTAATGTTCTGGAATGAAGTAATTTACGCAGCTTGTTATACTCTTAATCGTGTTTTAACGGTGAAGAAGTTTGGCAAAACTTCTTATGAGCTGTTGAATCGTCGAAAGCCGAATTTAGAGTATCTAGAACCGTTTGGAGCTCCTTGTACTATGCTTAATCCATCTGAGAAGTTCGCACCGAAGGCTGAGGAAGGATACTTTGTTGGATATGCAACCCCGCTCAAACGGGTATTCAGCAAACGAACTCGTCAAGTCGAGGAGTGGGCTAACGTTGAAGTGAAACAGTATACTCAGAATTTACAGGGAAGCGGTCCAGACTGGATGTTTGATTACAAAGATTTCTTTGAATCATTCAACCAAGATAGCTTGGTTGAAGAGGATGTATTACGTTTGTATTACGAGGTCGAAAACGCAGTGACATAACCGTTGGTGCGTCCGATCACCGTGAACCCCCAAGCAGCTTCTAATGATACCAATGTTCCTATCGTTGAAGAAGAGTTATTCCAAGAAGCTTCCACTACTTTGAATTCATCAGAATCAGAAGATGACGACAATGAGGTTACAAGTGAAGCTATCTTAGATCATGCTACAGTGACACCACCAGTGAACCCAATTACAAATGGTGCTTCATCATCGAATGTGGGTAATGATCTGGTTTCTGCAGAGAATTTAACTACTCAGACGGGAGTCCAAGTACCAGATTATCTGGAATCTCGGATACATCAAATTCACCCGATAGAGCAGGTTATTGGTGATCCTGGTAGCAGTGTGATGACGAGAGGTTAATTGAGGAATGCTAACTCACCGGAAAACCTTGGCAATCTTGCTTTATATGCCAAAATACAAAAATCAGATTTTCAGAATGATTGGTCTTTTGCTTGTTATGTTTCGCAGGTTGAGCCGCGAACTTACAAGGATGCTCTTTTGGATGACGCTTGGGTGGAAGCAATGCAAGAGGAGTTGTTGCAGTTTCAGAAACTTGGCGTTTGGACACTGACAGATTTGCCCCCAAGACGAAAGAATATTAGAACGAAATGGGTATTCAAATGCAAAAAGGATGATAGAGGAGTGATCGTAAGGAACAAAGCTCGTTTGGTTGTACAAGGATTTCATCAAGTTGCGGGAATCGATTACAACGAGATCTATGCACTAGTTGCACGCTTAGAGGCAATACGAATGTTTCTGGCGTTTGCATCATACAAGAAATTTAAGGTGTATCAAATGGATGTCAAGAGCGCGCTTCTCTATGGTGTGGTCAAGGAGGAAGTATACGTAAGTCAACCACCAGGCTTTGAAGATCCTATTCACCGGGATAAGGTCTACGTTTTGAACAAAGCTCTCTACGGGTTGCACCAGGCTCCAAGGCAATGGTATGAGGAGCTGAGCACGTATCTTCTTTCAAAAGGATTCAAGCGAGGTTTGGTAGATTGCACATTGTTCACTAAACGAACAGGCGATGACTTGCTTCTAGCCCAGATTTATGTTGACGATATTATATTTGGTTCTACTAACGAACTTCTGTGTAGAGAATTTGAACGTGTTATGCAGGAAAAGTTCGAGATGAGCGCAATGGGAGAGATGCAGTTTTTCCTAGGCTTGCAGGTGGAACAAAGACCAACGGGGATCTTTATTCACCAGACGAAATACGTTTCTGAAGTCTTGAGCCGATTCCAGATGGTTGATTCGAAGCCGATGGATACCCCAATACAACTTAATCACGGGATTGGAGTTGACGCTAAGGGGGAGCTAACTGATCCATTTACATACAGAGCAATCGTCGGATCTCTGATGTATCTCACCGCCTCCAGACCAGATATAATGTTTGCCACATGTCTCTGTGCACGTTATCAGTCGAAGCTGAAACTGAGTCATCTTGCAGTTGTCAAACGTATCCTTAGATATCTGAAGGGTTGTCCGTCGAGAGGACTATGGTACCCTAATAATGATAATTTTGACCTAATCGCTTTTAGTGATGCAGATTGGGGTGGCTGTGACAAAGACAGCAAATCCACAAAGGCTGGATGCCAGTTTATGGGGAGCAGGCTCGTGACCTGGCAGTGCAAGAAACAGACCGCAATTGCATTATCCACATGTGAAGCAAAATACGTTTCAGCATCGAGCTGCTGCTCACAGGTTCTTTGGATACAACAACAGATGGTGGACTACGGTTTGCAATCTCTTAAAACCCCTATTTACTGTGATAATGAAGCCGCAATTGCATTAACAAAAGACTTAGTAAATCACTCAAAGGCTAAACATATCCGGATTAAATATCATTTTATCCGTGATTGTTATGCTAAAGAGTTGATCGATATGGTCAAAATCCACACTGACTATCAACGTGCAGATCTTTTTACCAAAGCTTTTGATAAATCAAGATTTGAATATCTTTTGAAAGCTAATGGTATTAAAGAAAAACAAGACTGATCACCACCTCAGTTTATCGCTTTTTAGATTAGTTTTACTGTTTTTCAGAAAAATACGAAAATCCAAAAACATTAAAAAAAAATTCAAAACACATAAATATTAGAAAATTTTTGCTGACTGCTATATCTTCTTCCCTTAGATTAATGCCGTCAGATTTCTGTGAACAAACGATATCTGGGCAGTCACATATTTGAAATGCTCCAGCTTATCCTTGGGAACAGTAAACTCAAAAATTTATAAAAATAAGAAAAACCAAAAATGATTTCCTGGAGAAAAAGGGGAAATGATAGTACATCAGTGGGGATCTGACACATTCTAAAGAAATGTAATGCAATATAGGGTGTGTGTCTGAGTCTGAGTGATGTGCTGATAGGCTTCGTAGACCTATTACTGCGTGCCTGATACATACATATCAAACGAATTGTTGTGTGGATGAACTCCTCATGGGCATATGGTCTTAGTACCGTAACTTCGTTTGATAGGGTATTTGTACAAAACTCGGAGGTTTTGGGTCGTTATGTTATTAGTTGTCTGGGGATAGCTTCTCTGATCTTCTGCTGTAGGTCATTACGGACCTAGATCAGATAGGGTGTCTTTATTCAAGAGCTTTAAGCCAAAACCTAAAGTTACCGAATTGAGGAACTTTCTATGTATTATGATAATCAAAGATTATCTATTACATCGTATCAATCACTGATGCAAATCATGATTCATATCAGTCCTCAACCTGGTAGATTGCACATGTTACTTTGCTGCATTAAATTTGCTGACCTGTATACCTCTGTGCCTCATACCTTGTAAATTACAGATGACAAAAGCATAATCACGCTTTACAATGAGTCTTTGTGCATTTACTTCTTGATACGGGAGTATGTCGTGTGTGTGGGAACCACAGACAATTACGTTTATACTATACATAATAGTATCAGTTTAAAACACTGCACAAAAGTCTGCATGTGAGTTTATGTGGATAACAATATCAGTAGTTGCCAAATCACACATTGTCTTTAATGATAATAAATCAAAAAGATCAACGATGTGATCAGATTTCTCAATAACTGATATGATCCCTTTACCGGAAATCCCAAAACATTTAATGCTTTATCTTTACATTTCTGCATTTTATATTTCTCGTCAAAAATTGCAAAACTCAAAAAGATTTTAGGTGTGTTTTAACATAAACTTTAGAAAATCCAAAAAGATTTTACATTTCTATCTTATTTTTGATAACTGATGGTGCTTGATGACGATTTTCTAAAACTTGATGGACCATTTGCGCTTTGTAATATTTAAATGAGAAATAATGATTGTTGGATGCTTAAAAATTGGAAAATATTTTGAACGGGACTCGATTTTGAGATTTGGTAAAAATTTTCAAAAATTCCAGTTTACTTTCGCCCCTTCGTTGGGTCGAAGGAGGAATTTTTATGCTCTTTCGTATGTTTATGATTGGGCGAATGTGAGTGTTTATGAGAAAAGTTCACTTTCGGACCCTTTTACCACATTCGAACCTTTGATTAGGGTCGAAGGAGGCAAAAGTATCACATTCGACCGGTATAAACGGGCGAAGGAGCAGCCTATATAATCCCTTATCTTCTCATTCGACCACATTCGAATTTTTTTCAAATTTTCTAAGATTAAGTCCACTTGTTGCTCGTTGTTTTTAGACCATTCCATTGTGTTTGTTTGCTATCACTGATCATTTTTCCTCTAATTTTACAGGTTTTCATCCGATAATAACTGTTTAATCGATACTTTTGTGTTCGAGCCCTAATCAACTTAGAACAGGGATTTAGACTTGTTGATTGGATGTATTTTTTATAAGGATTCATTCATTGTTTTAGGGGGAGAAAATACAAAAACATTGGGTTAAAAACAATCAAATTGTATACTCGATTGATTGAGTGTTTCGAACCCTAGTTTTTAAATTAAAACAATGAATAACTGGTGAAATTGAGTGTTAGGAAAGCTTAATCGGAGGTTTTAGGTGCTTGACAATCAAAATGACAGTTTAAAACATACTGAATTTCAAAATTGAAATTTGAAGAAGATGAACTGACACCTTCGCCCATTAACAAACGGTCGAACGTGCAAATTTGGGCAAAGGAGAAAGTTTATTTGGGCGAATGAAGGATAATGGTCGAATGAAACAATTTTTCAAAACAATTTACATTCGAACCTTTGAAAATTCACATTCGCACCCAAAATTTCTCATTCGAACCTTTGAATGGTCGAATGTAGAAATTAAAAACCAAATTTTCAGATTTTGTTTATTTTGTTTGTTTCTAACATGTTTACTTGATTTGTTTTGCAGTATTAACCATGTCTGAACAGGAAGGTACAAGTGTTCATGCTGGATCATCCTCACAGGTCGCCGAGACAGAGAAGACTGCTATTCTACCATTTGAGAATGCACACAACTCAATTACTGGGATAATTGAGTTTTTGAAGTGAAGCCGGGTGATTGACGCGATTGCTACACCCGTTATCATTTACCGAGATCTGTTACAGGAGTTCTGGACAAATGCAAAGATGGACTTCTGGGATGGCGAATCTTCACTGGTTAGTAAGATTCAGGGGGAGCTAATAATCGTGTCAGAGAATGATATTAGAGAGGCGTTGAAGCTTGAAGATGTCAAGACGGATCCCAGAGAACTCAGCTGGACTGAACAACGGAAGTGCTTTCTTAGAATGAAGTATAACGGACCTATTACTGATGGTTCGTTACATAAAGGAAAGCTTTGTACCCAATTCAAGTATTTAGCACACGTGATGATACATGTCTTCGGGTCAGCAGCTGGTGGTTATGATTTAATGAGGAAAAGCATTAGCTCATTGATGGTGGCACTCATATTGAACAAACTGTTCAATGTGTCTGGAATGCTAATGGAACACTTATTGGAACCAGTGATAGGTACAAGGACTAGGAAATTTCTGTTATATCCTAGATTCCTTCAGATGATTTTTGATTCGAAGTATAAGAAATTGAAGAGAGATCCAAAGCAGATTATTGTTCAGGAGCATATGAACATTAATACTCTTGCTATAATGAATGCGTATAAAGGTGTGCCTTTGAACGAACGACCACCAGTGAGGCGTCTATTTGGTCACCTGATCAAGATAGATTATGAAGACCCTGGTAAAGATAAGGTGAGGCATGCTGACAGTGCATCTGATGAAGACAATCCTTTATTTCCAGTTGACCCTGAGGCAAAACGAAAGCGTCGGGTGGTGAATATAGGAGCAAAGAGTGGAAAGAGTAAAGAAAAGGAGATTGTGATTGAAGTTGTTACTGAAGCTGAACAAGCAAAGAAGAAAGATGTTTCTAGGAGGAAGAAACGGATGTCAAAGAAAGGTATGAACTTGGTTGATGAAGCGTCGATTGATTCTGAGGAGACGCAAGAAGATGAAAGATGGGATTCTGATACAGAGACGGTTAAGAGCACCACGCCCAAGGCCGCTGTGGCTGGTGAGTCTGCCAGTCTTAACAGATCATTGGAGGAACAAAGAAATAAGAGCCCTATTCGTTTAGACGAAACTGATGAGGGTCTAGGCTTAGGATCTGAAGATTTTCATGGATCGCCAGAGCAGGGGGAGAAACAGAAGAAACCCCAGTTTAAGAAGAAGGAAAAGGTGTTGCGACCAATGGATAAAAGAGCGAGAGAGATTGAATCTCTGGTTGCAGGTAAGAAATTGCCACCTGCATCAAGTTCTAAGTCACCGGTTACTGCTCCAGCTACGAAGAAGCAGAAAACCACTTCAGGTACTGAACAGGAGTCTAATTTACCTGTTGATGAATTTAATGATGCTATGGATAGAGTACTTAAGAAGTTGAAGAAAGGCAAGATGCCTGAGTTTGCTGAAGCTTCTACACATAAGGTCACAGTTGACAGTGATGTGATGAACACTGTGAACCAGAAGCTTATTGAGATGATGAAGATTATTAATAAGCAGCAAGCAGAAATTGAGCAGTTGAGAAAGAACGACAGGAAAATGTTGGATGTCGTTGAAACATCTCATGAGAACAATGAAGCTGAAGCAAAAAAATCAAACTACTTCAGAGGGAGAATAAGAAGTTATTGAAACATGAGCAAAGAAACACCAGATGATACATCGCTTTGAAAGAAGAGAACAAGAAGCTAAAAGAGAGTAACAAGAACATGGACAACTTGATTAAAGATTTGTACTCTCGAGCTCCTCAACTAAAAGAAGGTGAAGAGGACAAAGAACAAGATAAGGAGCAGGTCGATTTTGAACCGTCGGATAATGAGGAGGAGGAAGATGAGGATCTAGATGAAGATGCTGGAAATGCTCCTCAAAAGAAGAAAAAGAAAGATGATGGAGATGATGATGGTTCGGATGGTGAATCTGGTGGAGGAGACAGCTCTGCAAGCTTTGATAGTGATGACGATGATGACGATAACACAGATAAGTACAAATATGAGAAACGTGGATCTGGAAAAGGAGGTGAATCCAGCTCTAAAGCTCCTGGAGGAACTGTTGTTGAAGATATCTTTTGGAATGAGAAGCTGAGGTCATTGTCTGAGGATGATAAACTAATGTATCGCCAGATGCTAACTGATCGAGTTTGGACGATAGACATGACTAGCAGATTTTCTGAGATCTTTGAATCCAGTGACAGGATGCTTGAATTGGAGTATAACGATCCAGGTCTGGAGGATGGTGAAGTTTCCGCGGCTATGTCGAGAGAGATTCTAGAAGGTTTAGCAAAGCAGGTTGGGAAAACATTGGAAGAATTGTTGATTGATAATCAAATTCCCAATATACCTGAAAAAGAAGCTGGTAATCATTCTGATGACCGTGATGTACCTGCATTTGAGGAAGTGGAGATAGAAGATATAACCAGCGAGGAATATCCAAAATATTTCAAGAAAAACAAAGATTCTGGATTTCCTGGGTTTACTGAAGAATTGCTAAACGAAGCTGAGAAACTTGCTATAGAAAAGAGTGAGAAGTTTGTTGAAGAAGTTTTCAAGGGGCATGATAAACCGAACATAGAACAATCTGATAGTTTGAAAGAATTATTGAGGAAACTGAAGGAGAAAGAAGCAAATCATCCCAAAGCAGAGATCCAGGGAAGCTTTTATAAGTTACACAACGAGATGTTTAAAGGAAGAGCGTTGGGATGAAAGTTTGTAAAACAGTTGAAATGTGTTGCTGTTAAGTGGGAGAAAGGGATACTTTATTTTGAAAGATTCCACGATTTGAAGACTCTCCTGTACTGGGCTATTCGTGACATATGTAGACATCAGTTGACTGGATCTTCGAACGATCACATTGTTTATTTTGCTGATCGAATGGCGAGGGAAAGTAGGACGAGATGGAATTTGTTTACTCCTCAGTATCCGAAAAGGATTGTTCATAAGAAAGAAATTGATGAGATAACCAGAATGCCCAAGGTGACTTTGAAGTATAAACCACCGAAAGTGTTGAAACACATTCCGTTATTGCAAATCCCACAACACTTTGCTAAAGACTTCATCTGGTGGTATTATGATTGGAAGATTGCAGAGGCTGTGATTGTTTTGAAAGACAGAGAAAAGAATTTCAAGAAGATACACATATTTGATCCTATGTGGTTGATTAATTGTTCACATGAGGATATCATTATGTTGTATTGTATTCCGATATACAGTGAGGTGAAGAATACTGAACAAGCAAGTAAATACCAGCATGTGGTATTTCTGTGCTTTGCTCATGACATAAATGTTGGATGCGATTATGATAAGAAGCTTGGTAAGTTTGTAAAGGTTCAAGATGTTTCTAAAGTCAAGAAGAAGAAGCCTAAACAAACTTATGAACCGGTGATGACCCTAGAACAAAAGAAACAATTACACATAAAGCTTATGAACAAAAGGATGGACCAAGAGCGTAAACAATCCAAGCAATAGTCGAGGGGGAGTTTGTAGATGCATTTTGTGCGACTAATGCTTTGGATTACATTTAACATATGTTTATGTGTTTAGTCGAAAGGTCGAAGGAAGAATAATATGGTCGAAGGAAAGTTTCTAAATGGGCGAAGGAGACCTAAAGGTTCGAAGGAGAGAAGGAGGTCGAAGGTAGGTTTAGATGTTAATGTATTGCTTGGTTCGACCATCATGATTGGGCGAACCTGCACATCCGACCAAGCAAAGTGGGCGAATGTGCAGGCCTATATAATGGTCAAGTTCATTTTGAAAGTTAGTTTTTGTCATTTTTTGTTTCCCTCCTGTTTGAGTCTCTCCCTAGGGTTTTGTGTAAACTTAATTCACGTCTTGTTTTGATTGTAAAGCTTATTATAACATGTAATTGAGTTTGTTTATCAATGAAATGAAGCTTTTAAAGATGATTTCTGCGTTTTGTTAGTATTGTTATCATTTTGTGATTGATTCAGGGATTCCGCACCTGAATCAAACTTGTTTGATCATTATCTTTGTAGATTTGACGATCCTACGCGAATACACACTTTCCTGTTCAGACATTGTTAAACTGCAAAACAAATCAAAACAAACATGTTAAAACGGACAAAATAAACAAAATTTGAAAAATTAGATTTTCAACTTCTACATTCGACCAAACGGTGGTTCGAATGTGAAATTGATGGTTCAAAAGTGAAAATATAATGGTTCGAATGTAAAACATTTTAAAAAATTTCTTCATTCGACCGATTAATCTTCATTCGACCAATTAAACATTCTTCTTCGCCCAAACTATCACATTCGACCGTTTGTTAAGGGGCGAAGGTGACTGTTCATCTTCTTCGAATTTCAGAATTTGATTTTGTTTGTTTTAAACTGCCATTTTGATTTGAATAGCAACTAACACTTCCGATTAAGCCTTTCCAATGATTAATTTCAACGAACATTCATTGATTATGTGTTTTTAATTCAAAAACTAGGGTTCGAAAACTTAAACAATCAATTATCCAATCTGTTGTTGTTTAACCATAAGTTTTTGGATAATCTCCCCCTAAAACACTTAATCAATGAATCCCAACCAAAAATTAGCACAATTATCATGGTTTAATCCAGTTTTAAAGTCGGTTAGGGCACGAACACAAAATCAGTGATTAAACATTGAAAAATGGATAATAACCTGCAAATAATGGTGCAAAATGATCAGTGAAACACAACGAAGACAATGAAAGTATCTAGAAATCACGAGCAACAAGGTGACTTTATCTCAGAAAAATTTGAAAATTTTCGAATGGGGTCGAATGAGCTGAGACAGGGTTATATAAGCTTCACATTCGACCGTTTGACTAGGTCGAATGTGATACTTTTTCTACCTTCGACCCTACTGAAAGGTTCGAATGTAGAAAAAGGGTTCGAATGTGAAATTTTCACATGAACACTCACATTCGACCATTTAAAACATACGAATGAGCAGACAAAATTCCACCTTCGACCCAACAAAGGGGCGAATGAAACATGGAATTTTTTGAAAATTTTACCAAATCTCAAAATCGAGTCCCGTTCAAAATATTTTTCAACTTTTAAGCATCCAACTGTCAATATTTCTCATTTAAAGATTACAAAGCTCAAATGGTCCATCAAGTTTTAGAAAACCGTTATCAACCACCATCAGCTATCAAAAATAAGATAGAACTGTAAAATCTTTTTGGATTTTCTAAAGTTTATGTTAAAACACGCCTAAAATCTTTTTGAGTTTTGCATTTTTGACGAGAAATATAAAATGCGAAAATGTAAAGATAAAGCAGTAAAAGTTTTGGGATTTCCGGTAAAGGGATCATATCAGTTATTGAGAAATCTGATCACACCGTTGATCTTTTTGATTTATTATCATTAAAGACAATATGTGATCTGGCAACTGCTGATATTGTGATCCACATAAACTCACATGCAGACTTTTGTGCAGTACTTTATACTGATACGATTATTTATAGTATAAACTCAATTGACTGTGGTTCCCACGCACACGACATACTCCCGTATCAAGAAGTAAATGCACAAAGACTCATTGTAAAGCGTGATTATGCTTTCATCATCTTTAATTTACAAAGTAGGAGACACAGAGGTATACAGGTCAGCAAATCAATGCAACAAAGTAACATGTGCACTCTACCAGGTTAAGGGCTGATATCAATCATGATGTGCATCAATGATTGGATACGATGTAATAGATAATCTTTGATTATCATAATACATGGAAAGTTACTCAATTCGGTAACTTTAGGATTTGGCATTAAAGCTCTTTTATAAAGACACCCTATCTGATCTAGGTCCGTAATGACTTACAACAGAAGATCAGAGAGGCTATCTCCAGACAACTAATAACATAACGACCCAAAACCTCCGAGTTTTGTACAAATACCCTATCAAACGAAATTACGGTACTAAGACCATATGCCCATGAGGAGTTCATCCACACAACAATTCGTTTGATATCTATGTATCAGGCACGCAGTAGTAGGTCTACGAAGCCTATCAGCACATCACACAGACTCAGACACACGCCCTATATTGCATTACATTTCTTTAGAATGTGTCAGATCCCCACTGATTGTCACACCCTCAAATTTCCACTGCGGGGTTTATACCGCGAGGCGCATGACATACCAGGATCCCATAGCCATAAGTCATATGAACGAACTCTAAATGCCCAACCCATTTAGTTCGTTTTCAAAAACAAAGTTTAGTTAAGTTGCGGAAGCGTAAACCAAATTTAAACCTTTTAAAAACCATGCGCAAAATAACGCGCCCAAATTAAAACCATACGAAAGAAAATGTAAAAGCATGATATATAATTTAAGTGTATGCCCAAGACCCCAAATGCAGTGAAGTGTGCAGTGCGTTCTAATCCTGGCACCGGAAGCTAACTACCTGCAAAAGCATGTAAATCGTGAGTTCACAAAGTAAAGTAATTGAGTATGTAAACGCGCTGGTTTCCAAAACCACGTAACCAAGTAAAAGCGTAGGCCCTCCAGACCAAAATGTTCAAGAGTTATCAGTTTAAGTGTGTCAGGGGTAGCTAGCCCACTCAATGTAACTAAACAGGATTATTGGGACACCTTCAGTAATGTAATAGTTTGCCTCAATAACTGGTGTCTATCAACACCAGTTCTCAAATGTGGTCAGAAGTTCATGCCCGTGCCTCAAGCACCTCAGACATGAGGTTGCTGCACAACCTAATAGCGCTATCAACTAATACCCCGCTCGCCTCCAGCGATTAACCCAATAATATGCAAGGACTTTCCAAATGATAGAGTGTTTAGTTTACAAAGGACCAATAAGTTTTAAACTGATCAAAAACCCGATCCACACAAGGAATCGTAAAACCGACCCACACAAGGAGTCAAAACCCGACCCACGCAAGGAGTCAAAGCATCTCATAACCCGAGATGTAAAAGTAGTCCCAAACCGGACTAGAAAACATTTTGTAAGTTGTCTCAAACCCGAGACGCATGCTTTTGAGAAAAGAATAGTGAAACTCACCTTAGTGTGCAAGCAAAAGAGATCCGACCCGCAAGTAAAGTATGCTACCGACACCCTAATACAAATGTCACTAGGTGAGTATATGTGCATAACCAACACACCATATAACTCGTTTATCCGAGACTTTTAAATGTTCAAAACCGTGTAGTGACACCTAATGACTCTACATGCTCAAGTATGTCCTACGTATCCCGTTGGTGATCATAGTGATTATTATCATTTTAATACATAAAATACATCTCATACAAGTTTTCACACGAGTACATGTCAATTACATACCACATACAACTCCAAATAGTCACATAAAGACCCCGTACACAATCTGCGTTTTTAGGACAGATTGTGCGCTGTGAAAAACGAATTATTTAAAATACTTAACGAATGAATTAAAATCCCAAATTTTTACTGAGTATTCATGGGAATTCGGTTGCAAACCCATATTTTGTTTTTGTCTTAAAACCAAACACAAAAATTATGAAAATTCGTACAACACAGCTATGTCCAGAAAATTTCCACAACAGGTCAGTTTAGTAGAAAAATCCCCAAAAATTGTGTATTCACCCAAACGAGGTGAATCCACTTGGAAAAGCCAAGTTTTTCCAATGTTGACCTGCTGTCCAAATTTCATAACTTAGTTCTTTGTAAAACTCGAGTTATACCCGTTTAAAGTTGACCCAATTTATAATTCCGAAAATCTGATATGACCTTTAATCAAATAAAATTCCAAAAACATATCAAACGACATCCAAATCAGATGATTTTGCCCATTTTAAAAATCTAAGACTATGTACAATCCATTCATGCAAAGAATCGATTAAAACAATCAATTTATCATCACAATACAGACCCTACAAAATACCCTAACGAATCTGTCAGAAAACTGAAACTTGCACCCCAAGTCATTCATAAACCCTAATTATGCATAAAAATCTCTAACACATGCATAATCCATATTATCATAATCAAACACATATATTATGATACAAAAACCCTAATTATGATTACTAACAACAATCATCATCATCAAATCACAATGAACATTCAAGAACTCCTACTAACAAATGTTATGCGACTTTTATATATATGCATGCTCTATGATTTTTAAACTTTTCAAGCATTATTAATAATCATAAAACATGTAAAAATTATACCTTTCAATGCAAGTGTCCTCAAAGTCTAGAGATTACACCCAACTAGTTGAAGAGATGATCAAGATTGATGTTTGTTGAAGCTTTAGAGAGAGAGGGGGTGGGGGTTTGTTTGCGGCGCCCAAGGGGAAGGGAATTAGGGTTTATATCTTTTTTTTTCTCCTAATTATAAGAAGGCTTGGCTTGTTGCCCAAGCAATTATGTTTTAGGGCCCTTTTAGTCCACTAATTGGACCCGTTAATCATGTTTTAGCCCAATACCGGACCCGATAATATTAACCACCCTAACTTACTTAAAAATCATTGTTTTTATCATCTCATAACATATTAATCATATCGTGCACATAATTTGCATGGTTTACGTACTAACTATCAGTTAAGCAGTAATTCGCATAAACACGTAATTCACATAAACATGTTACTTCACGTTCATCATATTCCAATTGTTCACATTATCATGTATGCTAGACAAATTACCAACGTTCGGGATACAGGACTCGTGTGTGCATTGTGATGATAACTTTACATATTATAATGTAACATATGTTATTAGCACCTAACATATGTTATTACCCTATAACATATAGGAAGTCCTTCCTAACTAACCCTAGTCAAGTGTTTAGTCATGTATGCACATGCTAGTTAACTAGAGTTCAGTTAAAGTAGGAACCTGAAAATGCGGGGTGTCACATCATCCCCAAGTTGAAAAGAATTTCGTCCCGAAATTCAGCAAGTAAACAGTAAAGCCAGCTAGAAAAATGTGTGCTTGGTTCCCGGATGTCACATCATCCCCAAGTTGAAAGGAATTTCGCCCTGAAATTCACTTTGAGAGAGCTTCTTTATGTTTAGTGTTTGGTTTATGCATAGTTTCAAGTTCAGTAAAGAGATGTGGGTATTTAAGCCGCATTTGATCCATGCGTTCCCACGTGTATTCCGGTCCTAGGCGGGAATTCCATTGTACCTTAATAATAGGTATAGTGTTTTGTCTGAGTTTCTTGACGCCCCGCTCAAGAATCTCCACCGGTTCTTCCATGAACCGTAGCCGATCATCCACCTGGATCTCTTCCAGTGGCACCACCAGTGTTGTATCCGATAAGCATTTCTTTATATTCAATACGTGGTGTACATCGTGCACTCCACTGAGTTCATCTGGTAGGTTTAGCTGGTAAGCTACCGGACCAATCCTTTTGACAATCTCGAATGGTCCAACGTATCGTGGGTTCAATTTTCCCCGTTTCCCAAAGCGTATCACCCCTTTCCAAGGTGACACCTTTAACAAAACCTTGTCCCCAACCTGGAACTCCAAAGGTTTCCTACGTTCATCAGCATAACTTTTCTGTCGATCCCGAGCAGCAGCCATCTGGTTTCTGATTTGCACTATCTTCTCAGAAGTTTCGTGCACGAGTTCGGGACCTGTTAGTTGGCTATCCCCAACCTCAGTCCAACAGATGGGAGACCTACACTTGCGCCCGTAAAGTGCCTCAAAAGGCGCACACTGTATCGAAGTGTGGTAGCTGTTGTTATAAGAGAATTCGATCAAAGGCAAGTGCTTATCCCAATTATTGCCAAAGTCCACCACGCACGCTCGTAGCAGATCCTCTAATGTTTGGATGGTACGTTCACTCTGTCCATCCGTCTGCGGGTGATAGGCTGCGCTCATATAAAGACGAGTTCCTAAAGCATCTTGGAGAGTAGTCTAGAAACGAGAAGTGAATCGCCCATCGCGATCAGATATAATAGAAGTAGGCACCCCATGCCTAGAGACTATCTCCTTGATGTAAAGGTTCGCTAGTTTCTCCAATGAGTCCGTTTCCTTTATTGCCAGGAAGTGGGCCGATTTGGTTAAACGGTCCACGATAACCCAAATCATGTTATGGCCCGTTGGCGTTCTAGGAAGCTTTGTAATAAAATCCATGGAAATCCCATCCCATTTCCACATTGGAATTTCTGGTTGTTGGAGTAGGCCTGAAGGTTTTTGATATTCAATCTTAACCTTCGCACAAGTCAAGCACTTACTGCCATAAGTGGCTATCTCAGCTTTCATGTTTGGCCACCAGTAAAGAGTCTTAAGATCTTGGTACATCTTGTCCGAACCAGGATGTACCGAATAGCGAGAGGTATGTGCTTCATCAAGCACCAGTTGTCTGAGATCCCCAAATCGTGGTATCGAGACTCGATTCATAAAGTATTGAAGACCATCCGTCTTCAGTTCCAAGTGCTTATCCGCACCATGTAAAGTTTCAAGCCCGATGTTTTCTTCTTTCAAAGCCTCGCCCTGGGCTTCACGTATCTTATCAGGAAAATTAGAATGTACGGTAAGTTGTAAAGCTCGCACTCGTTTGGGTTTCGTTTCCTTACGACCGAGGGCATCAGCTACTACGTTAGCTTTCCCTGGATGATACTTGATTGCACAGTCATAATCATTCAGAAGCTTGACCCATCGACGCTGTCGCATGTTCAGCTCCTTTTGATCGAATATGAGTTGGAGGCTCTTATGGTCAGTGAATATCGTACACTTCGTCCCATAGAGATAATGCCTCCAGATCCTTAGAGCAAAAACCACTGGTCCTTGTTCCAAGTCGTGGGTGGTGTAATTCTTCTAATAGACCTTTAATTGGCGTGAGGCATACGCGATCACCTTATCGTGTTGCATCAGTACACACTCTAGCCCTTGGATAGACGCATCATAGTACACCATAAAGTCCTCTATACCCTCAGGTGATGATAGTATGGGTGCACTGCAAAGCTTTGCCTTTAATAGCTGAAAAGTAGATTCTTGGGCATCTCCCCACTTATAGGTAATACCCTTCTGTGTCAAGGCGGTGAGAGGTTGAGCGATCTTAGAGAATCCCTCATTGAATCTGCGATAGTATCCCGCGAGACCAAGAAACTGGCGCACCTCAGTATGGGTCTTAGGAGCCTCCCACTTTTTAATGGCGTCAATATTGGCGGGATCAACATGTATTCCTACCTCGTTAACCACATTTCCAAGAAATTGGACTTCTCGAATCCAAAAGTCACATTTAGAGAATTTTTCATACAACTGCTCATTTCTCAATAGTTCCAAGATCAACTGCAGGTGTTGCTCGTGCTCTTCCCTGCTCTTGGAATAAATCAGTATGTCATCTATAAACACTATGACGAATTTGTCCAAATAAGGCTTGCACATGCGGTTCATTAGATCCATAAACACAGCCGGTGCATTGGTTAGCCCAAATGGCATCACCAAAAACTCATAATGTCCATAACGAGTTCGAAAGGCTGTCTTCGCCACATCCTTCTCTCAGACTCTCAGTTGATGGTATCCTGACCTCAAGTCAATCTTAGAATAGAAACTCGACCCTTGAAGCTGGTCGAACAAGTCATCAATACGAGGCAAAGGGTAGCGGTTCTTAACCATTACTTTGTTCAACTTCCGATACACATGCGGAAACTCCCACCCTTCTTCTTATCAAACTGAACTGTAGCTCCTCATGGCGAAGAACTAGGTCTAATAAATCCCCTATCCAATAGCTCTTGGAGTTGGGTAAACAGTTCTTGAAGTTCACCTAGTGCTAGGCGGTATGGTGCGCGTGCAACTGGAGCTGCTCCAGGTACAAGGTCAATTTGAAACTCCACTTGACAAACACGTGGAAGTCCAGGTAGTTCCTCTGGGAAATCTCGAACTACTGGGATGTCCTCAATCTTAGTTTCAGTTTTAGCTCGAGTGTCAGATTTGTTAGCCAAAATGGCTGGACTGCCCTTACGAATACACTTCTGGGCTTTCAAAAAGGAGATGATGCCCACCATGGCACCACCACGATCACCCTGTATAGATAAAAGTTCTCCACTTGGGAGGGGGACACGAATAATCTTCTCCTGACAGAGAATTTTAGCGTGTTTCTTGGACAACCAGTCCATGCCAACCACGAGATCAAAACTTCCTAGGGGTGATAGGTAGAAGGTCGATGGCAAACAATTGCCCATCTAGCTCGAGCTTACAGTTACGATGAATACGGGTTACCTCAACAGGCTTCCCATCAGCTAGCTCTATGGTGTACGGGGTATCAAGAAGAGTAGGAACCATCCCTAGTTGTTTGCTAAGTTGATGACACAAAACTATAGTCCGCACCAGTATCATATAAAATAGAGCAAGAGTGTCATACCCGTCACGACATTGTTATCAGTCCTAGCTTCCCCAGAGCCAATCACAATTGCAATTCCACGAGCCCCATTGTTGTTGTTACCGTTGTGGTTATTGTTTGTTGAAGGACTTGTACCTCACACTATCCCACGTTCTCTTGCTATCGCCAAAAGTAGAAGATGAAGCTCCATGCTTCGGAAAAGTACCATGCTCAAAAGCTTCATCAATGAGTTTGCGAGCCAGGTGAAAGGTTTGTTAGATTCTGGGTAGGTGAGTTGCAGTGGCCAAGCCATGAATATGAGGGACTCACCCTTTTGGTATGAAATTCGATCCAATAGGAAAGTTGGTAAATTAGATTCGAGCATGAAGTATCTAACTCCTGTAGCTTGGTAGTGTAGGCTTCGATCTCAGACCCATCCGTCTTTATATAACAAATTTCTAGGTTCCATCACAGGGTGTCACGTTCTCCATCCAAGTACCTGTAACTCATCGAGTGTGTATGTAGCATACATTACCCCATCATGCCTGGGGCAAATGCACTTGGCAAAGACTTATACTATCGAAGCAATCAGACGGTCTCCTTCAGTTCCGTTGGAGTTATCGAGGTTTACAACCAATAAAAGACTTGTACGTTCAAGGTATAAGAAAGTTCAAATGTGGAAGTAAGGGGAAAAGAATGATTTAGCAAGATGGATCTTTACTAGCTTAGAAAGATGCGAGGGCTTCAACCACCCTATCGTTGATCATACGAACTCAGTCTTATCTAAGTTAACAAAGGGGAAAGAAAGAAAAGACAGGTAAGTAAGGGTAAGAGCCAATTGTCGCCACGCTCTGTCTTAGATAGTAGAGCCTTCATCCTCACTTTCCATGTGCTCGCCCTACTCAGGTTCCCCCTTCCATCCCTTCTTCCTACTCTTTCTTGGTGTTAGTGTTATATGGTTCTCATCACGTACAGTCTCCTTCTCTAGTCCTATGTAAGCCAGTTTAGTGGTAAGCTGTACCACTCGTTCCTCCAATCGTGGCTATCAATCATTAGTAGGTTTCATCTTCCCTTGTGATGTTGCACTACGTCGCAGGCTTTACATAACTCCCCAAGAGTGTGTGTAACAAGCCCCGATCTAATGTGTTCCCATGAATCTACTACATACTTATGAGAAACAGGGATATGCAGTCATACGTCCGCCGGCTCATACTAGGCGTAAGGTACTAAAGTAAGAAATAAGTTCTATATGTGTAACCCAGTCCCGCCTGAGTTCCAAATGAGAGTAAGATAGGTCAAATAACAAGGAACAGAAACTAATTGTCTCCTTGCTCAGTGAAAAAGGATAAGTCTCAGTATTTGAGTTTCTTCACAGTTGATTCGATTTAATGGTATCACGCCATGCGCATCGTGCAGCTTCCTGTGTACATGCGCCACAACGCTCGCAAGGGCTCCCTCCCTTGTACTATTGTTGTTTCCTCATCCATGAGGTTTGTTAAGATACTACTCCCAGTAATGCGCCACCTGGTGTAACCCTGGGTTCCCACCATTGACGTGTTTGGAATTAGGTCTAGAACTAGAAGATAACATATCTTCCGAAATCATATGTTGTAGATATATGTAGCTAAAAGCTAGTTGTGCACTTAAGTTGTGAGTGTACTTATGCTATGATGATTATAGACTAGACTCAACATGCAGTCCTAGTTCACTATAACCAATGGCTCTGATACCAATCTGTCACACCCTCAAATTTCCACTGCGGGGTTTATACCGCGAGGCGCATGACATACCAGGATCCCATAGCCATAAGTCATATGAACGAACTCTAAATGCCCAACCCATTTAGTTCGTTTTCAAAAACAAAGTTTAGTTAAGTTGCGGAAGCGTAAACCAAATTTAAACCTTTTAAAAACCATGCGCAAAATAACGCGCCCAAATTAAAACCATACGAAAGAAAATGTAAAAGCATGATATATAATTTAAGTGTATGCCCAAGACCCCAAATGCAGTGAAGTGTGCAGTGCGTTCTAATCCTGGCACCGGAAGCTAACTACCTGCAAAAGCATGTAAATCGTGAGTTCACAAAGTAAAGTAATTGAGTATGTAAACGCGCTGGTTTCCAAAACCACGTAACCAAGTAAAAGCGTAGGCCCTCCAGACCAAAATGTTCAAGAGTTATCAGTTTAAGTGTGTCAGGGGTAGCTAGCCCACTCAATGTAACTAAACAGGATTATTGGGACACCTTCAGTAATGTAATAGTTTGCCTCAATAACTGGTGTCTATCAACACCAGTTCTCAAATGTGGTCAGAAGTTCATGCCCGTGCCTCAAGCACCTCAGACATGAGGTTGCTGCACAACCTAATAGCGCTATCAACTAATACCCCGCTCGCCTCCAGCGATTAACCCAATAATATGCAAGGACTTTCCAAATGATAGAGTGTTTAGTTTACAAAGGACCAATAAGTTTTAAACTGATCAAAAACCCGATCCACACAAGGAATCGTAAAACCGACCCACACAAGGAGTCAAAACCCGACCCACGCAAGGAGTCAAAGCATCTCATAACCCGAGATGTAAAAGTAGTCCCAAACCGGACTAGAAAACATTTTGTAAGTTGTCTCAAACCCGAGACGCATGCTTTTGAGAAAAGAATAGTGAAACTCACCTTAGTGTGCAAGCAAAAGAGATCCGACCCGCAAGTAAAGTATGCTACCGACACCCTAATACAAATGTCACTAGGTGAGTATATGTGCATAACCAACACACCATATAACTCGTTTATCCGAGACTTTTAAATGTTCAAAACCGTGTAGTGACACCTAATGACTCTACATGCTCAAGTATGTCCTACGTATCCCGTTGGTGATCATAGTGATTATTATCATTTTAATACATAAAATACATCTCATACAAGTTTTCACACGAGTACATGTCAATTACATACCACATACAACTCCAAATAGTCACATAAAGACCCCGTACACAATCTGCGTTTTTAGGACAGATTGTGCGCTGTGAAAAACGAATTATTTAAAATACTTAACGAATGAATTAAAATCCCAAATTTTTACTGAGTATTCATGGGAATTCGGTTGCAAACCCATATTTTGTTTTTGTCTTAAAACCAAACACAAAAATTATGAAAATTCGTACAACACAGCTATGTCCAGAAAATTTCCACAACAGGTCAGTTTAGTAGAAAAATCCCCAAAAATTGTGTATTCACCCAAACGAGGTGAATCCACTTGGAAAAGCCAAGTTTTTCCAATGTTGACCTGCTGTCCAAATTTCATAACTTAGTTCTTTGTAAAACTCGAGTTATACCCGTTTAAAGTTGACCCAATTTATAATTCCGAAAATCTGATATGACCTTTAATCAAATAAAATTCCAAAAACATATCAAACGACATCCAAATCAGATGATTTTGCCCATTTTAAAAATCTAAGACTATGTACAATCCATTCATGCAAAGAATCGATTAAAACAATCAATTTATCATCACAATACAGACCCTACAAAATACCCTAACGAATCTGTCAGAAAACTGAAACTTGCACCCCAAGTCATTCATAAACCCTAATTATGCATAAAAATCTCTAACACATGCATAATCCATATTATCATAATCAAACACATATATTATGATACAAAAACCCTAATTATGATTACTAACAACAATCATCATCATCAAATCACAATGAACATTCAAGAACTCCTACTAACAAATGTTATGCGACTTTTATATATATGCATGCTCTATGATTTTTAAACTTTTCAAGCATTATTAATAATCATAAAACATGTAAAAATTATACCTTTCAATGCAAGTGTCCTCAAAGTCTAGAGATTACACCCAACTAGTTGAAGAGATGATCAAGATTGATGTTTGTTGAAGCTTTAGAGAGAGAGGGGGTGGGGGTTTGTTTGCGGCGCCCAAGGGGAAGGGAATTAGGGTTTATATCTTTTTTTTTCTCCTAATTATAAGAAGGCTTGGCTTGTTGCCCAAGCAATTATGTTTTAGGGCCCTTTTAGTCCACTAATTGGACCCGTTAATCATGTTTTAGCCCAATACCGGACCCGATAATATTAACCACCCTAACTTACTTAAAAATCATTGTTTTTATCATCTCATAACATATTAATCATATCGTGCACATAATTTGCATGGTTTACGTACTAACTATCAGTTAAGCAGTAATTCGCATAAACACGTAATTCACATAAACATGTTACTTCACGTTCATCATATTCCAATTGTTCACATTATCATGTATGCTAGACAAATTACCAACGTTCGGGATACAGGACTCGTGTGTGCATTGTGATGATAACTTTACATATTATAATGTAACATATGTTATTATCACCTAACATATGTTATTACCCTATAACATATAGGAAGTCCTTCCTAACTAACCCTAGTCAAGTGTTTAGTCATGTATGCACATGCTAGTTAACTAGAGTTCAGTTAAAGTAGGAACCTGAAAATGCGGGGTGTCACACTGATGTACTATCATTTCCCCTTTTTCTCCAGGAAATCATTATTGGTTTTCTAATTTTTATGAATTTTTGAGTTTACTGTTCCCAACGATAAGCTGGAGCATTTCAAATATGTGACTGCCCAAGATATCGTTTGTTCACAGAAAGCTGACGGCATTAATCTAAGGGAAGAAGATATAGCAGTCAGCAATGTTTTTCTAATTTTTATGGGTTTTAAGATTTTTCAATGTTTTTGGATTTTCTGAAAATAGATTCTATCTAAAAATTGTAAAAACATAGTTTTGGATTTTTGTATTTTTCTGAAAAACAATAAAAACTAAACTAAAAAGCGATAAACTGAGGTGGTGATCAGTCTTGTTTTTCTTTAATACCATTAGCTTTCAAAAGATAGTCAAATCTTGATTTATCAAAAGCTTTGGTAAAAAGATTTGCACGCTGATAATCAGTGTGGATTTTGACCATATCGATCAACTCTTTAGCGTAACAATCACGGATAAAATGATATTTGATCTGGATATGTTTAGCCTTTGAGTGATTTACTAAGTCTTTTGTTAATGCAATTGCAGCTTCATTATCACAGTAAATAGGGGTTTTAAGAAATTGCAAACCGTAGTCCACCATTTGTTGTTGTATCCAAAGACCCTGTGAGCAGCAGCTCGATGCTGAAACGTATTCTGCTTCACATGTGGATAAGGCAACTGCGGTCTATTTCTTGCACTGCCAGGTCACGAGCCTGCTCCCCATAAACTGGCATCCAGCCGTTGTGGATTTGCTGTCCTTGTCACAGCCACCCCAATCTGCATCACTAAAAGCGATTAGGTCAAAATTATCATCATTAGGGTACCATAGTCCTCTCGACGGACAACCCTTCAGATATCTAAGGATACGTTTGACAGCTGCAAGATAACTCTGTTTCGGCTTCGACTGATAACGTGCACAGAGACATGTGGCAAACATTATATCTGGTCTGGAGGCGGTGAGATAGATCAGAGATCCGACGATTGCTCTGTATGTAAATGGGTCAGTTAGCCCCCCCTAGCGTCAGCTCCAATCCCGTGATTATGTTGTATTGGGGTATCCATCGGCTTCGAATCATCCATCTGGAATCGGCTCAAGACTTCAGAAACGTATTTCGTCTGGTGAATAAAGATCCCCGTTGGTCTTTGTTCCACCTGCAAGCCTAGGAAAAACTGCATCTCTCCCATCGCGCTCATCTCGAACTTTTCCTGCATAACACGTTCAAATTCTCTGCAAAGAAGTTCGTTAGCAGAACCAAATATAATATCGTCAACATAAATCTGGACTAGAAGCAAGTCATCGCCTGTTCGTTTAGTGAACAGTGTGCAATCTACCAAACCTCGCTTGAATCCTTTAGAAAGAAGATACGTGCTCAGCTCCTCATACCATTGCCTTGGAGCTTAGTGCAACCCGTAGAGAGCTTTGTTCAAAACTTAGACCTTATCCCGGTGAATAGGATCTTCAAAGCCTGGTGGTTGACCTACGTATACTTCCTCCTTGACCACACCATAAAGAAACGCGCTCTTAACATCCATTTGATACACCTTAAATTTCTTGTATGATGCAAACGCCAGAAACATTCGGATAGCCTCTAAGCATGCAACAGGTGCATAAATCTCGTTGTAATCAATTCCTTCAACTTGATGAAATCCTTGTACAACCAAACGAGCTTTGTTCCTTACGATCACTCCTCTATCATCCTTTTTGCATTTGAATACCCATTTAGTTCCAATATTCTTTCGTCCTGGGGGCAGATCTGTCAGTGTCCATACACCAAGTTTCTGAAACTGTAACGACTCCTCTTGCATAGCCTCTACCCAAGCGTCATCCAAAAGAGCGTCCTTGTAAGTCCACGGCTCAACCTGCGAAACATAACAAGCAAAAGACCAGTCATTTTGAAAACCTGATTTTTGTATTTTGGTATATAAAGCAAGATTGCCATGGTTTTCTGGTGAGTTATCATTCCTCAGTTGACCTCTTGTCATCACACTGCTACCAGGATCACCAATAACCTTCTCAATCGGGTGAATTCGATGTATCCGAGATTCCAGATAATCGGGTACTTGGACTCCCGTCTGAGTAGTTAAGTTCTCTGCAGAAACCAGATCATTACCCACATTCGATGATGAAGCACCATTTGTTTTTGGGTTCACTGGTGGTGTCACTGTAGCATGATCTAAAATAGCTTCACTTGTAACATCATCGTCGTCATCTTCAGATTCTGATGAATTCAAAGTTGTGGAAGCTTCTTGGAATACCTCTTCTTCAACTACAGGAGCATTGGTATCATTAGAAGCTGCTTGGGGATTCACGGTGATCGGACGCACCAACGGTGATGTCACTGCGTTTTCGACCTCGTAATATAAACGTAATACAGCCTCTTCAACCAAGCTATCTAGGTTGAATGATTCAAAGAAATCTTTGAAATCAAACATCCAGTCTGGACTGCTTCCCTGTACATTCTGAGTATACCGCTGTACTTCAACGTTAGCCCACTCCTTGACTTGACGAGTTCGTTTGTTGAATACCCGTTTGAGCGGGGTTGCATATCCAACAAAGTATCCTTCTTCAGCCTTCAGTGCGAACTTCTCAGATGGATTATGCATAGTACAAGGAGCTCCAAACGGTTCTAGATACTCTAAATTTGGCTTTCGACGATTCAACAGCTCATAAGAAGTTTTGCCAAACTTCTTCACTGTTAAAACACGATTAAGAGTATAACAAGCTGCGTAAATTGCTTCGTTCCAGAACATTACTGGAAGATTTGAGTCCGCAAGCATTGTTCACGCCGTTTCTATTAGAGTCCTGTTTTTGCGTTCGGCGACACCGTTCTGTTGTGGGGTATACGGAGCACTGTATTCATGATGAATTCCTTTGTTTTCACAAAGAGCGTCCATCTGTGCATTCTTAAACTCCGTCCCATTATCACTCCTAATTCTCTTGATCTTTAGACCATAGATATTTTCCAATCGAGTGAACAGAACTTTCAAATTATCAAACATGTCGCTCTTATGGTTTAAGCACATAACCCATGAAAATCTTGAAAAATCATCAGTCACCACAAGACAGTACAATTCTCCAGCATGACTTTTACGCTTGACCGGTCCGAACAGATCCATGTGCAAACGTTCAAGTGCCATTTCAACTCTTATCCAAGACTTGTCTTCGGGGAGTGGAAGCCGTCCACCTAAGCTTATGGAGATGGTCGATTACAACACTTGGAAGACCAAATTCAAGATACACCTTGAGGGAATGGGTTTAGAGGGAACGGAAGCTTGGCAGATGATTACGAAGGGCTATGTTGCTCCGATCTTGGATAACACGGGTGAGCCAATTCCGTTGGAGAATCTTGCAGATGATGAAAAGAAGAAATTTGCTATTGAGAAGAAGGCGTTTTCTCAATTGTCCCAAGCCATCAATACTGATCTGTTACATCAGTTTGGTTCTTGCACAACATCTAAACAGCTGTGGGACATGTTAAAGAATAGGCATGATGGAAACGAGAAGACGAGGAAAGTTTATCAATGAAAAACAGAAAGTTTTTTATCAAAATAGGGTCCAAATCAGCTGTAAAATTATCAAATTGTAGTTGTTTGATCCATATGGCTCTGATACTACTTTGTTGAAGGATCGAATTGACAAAAACAATTGTATTGATCAAACAAGTCTACTAATTCAAGTGCGGAATCCTTAAATCAGTTACAAAATGATAATAATATCAACAAAACGCAGAAATCATCATTAAAACATTCATTTCATTCATAATCATACTCAATTACACGTTAAAAGGATGTTTATAATCAATAAAAGACGTGTAAAAAGTTGACTCAAAACCCTAGGGAGAACACAAACTGGAGGGAAAACAAAATGACCAAAACTTACATCTCAAAAATGAACTTGACCTTATATAGGCCTGCACATTCGCCCATATAGTATGGTCGAATGTGCAGGTTCGACCAAACATACTGGTCGAACCAAGCAATACATTAAAATCTATTTCTACCTTCGACCTCCTGTTCTCCTTCAAACCTTTAAGCTTCCTCCGACCGTTCAAAAACCTTCCTTCGACCAACTGGAGACTCCTTCGACCATTCGACTGATGACAAAAACATATGTTAAATGTAATCCAAAGCATTAGTCGCACAAAATGCATCTACACTTTATAGTGGTGGTGGGTTAGTAGGATCTAGTTTATAGTTAACAAGAGAGAGAGGGGGGGGAGGGAGGGAAGGAGAGATTTGGGTTGAGTAGGGGTGTGTGTGTGTGCGCTTGTGTATATGTATATATTTGTTTTCAATGCTGAGGGTATTTTGGTAATTTTATAAAATCTAACAGAGTTTGTATTTTAGACTCACATGATTAAGATTATAAACCATGGGAACTCGGATTAAAATAAGTTTGAGTTTTGGACTCAAGTAGTTAAAACGGCCTAACCATGGAACTCAAAACGGACTTTACTTAAGGGTATTTTATATTGTTAGTCTTTTTTTATTTCATTTTGCGAGTTTCATTGAATTTCTTTTTTTTAAGGGTGACTTTTTATGTACTGACCGAATTGGTCACCGGATTTCGTCAAAGACGATTACCCGTCAGATCCACCTGCGAACGCGATATTCTATCGGGCCCCGGCCACAGCGTAAACTGACCTTCACCCGGAAACCATACCACACCCACACGAGAAACTCGCTGAGGTAATAGCTAGGTAAAACCGGGTTGCCCTGAGGATCAAACCATGCCTCGGTAGGAACTATCCATCATTAGGTCATCCTCAAATGAAGCTTGTGGGGATCGAAGCCAAAGTCTCCCAAAGGAAACTTGGGCCGCGAACCACTGAGCTGCAAGTAGGGGATTCATTGAATTTCTTTTTTGATATGTACTTTTGTTTGTGAATAAATTTTGCAATATTTAATAAACATTATTAATCTATACATATAATAAACCAAAGCCATTTTAATGACATGGCACTCAAAGAGGGTATTCTCTTCATTGAGTGTGTCATGTGTCATCCCATGTGGTAATGGCTTTATTTTAAGAAAATAATAATTTAAAATTTAAAAACAAAATTAGATTTTTATCTCTAATGTTTTCTCCCATAACTTTTAAACGTTAATATCTTTTATATACGAGATTTTTTAAAGAAAAAAATTACACCAAATTAACGAGCGTTTTATTATCTTTCCAACGGGTACCATAGTGCTATATAAAAAACGGAGAAAAAAACGACTATTTTTTGTGTGGTTTTGTTCATACAGGAAAAAAACACAAAGTGTTCAAGTTATTCATTAATCATGTATAGGCAAGTCATTAGTTATGTTCAAACCAGTAAATATGATTTTTATTTACAACATGTGTTAGCATTGGAGTTGTACATTGTTTTAGGTTAGGTTTTAATATTAGAGTTATACAGTGTTTAAGGTTATGCACTAACATTGAAGATACATTGTTAATTGTTTTAGGTTATGTGCTACCCAAAGCTTTCCTGCATGTAACTGTAAAACGCATCAGTCTATTTCAGGTGTAAAATTGATATTTCAAATTAGATTTCTCAACCCAGGACGCTCCCGGGATATATTAGTTTTAAAAAAAATTGGGGTTTGGGTCGGGCCTGGGATTAGGTGATACTCGACCCAATTACCCTTTTTTATATTAGAATATGATAACTTATGGCAGAGAATTGTTTAAAATAATGATAATAATAATAATAATAATAATAATATTCATTAATTATATATTGGAAAGTCATTAATTATGTTGTCATATTAGATATTTTATTTTGTCATATTAGATATTTCAACCCGGGACGCTCTCCAACCGGTAATTGCTATGTTTTCTTTTTTCTACCATATTCTGAAATAGCTCATATCTTATTGTATGCAGTTAAAGACATTTGACTGAATGTATTGGTGCTAAACAATCTTTGTCCCCTTGAAGTGTTTGGGATCTTAATATTCTGTTTTAGGTGTTGATGTTATAAGGTGAAATGGATCTTTTGGTATTTTTTTTTAAAAGCATCTAATGTAAGTTGATACATAGATGCAATTTATTCACTTTACTTACATTTTTCAACCCGGGACGCTCTCGGGATATAAGCTAGTCAATTTATATTTTAATGTAGAAAATAGATTTTGACTTTGATAGAAGTCAAAGATTCGTGTCCTTTCCGATCCGAGAGGCGAACTGCTCGATGCATCCAACAAACAAATTCAATATTTAATTTAAGTATTTAACTGAAGAAAACCCACTACAAGCCTATCACACACAAGGTACAACTAATTCCTTTTTTTTATCTACAAAAAATCTACACACTTTGATTGATGGCAAGATTAATTAGCCCTTCTGGTTCTTGATTTTGTTTCTTTGGAGTTTATCTTAGTTAGCATATGTTAATTCTATAACGTTGTATATCTTTGTAGGTTACACATGTGACATGTCGATAATTCATTAAAATTGCATAACTTTATACATTTTTATAAGTGACGTCATTCAACGAATACAAACAAAACACCTAAGAATACTGTTAAAACTTAGACCAAGAGGATGATGGCTATGCGACTAGCTAACTTAGTGTACAACATTGACTTGGATCATTAACGTTGAGCTTCCCTTAAACTGGTTCTTTGAACCTAAATGTAATAGTATGATAAACTAATTTTGTCCCAAGATCGTTAATTAACAAGAAGTCGATTAAATTGAAGTCGAAGACAAAGCTCAGATGGAGTTGAAAAGATGAACAATCGAGCTCTAGTTAGAGAGGCTATAAGGAATTGGTGACTTCTGCATTTTTAAAGATAACATATAAGCTTTTTTTTTTTAAAAAAAAAAGAAGATAACATATAAGCTTAAGAGCTTTGAATTAAAGGCAAATCTCAAAAAAAAAAATGGACACTCAAAGCTTTCGTGTGAAAGGCATGGTGTTTATGTACGTTTTGGTTAATTTCATTGAGACGGGAGTTTGACAATTTGACAAAGAAAGTGGAAGTCACTTCTTGCCTAAGGAAACACCTACACATTCTTTATAAGACACTTAGATCATGATTTTATTAAAATAATATTAGTAAAAATAATAAAGACACTCTTTATACATTTAAGAAATTGTAGTACCTATATTATTAGGTATCAGTCGGCGCAGCGGAATCAAACACACAAACGACACACACGATTATCACGCGATGAACAGAAAATAAACACGACACAAGAATTTTACGTGGTTCGGTCCCAGTGGGGGACCTACGTTACGGCCACGGGCTGCAACTAGGTTATTTCATTAAGCTCAAGGCACACAGATTACAATACATGACTAGGGTATATATAGAGAACAATTAGGTTAAACAACTTAGGGACCAAGAAAACTTAGGGACCAAGAAAACTAAACCGAGCCTGGCCCATGTCTTCTAATGTCAACCCTAAACCCTAATAAACCAAGGACTTCACCAACCCAACAATCTCCCACTTGAAGGCCTTGCGAGGAACTCCAGCCTGCCAACAAGTAAACAACAACCCAATCATCTAGTACTCAGTAATCTCTAAACACACAGGAACAGAAGTCTTTCAGATCCAGCTCCCAAAGAACAAACCAAACTCCAAACCTGTCCATATATCCACCTAGCTGTAGCGGCCTTTCTCATCAGTAACCTGAAAGGCCCATTGAAGCTCCCAACAACTCTAATATGGTCATCAAAGACCCAGACATGGCAAAACCCGCCATGGACACATCCTCAATCTCAACTGGCCCCTACTTACTCAAATCGCCAGCTCCAGAGGAAAGAACACTCTCCACTAACAGCAACCTCCCAGGAGAGATTTCATTCGGATCATTGGTCTTCCAAACCTAACGTCGATTTACAGACTGTGTCAGAGCACCCCATGTGCTCCCACTGTTACAAAAATCCCGTCCATGCTCAGACCTCCGAATACGCTCAAGCAGATTACCTGGAGTCCCAGAGTCCTTTGCTGTAAACTAGACTCGTTTAACTCTCGAATCAGCGAGCCAAGACTTTACTACACGAAAGTTGGTTCTCTTCTTCCGGTTGCGCAGCAATCTGCACACTTCAAAAGTCTTCAACAATAGATTCACTAATGCTTCATTGAAGTAGGTAACAAGAAATGAAGCCAAATAGAATCTCGAACCCAAGAGTCTCACTACCTTCCACCGAGTCCCAATGTACCAAACCCCGACACATTCTCAGAAGTAGAATTTCTTATCTATGACATCGACTCTAAAAAATGTCCACACCTCCATGCAGCCCCAACAAGTCAACTACGCCCAGCTCCCACTGTCCCTGTTATCCAAACCCATGCCAAACCGACACTCATGAGTCGAACCTCCACTCGTACTTCCCCAGCAAAAACCTTCACCCAGTACCAGTACAAAGATCCCCTCAAATGTCAAACCACTGATCACCACCGAACAAGAATTAACATCACAGTTCCAGATCAGCTAACAGCTAACAGGCAAATTGTAACACCCCAACCGATGGCGGAAACATCGAGGTGTCACGTAAGAATGAGTATACAGTAGCACATGGTAATCAAGTTTTAATTGAAATTTATTTAAAGTGCAAATATTCAATAGTGAAAATACATAATGAGTTTTAAATAGAAATCTAATACATCAAATAACCAAATAAGCATAAACTTCAATTTGTCTTCTCATGCTAACACTGTAGTCTTCACGCATCATTATTTCTTGTTGAGTTGTAAAAATGGGGGGGGGGGGGTCAACTAGAAGTTGGTGAGAATACATATGCAATGTCAAGCAATTAAGTTTAAGAATAAAAGTTTAGCAATTCATATGTCTATCGTAAGTTTAAGTCTACATGAATAAACATGAAGTGTTGAATGCACATAATCAAACCTCTGACTAGTTTAGGTCCATCCCGTCATCCACGGTTCACCTTAATATTATGTTGGAACGATAACAATCACATGTGCTCCCCATAAAAGATGGTCAACGAATCTAGGTGGGATTGTCAATCCAATAGATCTAATATTGAGTATCGCCGGCTTGGCCATAGCTAATGATTATGTATGTTGAAGCGAGTCTAACTGTTGTTGTTGTCTAAATCATGAGGCATTAAGTTTACAACTAGACATGTATGTAGAATTCCTTAAGTATAATGTTGCAAGTATAAAGAATTGCATAAACATGGTTACGTAAACTCACCTTAGCAAAGTATTAAGTCTCGAGAAAATGTATAAATGTAGCCCCAAAGTTGCCAAGTATTACCCTATGTATAAGGTAACAAATAAGTCTAAGTCTATCTAGTCCACAAGTATATTCTAGGGTTTCGAATTGGGGATAAGTATTTGTTTGATTAATAAATAAAATGTTTAATAAATAAGAGAAATTCGATAAATAAATAAACAAAAGTCTTTTTGTAAATTTTAGATTAAAGATGGTCACAATATAAAGTTTTAAGTATGAAAATAATTTTTATAAAATTATTTTCTTAAAAATAGAATATTTAATCTATTTGTTTCAAATTGTCAAAATATAACCTTAATATTTTAAAAATATTAAAATTAAAGAATTTTTAAATTAAAAATTGTATTTCTGTTCTAAATGGATAGAAATAATTTATATAAAATTTTGGTGCAAAAATATTGAAAAATGGATTTATTATGATTTTTTTATGATTAAAACTAACAAATATTGATTAAAAATATTAAATAAATGATTTTTCAGAAATAAAAATCATTTCAGAAATGTTTAATGTTAAATAAACTCAGAATAATTTTCGTGGAGATTTTTATAATCGTTTTGATATTTTTATAGAATTTTATAAATAAAATAGAATAAACTTGAAATATTTATTATATATATTAAATAAATAATTTTTGGAAAACTAAAAATTGGACAACAAAGTTTATCATTGGAATAACATAAAATAAATTTTGTAGAAGTTATAAACCTCTTTCGGTATTTTAAAACTATTTTAAAAGATTAAAAGGTTAACTATATATATATATATATATATATATATAAAAGGTGTAAAAAAATATTGGTTGTTTGTGGGATTTGAACCCTGGCCATAGGCCGGTTCAATGTTTTAACATCAAAGGGTATCACCAACTCGTCTACAGGACAGTTAGTGATATTTGTTGGTTTGTTTCGAATATAAGCGATAACAGTCAAGGGTCATCTTCCCCAAAACGTGAGCAAGAACCCTAGTTTTCTAAATTGGGTTCAATACCCAATTATAACCCGATTAATTAGAGGGTTATTGCTGAGGGAGGACCGATTAACGTAAAGGAATGATGATTGTAACCATACCAGGCCCGAAGGTCTTCAATTCGTAGGTCAACGAAAAAGTCAAACGAGCGAATGATTATTGATCAACACGATGTATAAACAGAAATTGAAGGTGGGGTTATACAAATCGGACCTGTGTGTGTGTGTGTGAGCTTAATTGCGTTATAAGAGCATATGTATTCGATTTCAATTCGGGTTTTAGGAAGTTTATATAACACGATTAATGTGCTAAAATTTATGATAAATTTGTTGACTACGCGTAATTATGAGTTGGATTGGGCCGAGAGTTCGCGTTGATTGTTCATTATAATTAAATCATTGATTCTTTTCCATAATTGGTTAATCAAAAGGTCAACCAAGGTGGTTCTTGGGTCTGTGTAGCGAAACAAGAAGAAGAAGACAAGAATCTAAATTGTGTTAAATAGTTAGTGCCTCTATATCCTAACACAAAGAGTCTCATGGACCAGTGGTTTGTGTTGATGGTGTTAAGGGTTGGGCTGGTCTCGACGCGGGTTCGATTCCCGGTCCAGACGATATATTTTTTTTGCCTAATTATTGTATAGAGAGGAGAGGAGGTGGGCCGGGTGGTTTGGGCTGAATTGCTTGGGCTCCGAAAATGGGTAATGAGATGGTTGGGTTGGGTTTGTAGGTTGGGTTATGTATGGTTTTGTTTGTTTGTAAAAGAAAGGACTAATTTTATTATGATTATTATTATTATTATTATTATTATAATTATATATACCTTTATATATATATGTATGTTGTGTGGTAGAAAAATAAAAACTTAGGCACATTAGTATAAAATTAATGATAAAGATATAAAGTAAGGGTATTTAGAATTTGGGGAAAAATTTTGCGCTGTTACAGTCTCCCCTACTTTTAGAAACTTCGTCCCGAAGTTTATTGAAAACCCAGGGTTTAAGGGGATTGGATAGGAATTAGGACATGTGTGATCTGGAGAATTTTGTGTTAAGGCACGACATGAATAGAATAATCTGTTTCGAATAATTTAGATAAGAGACTAAATGTGTCTTGAAATTGCAAAGAGAATAAGGATCTTAAGTTTTAGGAATCCTAAAAAGGAATGCATGAGTTAATGGACTATAGAAAGACTAATTGGACTGCCAGGTAACTAGAGTTTATAATTGATCAACTACCGAAAACCTTGATAGAATTTCACACTACCTTAACGTACCTGTAAATTCATGATTACGTTCCGGACCGCAATCGCCAATTTACCTTACATTAGGGTTTTGTGTCCTTCTATGACTCTACCGATTGTTGAGCAGGTTTGATAGCCTCCACCAGTCGTTGAGCAGGTTGTAGGGCCTCTCCCGACTGTTGAAAAGACATGATGACCTCTACCAATCGTTGAGTAGGTTATTCGGTAATCAACTAACTGTTGAACAAGTACATCATCCTCTATCAGTGTAGCATTTATTGCAAATAGATTGTATGTTTATGTAGGCAAGTTTATAATTATAATGAGTATAGTATGGGAGTTGTGGTTGTATAGATTTAAATATTGATATAGCAATTAGTTCGCATTCAACAAGCATGCATCCAAGTGTAGTGATCATACTAGATAAAAGACAAAAATTTCAATACCTGAATCAAAAGCGTCAATACATAGAATTTTAAATGCAAAATAACATTCAAACGGTGGAGCTTGATGTTAAGTAGCTGGAGGGTCCCTAGCAGGATTATTTGGAGCAGCAAGGGCATTTGCAGCAGGAATTCGACAAGCATCCGCAAGATGCCCATACCTTTGACAATTGGTACACTGACGGCAGGGCACTTGGGTTGGGTGGTGATACTGACAGGTGTCACACTTAGGTTGGTTCCCGTTATATTGTTTCTTGTTGGGTGGGACAGTGGCGTCTATTGCAAAATTCCTGGCCTTGCGCCTTCCATTGGTTGAGGCCTCAGTTTTAGTTTCAACGGCAGGTTGGGGAGTATCCTTCGCAACAGTTTTCTTTTCCCCTTTCCGAGTCAGGGTTCCTGCCTTCACATGGTTATCTATTAGGGTGGCCGCCAAACGCTTTGCTTCCTCCATAGTAGCAGGGTTCCTTCCCCACACCGTGTCCTGAATCTGCATGGGTAAGCCACCAATGTATTTTTCGATCGCAATAGGCAAGGGGTGACCTTGTGTGGTAGCAGTAGACTAAGTTCGTGAAAACGAGTATTGTAGGCAAGGTTTTCTCCACTATCTTGGGCAAGATCGTGAAACTCGTCTTCCAACTTCTTGATTTCATTGCGAGGGCAGAACTCTGCCTTCATAATGTCTTTAGCTTGATCCCAAGTTAAGGCCAGTGCGACTTCAGATCCACGGGTGCGCTTTTCCTCATTCCACCAAGTGAGTGCTCGTTTGTGAAGAACACTCATAGCATAACGGACCTTGAGGTTATCGGGACACTCACTATTTATGAACGTATTCTCGATACCCTCGAACCATTGTAGGAGTCCAGTAGCTCCTTCATCCCCACTAAACTTAGGAGGATTACAGGTATTAAAGTGTTTTAGAGTGCAGGCTGGGAGACCATTCCCGTTTCCATTCCCGTTTCCATTGTGGTTTCCATTGCCGTTTCCGTTCATCTGGATGACTTGAGCCAGTAAGTTAGGAACCAGAGTCGCGATCTGTTGTGCCATTTGTTGAGAGATGATCGCAGCCAGTTGAGCATCAACGCCATTGTTGTTGTTGTTATTGTTGTTGTTGTGGTTAGCGTCGTGGTTATGGTTATGGTTATCGCCACCTTCCTCATGGTTTTCACCATTGCTATTGCGAGTGCTGCGACGTGGAGGCATGATCTGTAAGAGACACAATGAAATGAATGAGGTTATATAAGGAATGTAATCATTTATTCATTAATTAAAACGAATAAATGAAAACGTTGACTTATCAAAGATTCTAGATTCTAATAACATAGTGAAGACATGCTTTAGCCTATAAGTGAACACTCATCCCGAGAATTCCTAGGTAGGCATCCGGGTCCCTCGTCTGATTGGGATATATGCGCAATGCCAGCCTAGACAGAAGACTCAGAATACAGGCGTTCACCCTTCCAGATTGCACGTGTTCGTTATTAAAATCTAGAACTTCGACGAGATCTCAAGGTGGCTCAGGCTAAACCTGGGGATTTTCTCCTATTAGCCTAAGAGTAAATCCAGTGATGGAGAACAATTTTCTTGTAAAGATTAAAGTAGGAATAAGAAGTAGGAGGGAGATAGAGAATAGCAAGTAAAAGGAGCAAATACTGATTATAATCCTATGGTTATAGACTAGATTATTTTTCTAATAACCTAATTCCCTATAACCATGGCTCTGATACCAATCTGTAACACCCCAACCGATGGCGGAAACATCGAGGTGTCACGTAAGAATGAGTATACAGTAGCACATGGTAATCAAGTTTTAATTGAAATTTATTTAAAGTGCAAATATTCAAAAGTGAAAATACATAATGAGTTTTAAATGGAAATCTAATACATCAAATAACCAAATAAGCATAAACTTCAATTTGTCTTCTCATGCTAACACTGTAGTCTTCACGCATCATTATTTCCTGTTGAGTTGTAAAAATGGGGGGGGGGGGGGTCAACTAGAAGTTGGTGAGAATACATATGCCATGTCAAGCAATTAAGTTTAAGAATAAAAGTTTAGCAATTCATATGTCTATCGTAAGTTTAAGTCTACATGAATAAACATGAAGTGTTGAATGCACATAATCAAACCACTGACTAGTTTAGGTCCATCCCGTCATCCACGGTTCACCTTAATATTATATTGGAACGATAACAATCACCCGCGCTCCCCATAAAAGATGGTCAACGAATCTAGGTGGGATTGTCAATCCAATAGATCTATTATTGAGTATCGCCGGCTTGGCCATAGCTAATGATTATGTATGCTGAAGCGAGTCTAACTGTTGTTGTTGTCTAAATCATGAGGCATTAAGTTTACAACTAGACATGTATGTAGAATTGCTTAAATATAATATTGCAAGTATAAAGAATTGCATAAACATGGTTACGTAAACTCACCTTAGCAGAGTATTAAGTCTCGAGAAAATGTATAAGTGTAGCCCCAAAGTTGCCAAGTATTACCCTATGTATAAGGTAACAAATAAGTCTAAGTCTATCTAGTCCACAAGTATATTCTAGGGTTTCGAATTGGGGATAAGTATTTGTTTGATTAATAAATAAAATGTTTAATAAATAAGAGAAATTCGATAAATAAATAAACAAAAGTCTTTTTGTAAATTTTAGATTAAAGATGGTCACAATATAAAGTTTTAAGTATGAAAATAATTTTTATAAAATTATTTTCTTAAAAATAGAATATTTAATCTATTTGTTTTAAATTGTCAAAATATAACCTTAATATTTTAAAAATATTAAAATTAAAGAATTTTTAAATTAAAAATTGTATTTCTGTTCTAAATGGATAGAAATAATTTATATAAAATTTTGGTGCAAAAATATTGAAAATGGATTTATTATGATTTATTTATGATTAAAACTAACAAATATTGATTAAAAATATTAAATTAATGATTTTTCAGAAATAAAAATCATTTCAGAAATGTTTAATGTTATATAAACTCAGAATAATTTTCGTGGAGATTTATATAATCGTTTTGATATTTTTATAGAATTTTATAAATAAAATAGACTTAACTTGAAATATTTATTATATATATTAAATAAATAATTTTTGGAAAACTAAAAATTGGACAGCAAAGTTTATCATTGGAATAACATAAAATAAATTTTGTAGAATTTATAAACCTCTTTCGGTATTTTAAAACTATTTTAAAAGATTAAAAGGTTAACTATATATATATAAGGTGTAAAAAAATATAGGTTGTTTGTGGGATTTGAACCCTGGCCATAGGCCGGTTCAATGTTTTAACATCAAAGGGTATCATCAACTCGTCTACAGGACAGTTGGTGATATTTGTTGGTTTGTTTCGAATATAAGCGATGACAGTCAAGGGTCATCTTCCCCAAAACGTGAGCAAGAACCCTAGTTTTCTAAATTGGGTTCAATACCCAATTATAATACGATTAATTAGAGGGTTATTGCTGAGGGAGGACCGATTAACATAAAGGAATGATGATTGTAACCATACCAGGCCCGTAGGTCTTCAATTCGCAGGTCAACGAAAAAGTCAAACGAGCAAATGATTATTGATCAACACGATGTATAAACAGAAATTGAAGGTGGGGTTATACAAATCGTACCTGTGTGTGTGTGTGTGTGAGCTTAATTGCGTTATAAGAGCATATGTATTCGATTTCAATTCGGGTTTTAGGAAGTTTATATAACGCGATTAATGTGCTAAAATTTATGATAAATTTGTTGACTACGCGTAATTATGAGTTGGATTGGGCCGAGACTTCGCGTTGATTGTTCATTATAAGTAAATCATTGATTCTTTTCCATAATTGGTTAATCAAAAGGTCAACCACGGTGGTTCTTGGGTCTGTGTAGCGAAACAAGAAGAAGCAGACAAGAATCTAAATTGTGTTAAATAGTTAGTGCCTCTATATCCTAACACAAAGAGTCTCATGGACCAGTGGTTTGTGTTGATGGTGTTAAGGGTTGGGCCGGTCTGGATGCGGGTTCGATTCCCGGTCCAGACGATATATTTTTTTTTGCCTAATTATTGTATAGAGAGGAGAGGATGTGGGCCGGGTGGTTTGGGCTGAATTGCTTGGGCTCCGAAAATGGGTAAAGAGATGGTTGGGTTGGGTTTGTAGGTTGAGTTATGTATGGTTTTGTTTGTTTGTAAAAGAAAGGACTAATTTTATTATTATTATTATTATTATTATTATTATTATTATTATTATTATAATTATATATACCATTATATATATATGTAAGTTGTGTGGTAGAAAAATAAAAACTTAGGCACATTAGTATAAAATTAATGATAAAGATATAAAGTAAGGGTATTTAGAATTTGGGGAAAAATTTTGCGATTTTACACAAATGGTTATAACAGCAGTCGAGCTTTCATGGAAAACAAGCGGTACCAAGGGTTCTATGACCGCACACACGATCAGTTAACGCAAACCCTAACCGAAAGATCATCCAACTAGCAATAGCTCACATGACTTGACACTAACCTTTTTTTTTTCACTTATGTCGTCACCAGCACGCCCGAGCAAGAATACCTTAAACCCAGAGTATTCCAAACCGGCTGGTTCCATTTTCTCTAGGTTTTACCCATCGTCAGTACCACATCCAAGTTCCTTGACAAACCAATCAACCAACACTCAAAACCGTCTAACATTCCGATTACTACCATCTCGTCTTCAGTTATAATAATAACAAACGAGAACAAATCGGAAATAGTGAACAAACACAACAATGGCATGGGCCTGAACTTGATGGCTGTTCTATTGAACACTGTCAATCAAAATCGACTTGCTCCTACAAATAACCTTGCAGACAAATCCCACCCAACCCAACTGTTATCACAAAACTCGGTTATACAATCACGGTTGATAATAATAATAATTGTCAAAACCCAAACTTAGAAAACAAATCCTACTTAATCCGCAACCCAAACTCGACCAACTACTTAATAAACCTTAATCAGTGGCTCCAATCGAATTCAACAAATTAAACATGCGGCTCAAGGATTAAAATAATTGGCTCTTACCTTCGTCACCTCGTCTCGCAATCGTTCGTGCAAATCTTAGTGTGTTAACGAGCCAAAGCTCTGATACCACTTGTTAGGTATCAGTCGGCGCAGCGGAATCAAACACACAAACGACACACACGATTATCACGCGATGAACAGAAAATAAACACGACACAAGAATTTTACGTGGTTCGGTCCCAGTGGGGGACCTACGTCCACGGGCTGCAACTAGGTTATTTTATTAAGCTCAAGGCACACAGATTACAATACATGACTAGGGTATATATAGAGAACAATTAGGTTAAACAACTTAGGGACCAAGAAAACTAAACCGGGCCTGGCCCATGTCTTCTAATGTTAACCCTAAACCCTAATAAACCAAGGACTTCACCAACCCAACATGTATCGTGTACAAATCCAAACAAAAATAACACAATATACAACACGTGTAAATAAAACGATTCAAACTATAGTCTTCAGCAAGAGTTTGAATTGCGTCTTCTCATACGAACCTTTACATAGTGTTCAACAAAACCTTAAACCGTGTCTTTTTATATGATCTTCTCTACAAGACAGAATAAACATATGTTGACAATTGCGGCAGGGGCACATGGTCAACATACTTCCCTTAAAACAGATTTTGCATCTCCACTAAAGACAACGCGCATGTTTCCCACGGTACAACAACCAAAGCAGTCTGTACTGCCGGAGAAGGCTACGCGCCCGAGGTTACATCGGATATGTTGTGGTTTTAGAACTTGCGTAAAAAAAGAGGGTGATAAAGTAGTAGAATTGGAGTAGAGGATCATGAAGTGGAGAATTTCGCTAGTATTCTTGGTTGTCAAGCGGGTTCCTTCCCTTTTGTGTACCTTGGGTTTCCGATTGGTGCTAGCATGAAGCGTATTAAATATTGGCAACCCATCTTTGATAAGTTCAACAAAAAGCTCTCCAAATGGAAGGCTAAGACTTTGTCTTTTGCGGGTAGGCTCACCCTTATCAAGGCAGTGCTCAGGAGTATCCCATCGTATTATCTTTCACTTTTTCAAGCTCCTAAGTTGGTTATAAAAAAACTTGAAGCGATTAGGAGAGATTTCTTATGGGGTAAAAATAATGGGAAATGCAAGATCCGTTGGATTCGATGGGATATAATGTTGAAACCAAAACAAATCGGTGGTATGGGAGTAGGGAGTATTGGAGAGTTTAATATCTCGATGCTGACTAAGTGGTGGTGGCGGTACAAGAACGAGCAGCCCCAACTCTGGACTGGGGTTATTTCGTCCATCCATTGCTCGGTACGAGATAAACGCCTCATCCCTATTAATAATTCTGTTTCCGGGTGTGGAAAGATATCGGACGCTCCTCTTTCTAATCTGTAGCCTGACTTATTCAAGCTGGCCGCTTATAAAGATGCTAAAGTGGGGGATGTTCTGAACAGGGCTGGCCTTATCGGGTCAGCAAATTGGAACTGGGTTCGGGATCTGGTGGGTTTGAACGTTTCTGGGCAGTTGGCAGATCTGTCAGCTAGATTAAGTCACGTCAGTTTGAATGACTCGTCTGATATTTGGTATTGGGGTAGCAGCGAGGAGCTGGGTTTCTCTATTAAAGGACTACGTTCGGAACTTGCGGCTGTTGATTCTACTATGCAGCCGAGTCACGGTTTCTTTTGGAATTTGTGGGCGCCGCTAAAAGCTAACTATTTTCTTTGGAGGGCGATTGAAGGTAAAGTTGCGACAAAGGTGGAATTAGCAGCTCGTGGGGTGGTTCTGGTTGATATCCTTTGCCCGAGATGTGGCCTGGTTCAGGAAGACGTCGATCAAGCCTTATTGGGGTGTTTGTGGGCGAGAGCGGTCTGGTGGAATATTATTGTTTGGCTCAGAATTCAATGGTCGTCTCATGTGAACTCTCTAGCCGATCTTGTCGAGTATCTGATGAAGGCTCCTGGTTCTAAAACGTGGAGGAAAATTGTTCATATGGTGGTTGTTGCCACGTCTCGGAGGCTTTGGTTATCTAGAAACGCAAAATCGTTCGAGAGCAGGTTCATTCCGGTTCGGGAGGTGATTGACCAAATTAAGGAAGATTGTTTTTTCTGGATTTCCAACCGACATGTTGGCCCTACAGTTGTGTGGGATCAATGGCTCATATTTCGATGTTTCTAGCATAGTTTAACCCCTTGGTGTTGTTTGTTTGTTGTTTGTCTTTGTTTGTTTTCGCTCCGAACTGAGCTTTGGTGTATTCCAGCCTCTTTCTGGTGCTTTATATTTAGCCATAAAGTCGTTTTGCTGTTCAAAAAAAAAAAGTTAGTATCTTATTTTCCTTTAGTGGTTTTAATTACATTAAATCCGTTTTTGACGGAGCTCGAACTCTTTACCTCAAGGGAAGCAACACCTTAACTTCAACAGCTTTGGCAATTGGACCCAACCCCACCCAATATTAACTTCAATTTTTTTGAAAAAACATTTGCTTTTAGTTAGTATCTTATCTATGAATTGAACATTGTTAGTGAATTTAGCATTATCAAGTCATTTCGGGTAATTAAAGGTTCAAATGAGAAAATATTGGAATAAACATTGTTACCAGGTAAGAGGTGTAAGATGCACACTTGAGCAAGATTGTTCTCATTTTGGGTAACATGCAATCTTAATGGTTATAAGGGACAAACCCCCTAGACCTCCAAAAGAGAGTATTAAACCCTCCTACTCTAATCATTTGCTCATATTAATCTATGACCTATATGTCTTAGGACCGAGAAGGTTCAGGGGACCTTCTATTCTTATTCCTCTCCTTTTGTTTATCAATTATCATTTTCTACGTATCTTTCTCTTACACTTCAATGATACAATAAATGGCAATCATGTACTTGTGTTTCTCATGATGAATAAACAATCAACTAAAAGGAGATAGAACATGTACACGGTCAAACGCAGAGGCAAAGTGATCACAATCTCCCTACTTTCTGTTTCCATTTTGTTTGCCAAGCCTTCCTTACACATGTCACAAATTTGGTCTATGAGTCTATGGTGTATTTACTTGTGATGTAAACATTTTATATTACATTTCTAGGCCTCTGGTATACTTGCATATATTTTTTTGTATACATGTATAACGCCATATCAAAATATTCGTATAACTTAAGCGAGAATCTTTATAGAGTGAGATTTTATATGACGCTTTCATTTGGGTTATAAAATTGCGCTTTTTGTAGAACAAAACATAGCTTACACTCCGGTTGATGGTTGGTTAACTATCTACTTATTTTGGAGCCGGGAAAGAGTTGTAATGTGTTTATAGATCAAAAAAATATAAGGTTAAGAAACAATTATGTTAAGCACTAAACTGAAAGAAATAAAAACGGCAATGAACAATTCTTAGTCAAACAGGTATTTTGATTTTGTTTAATTTAAGCATGCTTTATAGAAAATTATGTGGTTGACGGGATATTTGGTAATGTGGTGTATATTATAATGTATGTGGTCTCCCAAAAAGACATGGAAAATACTAATATTAATAAATGTTCATCGTGTTTCATGTTACGCCACTTTGAAGCCATATCCGTTCATATTATTTATTTTTTAACATTACGAAGATATTGATGCAATCTAAAGTCCACTTAAACATTGTAATTATATAATTAATTCGGAATCAAATTAGCTTTTAATATTAGGGCTGCAAATGAACAGAACAAACACGAACAATGCTTTGTTTGTGTTTGCATGTTAAGAAAATTAAGTGTTCACGAATAGTTCATAAACACTTACCGAGCGGGATTTTCTGTTCGTTTTCATTTGTTAAGAAAACACTCGTATTCGTGTTCGTTTGTTAATTTTGTTCATGAACGCACTTGAACATAAACGAACATTAATGAACACAAATAAGTGTTCATTAACATAAACAAACACAAACGGACATATATTAACTTTCGACTAAGATCGAATTCACACACATTAAAACATTAGTTATATTCACCCAAAATATAACCTAATTATCCAAACATACTTAGTACTTAACATAATATTGGAAAACATAATAAAATAGTGTCTCAAAAAACTAAGTTCACATTGGAGGTGGATGGAGGAGGGTGCCGGAGGTGGATGGTAGAGGTCGTCAAAGGTGAAGGGCATCATCACTGGAGTGTGGAAATATAATGAACTTGGATATTAAAAGTATGTTTATTAATCTCATATAGTTATATATTTACCTCACATATATTATTTATTTGGATAAAATAAATAAAAATATATAAGAATATAAAAAATTATAAACTAAAAACCTAATAAATTATCAACACAAACGAACATAAATGAACATGTTAACGAACGTTCACGAACATAAACGAACGAACGCAGCCTCTGTTCATGTTCGTTCGTTTAACTAAACGAACGAAGTTTTTTTGTTCGTGTTCGTTCATTTATTAAACGAATGAACACAAACGAACTTCCCGCCGAATGGTTCATGAACTGTTCGCTGAAAGTTCAGTTCGTTTGCAGCCCTAGTTTTTATTACTAGTTACCAAATCTTTAAATCATGCTACATTTATCAACTTAGGGGAAGGGTGTAACCATAGTTTTTTTTTTCAACTTCATTTACACCAATCTGCCTTGCCACATCATTTCACTGATTTACCTCACTGAAACAGTTTTTTTTAGCGAGCACTTCACTGATTCACTTCACTAAAATGTTTTTTTTTTATTTTTTGTTAAATAAACATTAATTAAATATATTATTCAACTAATAAAATAAACTTACAATACTAAAACTAAATAAAACATAGAAATTCAAACAGAAAGGGGTGACGGCACAACTTGTTGCCCGTCTACCTTCTATGTTGATGTAACTTGATAAGTTTAAGATATATAAATAAAAATATATAAACAAAAATAAAAATTCAAACACATATAAATTAAAAATAAAATAAAATAAATAAAGAAAAACTATTCGGAATCCATTTCGAGGTGCGGTAAATCAAGTGCGGCTAGATGTTCTACGAGATCATTTCGAAGTCGGAAATGCATATCGAAGTCTCTCAACTCCTCATAGGAACCTTCATCGAACACTGCTTGGACTCGGGGATCGCTTATGTGGACCAGTGATATCGCACGATCCTTGTCTTTAATGATCATATCGTGCAATATCATGCACGTATAGACGATGACTCTATATCTATCAACGGTCGTTGACCTCAAGGGTCGGTTGGTAATTCCCCATTTCCCCTTTAATGCACCGAACGTGTGACATCCGTCACCCTCTTCTTCCATCTAATTGACAATAACAGTCCTTCAAATATTTCCATTACAATCCCTGCAAGTTTCGTCGTTTTCAAATTTAATTTTAGAGCGAACTAAAATTTTATCATTTATACTTATTATGGATCGGGTATAAGTTTTAATAAAATGCGTATGTTGAAACGTTTCCGGTATGGATTTTATAAAAAAAAAATCAAGTATTATAAAGATTGGAAACTTTTAAGTTAAGTTAAGTTAACTTAGTTAATTTTTTATAAGAGAAACTTAACCAAACTTGAATTTAACTAACCTAAACTAACTGCAGGGACTAAACTTGCCAATTAATGAAAGTTTTAAATAAACACAACAGTTCCAGCCGCTTTTCTTTCTTTCCGGCGAGTTTTGACCGGAATCGGACTCCGGCGAGTACAGTCAAACAGCTTGAATGCCATTAAATGTCTAAATTCAAATCCTATGCGTTTCTCCACGAATAACCATCGATCTACCATCATAATTCGTGTTTAATTGGGCTTTAAACTCGGTTAAATGTTGTAACCGATTGGACCTTTAAGACCAAGATCAATTGCTCGTATTCTTCGATAATCTTATAAATTGGTTGCTGAAGTTCGTCCCCAAGCCTTTACTCATCACAAACCCACTATAATTATGTGATAATCACGTCCATATGTAGCCGAACCAGCGCATGCCTTATGTTGCGATTTGTTTTTTTTTTCGACCCTCAAACGTTTATGTAAGTTCATTTTATTAACGCCATGTTATCTAATTTCGAGTTGTGATCAAAAGCCCTATCATTTCAGGCACGATTATAGCTGAAATGAGTTATTTAGATTAAGGGTTAGGGTTAGGGTTTATGTGTTGAATTGGGGAAGAAGATGATGAATAGAAAGTATGAGTTAAATATGTTTTGGCTTGAAAAAAATCAACAAACTTGCTTCTTGGTAGAGTGGTTGTGTGTGTGTGGTTGCAAAGAACAGACCCGGGTTCGATCCTCCTAACCCGCGGGTCTTTTCCTTATATTTTTTTGGGTATTGTTATTATGTTTATTTTCTTTTTGTATAATATCATATATTATATAAAACTTGTAATATTCATAATAAATTCATTTTTGCTTCAAAAATTATGAAAATTTAGGAGTAGCATCTTGACATCATAAAGAAAATTACCACACTTTTATTTTCTGGAAAATGTCTTATTTTCATATTTTTATTGAATTTATTTTTTTTAATCGTATTTAATTGATTAAAAATTCATTTTTAATTATTTTAATCTCAAACTTTTTGGAAGGTTATTTCTAATCAGTATGAACTGAAATAAAAATATTTGGTTCAGAAATCAGTTTTAAAATATAAATAAGTTTATAAATTTGTGGGAAAATTATTTTCATTAATTTACATCAGAAAGCATCCATTTTCTATGAAAATAACATTTTTGGATCATGTCTTCAAGTATTAGTCTTATTTTTGTTTAATTAGACATAATTATGTAATTATTTATTTATACTATTAACTATCTATTTTATAAATACTTTTCTTATAAAATAGAAATAATTCTATGTTTGAAAATCTTATGAGTTACCATTGGTTGGATCATGGTGTAACTCATAATTATTTATTTAAACATTTATGACTAGTGTATTTATTTACAATAACTTAGTTTTTTTTTTTTTTGAAAGGCAAATTTTAGTAAACACCAACCAAACACCGGGGAGTCTCCAAGACGAAGACACCCAAACTTAAGAGTTACATTACATCAAAACTAAAAGATTGCCAATTCTTCCATTCCATCCTACCCTTACTACATCTCGTAGAAAACCAAAGAAAGCCCAACGCTTTAATGTCCGCAATTATGTCAACCACATTCCGCCTATCATCTTTGAAGATCTTCTCATTCCTAGCCTTCCAAATCCTCCAACACGTAATAACCATTATGCCATGAAGCGCCAATCTCTTCAACATCGGCCAAGCAATATTCGAATATACCTGATTGATATCATTGACCGAAAAGAAATAAAGGGAGGAAGTTTTACCCAACTAGCGATACCATTCCAAACACCATTAGCCACCATGCATGCGGTAAACAAATGATCTACACTCTCCTCTTGATCTTCACACATATTACACAAAGGCTCCCTACAATTAATATTTCTCCGTAGTAACGCTTTTTTTGTAGGAATCCTATCTATCAACATACGCCACATAAAAATGTTGCACTTTAGAGGGATCCACTTACACCACTTATACATCGTAGGAGTGGTCGTGTACCTATCACCATCTAACCATTTTTTAACCTCATAAACTGAGAAATCTTGACTCGAAACCCCGTCCCAATACCACCGATCTTCTACAGCTCCCAATACGATGCCCTCGAGTAAAAGAACACAATCATAGAACTGCTTAACTTCAATCGGGGAAGTAGGAATCCGTCTCCAATTCCAGGCAATAGCCGTGGCCACATCTCCACCCTGTAACCTTTCACCCACTGTACATGCCTTTATCTGTTCCAATGCAAACAGATTCGGAAACATAGTTTTTAGCGGCATCCGGCTCACCCAAGGATCTATCCAAAACTTAATACTCTGCCCATTACCGAGCCGACCACGTATCATATCCAAGCAATTATTCTCTGCCACTTTCAGCCAAAAACCATTATTAACCACTCTAGACCACGTCCCCGAGTACCTCGTAGAACACGGATAAGCCTCCCACTTACTAGAGGACCCATGAATAGCCTCTACCACTCTCCTCCATAGTGCCCCATTCTCTTGACGAAATCTCCATAACCATTTAACCAAATACGCTTGATTACACTCCACAAGTCTTCTAATACCCAACCCCCCCCCCCTTTTAATAGGCTTCGTAACGATATCCCAACCCACCCAATGAACTTTGGTCAAGTCCATGTTACCTCCCCACTAAAACTTACGAATCAAACCTTCCAGCTTATTTAGCACACCTACTGGCGCTTTAAACAACGAAAAATAGTACGATGGAAGACTCACTAACATGGATTTAATGAGCGTCAATCTCCCACCAATCGAAAGAACCTTCGACTTCCACGAGGATAATCTTTTCTTGAACACTTGCATCACCGCTCCCAGTTACTAATCCTATTCATATTAGCCCCAACCTGGATCCCAAGGTAGGTGAACGGAGTGACCCTCGACCGACAACCCATTTCCCTCGCCATACCAACCACCTCTTCATTAGTAACCCCCACCCCATACAATGTGGACTTATGAATATTAATTTTGAGGCCCGAACATAGATGGAATATCCAAAACATACGTCTTAAAGAAGCAAAATTACTATCCGTCCATTCACCCATTATCATCGCATCATCTGCATACAACAAATGCAATATAATAGGACCATCCTTAGGAAGAACCACACCTCGAAAAACACCACTATCGCACGATTTCTTAATAATTCCTGAGAGAGCTTCCATAACCATAATAAATAAAAAAAGGAGAAATCGGATCTCCTTGGCGAATACCCTTCCCACAACTGAACTCAAAAGTTAGGGAACCATTAACCAGAACCGAGGATCGAGCCGACTTAAGAACTCCCTCTACCCATTTACACCATATCTCCGGGAAATTCATCTGTCTCATAACAGAAATCAAAAACTCCTAGTTGACATTATCATAGGCCTTTTCCAAGTCTATTTTAAACATAAAAAGCTTCTTCCCACACCTTCTAGACCACGATAAGACCTCACTAATAACCAAGGGACTATCTAGAATATACCTTCCCGCCACAAAAGCCGACTGGGTCTCATTAATGATACTATCCATAACCAGCTTCAATCTATTAGCCAATACTTTCGATATAACTTTACTAACCACCCATATCAAGTTGATAGGCCGATATTCCCCTAGATTCACCGGGTCCTTAACTTTAGGGACCAAGGTAATAAAAGAAGAAGCCACTCCACGATTGATATTCCCAGTAGCTGCAAATTGAGCCATAATATCACCAAAAGCAGCGGAGAACAAATCCCAAAACGTTTTAATAAACCGAAAATTAAATTCGTCAGGACCTGGGGGTTTATCACTACCACACTGCCAAACTGCCTCCTTTATTTCCTTCTCCACGAATTAACCAGAAATCTAATTATGATAGTGATGGTGATGGGTTAACTCCTTCAAGAAATCTAATTAAGACAATGAAAATAATTTGAGAGTACAAGAGAAGTACAAACGATAACAAACTTATAGGGTATCGAAACACTGACCACGCCAAATGGGTATGTTTTACGTGGAAAGGTCATCACGAAAATTCAACATAAAGGAATCACGAGGTTCACAACAGATTTGACCAAGTAAAGTAATATAATTTCCCTAAACGAACATGAAGGTAAAATGAATGATCATAAGAGAAATTTGTAACATAAAGGTAAAATGAATTATATATACAAGAATCAAACAGAAAAGAAATCATAGGTTTACAAACAATATTTGGAATAAGAAATATATTTAGTAGTGCATGCGTAATGAATCTTAGGAGATGGATTTGATGATCATGGACACATGAACTTATAAATAGAATAATTATAAAATGCAACATAAAACTCAGCGAGTATAATATATAAAGCAGTTCATCATGAAAACGAGAGAATAACGACGGAACATAAAACATTGGATTTTTTTTTCTAGTCATAAGACCCAACAAAACTTTGACTGTTCAAAGAATCGAACTCAGTTGGAGATTAATGAAGACGTGCTTTAGCCTATAAGTGGACACTCACACCATGAATCCCCAGATAAGCATAACAGGTCCGCCGATTTATTCAGATTTATGCGCTATGATTTGCCTATGCCAAGAATATCCAACATAAAACAATGTACATGCACCCACCCTTCTAGATTGCTTGTGTTCTCTCACGTAAAGTTCAACACTTTGAATGGATGAAAAATAAATGAAAATGAGGTTAAAAAATTAAACTAAGAATATCCAACATGCTCCAAAGTGTAGACCTTTTCCCCAAGTGAAGTCATCCTCAAAGCCCATAATAAAGAGAGAAAGAAATGGAGAGAGATGTGGGAAAGAATGAGAGGTGACAAAGGAATGTTAGTGGAGCAAATAAACAAATAAACACAAGTAAGGTCAAGTGCAGGTTCTTAGTTATAGTCTAGGTCATTTACTAATAACCTAATTCCCTATAACCATGGCTCTGATACCAATCTGTAACACCCCAACCGATGGCGGAAACATCGGGGTGTCACGTAATGACGATTGTTCAAAAGCTCATAGTACTAAAGTGTAAATATTATTTAAATTTATGATTAAAAGTCCAACATCAAAGTCAAACCAATACATGAAGTCTCAAAGCAAACGATAAATAAAGCTTGCTTATTATGCCTAAGTCCAAGCCTAAGTGACAATCATCAAGCGTTCCCTGAAACATGTACAAAATAAAACGTCAACAATAATGCTGGTGAGTACACTTAGTTTTGTGTACATATAGTATAAGTATAAAAATGTTTACAATTCAAGTGTCATGAGTCATTCAAGGCAAATATGAAAACACGTAAGTACACAATACGGGTCAAAATCAAACCTCTTATGTTGACAAAGATTAAAGCATTAACAATGACCTAAGACTTCCCACACACATAGGTACTTTCCACTAGGCGGGTTGTCAATCCAAATAGCGCTATCCATTGTTAAAGTCGGCTAGCTAAGTTAATGATTTCGTAATGATTGCAAGTATACCACGTTTATGATTAAGCACAAAGTACAAGAATTCAAAGCATAACACGTGTATGAATTGTATGAAAATGTTTATGAATATGTGTAAGTGTATGTTTAATATGTGTACATGAATCACCCCAAAAGTGTAAAATCGAAAAAGGGGATAAGTATACTCACACTGATTATGATCGATTTGCTAGAATTTAACCGTAATCAACGAATTATGCTTGCACCTAATAAAGAATAGTGTTTTAGTATTTATATATGGTATTCGAGAAAAAAAATCATCACTTCTGACTTGTCTAGTTTATTATAATAACAATAATAATCATACATTTTTTGTATCTTTTTTTTTTGTTTTGTCAAGATATTCAATGGATGGTTTGCATACCATGTTAGAAATAAAGATAAACCCCTAATATGTATGATATTAGTATGTCAAAAGTCGTTTTTGTTTTAAACAACCTTTCGACCTTACCTTCTACGGTTTAAATATGATAATCCCAATATATAAAATACTTGGTTACAAATCAGTTTGTAGTTATTTTATTTAAAATTTTCTTCTTAAAATAAGATCATGATGATACTCAAAATAAACAAAAGTTTATTAACTAATAACGTTTGTCAGATTCTCTAAATATTCACACATTGTCCAAAGCTTTCCATGAAAACTAATTATATAAAATACTTAAAGTTGATTTACAAGAACTCAACTCTTTTATACTCCAAGTTATAAGATTTAAGCCAAACTTAAAAAAATGAATCAAACCTTGGATTCAATGTAGTAACGAAAACATGGAAAATGTTTTTGGGAGAATATGCATGAAGTTTTATTTTGTTTCGTATTGTCAATCTAGTTTAAAGTATAGAAACTTTTATAAAATTCAAGTATATAAAATATTTTTATATGGACAGTGACCATATTAAATTAAGAATAAAAAATGTTAAACGATTTTAAAAGAAGCGCGATTATCTTCTCCGATTATCCAGTGATAAAAAAAATGATTTTTGAAATTTTAGTTCGACAACCAGGGTATTCATGAACTATAACTCATACAAAACAATAATAATAATAATAATAATAATAATAATAATAATAATAATAATAATAATAATAAACCTTACCTCGTACATCTATATAGATTCGTTGTAAATAAAACAAAGCGGGTGATTCAAACCAAATGAGGCATTGCATGGTCGAAAAATTATGAAATGGTGGTGTAGGTGTTAGATTGGTGCGCCATGAACAACACATGAATAGAGAGAAGTATAAGAGTTTTTCTAGAGAGATTTATGTCATGCTCGATGGCTATCTAAAAACTGAAAATGAGTGTCTCTTTTTAATTTGCTATGAAATTGCCATTTGGTTAGGAAATGTAATTGTCAACGAAACTGATATCAATTAAGAGAATATTGATGAAGTCATTAATTATACGAAACCGATATCTTATTAAATAGGTTTTGTTCAAAATCATTATACTTTTTTGACTAACATTATTATTGTTTACCAAGTCAAAATTTTTGTTTGTGCACTAATTTTTTTATTTCAAATGAAAATATGTTACAATAGGAATAAATCTTTACAATAAAGGATGACATATATCTCTATTTCAAATCCATTAAGTTATAAAAATAATGCTTTCTCAGCATAAATCAATTGACAAAACAAAAATTATATATATTGAATAGAACTTATGGTTTTGTCTCAGTACTATCCCAAACGTTATGTTAAATTACAGTTTATACAAAATTTTCAATTTGGATTATTGTCACATTAAGTCCTTAATATTTGAACTAAATTATTGGTAGATTCATGAATGTTACAACCGCTGACTTAACTACATCATCAAAGCCCTCCCTTTGAAGCCAAGAATTGAAAAACTTGAAAGGCTTGGCACCAAAGTTCCGGGATTCAACCTTTAACAACAACGGACAATGATTAGAGCCATCCCGATCAAGCACCCGATACTCCACATTCGGCCATTCATTTAAAAAAACCCAATCCACAAAAATTCTATCAATCCTACTCAATTTATTTCCCACTAAATAAGTATACTTACGACCTTTCAACCCATACTCAAATAGACCGGCATCCTCCACAAAATCATTAAACTCAATCGACTCCCCAACATTAAAATTCTAGTTCCGACGCTCTTCCCGGTCTCTAACACAGTTGAAATCACCCCCCACTATCCACTTCCCATCCTCTCCCGCCATAAACGTCTTTAAAAAATCCCACACCACTCGCTTCTCCGTGATTCTTTGAGGACAATAGACATTAACCACCGTCATCTTTCTACCATCACTTCTTAGTAAACCTGAAATGGCCAAGACATTCCTTTCTTTGTACACCGACGTCTTCTTGAATAACTTGGGATTCCAAAAAGAAATTAATCCCCCAGAACGACCCGTCGCGTCTACATGATCAAACTCATACTCACCCGGACCCCAAAACCCACTAACATTAATCTTGTCCAATGACTTAAACTGAGTTTCTTGAAGCATAATCAAACCTATCTCGTTCTCCGCCTTTAGCTTCCTGCACCAAGTACTTTTACCGTCCGAACCCAGTCCTCTAATATTCCAAGATAATACATTCATTGATGAACATTTTGAAAACCTTCTTCCTGAATAACTTTAGCGACTGATTCACCATAACTATCAAAGTTCACAACACCAATCTTTTTGCCAAACAACAATGTCTCGTTTACTTCTGAATTAATCGGCGTTAATGAAACCAAATCCGACTGAGCAACAGTAGCCTCTGCATTTGACTCCGTACTAACAGTAGCACCGCCTACATCACTGAACATGAGCCGTACCCGACTGATCACCATTTACCGCATAAATAAATCTATCGATATCAAACAAATCCTCCCCTTCCCTAGCCCTTTTCTTTGGCCTCTCTTGACCCACTGGAGAAGGCGACTTCTGAGCTATAGCTTTCTTCCGGTAACTCCTCATTTTTTTATTCCTGCTAGCCGATGCCTCATTATGACCCCCACCCCGGACCCAAATTAACTGAATAAATCACCTCATCCTCCACCTGAACAGCATTCTCTTTGACACAACACTCTTCCAACGTATGTTCCATATCTTTCACGATACCATCCTGACTCTTCGCTGCATCATTATCCAGGGTCACCTCTAACGGGCCTTCCTCACATTCCACACCAACACCCTTGTCACTAGAGCACCCATCAACTACATCCGCAAAAGACTCCTCTAGACACTCCGGCACCCACTCCCCCGTCTCCTCTTCCACCCACACCATGAACTCCTCATCCTTCCACTTAATTTTCATAGACACATTAATACGCTGACCCAGGTCACATAAAACTCCAACCAACACAAACGAAAGATCAACCTCTGATTCAGCAACCTCAGCCGATTGGACAACCGTACCAAATTTAACACCAATCGCATCGAAGGCCCCTTTGTCATATAAACACAATGGCATACCATGTATTTTTAACCAAACAACCCTTTCCCTAGGAATCATCTACCCATCCCATTTTTCCAAACACTCAAAACACCCTTTCCACACCTCAGACGTGTTGAGAAAACCTTACATGCATGCAACATCGTCAAAAACTAATACAACCCACAAACCACCCAAATATCTAATCCCCGCCCTAGTTTGGCCTAACAAATCCAACCAAACCCTCAGCTTGGACAACTTCTTGAAATCGGCTGTCCTACCTACTGCTCCACAACCAGACCACGACAAAGAAGGCTTCACTGAAGAGTCCACCACCATCTCTACAACCTTCTTATTACTAGCCAAATCCACATTTAATAATGTATCCCTGAATGTTCTTCCTTCTCCCAAACCTTTATCAACATTAGGAACCTCAACAGCAGGCTCCATAACTATATCAACTTCATGTTGATCCGACTTACCACTTTCTTTATTAACCGGAACCCACCGATCACCACCCTTCCAATTCTTCCGCTCACCATCCACAAAACGGGCCAGAACAATAAACAACTTATAAGACCCGATCCATACATCCTTCATCTCGTTCTCTAGACCTATCGGATCCTTAACGTTTATAAACGACACAAAACTGAATCGCTTACCCAGCTTGTCGAATTTCCTTGCGATGTACGTGCCCTGAATAGACCCAAGGCCTTTTAAAACCTCTACCGGATCTGATGAAGCACACCTATTCGGAAGATTTGATACAAAAAACTTGGTAACTGAAACTTCGTTCTGCCTCGATGATTCCCCTTGATACAGCCTTTGTCCTCGTCTAGTTGGGGCATCATACCATGTATCCACCTTGAACTTTTCCTTTCTGTATGTGCTAAAAGGATCGATAAATCTACAAAGAAATGATCAAACAAGTTTGATTTAGGTGCAGAAACCCTAAACCAATCACAAAATGATAATCAATCAGATCAAAACAAACAAATCATCATTCAAAGCTTTTCTCATTAATATACAACTCAATTACACGTTAATATGATCAAAACATTAAAGACACAACGTGAATTAAGCTTAACAAAACACTAGAGAGACAAACTGAAAATCAGCTTGACCTATTTATAGGCTGCACATTCGCCCACCACGTAGGTGCGAATGTGCACATTCGACCAATCAAACCGGTCAAACCAAGCATATATAACAAACTAATTCTACCTTCGCCTCCTGTCTCTCCTTCGAATGATCTTTCTCCTTCGCACCCTTGAATATCTTCCTTCGCCCATCAATTCACTCCTTCGCCCATTCGACTCAAAACTAAAACACATGTTTATTGTAAATCCAAATTAGTCGCATAAATGCATCTACAAACTCCCCCTCGACTATTGCTTAGATTGTTTAAGTCTTCGTTCCTCATCCATTCTTTTGTTCATCAACTTGATCCTCAAAAGTTTCTTTTCTTCCAATGTCATCACTTTCTCAAACACTTGCTTTGGCTTTTTCTTTTTCGCTTCAGGAATCTCTTGAGCTTTAACAAACTTGCCGAGCTTTTTATCATAGTCGCATCCGGCATTGATATCATGAGCAAAACACAAAAATACCACTCTCTGGTATTTACTAGCTTGTTCAACATCCTTAACATCGCTGAAAATGGGATTGTAATACAACATTATGATGTCCTCATGTAAACAATTAACCAACCACATGGGATCAAAAATGTGTATTTTCTTGAAACTCTTTTCACCATCCTTCAAAACTATCACAGCTTCTGCAATCTTCCAATCATAGTACCACCAGATAAAGTCTTTAGCAAAATGTTGAGGAATCTGCAGCAATGGAATGTGCCTCAACACTTTTGGTGGTTTGTACTTTAAAGTCACCTTGGGCAAACCAGTTATATCGTCAATTGTTTTCTTGTGAACAATCCTTTTTGGATATTGAGGTTCAAAGAGATTCCACTTCGTCCTACTCTCTCTAGCCATCTTCTCAGCAAAGTAAGCAATCTGACCATTTGTCGTTCCAGTCAACTTGTGACGACAAATATCATGAATTGCCCAATATGGGAGAGTCTTCAAATCACGAAATCTATCAAAGTATAGGATCCCCTTCTCCCACTTCACTGCTACACACTTCAGTTGCTTTATAAGTTTCCAACCCAACGCTTTTCCTTTGAACATGTCGTTGTGAAATTTATAAAAGCTACCCTGAATCTCAGCCTTAGGACGATTAGCCTCTTTCTCTTTTAACTCCCTCAATAACTCTTTCAGGCTATCGGGTTGTCTGATATACGGTTTCTCATGCCCTCTGAATATTTCATCAACAAACATATCACTCTTCTCTTTTGCACGTCTCTCGGCTTCCTTTAACAATTCATCAGTGAAAGCAGTAAATCCAGAATCCTTGTCTCTTTTAAAATATTCTGGATACTCTTCACTCGTCACATCTTCAACTTCTATATCTTCGAAACCAGGTATGTCACGATCATCAGAATGATCTCCAGCTTCCTTTTCGGGTAGATCAGGAATCTGGTTATCAGCTAACAATTCTTCAACTGTTTTTCCAACCTGTTTCGCTAAACCTTCAAAGATCTCTTTTGTCATCGCTGCCGAGACTTCACCATCTTCCAAATCTGGATCATCATACTCCAATTCAAACACCCTGTCATGTGATTCAAAGATCTCAGAAAATCTACTGGTCATGTCAATCGTCCAGACTCGATCAGTCAGCATCTGGCGATACATCTGTTTATCAGCTTCAAACATAGACTTCAGCTTTTCATTCCAGAAGATTGTATCATGATCTACTGATCCTCTAGGGGCTTTCGAACTAGATTCTTCTCCTTTTCCAGATTCTTTCTCTCATACTTATATTTATCTGTGTCATCATCATCATTGTCATCATCATCATCAGATGCAGAGCTGCTATCATCACCAGAACCATCATTTGAACCATCATCATCATCATCCTTCTTCTTTTTAGGAGCTTTACCAGCATCTTCATCAAGATCTTCATCATCCTCCTCATCATCGTCAGATAGTTCAAAATCAACCTGCTCCTCTTCTAACTCTTTATCTTTTTCACCTTCTTTCAGCTGAGGAGCTCGAGAGTATAAATATTTGATCAGATTATCCATGTTTTTGTTACTCTCTTTCAGCTTCTTATTTTCTCCTTTCAAAGCTATAATCCGTCTGGTGTTTCTCTGCTCATGTTTCAACAACTTTTTGTTATCCTTCTACAACTTTTTGATCTTCTTTTTCAAATCCTCATTATTCTCATGTGAGGTGACAACTACATCAAGCATCTTTGAGTCGTTTTGTCTCAGTTGGGCAATCTCAGTCTGCTGCTTGTTTATCAGATTCATCATTTCAGTAAGTCTCCGGTTAACAGTATCCATCACATCACTATCTACTGTAACCCTTTTAGTGGAAACTTCAGCAACCTCTGGTAGTTTACCCTTCTTTATCTTCTTCAGAACGTTATCTAATGCTTCATTGAATGCATCAACAGGTATCAGCTTCCTGTTCAGTACCTAAAGTTGTAGTGGTTTTCTGCTTCTTTGAGGCTGGAGCAGCAACTGGAGATTTTGAGCTAGAAGCAGGTGGCAACTTCTTTCCTGCTATCAATGTTTCAATCTCTCTAGCTCTCTTTTCTGCAGGTCTCACAACCTTTTCTTTCTTCTTGTATTGGGGCTTCTTCGGTTTCTCCCCCTGAACTGGTGAACCAGGAAAGTCTCCTGCTCCCAGACTTAAACCCTCATCCTCTTCGTCCAATCGAATAGGGCTCTTCATTCTCTGCTCTTCCACCGATCTATTCAGACTAGCAGACTCACCAGCCACAGTGGCCTTGGGCGTGGTAGTCTTCAACGTTTCAGTCTCTGAATCCCAAAGTTCATCTTCCTGCGTCTCTTCAGAATCAATCGACGCCTCATCAACAATGTGCAATCCTTTCTTAGCCATTGTTTTATTTCTTCTTGGTGAACAACCTCAATTCTTATCTCTTTCTCTTTCCCTTTCTTTGCTCCCACATTAACAACCTGTCGCTTTCGCTTAGCATCTAGATCAACAAGATGTAATGGATTGTCTTCGTCTGAATCACTGTTAGCATGTCTCACTAGACCTTCACCTGGATCCTCATAGTCAATCCTCGCCAAATGTCCAAATAAACGTCTAACAGGTGGACGTTCATTCACTGACAAGCCTTTATAAGCTTTCATTCTAGCCAGTGTATTGATTGACATATGTTCTTGAACTACAATGTGTTTCGGATCCCTCTTCAACTCTTTATATTTATGATCAAAAACCATCTGAAGGAATCGAGGATACAACAAAAACTTCAGATTCCTCGTGCCTCTGACAGGTTCCAACAGATGTTCCATCAGCATCCCTGATACATTGAACGGTTTGTTCAATACCAGTGCTACCATCATCGAGCTAATACTCTTTCGCATCAAATCATATCCTCCAGCAGCTGAACCAAAAACGTGAATCATCACATGTGCCAAGTATTTGAATTGTGGACACAGCTTTCCCTTGTGCAACGAGCCATCAGTAATCGGTCTGTTGTATTTCATTCTAAGAAAGCACTTTCTCTGCTCCATAAAGCTAAGCTCTCTGGGATCAGTCTTTTCATCTTGAAGATTTAAAGCTTCTCTGATATCCTTCTCAGAAACGATGACCATCTTTCCTTGTATCTTGCTTATCAAAGCTGATTCACATTCCCAGAAATCCATCTTAGCTTCCGTCCAAAACTCTTGTATCATGTCACGGTAAATAATGGCAGGTGTAGCAATTGCGTCTATCACCCAACTTCTCTTCAAGAACTCTATGATCTCCGTGAACTCTGTATGCTTCTTAACATCTCCAATATACGCACAACAGTTATGCGCATTCTCGAATGGTAAAAGTTCTTCTTTTCCTTTCTTGGCAGGTTGTGACGATGATCCGGCTTGTTCAGTAGGCTTCTCCTGTTCAGTAGGCTTCTCCTATTCAGACATGGTTCAATCTGCAAAACAAAACAAATAAACATGTTAAAAATCGACAAAATATTCAAAGTTTGAAAATTTGGTATTTTAACTTCTCATTCGCCCAAACGGAGGTGCGAATGAGAGATAATAGGTACGAATGTGAAATTGTAAAGGTACGAATAAAGAGTTTTTGACAAAAACATTTCATTCACCCAAAAATGTACATTCGCCCAGTTAAGATCTACTCCTTCGCCCGTTTTTGTACGTTCGCCCGTTCGAAACGTGCGAAGGAAACTGTTCTTCATTTTAAATTTTCAATTCTGAACATCAGTTGTTTTTAACTTGTTATTTTGATTCAATAAGCATTTAACACTTCCGAATAACATTTCCAAACCAACAATTTACCCAGTTAAACATTGATTAAGTGTTTTCAATCAAAAACTAGGGTTTCATTTGAAAAATCAATCGATTACCCAATCAGTTGATGTTTAATCCTAAGTTTTTGGATAATCTCCCCCTAAAACACTTAAACAATGATCCCCTAACACTTTTAAGTCCAATTATCAATTGCAAAACCCTGTTCAATAGAAGTTAGGGCTCGAAATGAAATGTGAAGATTAAGCAGTAAATACTTGATATTAACCTGTAAAATGTAGTGCAAAATGATCAGAAGAATCAGGCAATCACAATGGTAAGGTCTAAATAACACGAGCAACAAGTGGACTTCAATTCAGAAATTTTGAAAAAATTTTGTAAGGGTTCGAATGAGACAGATCTGGTATATATAGGCATGCTCCTTCGACCAAATACACCGGTCGAATGAGAAGCTTTTGGCTCCTTCGACCCTATTTAAATGTTCGAAGGGGACAAAAGGGTTCGAATGTGTATGTTAATCTAAAACACTCTCATTCGCCCAATTAAACTGTACGAAGGAACAACAAAAATTCCACGTTCGACCAAATGAATGGGCGAACGAAAACTGGAATTTTGACAAATTTTCTAAATCTCAAAAACGAGTCCCGTTCCAATTATTTTTCAACTTTTAAGCATCCAACATTCGTATTTTCACATTTAAAAGATTACAAAGCTCAAATGGTTCATCAAGGTTTAGAAAATCGGCATCAACCACCATCAGCTATCAAAAATAAGATAGAAATGTAAAATCTTTTTGGATTTTCTAAAATTTATGTTAAAACATACCTAAAATCTTTTTGAGTTTTGTAATTTTTGACGAGAAAATAAAAGGCAGAAATGTAAATGAAAAACAGTAAATGTTTTGGGATTTCCGGTAAAGGGATCATATCAGTTATTGAGAAATTTGATCACACCGTTGATTTTTTGATTTATTATCATTAAAGACAATGTGTGATCTGGCAATTGCTGATATTGTGATCCACATAAACTCACATGCAGACTTTTGCGCAGTGCTTTAGACTGATACTATTATATATAGTATAAACAAAATTGTCTGTGGTTCCCACGCACACGACATACTCCCGTATCAAGAAGTAAATGCACAAAGACTCATTGTAAAGCGTGATTATGCTTTCGTCGTCTGTAATTTACAAGGTATAATGCACAGAGGTATACAGGTCAGCAAATTAATGCAGCAAAGTAACATGTGCACTTTACCAGGTTGAGGACTGATATTAATCATGATTTGCATCAGTGATTAATACGATGTAATAGATAATCTTTGATCATCATAAAACATGGAAAGTTCCTCAATTTGGTAACTTTAGGTTTTGGCATAAAAGCTCTTTTATAAAGACACCCTATCTGATCTAGGTCCGTAATGACTTACAGCAGAAGATCAGAGAGGCTATCCCCAAACAACTAATAACATAACGACCCGAAACCTCCGAGTTTTGTACAAATACCCTATCAAACGAAATTACGGTACTAAGACCATATGCCAATGAGGAGTTCATCCACACATCAATTCGTTTGATATGTATGTATCAGGCACGCAGTATTAGGTCTAAGAAGCCTATCAGCACATCGCACAGACTTAGACACACGCCCTATATAGCATTATATTTCTTAGAATGTGTCAGATCCCCACTGATGTACTATCATTTCCCCTTTTTCTCCAGGAAATCATTTTTGGTTTTTCTGATTTTTTATAAATTTTTGAATTTACTGTTCCCAAGGATAAGCTGGAGCATTTCAAATATGTGACTGCCCAGATATCGTTTGTTCACAGAAATCTGACGACATTAATCTAAGGGAAGAAGATATAGCAGTCAGCAAATAAATTTTCTAATTTTTATGGATTTTGAAATTTTTCAATGTTTTTGGATTTTCGAATAATTTTGAAAAACAGTAAAAATTAAAGTAAAAAGCGATAAACTGAGGTGGTGATCAGTCTTGTTTTTCTTTAGTACCATTTGCTTTTAAAAGATAATCAAATCTGGATTTGTCAAAAGCTTTGGTAAAAAGATCTGCGCGTTGGTAATCAGTGTGGATTTTGACCATATCGATCAACTCTTTAGCATAACAATCACGGATAAAATGGTATTTAATCCGGATATGTTTAGCCTTTGAGTGATTTACTAAGTCTTTTGTTAATGCGATTGCGGCTTCATTATCACAGTAAATAGGGGTTTTAAGAAATTGCAAACCGTAGTCCACCATCTGTTGTTGGATCCAAAGAACCTGTGAGCAGCAGCTCGATGCTGAAACGTATTCTGCTTCACATGTGGATAATGCAACTGCGGTCTGTTTCTTGCATTGCCAGGTCACGAGCCTGCTCCCCATAAACTGGCATCCAGCCGTTGTGGATTTGTTGTCTTTGTCACAGCCGCCCCAATCTGCATCACTAAAAGCGATTAGGTCAAAATTACCATCATGAGGGTACCAAAGTCCTTTCAATGGACAACCCTTCAGATATCTAAGGATACGCTTGACAGCTGCAAGATGACTTTGTTTCGGCTTCGATTGATATCGTGCACAAAGACATGTTGCAAACATTATATCCGGTCTAGACGCAGTGAGATACATCAGAGATCCGACGATTGCTCTGTATGTAAATGGATCAGTCAGCTCCCCCTTAGCGTCAACTCCAATCCCGTGATTAGGTTGTATCGGGGTATCCATCGGCTTCGAATCTTCCATCTGGAATCGGCTCAAGACTTCAGATGCGTATTTGGTCTGGTGAATAAAGATCCCCGTTGGTCTTTGCTCCACCTGCAAGCCTAGGAAAAACTGCATTTCTCCCATTGCGCTCATCTCGAACTTTTCCTGCATAACTTTTTCAAATTCCCTGCACAGAAGTTCGTTAGTAGACCCGAATATAATATCATCAACATAAATTTTCACAAGAAGCAAGTCATCTCCTGCTCGTTTCGTGAACAGTGTGCAATCTACCAATCCGCGTTTGAATCCTTTCGAGAGAAGATACGTGCTCAGCTCCTCATACCATTGTCTCAGAGCTAGGTGCAACCCGTAGAGAGCTTTGTTTAAAACATAGACCTTATCCCGGTGAATAGGGTCCTCAAAGCCTGGTGGCTGACCTACGTAAACTTCCAATTTGACCACACCGTAAAGAAATGTGCTCTTTACGTCCATCTGATACACCTTGAATTTCTTCCAGGACGCAAACGCCAGAAACATTCGTATAGCTTCCAAGCGTGCAACAGGTGCATAGATTTCATTGTAGTCGATTCCCTCAACTTGATGAAAACCTTGAACAACCAAACGAGCTTTGTTTCTCACAATAACTCCTCTATCATCCTTTTTACACTTTAAACCCCATTTGGTTCCTATCTTCTTTCTTCCCGGGGGCAAATCTGTCAGCGTCCAAACTCCAAGTTTCTGAAATTGCAACAACTCTTCTTGCATCGCTTCCACCCAAGCATCATCCAAAAGAGCTTCCTTGTACGTCCGCGGCTCGACCTGCGAAACATAACAAGCGAAAGACCAGTCATTTTGAGAACCAGATTTTTGTATTTTGGCATATAAAGCAAGATTGCCAATATTCTCTGGTGCTTGAGCATTCCTCAATTGCCCTTTTGTCAAAACGCTGCTACTAGGATCACCAATAACCTGTTCAAGCGGGTGTATTCGATGTATCCGAGATTCTGGATAATCAGGTACTTGCACTCCCGTTTGAGCAGTCAAATTCTCTGTAGAAACCAGATCATTACCCATATTTGATGATGAAGCACCATTTAGATTTGGGTTCACTGGTGGTGTCACTGTAGCATTGTCCAGAATAGCTTCACTTGTAGCATCATCGTCTTCATCTTCTGATTCCGATGAATTAAGCGTTGTTGAAGCTTCTTGGAACACTTCTTCTTCCATCATAGGAGCAGTGGCATCATTAGAAGCTGCTTGAGGATTCACGGTGATCGGACGCACTAACGGTGAAGTCACGGCGTTTTCGACCTCGTAATATAAACGGAGTACAGCTTCTTCAACCATGCTATCTAGGTTGAATGATTCAAAGAAATCTTTGTAATCAAACATCCAGTCTGGACCGCCTCCCTGTACATTCTGAGTGTATCTTTGTACTTCGACGTTAGCCCACTCCTCGACTTTTCTAGTTCTCTTGTTGAAAACCCGTTTAAGCGGGGTTGCATATCCAACAAAATAGCCTTCTTCAGCCTTTGGTGCGAACTTTTCCGAAGGATTAAGCATTGTACACGGAGCTCCAAACGGTTCTAGATACTCTAGATTTGGCTTGCGACGATTCAACAGCTCATAAGAAGTTTTGCCAAACTTCTTCACCGTTAAAACGCGATTGAGAGTATAACATGTTGCGTAAATTGCTTCATTCCAGAACATTACTAGAAGATTTGAGTCCGCAAGCATTGTTCTCGCCGTTTCGATTAGAGTCTTGTTCTTACGTTCTGCGACACCATTCTGTTGGGGTGTGTACGGAGCGCTGTATTCGTGATGAATTCCCTTGTTTTCACAAAGATCATCCATCTGAGCATTCTTGAACTCCGTCCCATTATCACTCCTGATTCTTTTGATCTTTAGACCATAGATATTTTCCAGACGAGTGAACAGAACTTTCAGGTTGTCAAACGTGTCGCTTTTCTGGTGTAAGCACATAACCCATGAGAATCTTGAGTAATCATCAGTCACCACAAGACAGTACAATTCCCCAGCATGACTTTTACGCTTGACCGGACCAAATAAATCCATGTGCAAACGCTCAAGCGGTAGTTCAACGGAATTGACTTTCTTTGGTCTATGGGATTGTTTGTGCTGCTTACCCTTTTTACAACTAATACACTTGTCATTCAAATGAAAATGTTTCACATTAACGCCTGTAACAAGTTCATTTTTCACCAACTGGTTCATCTTTCTCAAATGAATATGTCCCATTCTCCTATGCCACATGATTGATTCTTTTTCTGTAGCCTTAGAGAGAAAACACGTGACTTGGCCATGGGTGGTCATAGCTTTGGACATATCGAGAATATACAAATTGTTTGCTCTCGGTGCCTTTAGCATCACCCACTCTTTTGGAAGTTCAAAACCTGGCTTCAGGATGTAGCAAGATTTGTCGTCAAAATATACAGAGAATTGTTTATCACAGATTTGGCTGACACTGAGTAGATTGTAATCTATCTGCTTCACATAAGATATCCGCTCAAATGTCACTACCCCATTGGTAACACTACCCTCCATCGTAATGTAGCCTCCTTTATTCCCCGCAAACGCTACGTAACCTCCATTTATATTCTTGATATCAAAAAGTAGTGTGAGATCCCCTGTCATATGTCCAGAAGCTCCACTGTCAACAATCCAGAGGCTGCTAACAGGGCCAGCTGGAGCTCCCTGCACATTTCAAGTAGAAAAGTTAGATCTTTCGGGGGACCCAAGCCTGTTTGGTCTTGGGTCTTTGAACTGATTGATTCAAAGATTCACTTGTTTCACAAACATCTTGGGTTTTAACAACCTCTTTCTTTTCACACTCAACTTTTGCTTTTTCAGATTTCACATTCTGTGAAGTTGAAGCACCCTCAAAACCCTTTGATGACCAAGACTGTTCAGATCTTTTCAAGATCCGGATCTAAGATTTTGAGGTCTCAGCCGGTTCCTTTACTTCGTTCTTGAAAGTTACCTTCTTGGTTACCTTCTCTGATTTAACAGAGACAGGTCCAACTGCTGGTTTGACATTAGGTTTAGCAGGAACCTTTTTGTTTTCAGCAGTTGTGTTCACCTATGGTTTCTTTAATGGTTTCTCAGTGGCTATTCGGTTGCGTTTATCATAAGTCATCGGACGATTTTCCCTCCTTTTGAAATAGTTGTTTTGGTTATAATAAGGTGCTGGCTGAGGGAAAAACCGTCTTTGTGGATAACTGTAATTATCAACCGGATAGTCATATCTTTGCTTCATCTCCACCTCGTGCCTCTTGTGTCGTACATACGGGCAGGTGGCAAGTAAATGTCCCCTTTCCCCGCACTTAAAACACGCACAGTACTCTTCATAGTTTTCTTTGATGTTCGACTTAGAATAACTGGCAATGGGATATTGATCAACCATGCACTGTCTTCTTAAACTTTCAGGAGCTGGATCCTTTGAGTAAGTCGGCTCAATAAAACTATTTGATTTGTCTGTTGGTTTAACGAATTGTGTGACATTGACCTTTGCGTCTTTAGAATTATCCGAATGAATTTTCTTTAAAATAGCTGGAGGAATATCATTGGTTCGTTCATGTTTTGGAAACCAAATTGTACTTTCCTGCCAGATCTTTTCAATTTTAGAATAGTTTACAAATTGAATCGGATATTCGTCATCAAACATAATCTTATCGGAGCCTTGCATCCGATAGAAAACTTTCACAGGTTTATCACATGATTCGTTGTTCTCTTCATTTGATTTTTCAGTTTTAGTTTCAGTTTTCTTTTCAACAGATTTAACAACATTTTTCTTAATCACTTTCTTTTCAACATTCTTATCAACAGACTGCTCAACTTTCTTAGCAAAATTCTTTGCTGGTTGATTCTTTCTGTGAGCGTTAGCCATGGGATGGACAATCTGAGATGGTGAGACTGTTCATCAGGAATATCACTCTGTTTCTCAACAACCGTCTCAGACTGTTCATCTTCTTCATCAGAATCATCAGCAGCTATCACACCATCATTGTTCCCCAGAACAGGTCTAACATCAGAATACGGGTCTCCGACACTGGATGTGTTGGACTCGTTATCTGATGTAGAGTCAGATTTGACTAAGCTCTCTGGTGCTATCGCATGCAAATTATGGTTTTCGAACAACACCGGAGATGGGACAGCTTTGTAGTTTGCATTACTCGACTGTGAAGGTTCTTCTATGATGTGGTCAACTACATAAGCAATGTGCTTATAGCTCTCTAATTTTTTGTTCACTTTTTCAGCGAAGCACTTGATGGTTGCCATTTCTAACTTTGTGTTTTCCATTTCATTTATATAGTTGTTAATGGCAAGTTGCTTTAAAGACAAAGTCTTTTTCAATTCAGAAACATCCTTTTTGTAACCATCAAGTACTTTGTTGAATTCTTTTGCTTCCTTTTGATAAGTTTGACAGTTTATTTTAGCACTCTCAAGTTGTACCTTGACTTGCTTATTTTCTTCTGTCAAACTATCAAAATCAGAACATTTATTACAAACTTGAGATTTAGATTGAGATTCAGTACTTACCGGTTTAGGTGGTTCTGTCATTGCCATCAGTGCGAAATGAGCTTCCTTCCCTGCAAAGAATTTTGAGTAATCAATCTTGGTGCAGGCATCATCCACCATGCACGACTTGCGGGTCATTAGGAAATCTGCTTCAGCTAGCAACTGATCGATGTCATCGTCTAGTGAGTTCACACTAGCTTCTGATTCAGAATCACTTTCCATGTCCGAGTAAGCCGAATCATATTGCTCTCCAACATCTGTGACAGAATCAAGAATCATTCCAGATTTCTTGTCTTCACGCTCATCATTCACATCCTTATTCAACTCTTCTATTTTCAACTCCGTCAACTTTTCTGTCACAAAATCTTCTTCAATCTCCACATGTTCATCCAAACTCATCTTTTGTGCCACACAAGCCACATTTCCTGTAGTAATCTCTTCCACTCCTAATTGCATACCCGTCCAATCAAAACCTTCATCTTTTTGGATCACAAGTGCTTGGTTTTGATTTTCAGTTTGGGTTTGTGTTTGAGTGTTAGGTGTAGAGATGGGAATAATGGTTTGGTTTGAATTTTGTTGAGTTTGATTTTGAGATGTGGATTGTCTAGTATTGGTATTTTGTTGTGTGTTTTGACGGTTCTGGTAGTTGTTTTGAGGTTGAAAGCCAGAAATGTTAGGACTGTTGTATGATACCTGATTCTAGTTTTGATTTTGTCGGTTTTGGTAGCTTGAGTTGAACGGGTTTCGATTACCTTGTTGAGCCGGCTGTGTACACTCTCTCTTGAAATGACCCTTCTCACCACAATTAAAACATGTGACCTTGGCTTTGTTAAAGCCATAAGTGGTGTTTGGAGAAGTAGAAAGGTCAGTTCTCCCTGTTTTCTGGATAAAATCAGTGGCTCTTCTCATGATGCTAGCAAACGCCCACTGTATATCCATAAGCTCCATTTCCTCTTTGTCGATTTGTGCATAGTCCTCATTGGTTAGATTGTTGTTCCCAATCTGACTAGCAACTAAACCGTTGTATGATGCAACCATTGCAGATACTAATGCTACATGCTGTTGAGCAATCTCAACAGTAACATTATTTAGGTTAGAAGTCTCTAACACAATCGGACTTTGGTTTGATTGTGTTTGAGTGATCTGCATTTGGTTCATGTGAGGATTATATGGTTGTTGTTGGGGTTGGCTGGTAGTGTAACAGGCAGCTTGTTGCATAGGTGAAAAAGGTGGGATGAAATTAGGTGTTTGATAAGATTGTGGTGTATATGATGAAGTTTGGGCTAGATAGTTAATTGGAGCTTTGGTGGGTTCAACAACATTAGACACACAAGCAATATGAGGTGCAACGTTTGAAGTAGAGCTGGAAGTAGAAATGGAAGTAGATGTACCACTAACATACAACTATGGGTTCTGTGGAATCTGTGCTCTCTTTGCTTTCCTCTTCTCCTCCATCTCTTTGTTCTCCAGTTTTTGTATGAACTCATTGATAGTCCAATACTGGTATGCATCTTTTTCTTTCAACACTTCAATGTGTTGGTTCCAATATGGTGGTAAATTATCAGCAAATTTATCCACCAGTTCAGACATAGGTATGCAAATCTCGTAGCTCGAGAGCTCTGTGAGCAAGCGGCAATACCTTGGAACCAATTCCTTTAAAGTCTCGTTACCCATATAACTAAAGTTCTCGAACTCTTTACGAAGCTCTTCCATTCTCAGCTTCCTAGTCTTCTCGTTACCATTATGTCTGTTTTTCAGCATATCCCACAACTGTTTTGAAGTAGTACACGATCCAAATTGATGCAGCAAGTCAGTGTTGATTGCCTGAGATAATTGAGAAAACGCCTTTTTCTCGATCGCGAACTTCTTCTTCTCATCATCACTCAAGTTCTCCAATGGTATAGGTTCACCAGTGTTCTCCAGAATAGGAGCAACATAACCTTTCACTATCATCTGCCATGCCTCGGCTCCTTCTAAGCCTTGTCCCTCCACATGTATCTTGAACTTTGTCTTCCATGTGTTATAGTCAATCATATCCATGAGCTTTGGTGGACGATTTCCACTGCCTGATGATAGATCATGAATGAGTGTAGATATGGCATTGGTCGTCTGTGAGTGAACGGCAGCTGCTGCTACTCCCCAATAATCGCCAATTGGTTGTTGTAATGGTTGCACAACTTGCTGAGGAGTAGAACTAGTCATAGCCATGTAGTTGATTGGCTGAGATGGTGGACTAGACTTCTGGGCGGCAACTGTCCATGGATCTCTGGTTGTTTGCTGCTGTGGTACTGGATTAGGTCTTGGCGTAGTTGGAAAGTTCCACATCTTAACCTGTAAATGTTCAAACACGAAAAGATTAGAAAAGTTTTAAAACAGATTTTACCTTCGCACTAACGTATGGTCGAATGAGGAAAATTCTTCTCCTTCGACCGTTTGAAAAGGTACGAATGTGGACTATAACAACATACAAGCTCTTTCGACCCTTTGAACTCTCTTTCGACCGTTTGTTCCCTCCTTCGACCGTTCGATTGGTCGAATGAAACTCTGATGGTCGAATGTACAACAATAAGCTCTGAAACTCTACGTGCGACCACAAAATCAACACCTTCGACCAAAAAATCACTCGTTCGACCAAAATCACTCACACATTCGACCGTTCTCTCTAGGTTCGACACTGGTCTTTCAAAAATGGTTATTCTTTGAAAATCAGTTAATTTTGATCATGTTTATCAAATGTTGATAGATTTTGATGATTTTAATTAGGTTTTGATCCGGAATTGATTTGGAACAAGTTTATCAAAGAGAATTATCCATTTTAACCATAAAAACAAGTTCTAATCAATCAAAAACTCATCAAATTAGTTTGTTCTATGAAAACAGAAACTTTTTGACCAAAATTGGGTCCAAATCAACTGAGAAACTATCAATTTGTGGTTGTTTGATCCAGAATGGCTCTGATACCACTTTGTATGTGCTAAAAGGATCGATAAATCTACAACGAAATGATCAAACAAGTTTGATTTAGGTGCGGAAACCCTAAACCAATCATAAAATGATAATCAATCAGATCAAAACAAACAAATCATCATTCAAAGCTTTTCTCATTAATAAACAACTCAATTACACGTTAATATGATCAAAACATTAAAGACACAACGTGAATTAAGCTTAACAAAACACTAGAGAGACACACTGAAAATGGAGGGAACAATAATGACTAAAAACTACATTCAAAAATCAGCTTGACCTATTTATAGGCTGCACATTCGCCCACCACGTAGGTGCGAATGTGCACATTCGACCAATCAGACCGGTCGAACCAAGCATATATAACAAACTAATTCTACCTTCGCCTCCTGTCTCTCCTTCGTATGATCTTTCTCCTTCGCACCCTTGAATATCTTCCTTCGCCCATCAATTCACTCCTTCGCCCATTCGACTCAAAACAAAACACATGTTTATTGTAAATCCAAAGCATAAGTCGCATAAATGCATCTACACTTTCCCGCCATGCACGATCCCTAGAATGAAAACCTATGCGCCGTAAATCGCCTCCTATTTTTGCGGAGGTATTAGGGTTTTTTAAGTTTTGAAAAAATTTACAATAACTTAGTGAAAGAAATTAATTAAATTACTTTGTCTTAATTTTTCAAACATATTTTTATCTAAATATTCAATTAGTAATAATTATATTACATAAACCACATTTATAAACTTTGACATATCATTTTTAATATACAACTTCTACATTAATTCGATTTATCATAAAAACTCTAATTCCCCAAATCGACTTAGCAAACCCTAATGCCTTAGACCTTAGTTACCTTAGACTTTTTAGACACTTTCTTATTAGTATTCTTACACATTATAGGTTGAATTCCTCGGAATTCCCATTACTTAGCTCACGATCGCTTAAGATGGATTTTGAGCGCTTTCGCAAACTGTGAGTATATCTTTCCCCCTTTTCATTTTACTTTTGGGGCTACTCATGTACTTATATCAAGTTTCTATTTCATTTTACTAAAATAGCAATTCTCATGTGTGTTTACTTGTGTTAATTTGTGTGTCTATGACTTGTCAAAATCATTAACCTTTGAGGGCCTGGCATTTCAATGAATAGATCTATGGTATATACCCTTGTGACTCTGTTGAGAGTCCTTGTCATTGCTATGTATTTCATTATTACTAGCGCATACTATATATACTTCCTTTAATTACATAGGGTTGATTTTGAACGGATATTACTTATTACATAATTGCAAACAGTATACAACACGTGAATTGCGAAACACTTTTCTACTATATGTATTCAAACAGGGTATGCTCACCAATACATTTTTGTATTGACCAAATTATTTTCGTACATGTTTCAGGTTCTTATGAGATCACTTCTAACCTTTTGGAACTTAGGCATAGATTGAGATTTACTGTATTTTAGTTTAGATTGCTAGTTTTAATTGTTGTATTTCTTTCAATGTAATAAATTATTCAATTCAATGTATCAAAATTTACATTTCTAGTCCATGAGCTATTGAACAATTGTCACTACGTGACACCTCGATGTTTCTGCCATCGATTGGGGTGTTACAGAACGCTTGCTCTACATCCTTCCTTGCCCCCTTTTGCGCCCTAACGATTTTCTTTTCCTTTGGATCGGTCGGATATCGAAACGCTTTCACAAATGTTAACCAGGTAGGGTAGATGCCATCAGTAAGATAATATCCGTGTTTATATAAGTGGTCATTAGAAGTAAATAGACACTTCAGCGTCGTTCTGGTTCGTAGGGTAAGAAAAACTGGAGATTGTTGGAGAACATTGATGTCTTTAAGTGAACCGGGGGACAAAAAAACCATGCAAAAACTACATATCTTGCGAAGAAACCGCTTCTAGTATGATCGTAGGGTATTGGTGATCGCCTCACATATATTGTCCTCGTAATTCCCTAGGACATGCTCGTCAAACTAAATGAGTGCAATCAATGTTGCCGATCATGCCGGGAAGGTAATGTCTTTTTTCGTGTGCTTCATACAAACATGCAATGTCGTGACTTGTTGGTCTTCGTAAAAACTCAGCCCCGCATAACTTAATGACAACATTGCAAAAAAATTGTAAACATTCACGCGACGTCCTCTCAGACATACATAAATACTCATACTATTCATTTGGAGAATTACTGGTTGCGAGTTGTTTCACTGCTAAAGATACTTTTTGTATGGGCGTAAAACTCTTTCTAACCCGACCGTGCAAGCCTTTTATGAACCATTCGAAGTTTGCTTCAAGATCTGCTACAAATTTTAAAAATAGACGTTTCGACATACGAAAACTTTGTTTAAACATGGGGAATTGGATTTTAATAATCCAAACATTGTTTCATTGGCCGACAATAATCTATACTTAAGAAATTCCCCCACAACAATCCCAATTTTCAAAGTATTGGCCAACAATGAACTTTTGATAACCGAAAACTAATCTATTTTCAAAACTGAAAGAGATTGAAAGTTAGAAAGTTCATTGTCGTCCAATACTTTGGAAGTTGAGACTGTTGTTGAGAATTTATTAAGTACAGATTATTGCTGGCCAATGAGGCAATGTTTGGATTTATAAAATCCAATTCCCCGTTAAACATAGCCTCGATGTATTTAGGTCTGTCGACAAAATAATCATCTATTATACAAATATTGCCTCCCTCGCGATCACGTGGCACAATTTTTTTAGATGTTGTTGTGTCTTCTTCTTCGGCTTGCTTAGCAAGATCCTTGAAATATTCAAGGCTACTATCAGTTGAGTTTAAAATTGGGTGCATTTTGAGCGGGGGAATGCAAATTTGATCTTCTTCAACGTCACTCGTTTTTTTAAAAGCATGGAGGAAAAATAGAGTGAAATATGAGAGAATTTGTGTTTTTTTATCTTAAACCATAGAAACATTTTTATATAAACAACTTTTTAAACGGTCAATTGAAAAAAAAACGGTCAAAAATATGACCGTTGCAATTATTTTAATGGTCAAAATTCGACCGTTGCATTTAAATTCCATGGTTAACGCCTGTTAACTACAACCAGCAAAAGGTCCACATGACCCTTACCAGCACTACCGGCTTAAAAGCTTATTCACCCGTCTTTAGCCTATCATTTGTACCAGTGTAAGAACAAATTAAGGCTACAAATGAGCTGAGCTCAAGGTTGGGTTCGTTTAACTTATAAAAGCTCGAACTCGACTCGATTAGAGCTTTGCTTCTAAAGCTCGAGCTCGGCTTGTAGGTAATTTTTCCAAGCTCGAGCTCAGTTCGTTTATGATTTATTGATATTAAATATAGCTTTTTCATAATTTTATAAATAGTAATTATTATTAATATTTAATATACTAAGTAAAATTATATAAAAAATGAAATTGCTTAGACTCGTGAGCCAGCTAAAGCTTGATAAGTAAAGCTCGGGTTCGTTCAAGCTTGGCTTGTTTGCACCCTTAGAATAAACTGAACAAACTTAAATGAACTCAAAGTATAGAACTCATTTAATAGAAAAGTTTGAGCTCAAAGCTTCATATCCCGATTTTTACTGCACTCGCGAGACTATATAAGTAAACTAGATTATATCCCGGAAGCTTTTCGGGGATAGATAAAGCTAATATGATGTGATAAAATATGTGTTGATGTAACATAGAAATTAATGTACTATAATATGAAAAAACAACAATTTTAATCACGTGAATAAGAACAAAAATGTATATTAAAAAGATGTATGTTTGGATGCGGAGCAGAGCTAGAAACAACCATTGCAGGGCGTGATTGAGGCGGTATTCTTCAAGGTGTGACTTTTTTTTTTTTTTTTTTGGAAAGGGGAGGTTTTAACCTATTATGCTCTTCAAGAAAATATAATTCCTAGTTTGAATATGATTAGTGACTTGTCTAGACATTATTAATGAATAATGAATTACCTCAACACATTGTGTTTTTTTTCTTCTATGAACAAAAACTGACAAAAAAATATCATTTTCTTTTTCGTTTTTTGTATAACACTATGGTACTCGTTGGGAAGATAATAAAATGTTCGTTAATTTGGTGTAATTTTTTTTAAATCTTGTATATAAAAGATATAAACACTTTAAAATTGTGGGGGAAACATTAGAGAGAAAGAAATTTTTGGATGGAAATAAGGAGGATGTTACACGGCACACTCAAAGGGGGAAGATGACCTCTTTGAGTGCCATGTAGGATTTCATGCTTTGGAATGTTAATGTATAGAGAGAAGAAAACGTAATATATTTATTTAATATATAAAAGATATATTACATATAAAATATTTGATATATATATACACACACAATTTTTTATTTTTATCAAAATATCTTAAATTTATCTTACATTTACAGAATAATAAAAAATTGAAAATGTATACAAAAAATTACATAAGTGTAAAAAAATTTACAAGTGTCAGGCGTCCTGTAAACATTGCGTAACATGGTGTAATGTCATTTTACTTACACCTATGTAAATAACGAAGACACATTTATTTATTTATTTATTTATTTATTTATTTATTTATTTTGGGCAGATTTTTCAGTTAGATACTTATCTATGTTTTTGGTAAAAAAAAATAGTTAAAAAATCACATGAGAGGTAAGATTTCCAACGGAGTTCTCAAGTTCACTTAATAAGATATGTTTTTGAAAAAAATAGTTAAAAAATCACATGAGAGGTAAGATTTCCAACGGAGTTCTCAAGTTCACTTAATAAGAAGTTCTTTATTGTAATCCAGATCTATATATATCATTTTATGGTAAACATAACCAAATAGCATTTGTTATATATAATTATAAGTACATTATATTATACATAACTAATTTTTTATAGAGTGAAGTACTATTTGCGTTCTTGTGTTACAGTAGTTCTTAACTAATTGAATCTAAAGTTCAAAACTTTAACTACTTGAATCCCTAGTTGGAAATTAACTAACCTATTGAGTCCAAATTTGTAACTCCGTTAACCAAACCTGTTAAATCTATATGAAATGACAAAAATGCCTTCACTAATAAAATATAATTTCACCTATTATTATATACAACATATAAATGTGATCTCTCTCTCTCTCTCTCTCTCTCTCTATATATATATATATATATATCTTCAAATCTGATCTCTCTTTCCTCTTCCTCAGCTCTCTCTCTCTCTCTCTCTCTCTCTCTCTCTCACATCTATACCTTCCCATTCCCAACACAACTATCACCGCACCACCACCACAACCATACAACACCACTACCACCACCATCACCTTCCTTTTCTTTCATTTAGTGAACACACTTTATGTTTATGTAACCGAAAGAGATAGATAGAGAGGGGGCGTGAGAAACAGAGGTGGTCGAAGGTGTATAGTGGTGGTGGTGCAATGGGTTAAACAGTAAACCTGAACAACCTGTCGAGAAGGTTTGTACCCATAACCTAGGGTTTTGTTTCTTGAAATGCATTTGTTGATTCAAATCGTAACTATGGTTATAGCCTATATGTGATAGTGGGGTATGGTGAGTTATATGGTAGTGGACGGTGGTAGTGTAATTTTGGGTCGGCGGTGGTTAGTTATGGTGGTCACTAGTGCACTTTGTTGCAGACAGTGATGATGGTGGGATTATTAAGGGGTTTGTGTGTTGGGTTAGGTGAGATTAGGGTTTTCAACCGGCTTAGTGACTGGGAGATGGAAGGAGGATCAGATGGTGGTGGGTGTCATGCAGTTCAGTCGTGGGGGTGGTGTAGTGCGGCGGTAGGGTTGAAGGCAGGGAGAAAGAGATTTACAGGGGGTGTGACTTACTCTGTGTGTGTATATAAGACACAAGATATATAGTAATTATTATAAAATATGTAAAAAAATCATTTGGTGTAAATGACAGAAATGCCCTTCAAGTTAACACACCTTTTGAACGACGTTAGTAATATGGACTCAATAAGTTAGTTAATTTCTAAAGTGACTCAAGTAGTTAAAGTTTTGAACTTTGGATCAAGTAGTTAAAAGCACTATAACACAGGAACGCTAACAGCAATTCACTCATTTTTATATAAATAATATAACTAAATATTTCACCAGTAATAAGAAAGTCAAGTGAAACAAAGCCAAACTTTTATACCCATAATCAAGTCAAAAATGCGGCAAATTTATACAATACCAAAATGAGCTTATTGTTAGTAAGAAGTAACCTTAACAAATAGCATTATGCATTTGCACCTGTCCGCTGTGGGGTACGAGCGAGTTGGCGTGAGGGTGAAGCCGAGCCACGTAGCTTGCGAAAACCACAACATCCACGTGTTAACATGCCTGCGAGCGAACACCAGCAAGTTGGCTCGCGTAGGCTAGCATGTGGGATTTAAAAAAAAACAATTGGCAGCTATTAATATTTGACAGCGGTCAAATATTTTTATTTTACAAAAAGTTGGGTCTCTCTCTATATATAACTTCACCTACTTCATTTTTAAACAAAACAACTCCACATACATTCCTATTATCATTTACCTAAAACTCAATCTTAAATGGCAAACAAAAACCCAAATCCAAACCCAATCCCATTACGACGTTGGACCGTGGAGGAAGAAGTCGCTTTGGTCGACAATTATATCGCATGCAAAATGATAATAACCAAATCTGAACACGTAAGATGCCTTTTCAATCTGATTTCCATTAATATAATGTTTGACAAAGCTTACAAAGTGTAATATTAATGAAAATACAATTGTTTAGAAGACTCTAGAAACACCTTAGAAAACACACACAGACACACCTAACCAAATGACCAAAAGTTATGTTGAAAACCAACTTCAACATATATATAGAACTACCATTCGACCTATGCAGAGGTCGAAGGGCTTCATTCGACCCTTCGAGGGTTCAAATGAACCAACAAATAAACAAACTATCATACTCAATGTACATTCAACCTAGCTTGATTTCATTCGACCATTCGACTGGTCGAATGAACTTGACAAAAACTTGAACATCTTCAAATCTCGACGATCTTTGTACAATCCGAAAGCGATAGCCACATAATGCATCTACAATATAGACACTGAGCTCGACACTCCTCTGTCGGGTAAAACAAAGACTATGGTGAAGGGTCGTGGGATGAAGAGAATGGCACAAAGATCTTCAGGGAAATCAAAGAAGAAGAAAACAAGATTCGATAGACTCTTTGATGCTGTTCAGTCCTCTTTGCCTGATACTTCAGCATTGCCACATTTCAAGAAGGTGGACATGAGACTATGAAAACTTTTTGGAGCACTGTGACTAAATTCCGTCAACAAATGGGTAACACCCATCGTTCCAGGGAAGAAATAACAAGAAAATTTATGGCTTTACGGACGAAGTGCACAATATTTGAGTGGTGTTCGTAAGTGTGTTGAACAACAATGCGGGTTTAAACGAAGATGAGGCGAAAGCGATTGAGGAGGCCCATAACAAGTATCGTGTCATGTACAACGATAACTACCTGAACGTGGCGGCTTGGAGAGCTATGAGACCAAACTTTCAACAATAGTCACTTATTTAATATTTATTTGTGGTTTTTAATATTTATGTCATGTTTTTTATGTAATAGTTATTTTATTTTTAATTACGTTTAATGTTTTGAGTGCTAATTATTTAATTTGTCTTTTAAACAAAAATAAAAAACAAAAAAAAAACAAAAAATTGGATAAAGCATCGCTTAAGTTGAGCCACAAGTCCACAACAAGGTCAAGTGAGTGGAGCTGAAACTTTACTCAGTGTCACGTTAACGTCCAGTTAGTATGATATGAAAAGATAATATCTATGCTTTGAGCCACAACATGGTCTAAGCTAATGGGGGAATTGTGAGTTGTGACATGGAGTGAGGTTTTTCTTTGTTTTTTTGTTTTTTTACGGCTAACTCACACTTTTGATATACACACCTCATTCACACTTTTAATATGCACACCTCTCATTTACCATGGGAGTTAACTCTCATCGTTTGGAAGATAACACTTTTTTAACATCTCGGTACTATAGTTATAAAATAAGTATTATCTTGTTTGCTGAATAATGAAGTCGTGTAACTAAGGCTATATGGTGTGGTTACTATTTTCTTCAACTGCCTCACATTAGCGTAACCTCATTTTCCTTCATTCCTTTCTCTAAAGTTTGGAAATGGTTTCTACCAATTCCCTCTTCTTTTTTTTATTATTTTTCTCTTTTATTTAATTATATATTTTATATTTCATAAAAAAAATTTCATTAAAAAACCGTAAAATAAAAAAAATCAAAAAAACAAAATTTCATAAATTAAAAAAACATATATACAAACTAAAGTTCACAAAGTAAAAAAAAAAATTCAAACTAAAGTTCACAAACTAAAAAAATTACACACTAAAGTTCACAAATTAAAAAAAAATACAAGCTAAAAACAACTCATCAACATGGAAATTGTTTCAAAATGTATTCGATTAAATCTAAACAAATGTGGCCATGCACAGTAGTATCGTGTAACGCCCACGTGTTGATTCTTGTTGTGCCTCGTCAACTGGCTCGAGATCCTCTTCGACCTCATTCGGATCGTAATCGCATATCGCACAACCTCTGTCTTCGATTATCATGTTATGACGTATTATACAAGCATACATAATATATCTCAATCTTTGTGGATGAAATGCACATGCGGGGCGTTCTATTATATGCCATCTCGCCTTTACCACACCAAATAATCGTTAGACGTCTTTTCTTGCCGATTCTTGGCACTTCGTGAACTTTTTCCTTTTCTCATTCGTGGCATTCTGTAGTGTTTTCATAATAGACGAATAGCTTGGCTATATGTCGTCCGCTAGATAATACCAATGCTTATATTTTACACCATTGAGCATGAAAGAATCATCAGGGCCGGTGCCTCTAATCATGGTGTCAAAAATCTCAGATCTTGCAAGAACATTTAAATTGTTACACGAACCTGCAACTCCAAAAAAGGCATGCCAAATCCATAGATCTTGTGAGCAAGCGGCTTCAAGAATAATTGATGGTTCTCCCACATCACCCCGAGTAAACTGACATTTCCATGCAGTGGGGCAATTACGCCATGGCCAACGCGTACAATCAAGACTTCCTAGCATGCCAGGAATGTCGTGTTTCTCTACATGGTGTGCGTAGATCTTTTCGATGTCACTCTTCTTTGGCCTACGCAAATAAACCTTTCTATATAACTTCACGATATCTTCGCAAAACTGGTACAAACAATCCCGACCCAGTCTATCAGACATCTTTAAATGATCATCCCATGAATCACTAGCAGTGTCGTATACTAATTGACGAATTGTAGATGTTCATTTTTGTAGCGTTGTAAAACCATGTTTCCCTCTAGCATCCCATCTTAGTGTAAAAAATTCATCATAATTAGATAAGTCATCAGCAATTCGTTCGAACAATTTTCTACTCATTCGAAAACGACGCTTAAATTGTGTATACACAGTCTTCATCAAAATTGTCGGCAACCAAATGATCATGTGCACCTTTTAAAAATATAAAATATGTTATAAAATTTTGAACAATGTTATAAAATAACACAATAAGAAAATGTAATATACCCTCACGATCTCTATTAAGCACAGCGCTCCATGTCAATGGTACTGAAGATGCTTCGCTCCACTACTAGAAAACTGGGCTATTGTCAGCAAAAGTTGCCACCTAGAAAAATGGCAGCAAATTTAGCAACCGATTTTACACCAAAATATGTATTATAAGATAAGGTAACTAATCGGTTGCAAATTTTGACACCGTTTATTTTTTGTGGTAAATTCGTGAGAAAAATGATAAGAAAAAATTTTAAAAATAAATTTATAAAGGAAAAACTAATTTGGTTCATTAAAACAAAATACGAAAGTTACATCAAAATAAAAGGTAGACGGGCAACAGGTTGCGCCGCCACCTCTTTCTGAATTGCGAACCCTAGTCTACCAAAGACAAATCCTTGCCCCCTAGGGATGAACTATTGTTGTGGACGACCTGTTGGACCCTGGTCAAGAAACGAATAGCTTCTGGCGCTAGGGAGCCAAAGGTATCAAAGGCCAAAGGGATAAAAACATGTTGGTTCTCTGCACAAGCTTTAGCATGCTTATCTACTTTCTTCGATTTCGCCTTTATCGATGCTTGCCCAGCTACAAACCCTATTTCCCTTAACCCAACCAAAGGAGATACCCCTGTGAGGTCACGCAAGCATGTTTCCCCCTCTCCCAAACAAAGGCAAGCAGATCTGCTGGTTGCAGGGTGGATCTCCCTTCTGCATGGTCTATGAGAAAATTTATAGGGCCTCCTTTTTGGCAGAAATCCCAGCGGTAGCAAATTTAGAGACATATTTCTTAAAGCGTAATGCATAAATATATGGTAGCTAATCAGTGGTAAATTTTGAGACTAAATTGCTACCATATTAGCCACGATAAAACTGGGCTATTGTCCCCAAAAGTTGCTACCTAGAAAAATGGTAGCAAATTTAGCAACCGATTTTACACCAAAATATGTATTATAAATTAAGGTAACTAATCGGTTGCAAATTTGACATCGTTTATTTTTTGTGGTAAATTCATGAGAAAAATAATAAGAAAGAGTTAAATAATAATAATAATTTATAAAAAAAAAGACATGTTTGTTTATTATAAGGGTTAGCTTGTTATTTATAACTAGGCATAATTTATTTGTTCTTCCGAATAATGTTTTTGTTGCTAATTAGTAGTCTAACATTCAAAGTTATTTTAACGTGTTTTTGTTATCTAATGGTTTTTCTAATTATTTGGTATTGCTTTTGTTGTAGATATCATGGCACGTACTATGGGTCAAGGTAGTGCAACAGCTAGTGGTCGAGGATTTGGACAAGGTGTTGGGCGAGATGGTGGTCAAGTCTGTGAACGAAGTGATGGGCGAAGTAGTGGTCAATGTAGCGATCTAGCTTATCGTCGAGGGGTTTGGCGTAGTGGTAGTCGAGTTGTTGTGCGCGATGGTGGTCAAGCTGGTGATCGAGGTGTTGGGCATGGTGGTGGTATAAGTAGCAATCAAAGTAGTGGTCAAGCGGGTGATCGAAGTGTTGGGCAAGGTGGTGGTCTAGCTGGTGATCTAGGTGATGGTGATGGTGACGATGAGTCTGCTTTTCTTATGAATTCTCCCATTGAGAATAGTGCCGGTAATGACGAGTCAGCTTCTCATGTTGCTCAAGTGAGGCGGGGAAGCGCTTCCCAAGTCCAAGTACCCGAACAAATTAATCGCCATTGGATTCGAGTTGTAGAAAAAGAGTAAGTACACATATATTGTTTCTATATGTACATAAAAATGTTACTAATGTGGTTTGCATTCATTGCTTTTATTTTGTAGATTTAGCAATCAAGTTTCTGCTACTCGAGTTATTAGATCAAACTTAGAGACTTTGTGGTCTGGTCCATGGGATAGTTGGAGAGATGTTCCTAATTAAAATAGAACATAGTTGTTTGAGCGATTTCAAGTGTGTAAACAATTTTATTTAACTTCTTAGACCATTTGTACATTTATTTAAATTTTTTTTCTTTTTCATAGATGTATTTTCAGTGGAAGGAGAAACGCAATGCATCAATTTATAGATGTTGGGAGAAGTGTATTGCTGGTAAATTACCTAATTTGTTGCAGGGGATAAGAAATGCGGCTATAAAGACGGCGATACAACAACATTTACGTGAAGGGGATGAAGAAGATATAGATATGTCTGTTCTTATTGACTTTAAACCAGCATGGATAAGATCTGAGATATGGAAAAAAATGGTTGACAATTGGAACACACCAGAGTGGAAAGCAAAGTCGTTAAGAAATAAAGAAATTAGACGTAAGGCACCCGAGGGCAAATATACCCTTGGATCTCAAACCTATGTGACTGCGCAAAGAAAAGCGGTAAAAAATGCTAATCGCCATATTTTACCATATGTACCATGTCAATATTGTCATCTTTATTAACTTCTAAGTTTTACATTTGCAGGCTAAGATAATTGGGCGTGAACTGTCAGCTCATGAGATGTGGAAGCAGTCACATTGTAAGAAAGGAAGCAGACCATTAGATAAACATTTAAGTGGTAGCAGTTCGCTACTTTTAGATGTTGATTCAGAAGGGGATGATGAAGAAAATCTTGTGTGGGTTGACGATAGGGCAAAGGAAACCTAGGTAAGTTCAGTAATTAGTAAATCCAAACATATTTTAAAAAAGGATTGAAATTTGAATAATATAGTTACATGTTTAACCCAACAGGTTAAATATAATAGTTATGTTGTGGAGAAGTACGAAAATGAGCACAGAAAACATCCCAAATTTGATGACGACTTGTGGTACCGAGCTTCCGGGGGTAAGAATAAAGGAAAAGTTTATGGGTTAGGCAATGTTAGAGACTCATATATACATGAAAAAGAAGCCCCCGAGGTATGTTTATTCCTTTTTATCTTGATAGAAGTTTAAAATATATAAAATAATTATTTTCTCTTTATCATATGTGAAATAATATACATTAGTAATTTATAGTAGGATGTCAAAGCTTTCTCATGATTTATGTTCGCCTTGATTCTTGTAAACATGAGGTAGATATGGAGATTGTGATGTAGATATGATATATATTATTTCAACTTGAGCTTTGAATTATAGGTCAACAATGAGCATAGGCACCATAAATTTTTACCAATACTTTTATGTATTTGAATTGTTTCCCATGAATATTGTAATTGTTTGGTTTGTGTTTGCTTTATTATTATCAGGTTTGATGCCTTTAATGTATTGAGAATGTTAGGAATTTATTATTGAGTTGATTAGACAATCTCGGCTGATCGTTTAAGTAAATTTTATTCTTAGTAATAGTATGTAAATATATCTGAACATGTTATTTTGACTTCTAGCACTAGAATTGTAACTCACAATTGGATTATGTTATTGTGCAACTTACTTGACCCGTTATTAGTTTTTGTTAATTCCGACTTCTTGATTCTATTCATTGCTTGTTTTGTAGATTGAGAAGTTCAATTTGGTTATCAAAGAGCTTGTTAAGGAAAAAGATGAAGATAAAGAAAGGTTTGAAGGAATGATTGCGGGCTTGGTAGCTGAAAAAGAAAAATATAATAATGATAAAGAGGCTATGAACAATAGAATGGGACAAATTGAAGTTATGTTAACAGCTATGGGTTGAAAATAGGGTATAAACACTTAGACTGGATATTTTGAAGTTTTTTATAGATATTTTCGGTTATTTGATGTTTTATTTGGTGTTTCTATTAGAGTCTTTTATATGATTTTAAAGTTGGAAAAACTGTAACAAATTTGTTTTATATAATTTGAGATAATGTATTATTTGACTGTTTTATATAATATAGTTTTTTTGAAATGTAATTGAATTAATAAAGAAGGAAAAATAACTTGTAGAAAATCTATATGGTAACAAATTTTCAATGAAAGTGATGACTAAAAGGTAGCAAATTTTTAATGAAAGTGGTGACTAAATGGTTGCAAATTTTCAATGAAAATGGTGGTTAAATGGTTGCAAATATTCAATGAAAGTGATGGCTAAATGGTAGCAAATTTTCATTAAAAGTGCTAGTTAAATGGTAGCAAATTTTCAATGAAAGTGGTGGCTAAATGATAGTAAATTCTCAATGAAAGCAGGTGTAAATTTTCAATAAAAATGATGTCTAAATGGTGGCAATATCGATGGCTAAATGGTACCAAAACGGTAGCAAAAGACCTTACTAAAATATTGTAGAAGCGGTAACAAATATTTTAACCGCTTTTGTGGTGACAAAAATATGGTAGCAAAATACAAAAGTGATAGCTATTTGGTGACATTAGGGCAACAGAGACATATGTTTTTGCCACTGCATTCTCAGTTGCAAAATGATGGCTACAGAGCAATTGCTACCGTTATGTAACCGAAAATGTGGTGACAAAAGCCTAATTTTCTAGTAGTGCTCTCGCTTTCGTCTTCCAACTCCAACATAATATGCGTCGTTTTCAGCATCGCACCAACATAAAAGTTTATCACGTTTTCTTCGGACTCTAATGAACTCATGGCTAAATAATTGGATTTTATAAAATTTTGAAGATGATAAATTTTAAAAAATTTTGAAAAAAAGTATGAGTGTTTTGGTGATTGTAGAGTGGTGTGGTATGTTTTGAATTTGATATGGCATATATAGAAAGTGTGATTTATAATAATAAAAAAAAAAAAAAAAAAACGCAAATGTTCAAATGATAACGGTCGAAAATATTGTCCAATCAATTGCCTCGGTGAGCACGGTGAAAATCCACCTAATACACTGAAATATTATCGGGGAGGGGGCGGTGTTTCCGAATACACCGAGTGCCACGTCGTTTCCCCGACTCCTTTTGCCGATTCCACATTAAATCATCTAATCGAGTTTCCATCGTATTTATTGTTGCCATGATAATATCTAGTTTTTCTTTTGTTTGTAGTTAATATAATTGTATCCTTTTACTAGTATCGATTGTTTTATTTTGATTCTGATACTTGTGAATTCACGAAACTCAAAATTTTTGCTAACAAATGAGACCAGATAAAAGAAAAAAAATAAAAAATTATCCTAAATTCATTATTATTTTTCAGTTTATTAAATTATCTGAATAAAAGAAGGTTTGTCCAATATTCAAAATGCGTATCTTGAAAAGGTTAGTGTATCCATAGTGTGCGTAATCAATAGAAATAAATTAACAATCATACTTTAAGAAAATGTTATAAATATTGATAATTTGTCATAATATGATTACTTTTCATATGCTACATTATTAGTTTTGAAAACTTCTTGTTCATCTATCTTTAGGTTAACTTCTAAAACATGTTAGATGCCAAAAATAAAATTGTAACATGCAAATATACTGGTCACTTCTTGATACACAGGAGAATAAAAAGCTACCGATATGCCAATAAGATTTATACTTGTATATATAGACACATTACCGGAAAAACAAACTTTTACGACGAAAAATTCATTTTCTAAATATTTGCCAACATTCAATGACATATCATTAATTGAGCAAACATAAAATAGCCTAAGTTTTAAAGTTCGTCAGGGTTCTCTGGCTACAAATTACCATCGTGAAATGCATCTTTTTTTTAACGGCCAGCAAGTTAGTAACAAAACCACCATACAAAAGTCATAATACAATCACCTCATGAAAGGCATCTTACCCAACAATAAAAAATATATTGAGTTCTCAACAACCCCTTAGTAATTAGTCAACAATCAAAGTATAAACATTTATACCTTTTTAATTAAACAAAACATAAAAATAAGGAGAAAATTCTCTTTATCTTGGTTAAAACAAGTTACATTTAGATGGTGGGTAAGCGGGCAACAAGTTGCGCCGTTATCCCCTTTTGAATCGCAAAGCCTATCCTGCTAAACACAAACCATTGGTTCTTAGGGCTCTGCGAGTCACTGTGGACCACCTTCTGCACTCGTTTCAGAAATCGTACTGCCTCAGGGGCCAGAGATCCAAATGTGTCAAAAGCAAACGGCAGGAACACATGTTGATTCTCTAAACAGGCTGCTTTGTGCTTAGCGACCTTCTTAGCTTCTGCCCTCAAAACTGCCTGCCCCGGTACAAAGTCGTTGTCTCGCAAACCTACCAAGGGGGAAACCCATGTCAAGTCAACACAAGTATGTTTGCCCCCAACCCATCCAAACACAAGAACATCCGCAGGACGCAAGATAGATCTCCCCTCCCGCGGATCAGTCAGAAAATTGACTGGTGCTTCTTTCTTGGCTGAGACCCCCGCACTTCGAAGCACATCCCATAGAACATCTCTGACCAAATCATGGCGGTACTTGAACCCAGGCAATTCCTTGCAGTGGAGCGCATGCTCGCCAAATTTATCCAGACATGCTCCTTTGCAAATGGGGCATGGTTCATCCGAGGGGAACAGAGGTATCATGAGCCGGTATTTGAGAATATCCTTATATTCGATTGCCGACATCTGCTGCCCAAGCCCTTCAATGGGCACGACAGTCAGAAAATCTTTAGCATGAGCCTCTTGAAGGCATGCAAACACTGCCTTTTGTCGCGGAGTCATATCAAACTACCCCTCCATAGTCTGCACATGTTTACCATAAAGAGCACTCGCCAAGGTTTGTTGAGGTTTCTTGGAGGCGGTCTTCTTATCGGTATAACCGCCTAGTTCAATTTCCGGAAGAACGGTTTTAATATTACCAAGTGCGAGGGTGTAGTCAGAATCCACCCCCATCACACCAGCACTCCGCAGAATCTAGCCCTGCAATCCCCACGACTGAGCCCTCGACGCTACAAAGGCGTATGTTGACACATCCCCTGTCGTGAAAATCCCTAAGCCCCCAAGCCGCATAGGCAAGGATGCTAGCCTCCATTGGAGGTCCCCAAAATGTGCCCTTCCACAGACAACAATGCTTTCAACCGCCTCCCGAAGGCCTGCATCAAAAATGGGCACCGCCACTTTCGGAGAAAATTAAATATCGAGACTGTTGGTAACTAGAGACGGATTGCTGACAGAATTATGTGGATAAGATTTCTTTCACATCTTTCCGGTTAGCAAATTTGCGATGAACAATACATCAAAACTCTAAAGATACAGTTTTCTTAATCGGGCTTGCTAAAGTTGTCTGAACATGTCTACTTCTGTTGAATCCATCAAAATTTTAAATTAAATATATTTTCGAGAACTCTCTACTTTTTATATTATTCGCTCTTGATCTCTTGTGGCAATGTCTGGTGATAGTTTGTCTATAGAGAAAGTTTACGGTACAAAAGTATGTGGCGTACAAAACGTAAGAAGCAATGAAAGTCGTCCACGTGCAAGCGGTTACCAAATTACCTCGTATTAAATTTTCTAGATGGTGAGGGTATTATAGACTTTTTTATCTTTTTATGTTCTGTTTTTTTTTTTTTTAACTCTTCCCCAAAATCAAAAAAGAAGGGAAACCCTAAACACCATGATCATTCTTTAATTTCTTCTTGAGTATTTGTCTAACTCGATCAATCAGTTATTACGTACAAATTATAATCGTTAATCGTTTTATTCAGTTTAATCATTTTTTTAATAGTTTTTATAAATTCTTTTCTTTTTCTCCACTTTTTTTTAGATTTATCTTTTTCTGAATTTTGCATCGACAACTGTTGGATGAAGAAGCTGATTGTAACACCCCAACCGATGGCGGAAACATCGAGGTGTCACGTATTGATGAGTATACAGTAGCACATGGTAATCCAAATTTTAATTGAAATAAATATTAAATTGCAAATATCCAAAAATTGGAATACATAAGAGTTTTGAATGTGGAAATCTAATACATCACACAAGAAGCAAGCATGCATAGACTCCTTATTTTCTTCATAAATACTCTAATCTTCAAGCATCATTATCACCTGTTGAGTTGTAAAAATGGGGGGGTCAACTAGAAGTTGGTGAGAATACATAATCCATGTTAAGCATATAGTTTAAGTATAAAAGTCTAGCAATTCGTATGTCTATCGTAAATTTAAGTCTACATGAATAGTATAATATGTTGACATAATCAAACCTCCGACTAGTTTAGGTCCATCCCGTCATCTACGGTTCACCTTAGTAATATGTTGAACGATAACAATCACCCACGTGACCTATGTAGGAGGTACACGTATCCGGGTAGGGTTGTCAATCCAATAGATCTATTATTGAGTATCGCCGGCTTGGCCATAGCTAATGATTATGTAAATGTTGAAACTCGTTGAAACTCGTTGAAACTGTTGACTAATACATGAGGCAATAAAGTTTACTACTAGACATGTATGTTGAATTGCTTAAAATTGTTGCAAGTATAAAGAATCGCATAAACAGGATTACGTAAACTCACCTTGGTATAGTTTTTGGTATTGAGAAATAGTATAAGTGTAGCCCAATAGATTGCCAAGTATCACCCTATGTATAAGGCAACAAATAAGTCTAAGTCTATCTAGTCTACAAGTATAATCTAGGGTTTCGATTTGGGGATATTCAATTGTTGAATTTATAAGTAAATAAAGGGAAATTTGATAATAAAATAAATGAAAATCTTTTTATAAAGCTTTAGTTTAGGATGTTCACAATAATGCTTTTGAAGTACAAAATAATTTTTATAAAATTATTTCCTTTAAAATAGATTATTAAATCTATTTATTAGAAATTACCAATATTTAACTTTAATACTAAAATTAAAGAATTGTTATTTTAAAAATCATATTTCTGTTTTATATATTCAGAAATAATTAGTATAAAATTTTGGTGCAATAATAATAAAAATTGAATTTATTATGATTTAATTATGACTAAAACTAACAAAAATTGATTAAAAATATAAAATAAATGATTTTTCTGAATTAAAAATCGTTTCAGTAAAGTTTAACATTGTACAAACATAGGATAATTTTTGTAGAAATTAATAAAATTGTTTTGATATTTTAATAGATTTTTATAAATATAATAGCATAAAATTGATTTAATTATTATAAATATTAAATAAATGAATTTCAGAAAACTAAAAATTGTAGAAAATTCTTTTACATCAGATTTGATAAATATAATTTTTTTAGAATTTATAAAAAGGTTTTGATATTTAAAAAGGAATTTACAAGATTTAAATGTAATATATGTATATTATTTGTTTGTTTAAAAACATGAAAAAAAAAAGTGGAAAAAAGGCGTCCCAGCCGGGTCTCGAACCCTGGTGGTCCCGGTTACAAGCAACAATCACAACCACTTGGCCTAGGCCTGTGGTTGTGATGAATCCCGTTCTAATAAAAATATATACACACGCGAAATCAGTTTTTATCCCCAAATCAAATTACGAGCCCTAGCTTTTCCAATCAAGCAATCCACACATCTTTAACCCGATTAATGTTAGGGCTTTCGTTGTATGGATGCCGATCAACAAAACCCTCAAACAAATTTGAACTTACAGTGTTGTTTCATGTTCGATTGCTCGGTCAAGACTAAAAGTCAAACGGCGATCAAGAGATGATAAACAGAGTGATTTGAAGAAGATTGGGGGTTGGGAAGAGTTTATTGGCGAGTTGTAATGGATCGCAGAAGGTCAATTTATAGGGAGGATCGATGGTTTGATTAGTTGGCAAGGTTGACTAATATTAAAGTCCAAACGCGTAATAGGCTTAAATTGGTCAATGAGGATTGCTAATCAGCGTGCAATTCTAGTTGTTGATGGCCGGTAATCGAGCATGGTTACCAGAATTATACCAATCACGCGTTAATTCGCTGATTATGGTAAGTTGCAAGCTCACAGTTGACTTTCTCAGTCAACTGTGGAGGTTTTAAGCTAAGTATAATATTAAGCCGCGTTGGAATCAAATCAAATGTGTTGGCCAGCCCAGCTGGTGTATGTGTGTTGTGTTGATGCTTGACCCGGCATTGGTCGCGGGTTCGATCCCTGGCCAAGGCATATTATTTTTTTGATAATATTCCACCACAATTCCTTGTATATAAGATATATATATATGATATTAGGGTTTCAAAAGTGCGACAAAAATAATTATTGCACACGAGAATAACGAAACTTGACGTTTTATTAATAATGCCCGTGTAACGTACAAGAATAATTGCGAAATGTTACAGTCTCCCCTACTTTTAGGAACTTCGTCCCGAAGTTGGACTTGGAGAGTCTGGTGGAAAAAGATGTGGATATTTCGACTTCATCTGGTCCTTGCGTTCCCAAGTGAACTCTGGGCCTCGTTTAGATTCCCAACGAACCTTAATGATCGAAATGCGACTGCGCTTGAGTTTCTTGACTCCAGTATCAACAATCTCAACGGGTTTCTCGATAATGTGCATGCTTTCATCGATTTGCACATCCTCAAGAGGAACATGAAGGTTCTCATCCGCTAAGCATTTCTTGAGATTCGAAACATGGAAGGTCGGATGAACATTGCTTAGCTCAGGTGGAAGTTCAAGTTTGTAAGCCACTTTTCCAACTCTGTCAAGAATTTTGAAGGGGCCTACGTATCGAGGAGCTAGCTTTCCCTTTCTACCGAAACGAATTACTCCTGTCCAAGGGGATACCTTAAGTAGTACAAGGTCCCCAACTTGAAATTCCAAGGGTTTACGACGTCTATCAGCATAACTCTTCTGGCGACTTCTAGCCTTGAGAAGATTATCCTGAATAAGCTGAATTTTGTCTGTGGTTTCCTGGATTAGTTCGGGTCCAGTAATACGAGCTTCACCAACCTCAGTCCAACAGACAGATGAACGACATTTCCGACCATAGAGTGCCTCGAAAGGAGCCATGTTAATGCTGGCGTGATAACTGTTGTTGTATGAAAACTCAACCAAAGGAAGATGAGAATCCCATGCGCCACCAAAATCGATGATACATGCCCTGAGCATATCCTCAAGTGTCTGAATGGTTCGTTCAGTCTGACCATCAGTTTGAGGGTGATAAGCAGTGCTCAGGTTCAACTTGGTACCCAAAGCATCTTGTAGAGACTCCCAAAAGTGAGAGGTGAAACGACCATCGCGATCAGAAATAATGTCCAAAGGTATACCATGACGACATACGATTTCACTTACGTACATCTTTGCCAACCTTTCCACAGAATACTTCTCACGAATAGGTAAGAAGTGAGCTGACTTGGTCAAGCGATCGACGATTACCCAAATACTGTCAAAGCCTTTGGGTGTACGAGGAAGTTTGGTGATGAAATCCATAGCTATGCTCTCCCATTTCCATACAGGAATTTCTGGTTGTTCAAGCATACCAGATGGTCGTTGATGTTCAGCCTTGACCTTGGAACAAGTGAGGCATTTTGCAACGAAGAGAGCGATGTCTTTCTTCATACCAGGCCACCAATAAGAATAACGGAGATCTTGGTACATCTTGTCAGCTCCAGGATGAATAGAATAACGAGACTTATGAGCCTCGTTCATGAGGAAAGTACGAAGATCATCACGGTCGGGAATCCACAGTCGATTAAGGAAATAGAGAAGACCATCGGGTTTGGTTTCAAGTTGAGTTTCAGCACCACAAGACATTTCATCGTACATGTTACCTTGGGTGACTGATGTGTGTTGAGCCTGGAGAATGCGATCTTGAAGATCAGTACGAACTCTTGCACATTGGAGTTTGACACGCTCCTTACGACTAAGTGCGTCAGCCACAACATTCGCCTTGCCAGGATGGTAGCGAATTTCGCAATCATAGTCGTTAAGTAATTCAACCCAACGTCGTTGCCTCATGTTAAGATTCTTTTGGTCGAAGACATGTTGGAGACTTTTGTGGTCCGTGAACACCACACATTTGGTCCCATAAAGATAATGTCTCCAAATCTTGAGAGCAAAGACGACAGCGCCCAATTCAAGATCATGAGTGGTATAATTCTTTTCGTGAATCTTGAGTTGTCGAGACGCATAAGCAATAACCTTTCCTCGTTGCATGAGAACACAACCAAGACCTTGGTTCGATGCATCACAGTAGACCACGAAATCATCATTACCATCAGGTAGAGACAAGATAGGAGCTTCACAAAGTTTTAGCTTAAGAGTTTCAAATGCTTCCTCTTGTTTTGGTCCCCACTCGTAAGGTTTACCCTTGTGAGTTAAGGTAGTGAGAGGTACAGCGATCTTGGAGAAATTGGCGATGAATCGACGATAATAACCAGCCAAACCAAGGAAAGAACGGACTTCGGTTGGAGTTTTAGGAACACTCCAATTTTTCACAGCTTTGATCTTTGCGGGATCAACATGAATTCCGTTCATATCAATGACGTGTCCCAAAAATTGAACTTCCTTAAGCCAAAATTCACATTTCGAGAACTTGGCGTACAGTTGTTCTTTCTTTAGGAGACCCAAGATGGAGTGAAGATGTTGTTCGTGATCGGACTTTGATTTAGAGTAAATCAAAATATCATCAATGAAAACGATCACGAATTTGTCGAGGTAGGGTCTACAAACCCGATTCATCAAGTCCATAAACACCGCGGGGGCATTGGTTAGTCCAAAAGGCATAACCATGAATTCGTAGTGACCGTATCGTGTGCGAAAAGCTGTCTTGGGAATATCTTCTTCGTGGACTCTAAGCTGATGATAACCAGAACGGAGATCAATCTTCGAGAAGTGGGTTGCTCCTTGAAGTTGATCGAAGAGATCGTCAATCCTAGGCAGTGGATAACGATTCTTGATGGTGAGTTTGTTGAGTTCACGATAGTCAATACACATTCTAAGAGAACCATCCTTCTTTTTAACGAACAAGACAGGAGCTCCCCATGGAGAAGAACTAGGGCGAATGAACCCTTTATCAGAAAGTTCCTGTAGTTGACTGGCAAGTTCTTGCATCTCAGAGGGTGCAAGACGATAAGGAGCTTTAGCGAAAGGATTAGCACCAGGAACAAGATCAATACGAAATTCAACTTGTCGAGCAGGAGGCAAACCAGGTAAATCCTCTGGGAAAACTTCAGGATAGTCTCGAATAATAGGAATGTCTTGGATACTTTTGCCTTTGTCCTTCTTCTCTATCACGTTAGCTAAGAAGGTTGTATACCCCTTTCGTAAGTACTTTTGGGCAGTAGTACAAGACATAAGCTTAAGCTCGCCACAGGGTTTCTCACCATAGATCTTCAAAATCTCACCAGATTCGAGAGGAATGCGTATGACTTTCTCGAAGCACAGAATTTCGGCACGATGAGTTGACAACCAGTCCATGCCTACTATAACATCAAAACTACCAAGATGCATGGGGATGAGATCGATAGAGAAGGTATGATCGTCGAGGTTCAACAAGCAGTTACGAATAATAGAGTCGATCGAAATAGACTTCCCGTTAGCTACCTCTATCATTAAAGGCTCCTCTAGATTAGTGTGGGGTAAGTTAAGTAAAGGTTCAAACTTCAGTGACACAAATGACTTATCAGCTCCCGAATCAAATAATATGGATGCATAGTGGTTATTAATGAGGAACGTACCATTCACCACCTCGTTGTTGTCTCGAGCCTGGTTAGCGTTGAGATTGTAGGCGCGACCTCGAGCACCTTGGTTCTGGTTGCGGTTCTGGTTTTGGTTTTGGTTTTGGTTTCGGTTTTGGTTACGATTAGGGCAGTTGTTGCTGTAGTGATCAGGGCTGCCACACTCGTAGCATTGACCACGAGTAGGCCTGTTGTTTTGTTGGTTGGGAGCAGGGTTGTTTCTGGCAGGGTTGTTTTGGTTGTTTTGGTTGTTTTGGGCAGCAGGGGCTTGACAGGCATTGGTGTAGTGTCCATACCGTTTACAGTTATTACACTGGCAGCATGGTCTACCAGGAAGATGATGGAACTGGCAGGTGTTGCAAAGAGGGTGTGTTCCACCATAGGGTTTCTTGGCTGGGTTTTGGGTAGCAGGGGGAGTAGCGGCAACCATATAGTTTCTAGCCTTGCGCTTTTTGTTGCTTGAGGTCTCAGGCTTGACTTCAATTGCAGGCTGTGGAGTGTCTTTGGCAACCGTCTTCTTAGTGCCTTTGCGGAAGAGAGTACCGTTCTTCACGTGATTATCAGTAAGAGTGGCCGCTAGACGTTTGGCCTCTTCCAAAGTTGCAGGATTCCTACCCCAAACGGTGTCCTGGATTTGCATGGGCAGACCACCGATGTACTTCTCGATGGCTACCGGCAGAGGAGTAACTTTGTGAGGCAACAATAAGCTAAGCTCATGAAAGCGGGTGTTGTAGGCAAGGTTTTCCCCACTATCTTGAGCTAAGGTGTGGAACTCATCCTCAAGCTTCTTAACTTCATTGCGAGGACAAAACTCTTCCTTCATGATCTCCTTAACTTGGTCCCATGTCATAGCAAGAGCAACTTCGGCCCCACGAGTACGCTTTTCTTCATTCCACCAAGTGAGTGCTCGTTTATGGAGAACACTCATGGCGTAACGAACCTTGAAGTTGTCGGGGCACTCACTGTTGATGAAGGTATTCTCAATACCCTCAAACCATTGGAGGAGTCCTGTAGCTCCTTCTTCACCACTAAACTTTGGAGGGTTACAAGAGTTGAAATGCTTAAGGGTGCAGGCTGGGGGTCCATTTCCATTACCATTGCCGTTCCCGTTCCCGTTCCCGTTGCCGTGACCGTTCCCGTTGCCGTTCATTTGGATGACCTGAGCGAGTAAATTGGGAACCAGAGTTGCGATTTGCTGCGCCATTTGTTGAGAAATGATCGCAGCCAGTTGAGCATCGATACCATTGTTGTTGTGGTTAGGAACTTGGTCATGGTTATGGTTGTCACCACCTTCTTCGTGGTTCTCACCATTGCTGTTGCGAGTGCTGCGACGTGGAGGCATGATCTGTAATAGACACAATGAAATGAATGAGATTATATAAGGAATGTAATCATTTATTCATTAATTAAAACGAATAAACGAAAACGTTGACTTATCAAAGATTCTAAATTTTAATAACATATGAAGACATGCTTTAGCCTATAAGTGAACACTCATCCCGAGAATTCCCAGGTAGGCATCCGGGTCCCTCGTCTGATTGGGATATATGCGCAATGCCAGCCTAGACAGAAGACTCAGAATACAGGCGTTCACCCTTCCAGATTGCACGTGTTCGTTATTAAAATCTAGAACTTCGACGAGATCTCAAGGGGGTTCAGGTTAAACCTGAGGATTTTGTCCTATTAATCTAATGGTGGATCAGGATTGCAGCAGACGAATAAGAGTAGTAGGTTTAGGGTTATATAAGGTATAGGATAAGGATAGGATTAGGGAAGCAATTAGGGTTACAAGTAAGAGAAGCAAGTACTGTTAAAGTCCCTAAGGTTATAGTCTAGATTATTTTCTAATAACCTAATTCCCTATAACCAAGGCTCTGATACCAATCTGTAACACCCCAACCGATGGCGGAAACATCGAGGTGTCACGTATTGATGAGTATACAGTAGCACATGGTAATCCAAATTTTAATTGAAATAAATATTAAATTGCAAATATCCAAAAATTGGAATACATAAGAGTTTTGAATGTGGAAATCTAATACATCACACAAGAATCAAGCATGCATAGACTCCTTATTTTCTTCATAAATACTCTAATCTACAAGCATCATTATCACCTGTTGAGTTGTAAAAATGGGGGGGGTCAACTAGAAGTTGGTGAGAATACATAATCCATGTTAAGCATATAGTTTAAGTATAAAAGTCTAGCAATTCGTATGTCTATCGTAAATTTAAGTCTACATGAATAGTATAATATGTTGACATAATCAAACCTCCGACTAGTTTAGGTCCATCCCGTCATCTACGGTTCACCTTAGTAATATGTTGAACGATAACAATCACCCACGTGACCTATGTAGGAGGTACACGTATCCGGGTGGGGTTGTCAATCCAATAGATCTATTATTGAGTATCGCCGGCTTGGCCATAGCTAATGATTATGTAAATGTTGAAACTCGTTGAAACTCGTTGAAACTGTTGACTAATACATGAGGCAATAAAGTTTACTACTAGACATGTATGTTGAATTGCTTAAAATTGTTGCAAGTATAAAGAATCGCATAAACAGGATTACGTAAACTCACCTTGGTATAGTTTTTGGTATTGAGAAATAGTATAAGTGTAGCCCAATAGATTGCCAAGTATCACCCTATGTATAAGGCAACAAATAAGTCTAAGTCTATCTAGTCTACAAGTATAATCTAGGGTTTCGATTTGGGGATATTCAATTGTTGAATTTATAAGTAAATAAAGGGAAATTTGATAATAAAATAAATGAAAATCTTTTTATAAAGCTTTAGTTTAGGATGTTCACAATAATGCTTTTGAAGTACAAAATAATTTTTATAAAATTATTTCCTTTAAAATAGATTATTAAATCTATTTATTAGAAATTACCAATATTTAACTTTAATACTAAAATTAAAGAATTGTTATTTTAAAAATCATATTTCTGTTTTATATATTCAGAAATAATTAGTATAAAATTTTGGTGCAATAATAATAAAAATTGAATTTATTATGATTTAATTATGACTAAAACTAACAAAAATTGATTAAAAATATAAAATAAATGATTTTTCTGAATTAAAAATCATTTCAGTAAAGTTTAACATTGTACAAACATAGGATAATTTTTGTAGAAATTAATAAAATTGTTTTGATATTTTAATAGATTTTTATAAATATAATAGCATAAAATTGATTTAATTATTATAAATATTAAATAAATGAATTTCAGAAAACTAAAAATTGTAGAAAATTCTTTTACATCAGATTTGATAAATATAATTTTTTTAGAATTTATAAAAAGGTTTTGATATTTAAAAAGGAATTTACAAGATTTAAATGTAATATATGTATATTATTTGTTTGTTTAAAAACATGAAAAAAAAAGTGGAAAAAAGGCGTCCCAGCCGGGTCTCGAACCCTGGTGGTCCCGGTTACAAGCAACAATCACAACCACTTGGCCTAGGCCTGTGGTTGTGATGAATCCCGTTCTAATAAAAATATATACACACGCGAAATCAGTTTTTATCCCCAAATCAAATTACGAGCCCTAGCTTTTCCAATCAAGCAATCCACACATCTTTAACCCGATTAATGTTAGGGCTTTCGTTGTATGGATGCCGATCAACAAAACCCTCAAACAAATTTGAACTTACAGTGTTGTTTCATGTTCGATTGCTCGGTCAAGACTAAAAGTCAAACGGCGATCAAGAGATGATAAACAGAGTGATTTGAAGAAGATTGGGGGTTGGGAAGAGTTTATTGGCGAGTTGTAATGGATCGCAGAAGGTCAATTTATAGGGAGGATCGATGGTTTGATTAATTGGCAAGGTTGACTAATATTAAAGTCCAAACGCGTAATAGGCTTAAATTGGTCAATGAGGATTGCTAATCAGCGTGCAATTCTAGTTGTTGATGGCCGGTAATCGAGCATGGTTACCAGAATTATACCAATCACGCGTTAATTCGCTGATTATGGTAAGTTGCAAGCTCACAGTTGACTTTCTCAGTCAACTGTGGAGGTTTTAAGCTAAGTATAATATTAAGCCGCGTTGGAATCAAATCAAATGTGTTGGCCAGCCCAGCTGGTGTATGTGTGTTGTGTTGATGCTTGACCCGGCATTGGTCGCGGGTTCGATCCCTGGCCAAGGCATATTATTTTTTTGATAATATTCCACCACAATTCCTTGTATATAAGATATATATATATGATATTAGGGTTTCAAAAGTGCGACAAAAATAATTATTGCACACGAGAATAACGAAACTTGACGTTTTATTAATAATGCCCGTGTAACGTACAAGAATAATTGCGAAATGTTACACTGATGTTACAGTCAAGCCAAAAGCTAACGAAGATGAAGATTACATATCTTGGATGATAGGTGTTGGGGATTATGCTTGATTTTTTGTAGTCACGTAATTCTATTTTTAAAATAGTCTTCAGATCTTATCCATGCTGAATTTGTATGTATTTGCGTTTTAATTAAACTGAAGACTATAAAACCTTTTTTTAGATAGGTGATTTATATTTTCAGACCAATAGTTGCGTATTATTTTATTTCTATCATTCTTTTTTTATTTATAGTTGGTTTTTTACATTTTGCGTTTTTAAGTTTGTATGGAATTGCGTTCTTAGACTGAAGACTATTAAACCTTTTTTTTTACATTTTGCGTCTTAAGTTGTATGTATTTGAGTTTTTAGACTGAAGACTATTAAACCTTTTTTTAAGATTATTTTTTTGCTATATATGTTACTTGCATGTAAATTTTGTTTATACTTACTTTTTATATATGTTTATATTTATGAAACATAGTCATTCAAAAACACCATATTACAAGAAAAATAGAATTAAAATATTTTTTATTAGAAAAATAAGATTGAAACTAATATTCATGGAGAATATTAATATACTTCTAAATTTTGCACCTGCGCGTAAGTATGTCATGTAAAAATATATTTTTAAATTTTGCACCTGCGTGTCAGTTGCTTAAGCATTTGCGTTTAATGATTTCCATAATAATTTATAATTGTGTTTATTAATAATAGTAGTTGCGTCCTTTTTTAGCAAAAATGTTTGTATTTGTCTTTGTTTTGTTTTTATATCTGAAATTGCATTTAAATTGTTGTCAACATCTTGTTGTTCTGCTAATTCACGTCTTGTTATGCTTCTTCTGGAACATTATTATTTATTTCCATTTCAGCTTCATTTTGTAAATCCCCTGCGCCTTCAACATTTTCTACTGGAGCAGAGACTATATTGTTTCTATTCCTACGACGATACACCAAACCATAACGACTCTGACCTTGGTTTTGGTTGTTAAATGCGTCTAATACATCAATAACTACTGCTTCTGGTTCAGGATCATCAACACTTCCTTTTAATAAAAGTAGGGCATCAGCAGCATCTAGTTCATCTAGGTATTATTTGAGAGAGACATAATTTTTTGACATTGTAATTTTTACTTTTTAAAGTTGAGTTAATCTATAAATATATAACGCAAGCACATATAACATTTACACGCAAGTACATTGTTTATTAACTATTTACGCAAATAGTCGAAAAAAACCCTAAATATTTAATACATTACATAGACGCAAATAAACATGTATTTGTTAAAAAAAAAAAAACTATAACATCATAATTTGAATACTTATTAACAGCTTTTAATTGTTCAGCAAACCTGATTTTGAAGTTTTAGCAGGCCTATCTTGGTTTCCCTTTGCTCGCCTTTCGTATTCTACTCCTGTATAGTTTCATATTGATTTGTTAAATCTAACAACTAATTACACGCAATAATATGGCAAATAGTGTTTATAAATACCTGATTTTGAGCTCGGCGCCATTGTTTTTGTGTTTTATCGTTTTGGTTTTCTGATTTCAGAAAGTAAAAAAAAACCCTAATTGTGTTTCGCTTTGAATTGAGCGGACGGTTTTTGTTTTGTAAATTTAGAAACTGAATGTCAGTTGAGTGATGTTTGTAATTTGCCCGCTCTTTTATTTTTTGTTGTCCAATTACTATTTTGCCCCTTTTGATTGTTTTCGACGAATTTAAGGACGCGTGTTTTTTTTACCATCGTGCCCCTCATTAACTGCTTGATCCTACGATCAAAATTTCTTCTTACATTATGTACGCTAACATTCTTTGTACGTTAGCCTCTTCCTTGTCTATATTGTGGTAATGGTTATATAAGAATGCACATTTTATGCGTTTGTGAAGTTGGTGTCATTAGGGTTTGTCTTGTGTTTGGAAGCAAAAGCCCACTTAACCACATCTATGGATTTTGAAATCCCAAAAGCTACTTATTTAGGTTGTTTAATGCTTCCTTTTTCTATCATATGTACTAATAGTAGCTTTTAGTAGCCAACTAGATTTGACTAACGCGGCCAAGTTTTTAAATTAAGAAAACGAATTGTTCTAAAAAGGTCCAAATTTTAATCTAGACACTTTTAAACCGTAAATTTGCATTTTTTTTTTTTTATAAATAAAATTTAATAATGGGGCAAACCCTTGGTGCTATTAGAATTAATATTATCAAGAATCTTGGCATTACCAATTTCCACTAACCCATTATCTCCTAATGTGAATCAATAATACTATCAAAGGTCTTTAAAAAATTATAATAATAATAATAATAATAATAATAATAATAATAATAATAATAATAATATCTAAGGGGAATCATTCAATGCCAATGCTATACGTATTCAATGATTTGCCATTGTTTTAAAATGGCCCCAACACTCATAATATATGTGAATTGGATTAGATAAATCACCATCAATAATTTTGTTATGATATATGCTTAACAAGTTTATAACTTGGGAGCGTCCCAGCTTGAGAAATCTAAGTAAAATGCATAAAATTAGAAGTATCTAAACTATAAAAATGGCATCTCCCAATATATGATTAATGAATATTATTATTATTATTATTTTAAACAAATCTCTGCCATAAGTTATCATATTCTAATATAAAAAAAAAAGGTAATTGGGTCGGGTATCACCTAATCCCAGGCCCGACCCAAACCCACAATTTTTTTTTAAACTAATTCCAAACCTGACACAATACCTGTCGGGTTACAAAAAATAGTCGTTTTTTCTCCGTTTTTTATATAGCACTATGGTACTCGTTGGAAAGATAATAAAACGCTCGTTAATTTGGTGTAATTTTTTTCTTTAAAAATCTCGTATATAAAAGATATTAACATTTAAAAGTTATGAGAGGAAACATGAGAGAGAAAATAATAAAGTTTTAATATTTACATTTAGTAGATTAGGTATTTAATAGATTATGTTAAATAATATTTAAACCATATTTATTCTTTTTTTTTTAATTGGTCTAGAGTTACCACATCACATCCTATGTGGCATTTCTCAAAAGAGAGATTGCATAATATTATGACATGTCATAAAAAAATGTTTTGGTTTATTATATACTAGGGTTTTTAATGCTTAATTTTGTTGGTAAATATGTGTTCTCTGAATGGTTTTGGTTGAAGATTATCAATGATCTTTTCTTGTGAGTTATTTTAGGGTTATATTGAGCACCCCTATAAAAATGGAAGGAAACCTGAGAATAAGGCTGGTGAAGTGATTAATTGTTTAAAAACATAAAAAATTACTATAAAACCCCCACTATGACTAATTAATCAATTAACTTTATAACTTTTATTAAATTTTTGTTATCAACCAATCTCAACCATTCATTTATAAATTTAAAGGCCATAAACACTTCTTACCCTTCTCACAAAAACCACCCTTGTACCCGAACCTCTACCTAGACACATATACAATTAGTATTATATGTTGTATATGAGGGGTATAAAGAGAAGAAATTGACCAAAGATTAGAGATTTGTGAAGAGAGCCTTCAACTCCCATATTAAAATTTTGATAAAATTACCTTATTGAACATCTTTGGTCCTTAATAAAGTAATATTTATTATGTTATATCTCGTAATCCATTGTCTTTTTTGTATTATTGTCGGTTCTCACTCTTCCTTGATCCTTAAATTAGTGTCCGGATAACCAAATCAGACAAGTTTATATCTCGTAATCCATTGTCTTTTTTGTATTATTGTCGGTTCTCACTCTTCCTTGAAACTTGAGGTTTGACGCTTTGTCGGGTCGAAGATTTTTTTTTTATAAAGCTGAATACCACGATAGATTGATTACTGTGTTCGTAGTTCTTACAAATCTAATGCTTATATCAAGTTACTAGATTATATCCCGGGAGCGTCCCGGGTTGAGAAATTTAACATGATACATCAATTTTACATATGAAATAGACTGATGTATAACTCTAATATTAATATCTAACCTATAACAAATTAGCAATGTACAACTCCAATGCTAATATCTAACCTAAAAGAATGTAGAACTTTAATATAACTCTAATATTAACACCTATCCTAATGACTAAACAAATGTACAACTCTAACATATTAATATTGATACCTAACTTAAAACAACGTATAACTCTATTAACCTATTCGGCTCTGGTTGAAAAAAATTCATATTTACTGATTTAAACATAATTAGCGACTTGTCTATACATAATTAATGATTTACCTGAACACTTTGTGTGTTTTTTTCCTGTATGAACAAAACCCCACAAAAAAAATTCTCCGTTTTTTATATAGCACTATGGTACTCGTTGGAAAGATAATAAAACGCTCGTTAATTTGGTGTAATTTTTTTCTTTAAAAAATCTCGTATATTAAAGATATTAACGTTTAAAAATTAATTGAGAAAACATGATGGTGAAAAATCCAATTTTGTTTTTAAATTATTTTTTTCCTAAAATATCTCAATGTCACATGGGATGACACATGGCATACTCAAGGAAGAGAATGTCTCTTTGAATGCCATGTCATTAAAATGGCTTTGGTTTATTATATGTATAGATAGATATAGATATAGATATAGATATAGATATAGATATAGATATAGATATAGATTTAATAAACAACCCCTTTTTTTCGTTATAAACAAGTGTACACATATATATGTAATACTAGGTTATATTCTGGAAGCTTTCCGTCAGAGACAAATTTAATATGAAGTGATAAAATATGTGTTATGATATAGCACAAAATTTAATGTACAGAAAACAACAATTTTAATCATGTGAAGAAGAATGAAATGTAGATTAAAGAAAGAATGTACGTTTGGAGGAGGAGCAGAGGCAAAAGCAACCATTATAAGGTGTGATTGAGGCGGTGATCTTGAAGATGTAGTTTTTTTATAAACGACTGGTTTTGATCTATTTTGTTCTAGATGAAAACAGAACTTCCATTTACAGTTTCGGTTAGGTAGTGTAAAGAATTCATTAGAAACTTATGTATCACACGGGTTATAACATTTTTTTTATTTTTTATTTATTATTAGCATGGAAAATTTAATATTACCGGAGTTAGACAATAAAATATTAAATGGTTAAAAGGGTTAGGATCAAATACACAGTGAAAGAAAAATAGGGAGTCGTATGAAGCGTATCAACGGACTCAGATTGAATTCATTCAAGCGACATTGGAACCGTCTCATCGAACCCTACGATGTTAGTTTTTAGGTATTCGTTTTTTGGGGTTTTAGCTTGTATTTTTTGGAATATATGTTATATCATTGTGTCTTTTATGTAGCATTTTGTCTGTTTTCTTATTTTCATCATTGTGTCAATTTTTCAATTAATTATGTCTTTTTTCTTCAGTGTCGTGTTATATTTTTCGGCACTGTGTTATATTTTATGACTCATTGTGTCATATTTCATTATCTATTGTGTTTTTTTGTATCCTTCTCACCCTTCTCATTTTTGTTACACTTTGTAAAATAACTTGACCCATGATTTTTAATAAGCGAAAATATAAAAAGAATTACTTGAGAAAAGAAATATTAAATAAATAAGAGATAAAGGTGAAGTTATGATTTATTAATATTATTTCTTATGAAAAAGAATTGAGATAATCATAAGATTTTTATTTATTATAAAGTAATAATAAAGATAAAGGTTATAAATTAATAAATATTTGGTTAATTGGATTATTTACAACCTAAATTTTTTTTGTGGGAATTCAAGGTTAGGATGGTCTCACCAAGTGACATGTGTCCCCACCCTAATCGCTTTTTTTTAACGGCGAAAACTTTATATATAAATATAAAGACCTAGCATGGAGCTGGAAAACATACAACACCAAAATACATAATCGATAATCGAACAAGCGGAATATTATGGCTAACTCCCACAATATTATTAATTTTGAGAAAACTACACAAACTTGAACTTACAATCCTCTTACTTGCAATCCTACACCATGGTATTTATATAGCTAACCAAACCTATTAGACTATAAGGATTGTTGTATTAATTATCCTGTAAACATCCATGCTTTAACACATTTATGATCGATATTTGTTGTTCAGAATTCCAAACCTTGTGTACATGCAAAGAGTAAAAGCATTCATAACATTACACATTTATTCTTTTTAAACTAAGATACGTGTGTCGGTTTAATTAAAAGTAGTTTTAGAAGAACTATTGTAGTTGAATATTGAAGTGATACTTTTTTCCACGTGTCAAATATATTTTATAAGTTTATTAATTGAAGAAAACAAACTCAAAATATAAATTCTTTTTATTAAAACTTTAACTCATAACCTAAAGTTGAAATATTCAGCAGATACAATCTAACAAAAAGTACATGCAGTTATTACTATAGCTAGGATTTTTTTTGAAAGGCGAATTTCATTAACAACCACAAAAACAACACGGGGACCATAATAATATGATCCATATATGATCTCTTTAATCTCAACTAGGGTGGCAAGATTACAAGTTTTGTCTTATTCATATACTTTTCATTTACAAACCTAACACTTTTGTTTGTTAATCCCCCAGCAAATTAGGCTTGTATGGCCTACATTTATCATATTATAATCTACTAGATATTTGCCCGCGTTGACACGCAGTTCAACAACGTATGATTATTTGGAGTAGTATAACGTATAAGAAAAATAAAGTAGAAAAATTTTATTAAAATTTAAAAGCAACGAATACACATTTATTCAAATATCGCTGAAAATTTCCTTATAAACCACATTTTTTGTTTTAGTCATCACTTTCCCACCAGCATCAAGTATAAGTAACTTCACGCCTGCCCTGCTTTTAACTCTTGACAATGCGACATAAAGCTGGCCATGTGAGAATACAGGGTTTCTTAAATACAATCCAACCTGAATAAGGCGACTTAAATGGTATGTGTTAAAAATAGACTTATGGCATATTCAACAATAAGAAAGTAATAAAAATAAAAATAAGAAACTAACTACCACCTAAATTTCACAATTTAATTTGACACGTCTGAGAAGATGAGCATTACCCATATCGACCCGCTAAAAAAGCTTCGAGCACATTTTATTCTATTTGACACATTTGAAAAGGCAAACATTACCCAAATCGACCTGTTAAGAAAAGGGAAGATTGCCCCAATTCACCTATGGCCTATGTATAAGTAAAAGGAACATCAATCTAATCAAAACACTATAAACACACTGTTGGCGACTTTTACCCTATTTGACCCATTGGAAAAGTTGAACATTACCCAAATCGACCAATTTATAAGTAAACAAACATGAACCTACACCACTAAAACAACATTTTAACCGACTATTACCTTATTTGACCCGTTTATAGGAAGGAACATTATCTAAAGTGACCCATGTATAAGTAAAAGGAGCATTACTCAATAATTTTAACCGACTATTACCTTATAGATGCTATTTATACGCTAAAAATAGTAATGTGACAAATCAAATAATTCAGCATTTATTTTGTGTTTAAATGTCTTTAATTTTAAAAACTGGATTTTTTTTTTAAATTTTGATTTTGAATGTTTAAAAATAAATTTATAAATGTATTTATATATGATTAATAATTTTATGTTTAAAGGTTATTAATTAAATGGTAATCATAATTATTAACATTAGATGTTTCCAATATTGTGTAACTCACGATAAATGCTAATTATACGCTAAAAATAGTAATGTGACAAATCAAAAATTAAGCATTTATTTAGTGTTTAAATGTCTTTAAATTTAAAAACCGTATTCATTTTTAAATTTTGATTTTGAATGTTTGAAAATAAAGTAATTCAATTGAAAATAGACGTATTAATTGTGATGAAAAAAATTCAAATTTAACTTTGTTTATAAATGTATTTATATTTATATATGATTAATAATTTTGTGTTTAAATGATATTAATGAAATGGTAATCATAATTATTAACATTAGATGTTTCCAATATGGTGTAAATCATGATAAATGCTATTTATATGCTAAAAATAGTAATGTGACAAATCAAATAATTAAGCATTTATTTGGTGTTTAAATGTCTTTAATTTTAAAAACCGTTTTTTTTTTTAAATTTTGATTTTAAATGTGTAAAAATAAATTTATAAATGTATTTATATATGATTAATAATTTTGTGTTTAAAAGTTATTAATGAAATGGTAATCATAATTATTAACATTAGATGTTTCCAATATTGTGTAACTCATGATAAATGTCAATTATACGCTAAAAATAGTAACGTGACAAATCAAAGAATTAAGCATTTATTTTGTGTTTAAATGAATTTAATTTTAAAAACCGTAATTTTTTTAAAATTTTGATTTTGAATGTTTGAAAATAAAGTAATTCAATTGAAAATAGACGTATTAAGTGTGATGAAAAAAATTCAAATTTAACTTTGTTTATAAATGTATTTATATTTATATATGATTAATATATTTGTGTTTAAATGTTATTAATGAAATGGTAATCATAATTATTAACATTAGATGTTTCCAATATTGTGTAAATCATGATAAATGCTAATTATACGCTAAAAATAGTAATGTGACAAATCAAAGAATTAAGCATTTATTTTGTGTTTAAATGTCTTTAATTTTAAAAACCGATTTTTTTTTTTAAATTTTGATTTTGAATGTTTAAAAGTAAATTTATAAATGTATTTATATTTGATTAATAATTTTGTGTTTAAAGGTTATTAATGATATGGTAATTATAATTATTAACATTAGATGTTTCTAATATTGTATAAATCATGATAAATATCAAAATGCAAGAATTGTTAACACTAAAGAGCAAAATCATGTACCTTCTGTTGATATTTTGGATCTCCAATCCTTTGTGCCCGTGCAACAATAAACTCCAATTGGTCTATGCAAGAATCTGCCAGAGTACTATTACCCTGAGCAAACAGCCTCCACCGTTGCTCACTGGTGCAACACAATTGTTATACACCTGCAACCGCCATAAAAAAGTATTAAAAAAACAAATCAGAATTTTAAAAATGTATTAAAATTAGTGCAATAACTTTACAAACCAATTCCACCATCAATTCCATTCAACAACTTTCCAAACCAAGATTCATAATTATAGCAATTATAGTTAATACATTTGACTATGCAGTTAATACATTTGACTATGACTATATGGAAAGTGAACAACTAATTATGCTATTAACTTTTCTATAATACAATCAATCAATCTCTTACCAAAAAACTCGACCCTTCCTTTTAACATCCAAGACTTTTCAAACCACCATTTATAACAATTAATTCTTATAATTATCCTTCCAAACTTTAAGCCATAAACTTAGGAAACAAATAAAATGCTAATAAATGAGACCCGAATCAACAAACAGGACCCGGACCCGAATAGCTTTCCTAAGCGGATTAATCACTAAAAAATATCCAACATTCTTTTACCTTTCATCTAATATTATGATCCTCAAGAACACCTCGAAGAACATATGAACATTCAACCTCACCCGAAGACAAACATCATCGAGCCAACATAATATCATGAAGAAATATATAATACACGGGAAATTTTCGTGTTTTTGCTACTGAGAAAACATGAAGGATCATATCACAAATCTGAAAATTATTAAAATCTCATAATTTTTGAAAACAACAAACATAATACCTAATCATTGAAAACAAATAACAATACCTAAACACTGAAACTGATCATATCACAAATCTGAAAATTATTAAAATCTCATAATTTTTTAAAACAACAAACATAATACCTAATCATTGAAAACAAATAACAATACCTAAACACTGAAACTTAAAAGTCACAATATAATCTCATAGTAGAAAATAAGAATGATGAAACCTAAAGCCCCAAATCTGAAAAATTATTAAAAACCATCAACAATACAAAAAAAAAAGTTTAATATTAGAATCTGAATGAAATATTAGAATCTAAATAGGCGACGATCAGAGAAAAAAGAAAGACCGCCGATCATTCATCGCTTAAATCTGAAAATAATTACAAAAAACAACAATATATAAGAGGAATCGTATGAACAAAGTAGAAACAATGATTACCTTGAATGAGAGATAGAAGAAGACGAATGATCGGCGATGGAAACATAGAAAGAAACAGAGAAACATAAAAATCGATTAAATCGGTAAATAATTATAAGAAACAACGATATTTAACAGAAATCGTATGAAAAGCAAAGAAGAAATCGTTACCTTGAATGATAGAGACGAAGAAGATGAACGATGATGATGGAAGCTTTTGATCGGATGGAGATACACGAATCGCAGAGAAGAAAGAGTTATTGGCGTGTGAGAGAGAATGAGAGAGAATGATGAGAGAATGATGAGAGAGAATGAGGGTAATTGATTGAGTAGGTTAATTAGATTAGGAAAGTATTAAGTGATAATTGTTACCATATGTATAGATTATTACTCTATTTTTTATTTTTTTAAAAAGAACAATTTTATAAATTATGAGAGGAGGACACATGGCACAATATGGGAAGAGAGATGAATTGAGGTGCAATATGGGAATGCCAAGTGTACTCATTGAGTTTGTTTTATTAGATGTATAGATACTTGCACAAGTTGAGATGTAAAACCCGCAAACAACTAGAAAAAAAAAGCTTATATGAAATGAATCCACATTTTCAAACTTAATTATAACTGAGAGTTTACGAACAGGTTAAACTGGTGTCTAGATCAAAACAAATCGGTTGGCTTAGTTCATTTTATATAGTTTGGCACACAATCTACGGTTGAAAAACCATATTTTAAGGTTCGGCATAAGATTTATGTATTGGAACTGGTCATGTAAACCAAATAGATCTGAGTTTAACTTTTCTTTTGTATTTTGAATATGCAATTATGTATAAATTTATAGCTTCGCTTACGGCTGTGCGCATATAATGTATATATGTGTGGTCTCGGGGGGGCAAAAGTAAAGTTGCACTAATTTTAACGTTATTTTACTAATTTCGTGAAAATAACATTAAAAACGATGGATGATTAATCATGCATCATGTGGTGGCGTTGATAGCCAAAAGACAAGGGATTACATGCACCAATCGTGCTTGTCCCGATTGCTAAGTGTTATGTATCTTATGTCCAAGGCTTGATACAAAGCCACTATCAAGCCGAGGATCTCACTGGAAGCAGCCTCTCTATTCCCACGGGGTAGAGGTAAGGTTGTCTACATCTTACCCTCCTCAGATCCCTACCATAGTTTTTCTATCGGTGGGATTAACTGAGTATGATGATGATGATGATGAATTTATAAGGAATGTATCATCACCATAAAGGCATTGACCATCATCTTAAAGATATTGATCAAGACTTGACCAAGACTTTGCATAATCTTAGCTTAGTCAATTCTAATTGTAATTATGTAATTAAGTGTATCCCTTAGTATTAGCCTTTTCCTTATTGTAAATCCTCTATATAAGAGTCTTGTAATTCTCCATTGATCATTACAATTTCAATACAAAAACAACTTTGTTTATATGGTATCAAGAGCCTAAAAGCTCACTTGAGCCATCTTCGATCCCAACCTACTCGACAGACATCTTCTATCCGCATTCTACCTTTTTTTTCGATTAACCATGGCCAAACAAATCACCCACATTACCGCCACCACAACCCGAAACCAAGGGCCACCTCGAACTACCAATACCAACAATCGCCCGACTCGCAACAATAACACCTATTGCTACTATTGTAACATTCTCGGACATGACACTAAAGATTGTCGCAAACTTAGTCGCTTCCTAAGAGAACACAATGTCTCGCCTCATCCTCTAAATCGGCATTCAAATTCTATGACCCCACTAGTCACAAACTATACCACTCTCGCCACGTTGAATTTATCCCATATATTTTTCCATCTCAAAACACCAACCCCCAACCCAAACACATGTCATTTGACTCCTTCCTATCCATATACCAATCGGCCCAATCAACCTCTTCTTCTAACCAACCCACTCTAGACCCAAACATCTTGCATCATCCAACCCCTACACTACAGCCCACATCACCTGAAGCCCAAACCCCTATCCCTCCACAAACCCACGGCCCACCAAGCCTTGAAAGATCCAGATTGGCGCCATGCTATGGATCTTGAGTATAATGCTCTCCTTCATAACAACACTTGGGAACTTGTCCCTCACACAACCCAAACTCCCATTGGTTGCAAATGGGTATTCCGAATCAAACGCAAACCCGACGACACGATTGACAAGTACAACATCACTTGCTACCTCCTTGTGTAAGTTGACGACATTGTCCTCACCGGCAATCACAATCCATTTATGGATTCCTTTGTTCAAGCCCTAAGCAACCAATTCTCTATCAAAGACTTAGGCCCTCTCCATCATTTTCTAGCACTACAACAAAAATGGGTTTTTAGTACGCACAAAAGCGTCCTAAAATGTTATTTTATAGGACCTTTTATATAATAGGACCAACGGTAAAAGCGTTTCATGTAAGGGGGTCGTTATAAGTCACGAAACTTAAAAAGCGTCCTAATATCTCAAATAAGATTATGAAACCAATTTTATGGTCGCATAATATGTCCCAAAAAAAATATCTTAATAAAACATATTAGGACATTTTTACAATGTATTAACATGTGCTTACCTACTTTTAATCTTTTAATACAAATACAAGAGTCCTTAAAAATTAATTTATAGGACCCTTGTGATGTATCATTATAGGAGCTTTAGTACCAAGAAATGGGTCCTAATATCCTAAATAAGATTATAAAACTTATTTTATGGCCGCATAATATGTCAATAAAAACAATATAGCGTCCTAAGAAAACCATATTCGGTCACTTTTACAATGCTCTAACAAGTTTAACAGGACAAAATCTCAAAGTTTTAACAAGTCATATGAGGTACAACGTTTTTTTAAACATACACAAACAATTTTATGATATACTGTATTTAACATAAACTAATGAAAGAAATAAAACTTTATTATATTTCAAATAAGCATATTCATAACAAAAACACTAAACGTAAATAAGTTATAGAATTATCCAACATAAAGTCTTGTAACATTTAACAAAGAAATTAAAAGCAATAAAAGAAACAAACAGCATAGAATCCCGAGTCATCATGGGTCCTCAATCCTCATGGAATACCTACAAAAACCATCCATGTATAAGCATTAAGTTCCAAATTATTAAAATTATTCATATCACAAGATTAATAAATACATTCCGAGATGAAAGGACAAGGCCATGCAATGGAGGCACTAATACAATCTTGAATTGTGGAAAATAACCCATATAGCGTTACAACCCGTGAATACCCAAAGAACACCCTATCTGATACACACAAATTCCAAGACCAAGCCCCCTAATATACTCTCAAAAGTGGTGCATCTTATGAAACTTGAACCACCTTTGTTGCTGACAGCAGCATAAAGCCATCCTTTAATGTCTGCACAATGCTAAAATGGACAACATCCTTAATATAAAGCCCCCTCACTTATTTCCTCCACAAAGCATAACTTGATCCAAGTTTTACCAATCAAAACAGTAACCCAAAACCACAATAAAATAAACCCAATCCCATCCCGCCCGGGAATTGCAGGGGTTCACCCATATACGTACATGTCTTGCACTGATCCATAGACATAGTAAAACCAATGTCATCCCATCCAAAGTACATCCCCATAATTCACCAGAAAGTTCTCCTGTTTTCTTCACTTCCTCTGTTTTCTCGCCTTCTTATCATCCTATTTGCCACCCGTTGAAAAGTTGAGCTTTGACCGGTTTTGTGTCCTTTGATGTTATTCCTATATTAGGTTAGAATAGAATACCAATAAATAAACTAAAGTAAGGATGATGTAATCTGACCTGCTTCAGCAGAGACTGCCTTGGATGATGTAAACTGACCTTTCTTCCGCTGCATTCTGTAGTATGAATACCAATCATATACCCGAGTCAAATAAGGCTACACGTCCTTATAGCATGAATACAGATAGAAAAGGAACGAGTTACAGGCCAAACAATATTAAAAGTAACTAAACAGATGTACGCGAATAATATATAGAAAAGTGCACATGCTTATATCATGAATCTGTAGTAACCTGGCAAATAAAAGAACATAAAGGCCTTACAGGCAAAACAATAGTTCATATATGATGTCTGCAAATGAACATTTGTGGACAGATTAATGGTTTAAATTACAACATCAATATATCATATTAAATAATGGTCCAATAAAAATACAATTAATGAACTACTATGTCAGGTAAGATTTGGAAGAACGGCCCATTTACAACTTTTGAGTTACCAATTAAATGGACTATATAAATGAAAACTCAAATCACAGTTGTTAAAAGCGAGCGCCTAGGCCGCCTAGGCGATGAATTTCCTAGAAGCGACCCTAGGTCGCTTTTCTCTCCAAGATAAATAAAGCAATGATTTTTTTTTTAAAGTTTTATCCCTTTACCATTTTATAGCAGATTTTTTAAAACTAGTAATATCTAATCATATCTTTTATTTTTTAAACAAGTTATGCATTCTAATCTATATAAACAACCTCTAACCCTATGCCCTTTTGGATTTGAAGTTTTATTATTTTTTACATTTTGAACTATTTTTTGGTTTTCAAGCATAAACAACTTGCTATTTGGATATTTTGGTGGTTTTTAATCATGGTGCTGCTGATAGTTGTTATTTTTTTAGTGATTTTGGTGATTTTTCCCCATTTTTTTTATTTGCGCTTTTATTTTCTCAGGCCCACGCTTTTTTTGCGCTTCTCGCCTAGGCCACAGGCGGTACCAAAGCGCCTTGAGTGCGCTTTACGCCTTTGACAACTATGACTCAAATAGCAAAACTTTTGGCACAATGCACAACATTTAATAGATCATGTGCTGACTTTAAAATTTCTATTGCATATCCTACAAGAGTACAAAGTGAATTGACTATCATTCTTATTGTAACTAATTAAAACTCTAGCCCATAGCAGATTGACTAAGTTACTCACGAAACCATCATTTAAAAAAGATCCTAAGAATTATCAAAAGGGCAACAAATCATATATAGACCATTCCAAGAATTCACAAAAGTAAGTTGAGTCTGCATGAATCAATAATTGTTATGTAAAAAAAACTAAAAACAAAAATCAAATTGGAAAAAAAAAACTAAAAACAAAAATATGTAAAACACAGGCAAGTAAATAATCTCTAAATCTCTAGCATTATGTAATACCTAAGAGCAACTTCCTTCCGCACGCTATAACGGATCTTCTTATCAAAGCATCTTTCTTTCCGCTTTTCTCTAAACCAACTCAACGAAGCAGCCCTTTGCGGTAGACTTGATCTTGCAGGAAATTCAGTCAAACCATCACACCCACATAAAAAATAAAAAATTAAAACCAACAAACTTAATTTAACCAAAAAAAAAAATTCCGCTATCAAAACTTACATCAACAATTTTCTCAACACTCATACCTTTGACAATCCGTTGTGGGTAGAGGTAAGTGTAGGATTTATCGAATAATATTGTGCCACGTCAATGCTTAGTTGGCACTGGTTAGCGACCGGCGGTCGCTTGATAGAGGGTTTTATGGGTCAAGGTGAGTGAGGTTTTTTTTACCAAATTTATTTAATTTTTTACCACAATTTTTTTAAACTAAAATAAAAATAAAACAAACATTACACTAAAAAATAAAACAAAAGTTACACTAAAAAAACCATTACATTAAAAAAGAAAATTACACTAAAAAAAAACCTAACGTAGGCCCGAGCGTAAAATTTGCCACGCCAAAACGTGGTTGAATTATAAAAGACTAGCCAGCCCGCTAATAGACACGAGCAGGCTCACGTCCCTCGCTCGCTGACACTTCACGTGGAGATGTTGTGGACACCGCTAGCCACGTGTACAAAGTTGTGGCTCGCGGCAGGCTGCTCGCGGGCCACAACGGATAGTCTTATGGTTTTGAGAAGGAATCCCCAACATAGGAGCCCCGATCAGCACTTCGTATCCACCCAATAACAATAATCACGTTTTCAGACGAAGACAAAAGGTGAAAAGCAAAACATGAGGACGAAGTAATTCACATAGGCAAAGGATGGGTTTAATACAAAACTAAAATAATAAAATTTACACAACACAAAATTCACAATTAAATAATAATGAATACGAATCGTGTGTGGAGATTTAAACACTTGAAAGGCAGGAAATGAATCAATAAACTTACATTGATTGAAAGAAGAATAAAGCAAACAGATCGATCTGTGTAGAAAAGGAAGTGAAGAGTACGGCACAAAGAATTGAAGAGATTAGGGTTAGGTTAAATAAATATATCAATATTTTTTCTAATGAGACATAGCATGCCACATGACACATTCAAATGAGAGGTTGACCTCTTTGAGTGCCAAGTAGGATTTGAGGTTTTGAAATATATATATATAGATAGATAGATAGATAATTATTGTATCGACATTAAGATGACTAGTAGGAAAGTCTGCGCGTTATAATATAGTATATATATTGTATGAAATGGATTATTTTGCTACATGATTTTTTTATGACTCAAATATCAAGTGTCCTATTACAGTGTATTATAATATAACACCACTATGATTAAGCGTCCTATAAAGGTTAAAGTTATAAGAACCAAGTGTTAAGTGCTCTATTGAGTTATGTTATAATAAAACTCTAACGAATAAGCGTCCCATAAAACTGATGTTTTATGACTCAAATATCATGTGTCCTATTACGGTGTATTATAATAACACCACAATGATTAAGTGTCCTACAAAGCTTAAAGTTATAAGACACATGTGTCAAGTGTCCTATTAAGTTATGTTCTAATATGACTTCGACTAGAAATGGTCCTATAAGATCTAACATTTATGACTTAACTACAAAGTGTCGTATTAAGTTATGTTATAATAGGACCTCCGGTGATCAAACGTCCTATTACATTACCACATAATGGGACACCAACAACTAAATATCTTATAAATTACTTTATTAGGATCTACATTTTAAGTGTCTTATTAAGTCATATGATAATAGGACCCCAAAAAATCATCCATCCTATTAAATGGCTTTTTAAGACATCAATTTAGTAGCGTATATTATATAAGGACCCCAAAAATTAATTCGTCCTATTAAATAGTTTTTAGGACCTCATTTTACAAGCGTCCCACACAAAAGGTCCTTAAAAGCCCTTTTTGTTGTAGTGTAGGAATCGAAGTTATTCCTACGCCTCATGGTCTATTTCTTTCCCAACATCGCCACATTCAAGATATTCTTACCACCTTTAAAATGTATGGTGCAAAAGAGGTTCTCACTCCTTTAAGCACTTCCGACTCTCTTTCTTCCCTTGACTCCACTCCCCCAGTCGATCCCACTCCCTACCGCCAACTTGTAGGCACTTTACAGTATCTTACCTTCACACGTCCCGACATCTCCTTTGCCGTCAATAAATTATCTCAATTCATGCACTCACCTAAACAATCATACTGGAAAGCTCTCAAACGGGTACTCCGCTATTTGAAAGGAACGGTCCATCATGGGTTGTTCTTGCAACGCAATACTAACCTAAACTTGCAGGCTTTTTCGGACTCGGACTGGGGCGCTATTAATGATGGGGACGGTCCACTACAGCATATCTCATATATCTTGGGTCCAATATCATCTCTTGGAAATCTGCTAGACAAAAAACGGTCTCTAGATCATCTACCGAAGCTGAGTACAAAGCACTCGCTAATGCTGCGGCTGAACTCTCATGGGTTAAAAATTTACTTGGTGAACTCGGGCTCCCAATTAAGAGCACCCCATCGCTTTACTGTGACAACACCGGAGCTACTTTTGTATGTGCGAATCCTGTATACCATTCCCGCATGAAACACATCGCTCTGGACTATCACTTTGTGCGGGAACAAATCAATTCCGGTCAACTCAAAGTTCTTCATGTCAGCTCCAAGGATCAACTCGCGGATGTACTCACCAAACCGCTTGCACGTGCACCCTTTCTATATTTTCGGTCCAAGATTGGAGTCTCCAACGGATCCTCCATCTTGCGGGGGCGTATAAGGAATGTATCATCACCATAAAGGCATTGACCATCATCTTAAAGATATTGACCAAGATTTGACCAAGACTTTGCATAATCTTAGCTTAGTCAATTTTAATTGTAATTATGTAATTAAGTGTATCCCTTAGTATTAGCCTTTTCCTTATTTTAATCCTCTATATAAGTGTCTTGTAATTCTCCATTGATCAATACAATTTCAATACAAAAACAACTTTGTTTATAGAATTATGTATAAATTTAATCAGTTTAAAAAAAATGCTGCAAACTAATGATCTTGAAAAAATGGGTCAAAACTAATCCATCCTAACCGGTTTGGGTTCTCATTTTAAAAGTGTAGTTACCGGTTCAACTCATATATTAATTTGTAACAGACTGAATTATATCATTAGTGCCACTATATGTCTATTAGCCAACTAAGGACTTTAAGATGGAAATGGGAGTGGAACGAAACTGGTTGTGGCATCCATAGACATAATTCATGGTCATTATTGCTCAATAATAATGATGGCAAAATAGCCCCACTAAATCACATGTCCTAGAAAAGTAGAACCTAGAAAAGAAGATAAACGAGATTATGAATGCGTTATAGTGACCGGTTAGTAATATCAATAACCGACAAAATAAATTGAAGCAAAAGAAAGACAAGAATAAATTGTTCTATTAGCATGAGGGGAGTCGTCTACTCAATCACACACCCGACTTGTGTTAACCCAAAACAATCCCACTACTCAGAAGATGTTATACCCACTACTCTCACACACAACATCCCACGTGCACCAATCCCCACACCCAACTTCTTCCCTTTTGCCCGAGTTCCCAACCCTGATTTCCCTACTCGATATCATTACTCAAACCAACGGGAACGGTGTACCCCTTAGAACTCGTTGTGCTCGAGTGGTACTCGGGCCCTCCGAGTTATCGACCCTGCCATGGGCGGCTTTGGCCCAAGCCGGGGAGGCCATCCGGCTTGGGCCTATTTTTACTGGAGGCACAATTTTTTTTAAAAAAAGTTTCTATATATGTATGTATTTTTAAAATAGAAAACTCATTTACACTTAAACGTTGGGCCCGATAATAATCAATTTAAAACTTAAACATTATTAACTCAAACCCCAAAAAATTTATAAGACCAATGCCTATTTAACCTACTAAATAAATAAAAAAAAAAAAAAAAAAACAACGCTTTTTCTGTTCAGTTTTGAACATATTTAACACATCACAAAAATTTAGCGACCCTATAGATGTTTTGGAGCATATGAAATATAAAAGAAGAATGTTATTTCCCAAATGCATGCATTGTATATATAATGTTATTGACCATTGCAATCACGATACAACAACAACAACCATACCCAGTAAGTCCCACAAATAGTACTACTATTGGTAGGGTCTGGGGAGGGTGAGATGTAGGCAAACCTTACCGCCATCCCTAGGGATAGAGAGGCTGATTCCAAGAAGATCCCCGGCTCTAAACAGGAAAGACTGGGTATATATAAAATAAAGACTACCAAGTACCAACACTCTAGTAAGTGGTAATAATAATAATAATAACAATAATAATAATAATAATAATAATAATAACATGACGGACAAGGGAACATATATAACATGGTACACAAACATATATGCAAGCATTGTTACTAACACAAAACAAGTCCAACGGAAAGGTGGACAGACCCTAAGTATCCTTAGCTTTAATTCTACGTCTTCACGAACTCTTATCTTGGACCATGTCCTCAGAGAGGTGCAACTCTATCAGATCGTGTTCAATAAGCTTTTCCCAGGTCAACTTAGGTCTACCTCTACTCCTCCTACCCTCAACAGTCAGCGCTTCCACTACTCTAACTATCCCTGACGTCTGCCTTCTCCTCATTGCAATCACGATGACATTTGCATAAAGGAGCCTTTTAAAATTAAAGTTGTTGAAATCATACTTACGATCCACAATATCCCAAGAAAGACATGTATAAAGTGCGAAGAGTTGATCCACCAATTTGCTAGCAAGAATACTAGGAGAGCTTAACGAATAGTCGGTTAGATACTAGTCTATTACGGTATGTAATTTCACTCATTTTAATGCTATTATTTTGCAATTGTTTATTGCTATAGTATTGATCAACATAACATATAGTTAAATTATTTAACTCATTAAAGATTAAGGGGCATATCTTTTAACGGCTCAGATATGGCACGTAAATCCTCATGGACGCCTCTGGACCCTGCATTCCCCTTACAAATCACATTACTTCCATCATCCATGAAAAGATTCATGCCTTAACCATCCATATGTGAAGTTTTGTGATGTCTTGTAACTTGTACGCTGTGTTCTCGAGTTTCATTTAACAATGGAAAAGAAAGAATTTGAAATGATGCTTGAAAAAAATCGTATTCCATAGTTTTTTTAAGAAGAGAAACGAAGGAAAATGGAATGAAAATTTTTCCTTCTTTTCCTTCATATCTCATCCTTCCAAATTGGAGAGATTTGGAAGGAAATGATTTTTCAAACATAAAATCCTTCATTTTCTTTTCATTTCCTTTAAACTCGGGAACACGATAGTTAATTAAATCTTTTCTTTCAACTCGCTTTCTTTTCTCTCCGTAATTCTCTTTCTTTTCTTTTCCTTGGTTTGTTTAACTCGGGAACATGGCAGTAAGGACTTCACCGGAGAATATTGCATCATTGTATCAGTATTACGGTCATTAGTTCTAGCATTTTGCGCTGTCACTTTTTTGACACAACTGTTGAAAGTTAATCCTAAAATCCATATGTGTTGAAAGTTGAAGGGGTAATACGAAAGAGTTTAACTAATTAGTATGAAGTTTAGAACTAAGTAGTTAATATCGGCGCTATCTCGGTGCTATAGCGGTATAATTTCGGTTACCGGCCTTAAAGGCTTATGTCGGTCCCAAATCTCGGTGATTATATCAGTGCCAATAATATCGGCCAATATGGCCGATATATCGGCTGATATACATATCCTAAATATCGACCATATCACTGAAAATATCAGTTTCTTTTTGTTAGACACATTTCAGATGTAGATGAAGGTTTCAGGATGATTATTTGATCGTGAATGAAGAAGAGAGTTGAATATTAAGGTTTATACTTGACCAGATATGTGAATTAAGAGGATATGCACTTGAATGAGTCTTAGCCTGCAGTAGCAATGAAGTCTTGGCAACCATGAAATAGTTTTGATGATTGGAGAAGATGATGGAGGCTACAGTAAAAGTTTTATGGTTTTGGCCCTTTATTTTATAATAAAGAAACTTTACATTATTACCCTTAAACTTTAAATATTATAATATTTAACCCAAAACTATTATCACATGTCTGGTTTAGGTTTAAAACTTTAATATTTTGGCATATTAACTCTTATCTTTAAAAAAAGTAAAAACTATATATTATTTACCTTGGCGATATCCCACCGATATCTTACCACGATAACCGATATCTCAAATATCGATGCTTAACCGATAACCGATATTTTACCGCATTAACTGCTTAGGTTTAAAATTATCTAGTTTGATTTAATTAGCAGAGATAATTATGTTAGTTAGATTTAATTAGTAGATATAATGATGTATGGTTAGTATTAGATTATAATTGCTAGAAGTATTTGAGTAGGATTAGCATGGTTATTTTAGTATAAATAGGGGTCTAGCATATTGTTTTTTTATCCATTTTCTTTGTAAGTTCGTTTGTTCGTATGGTTGAATAAGAAACAGTCGCAAGTTCGTCCTCCCAAATATCTCGCGTTTGTCTTTGATCCGATTGACTAGACCAACAACCCTGTACTCTTCTTAGTCCTTGGGAATGCAAGTGTCAAAGACCAAACATTCACAAATCTCACAACATGACCATAAATCTTCAAACTTTGATGTTGAATGGAGATATTTAGAAAAAGCTTTAGATATTCACAACAAACCATCTTGGATTGTGTTGCAAATCCAGGTGGGATGAGTAATCAGATCGGCCCAAAGTGTTAGACGGAGCTCCACTGGCTGCATCACTTGCCGTTAAAAAAAATGATATTTAAAACTTTTTAGATATGTCTAATAGCAAAATCCATAGGAAATGATATACATGATGTAGAATGGTTCAACAACATTGTTATACGAAACTTTGATAAAAACGAATTTAAAAAACCAAAGTTTTTTAATTAACAACATTGTAAATAAATCCATAATGATAAAAAGAATTTAAAAACCCAACTTTTTAAGTATCCAACTTTCAAACTTGAATCAATTTGCTGGAGAGACATCGTGTTTTCTACTTTTGTGGCATTGTGCTTAAGGAGAAGTAACCAAGTAATTAGAGAATTACTTGATAAATTTATATTTTAAGTTTGGGATTTGGAAAGCACATTACTAAGATCAAACGTCGAAAAGGAAATCGGAGGAGTTAAGATGGTTGACTTACGGCACTAATCCCCGACTTTTTGCGTAACAGGAGCCATTACAAAGGAGCTAGAGCTCATGAACCATTAGTGTCAGTGTTATGACTGCTAATTAGATGAAACTTGACCAAAGAATTGAAAAGTAAGAGTTACTGTAAGATAATTTAAAGGCCTATATCTTGGACAGATTATGTAATCATACTACATGTAACATGTTGCACATGTTTTCTTACAGTGGACATGAGCATTTTCTCCTGTTTTACAGTAGTTTTGTATTCATCCGTCCCGGTTGGACCGCATATTTGTCATGCCTTGTGTACAAATATTTCCATTACATTTTTTCAAAACAAAAGCATTTTATGTTTGGTGTTTTTAATCTGTATTTACCTACTTTTACCAAGTCCACGTATGTAGCATGTATTTTATGTACCAAATCGACTCATCTTGCCACCCCTACAAGAAGAAAAAAGTTGATGTGGAAACAAGTAACATAACGATGTTCACCTTTCGAAAATCATAACAATAAACATATCACTTCTTGAGCTTGTTTATCCAAGTCTTGTTGCTATGACAACATACAGAATGCAAGGACACCCATTACAAGGGCGGTATAGTAAATCATAAAATATCCATACACCACTGCCTGATGTTACTAAGATTGCAGTTTCTTCTTGTAATCCTGGAATGTGCCACTAAAAGGCGTCACCCTGCCTTCCGACACTGCCCACAACTGGTCAACACTACCCGAAATCAGATGCTCGTCGTGACTTACCTGCAAGTTGTACAAACATTTGTGACAAAGGTATCAGATCAAACATCATATATTCCTCGGTTCTTCATTTTAATTGTGGTTTTCAATCATTTGAAATTTTTGTTCTTCTTATGTTATTTAAATGGAATCCGGATCCACATAACAAAATGTTAGATAAATTAAACAAGGTTGACCCTACTATTTATTTGTTCATTTCATATTTGTACTCTGTCCGTTACGTTAATGGGACCCACAATCACGTCTTCACTGTCTCACATCATATTAGTGCGACTTGTAAAATGAAAGGGTTAAATAGCTCAGAAGTTAAGATCTAGTTACCATCAGAACTCCTCCTTGGAAGATAACAAGACCCTGTATTAATGCTTCCACTGCATCCAAATCCTGCATTTCAACACAAATATTGTTAAACATCCGGTCATGTGTTAGCAATTTTAATTTTTTTACTAGTGAACCAGCACCACACTGTAAAGATGCCAACTTCTGCCTATTTGCTAACCGATGGTGTTCCCTAATCACAGAAAATATTAAGTGTTTCTAGAACGAAACCTAAACTAACAAAATGTCTCTTTATCCAGCTTCAAAGAAAGGGTGATTTAAGTAATCAAATCATTTAAGTACCATATTGGATGATTCGGATGATCCACCACATATATAAATAATTAAAAAGTTTATGATAATGCACCGCGATATCCCACAAGCACAATGATGGTGGCACAAAGTGAGGTATGCATATAAATGGTTTTACAATTTTAATATAGTATAAAAGGGGGGACAACAAACCACTGGTCAACTGAATAATAACCACAGAACCATCTAAAGGTTTGAACATGAAGCATATTAAAAAAAAAAAAAAAAAAGAACAATGATATAGACTTACAAGATGATTTGACGGCTCATCCAGCAATATGATGTGAGGCTTTTTAAACGTTATCTTTGCAAATGCAACCCTACTTTTCTGACCACCTGAGACACCACTAACAACAGTGAGGCCTAAGCTGTGTGTTTTAAGGTGGGTTTAGCACCACAAATTAAAAGTTTATATAGTGAAAGCAGTATGCTCCACACACCCACCAAAGATTTCATATATATAAAATAAAGAAAAGTATTAAACGAGCGTATGTACCAGACAAGGTGTACATTGGTTGGAGAGCCAGATTCCCAGTTACACCAAAAGAACCTAAGTGGCCTCGAAGCTTTTGTTCAGGCACTCCCTGTGGTAGCCAAAAATCATATATTAAAACTAATATACACAAAATTTAACTACAGTCATACTATAGTGTGTAAACTGCAAATAAAAAAAGAAAATGCAAGTAAAAATAAAAAAGATAAACAAAAACTGATATATAGGAACTCACTGGGAAGCAACGCATCATATACAAAAGTGGATTGGAGGTGAGGTCAAGTCCATCCACGTGATGCTGACTAAAGACAGCAATACGAACCTGTACGAGGAATTAACACCCAATCAGATGAACAATATTACAATCTAGAAGAAAAAAGGTAAAAATAACGGGCATAGGATTTTAATTAATCAAAACCAGAGTAACTCTTTATCATATTGACCTTAGCCGAACGGAAAACTGTTCCTGAGGTTGGTTGAAGGTCCCCTGAAATCAACTTGAGTATAGTGGACTTACCAATACCATTAGGACCGACCACTGAAAATAAATTTGCATACCACAGTTAGATACCGAAACGAAAATGCAATATCAAGGCTAAAATATATGAAAGCAACTATTTTGATACTGCCATCAAATCAGATAAAGGCATACTTAATGAAAAACCATAAAGGTTTATTAATATTAAGTATCAAAATTATAATACACACACATGATATAGGTGTTTGTGTGTAGAGGTTTAGATAATAAATATAGAAACATGCATACACACAGATGTATGGAGTATGCACAGGCTCAAGTACATATGTACATGATGTATACATACATTTAACTAAATACACACAGAACTAGAAAATAAAAAAAATTAAAAATAAAAACTTTATAGCATTATCCTTACTTGCTACACGACTGTCCAAATCTATCCCAAAGTTCAGATTCTTGAACAGTATTGGGCCTCCGGGGTAGCCAAATGAAGCATCACTGCGATCACATTTGAAAAACAAGAACTTATTATTGAAAGGCTCATTGTTACTCAGATGACATTAGACTTTTGATATACAGATTACACTAGTTTTTTGCACACAGATGACAACAGTGACCCATGTAACCAGTTAATAAAGAATAAAAAGGCAGATTGGTCCTCAATGAATAATTTCCTGACCATAATGAAAGACAAAGCATTCAGAGCTAAAACAACTACTTCCATACAACAAACCTGAAACTTATTATGGGTGGGCCAGGTCTATCATCTGGTGTAGGAAAATCAAACTTGTAACTGCATACACAAAAAAAACACACACCAAGTTAGAATAGCCGAGATATAATCGATAGTCATTAGTTAGCGATATCAACCCATAGAGGTGGCAAAACGTCAGGATGGCTGGGTTGGGTAACGTGTCCAACATGTAGTTTTTGTACAGGTCAAAACAAGTTGGGTTAACCAGAACACTTTTTGTCTAAAAGTTCAATTGTTTATAAACAGTAAAGCGTTTCAATTGTGAATACAAAAATTGTATTATGTCACCTTATCTAGTCTTTTGGATAAGATGATTGAGGGGGGGTTTGTGCATTAAAAAAACACTTTGGGTGACTTTCAACTCTTTAATCACATTTCCTTGTTTATCTTTACCAGTTTGATTCGTTAGAGAGTAAGTATTAACCCGAATTGACCCATTCATGAGTAAACTGGTCGAAATTGCCACCTCTATTTAGAGCATTACACATTAGCAAACTGCAAACACAATTATATCAAAAAGGCAGCAGTGGTACACACTCTGGATCATTCACGACTTCATCAACATGCCCTAAGCGATCCAGCGCCTGAGAATTAGTTAAATTGAGAATGCAAAATTACAACATATAGCTTAGTAATTGTTATTTAAATAGGTGTGGACGTGTGGTAACTTTAATAGAATCCTACCTTAATTCTAGATTGAACAAGAGAAGCACGTTTCGCATTGTATCGAAATTTATCGATGAAAGCCTGCAACAATAGAGATAATGAGTGTTAATTCCGCATAATATAATTCTTCACTACAGAATCGGCATGGTTGTTTAGTTCTTTTTCCAAACAAATTTGGAATGAAAAATGTTGTGCCACTGGCTATTCGGTATAGATGCAATGCAGTTATGCAGTATAACAAGAAACAGGGCTGTCCTCAAGAATCTTTACTTTTGGGACCGGAGCAAGTAGAAAAAACAACCCATATTGGCCCAATTTTAAATGGGTTTAAACTTTACAAATGGGTGTAAAAGAGTTATAGGCTTAATTTAAAAGTGGTTTTAGTGTTTAATGGGCTTAAAATAAATAAAATGTTAATGGGCTTAAGTGTTTGACAAGGTATATAGACTTCTCTTTTCTTTAAAAAAAGAGTGAGTGATTGTATGTGTGTATATTATGGCCCCCCCAGAGGGATCGGGCCATGGTTGTCACCCACCCCTGCCCAGACGGCTCTGACAAGAAAAAACACTACCCTATATTCCGTCTAAAATCAACATAATGAACCATGAAGCTTATTTATGATAAAAATAGCACAATCAAAACCTGCATATGTTCTCTTGAACGCTCATTTGATTCAAACGCTTTCTGTTGATTTTTAAGATGTTCTGCTCGTGTTCTTTCAAATGTATCGTAATCTCCTTTGTATGCAGTCAGCTTCTGGTTTTGAAGGTACAAAATATCTGTGACTACCTGCAAGACAAAACAAACAATGTATATACCAAAGGATGTCACCAAATAATTAAATGCAGATTAGCCAAAATGTTACCGTATTCAAAAATTCCCTAGCATGAGAAACAACAATAAATGTTTTTGGCCATTTAGTAAGATAAGCTTCCAGCCACAGCACTGCATGAAGATCAAGATGATTCTGCACATAAAAGAAGATGTTACTTTTTGATATTTTATACTGCCTAATAGAATATTAAGGGAGTCTTGTGTGGCAAACCGTAGGTTCGTCAAGTAATAAAAGATCCGGCTCAATGAAAAGAGCACGAGCAAGAGCTATTCTCATTCTCCAACCTCCAGAAAAAGCCCTTGTTGGCTTCTTTTGCATTTCTGGTGTGAAACTGAGACCCTGAAATTCTCATAGTTGGTGAGATATTGACATTTCATTGATAAAATCGAGGAACAAGAAGACTTATATTTTACAACAAAAAATTAAAACAACTCAACATAAAACTCAGCTCTAATTACTACATTCAGATCAGAGTAAAAGTCTAGACCATAGTGAGCTGTTTAATTATTAAGGTGTTAGAGAGAGTAGGAACTGACCGCAAGAATAGAAGCAGCACGAGCCTCTGCAGAATATGCATCAATGAACTCTAGCCTTTTATATATCGCTTCCAGCTTTTGTGCAATTCCATCATTGTCATTTACCAAAGTCGGGTCCTTTTTTGCTTCAGCATCCAGCTCAGCATCTCTCTGAAATTATTATAACATTTCGCATTTTTCAGAAGAAAACACGACAAATTTTAGTCACATGTTTCTCCATGTTCACACATATAAGTGAGAAAGAAAAGGATAAAATGAGCAATGGAGCAAAGACCTGTATTTTTAGTAAACGGACTTCTTCTCCGAAAAGTTGTGTTCTCTCAACATCAGAATTAAGAACACATTGTAACGCTGATGTGTCATCACCAACAACTTCCTGCTCTACATGCAATATCTGACAGTTTTTAGGAATACCTTCAATGGCATGCATAGCCATATACCTTAGAAAAGTAGTTTTCCCGGTACCGTTCCTACCAACGAGACCTGTGAAATTTGTAGCACATCATAATGTCATCACTTGCGTTAATCCTAAAGAAACAAAAATGTACATCATAGCTGTTACTTGTTAAAAGCCATCGCCTCTTGCGCCTAGGCCCCTTTTCAGGCAAGGCGAGGCAATCGTGCTTTAATTCTCTAGGCGATGGCTTGGGGGCCAAATCCGGAGAGATTCCTAAATTCCGGAGAGTTTCCAGCCAAATTCTCTAAATGATGGCTAGATTCCAGCCGGATTTCCAGTTTTATATATGGAAAACTACTTTTATACACTAATATTTTAACACTTTTTGTACTAATTAGATTATATCAAATTTTATATAATAGCAGATAGCTTTTGTTTATTTTTACTGAAGCATAAGATCATTTTTCAAATGCATAATATATTGACTTTTTTTTTATTGTTCTTTTTCATCTAAGACCCTCACTTTTTTTTGCGTCTTGCGCCTAGGCGCCAGGCGAGGCCTATGTGCCTTGAGTGCGCCTAGCACCTTTGATAACTATGATGTACACTTCTTGATAGATGCTTATTGAAAAACGAAGATGCATGATACACACACACATGTGAAAAAGAAAATATAGATACAAGGGAACATTTCATAGAATAAATGATGCTATCAGAGATTCAGAATAGAGCAGACGATAATTAAATTCATTTTCATGTATTTTAACATGTCTTCAAATAAAAATAAGACTCACCATAGTGCCGCCCGAAAGAAAGTGTAACAGTACAATCAACAATAAGTTCACGTCCACCAACGGACACATTAAAGTTCTCCATATGAATATCCCTAACTGTAGATCCTTCAGCACTATTGTCATGGTTTACAGATACAACAGGCATTCCTGCTTTTGCTGCTTCCATTTCTGCTACATGCATCTGGTATTCCATCTGATCAACAAAAAAATATACATGAGAACCCAAATATAAACCTATAAGCCTAGCACATTCCTTGGAATCTTGGATCTAACACAGATAGCAAGTTATTGTACAAACATGTGCAAGAGAGTAATCTCTATTTAACTGAACTGAGAACATATGTATACAGTGATCAATGGTCTCGTCTTGATCACACATAAGCCTCTATAACATGTTGGCCCAACTGATTTATCACATATAAGCCTCAACAGGTGTACTACTCCTTGGTCAACAGATATAATTACTTTAACGAACCTAACAAGCATGCACCCAGATACCCACACACAGAAACACAGATATATACACAGACATATATTTGTGTGTTTTGTTGAAACTCACCTCTCTTTGACGCTCATCCTTCCTCTTCCTCCTTTCAAGCTTGATTTTGTCACGTTCAGTAAGTAAAGGACCGTCAACTGGCTCGGGCTTCTTTTTTGTGGTTTTCACTTCATCCATTCCCTCATTCATTCTAAATGGTGTAGCAAGGCTTCTAACAGCGGGCTTTACTTTGATTAAACCATGCTTTCCAAATTTCTCCGACAGTCTGCCACAAACCTACAAAATTGTTTATATACATACATTACTGAAGCATTTATACATACGCATATATCACTCCAAACGCAAGAAATATATTTTCTGAGGATTATATGCTTCACTTAGAAGATCTTTCTAGTAAGTTGCATACAAAATGTATCACAATTTCTATGCATAACTTGGTCAAACATATTCTTAAAATGAACTTAGAAGCTTGTAAAAAGTACATTAATGGGGATTTTGAACTGTTGATATTAATAAACAGTAGCCCCCATGCGGTGTGCACATATAATGTATATGTGTGGGCCATCGGGGGGCAAAAGTGAAACTGCACTAATTTTAACGTTATTTTACTAATTTGGTAAATAACGTTAAAAGCGATGGACAGTTAATCATGCATCATATGGTGGCGTTGATAGCCTAAAGACAATGGGGTATATACATCAATCGGCCTCTGTTCCGATTGTTGATTGTTATGCCTTGTGTCCAAAGCTTGATGCAAAACTACCATCGAGCCGGGGGTCTCACCGATGCAGCCTCTCTATTCCTACGGGGTAGAGGCAAGGTTGTCTACATCTTACCCTCTTCAAACACTACCTTAGCTTAGCAAATAGAGAACTAATTTGATTTGGGAGAGGCAGAATATACTGTTATCTATTATTGGGTTTCCGTTAGTAATCATCAAGTTTAAAAGTACGGAATCGTGCCTCGAGGCGTTTTCCATTTGTCTCACGAGGCGTACGCCTCGAGACGAACCGAGGCGTACGCCTTGAGGCGAACCGAGGCGTAAGCTCTAGGTGGAATTAAAAAATCTATACAAATATTATATATCTTATAAAAAATGAGATACCAACTAATTTCATCATTAGATTCACCAAAAACACACATCAAAAAGACAAGGAATGCTTGAAATTGACACAAAAAAAAACACCCTGAGGCCCAGCTTTTGTTACCACCTTAGCCCTATGAGACACACGTACAAAAAAACACCCTGAGGCGCCGCATCAGACTCGTTTCTTACCGAATCGCCTGGCGTGCCCCTCACCCGTTTTTTTAAACCATTTTTTTCTCCATCAAACTCAACCAAACTGAAATTACTATCTCAGTAATGTCGGAGAACAGCAGTAAAACTAGAACTGCAGTTAAGTACTAAGTTTTCAAAAAGAATTGCAACACATTTTTGTGAAACAACTAAAATAGTTTCCTTTCTTAAAACAGGTTTGGAAGTAGAACATATTTCACGTAGACAAGAGACGAATCAATAAACAAATGATATATCCATGTAAACAAAGTAACAAAAACAAACAATAAGGCAAGACAAACCATATACAACAAGGAATGTTATCTTATATCTCCCCAAAGCCCAAACTCATCCATAACTAAAGCATTAAACAACACCTCACTCGTGGAATCATAATCATATCATCTTTATTTCATTGCACACCCATAAGCTTGATCCATCAAATATTCCTAAAGTCATGAATATATAATCTCTTCTTGCAAATCCAGACCAAGGTACTATTCCTCCACTCATGATTCATCATACATATTACATCCTCTTTGTTAAGTGAGCATCCAGTCAATACTTCTACAAATTTATATGTATAACTACCCCAATGAACTTCTTATAAAAAGAAATCACTTGTATATGCAGTATGCAGTTTAAGCTGATTAATCATTTCCTTATCCCTAACTGCTGATTACTTTCAAACACATTTTCTTAATAAACACAATAACCGAACAATTGTATAACAAACCTAGCTCTGACAAAACAAAACAAATCTTATCATGTTAAACACGTCAAAGACACGACACAATTAGCGCAAGTATCAAACATGAATATGACTCGTTTAACTACTACTTATCTCATCTCAATAACACAGTTGTATATTTTATGACCAAAGGAGAAATAACCAAGTCTGGCCTCCTAATTCTAATTACTTTTAAAAAAAATTAAAATCACATGTACTTTTTATTAAACAGGTTTAATTGTGTTAAAGCAGCCATAGACGAGTCAATTACTACTTTATACAAGTGGCAGCGCAACTTGTTGCTCGTCTACCTTCTATTCTATTTTAAGGTAACTTGACAAGTTTTAGAAATAAATACTAGACATTATTACTTAAAAATATATATATATATATATATATATATATAACTAAATGACAGTACTTTTTATTAAACAGGTTTCATCGTGTCTTAAACAACAACAACAACAATAATAATAATAATAATAACAACAATAATAGCAAAAATCATACAGAATGACATTCAGAAAGGTCATCAACGCATCCAGAATCAACGAGGAGTTCTCCAATAGCATCAAAAGCACCTTCGCCATCGAATCCGAAGTCAAAATCTTCATCAGCGAGAACATTAACGATATAATCGATGATTGGCTGGTCCAGATCTTGTGCTCGTCGACCTAATACTTCGTGAACCACGTTGCTGGCTACTTCCGTCATTTTAGAGCAATTTATTCCGGTGACGGATACTGATTATCCGACTACTGAGATTGATAAAAATGTTAAACCCTTGAATATTGTTGGCTATAGCAGAAGGAAGAGTTGGGGATTTTTGGGCCGAAAGGAAGATGCTATATAATTTAATGGGCCAATCCAAAATATTTAAAGTGTTTCCAAGGCATGTTGTTATTGGACTCGGCCCAAATTTTATTTTTCTCACTAATGATTTTTTTTAATAAATAGGGTTTTCACAATTATTTAGACCGGGCAACTTAAATAGACAGGAACTAGGGATGTGATTATGTGAACAAGCTAAATGGAGTCAGGTTGGGCTTACGCTCGAGCTTGAACTCGAACAAGTCAGCTCAGCTCGGCTTGTTTCTTTTATCGAGTTGAAAATTCCAGCTTGAGCTCAATGAATGGCTCGGTCTTTTTAAACAATTTCTTAACATTTTTAAAAGTTTTTTTCTCACATATTAATAAAATAAAAGGAGAAAAAAATATAGTAGTTTTTTTTTAATATGCAGAGGCGGATTCACTATAATATATGTATCATTTTTGTTTTTTCAATACTATCATATTATCAATTTTTATTTTAAGTGAGCCACAAGTTGAGCCTGGCTCAGGCTCTGCTTGTAACCTCACGAATTTTTCCATTTATTTTGCATTAAAGTATTTCCCAATCCATGATATAAAGTCTAATTTATTTCTAAGTATTCTTATCTTTATCCGTGCACTCTATTTTTCTAAGTTCCTTTTATCATTGTACTAAAAAAAAAATCTTCAATCATGACATATGTCCTATCCTAATTCTATTTATAAAATCGTCATTTTATAAGACGGTGTTTTTATTTTCTAATTCAAACTAATGATTTTTTTTTATTTCTTATTTAAAGCTAATCATTTTTCCAATTACATTTATAATCTCAAACAAGGAAGATATAAATTCATTTTAAAATAAAGCCTTGAGTCAAGAGTCAAAGTCTTGACAACATAATTCTTGGAGTCAAAGTCTTAGTCATAGTCAAAGTCTTAGTCCTAGTCAAAGTCTTAGTCAAACAGTCAAAGTCTTAGTCAAATAGTCAATTTATCATAAAACCTTACTTTATGGTGTTGACCAATTTTAATGGCTAATTGAATCCAAAACTAGTATAAAAACCCACATATGACCCATTATACTTTGCACCTCTAAATCGATTGTTTCAATCCGATTAAACTTTCCCTCATACCTTTCTTCTATAGTCTATTACTTCTACAATTGAAGCTTTGATTATAAGCTCTTGTAATTGGCGAATTGGAAGCTTGATATTCTTTCTTTTTCGTTCTTTTTATTTCTTCAATTTGGACTAGCTACGTTGTTGAGTCTTTGGGATTCGCCTCGCATACATTCACAACACTTAGAGGATAATTCACCTTAGCCAATGTGAGTTTACGTAACCATGTTTATGCAATTCTTCATACTTGCAACATTATACTTAAGCAATTCTACATGCATGTCTACTTGTAAACTTTAATGCCTCATGAATTAGACAACAACAACAGTTTCAACGAGTTTCAACGAGTTTCAACATTACATAATCATTAGCTATGGCCAAGCCGGCGATACTCAATAATAGATCTATTGGATTGACAATCCCACCCGGATACGTGTACCTCCTACATAGGTAGCGTGGGTGATTGTTATCGTTCCAACATATTAAGGTGAACCGTGGATGACGGGATGGACCTAAACTAGTCGGAGGTTTGATTATGTCGATTCAACATATCATGTTTATTCATGTAGACTTAAACTTACGATAGACATATGAATTGCTAAACTTTTATTCTTAAACTTAATTGCTTGACATGGCTTATGTATTCTCACCAACTTCTAGTTGACCCCCCATTTTTCCAAACTCAACAGGAAATATTGATGCTTGAAGTCTAGAGCTAGCATGAGGAGTTATTTGAAGTTTTAAGTTTCATTTATTTGTTTGATGTATTAGACATTTAATGTAATTCAATATTGTATTAAAGGATTATGTAAACATATGTATTACCATGAGCTACTGAGCAATCAACAGTACGTGACATCCCGATGTTTCCGCCATCGGTTGGGGTGTTACAGATTGGTATCAGAGCCATGGTTATAGGGAATTAGGTTATTAGAAAAAAAAAATAATCTAGTCTATAACCATAGGATTTTAATCAGTACTTGCTCCTTTTACTTGCAACCTTACTTGTTTATATTCTCTATCCTACTTCTTATCCTTAGTTTAGTCCCTACAAGAAGAGTGCTCTCCATCACAAGATCTACTCTTAGACTAATAGGACAAATCCTCAGGTTTAGCCTGAACCATCTTGAAGATCTCGTCGAAGTTCTAGATTTTAATAACGAACACGTGCAATCTGGAAGGGTGAACGCCTGTATTCTGAGTTTTCTGTCTAGGACTGGCATTGCGCATAAATCCCAATCAGACGAGGGACCCGGATGCCTACCTGGGAATTCTCGGGATGAGTGTTCACTTATAGGCTAAAGCATGTCTTCACTATGTTATTAGAATCTAGAAGTTTTGATAAGTCAACGTTTTTGTTTATTCATTTTAATTAATGAATAAATGATTACACTCACTTTCCTTAAACTAAGCTCTAAAATCTCAATTTTACAGCTTAAATCAATCTCATTTCATAACCATCTATGGATTTCACAATCACACGTCACCTTACCATCTTAGCCACTTTTTAAATATTCAACACCCTACCTAAATCATATTATTTCATTTCTCCACATGTTACCTATTTTTAAAAACTATAACCTCATACCTTAGCACAAACTAAAGATTTCTAAATCTTGTTGTATTTTCATTACCTAGTAACTTTACAAAGTACATATTTTTGTCGAAAGATGTCCTCGAACTTAAATTCAATTGTTTATTTATTTACGTAACAAACAATTTTCTATATAATGCTTTAAACTATTAAAAATCACTTAATAGAACCTTGATCTTCAAAACCTAATGTCATGTTTGAAATCTCCAACTAACGGGAATATTTTAATCAAAGCCCACTTAGCTTGTACTATTTAACAACTTTTGCTTTATGTATAAAACCAATTTTGAAAATAAGATTTTTTTTATAGGAATAATATCTAGTCTCTAAATTCTCCATCAACACTCACTCATTTTCAACTTGTTCAAATTTTTACAATATTTGGCATATACCACAATCATGTTTTTTTATACACTTGATTATAACCTTTGATCCAAACCCCAAAATTTACACTGCTACATAATCTCCTTACTATAAAATAAACTCTTTATAAACTATCTTCACATTCACTATCTCTCACAACCTTGATTCTGCTTCAAGAATTTTCATCATCTCTCAAAATCCAAATCCAAATTCACATCCTTTACTTCCTCGAACATGAACTTGATCTCCACGATAACAACACCATTGAAAACTTAATTGCTCGTTGCATCAAACTTGAATATTAGTTATACATGAGGATTTGATTATCTACCTGAACAATTGATTATTCATGATACATGAAAGCATGGAATATAAACTATTCGCTATAAACACACCTAGAGTCATTAACCTTGTCTAGGGCAACTCTGTTACAACTCGCATGCTATACTCGATACTTGATGCATTTACAAACTTGCTTACATGTATGTATTATCAATTTGCAACTTTTGTGATAAACCAAAAACAATTGTTACACTTAATCAAACAACTGATAGAGGATGAGGTACTTGCTCAACAGTTAGTAGAGTACCAAATAACCTACTCAACGATTGGTAGAGGTCATCATGCCTGCTCAACAGTCGATAGAGGCCCTATAACCTGCTCAACGACTGGTAGAGGCTATCGCACCTGCTCAACAATCGATAGAGGTTCTTACTCACTGACTGGTAGAGGTCTTTTTCCTACTCAACAGTTGGACTCATTTTTGGATACATTGTATACGATTCAATCACAAGGTTATTTTGCATTACTTACATGTGTGTTTAGAGTCATAGAAGGACACAAAACCCTAATGTAAGGTAAATTGGTGATTACGGTCCGGAACGTAATCATGAATTTACAGGTACGTTAAGGTAGTGTGAAATTCTATCAAGGTTTTTGGTAGATAACCAATTATAAACTCTAGTTACCTGTTTAGTATTTCTATAGTCAATTAACTCATGCATTTCTTTTTAAGATTCCTAAAACTTAAAGTTTAGTGTTTTGCTAGATTCTTATTCTCCTTGCTATTTTAGACGAACCTAATCCAACCCTTAAAACCCACACCTATCAAACCTCTTACCAAATTATTCGAAATAGTTTATTTTGTTACCTATAAATTCATGTCATGTCTTAACACAAATTTTCCAAACCACAGTTGCCCTAATTTCTACCCAATCACTGTCAACCCGGTGTTTTTTTTTATAACTTCGGGACGAAGTTTCTAAAAGTAGGGGAGACTGTAACCTCACGAATTTTCCCATTTATTTTGCATTAAAGTATTTCCCAATCCATGATATAAAGTCTAATTTATTTCTAAGTATTCTTATCTTTATCCGTGCACTCTATTTTTCTAAGTTCCTTTTATCATTGTACTAAAAAAAAAAATCTTCAATCATGACATATGTCCTATCCTAATTCTATTTATAAAATCGTCATTTTATAAGACGGTGTTTTTATTCTAATTCAAACTAATGATTTTTTTTTATTTCTTATTTAAAGCTAATCATTTTTCCAATTACATTTATAATCTCAAACAAGGAAGATATAAATTCATTTCAAAATAAAGCCTTGAGTCAAGAGTCAAAGTCTTGACAACATAATTCTTGGAGTCAAAGTCTTAGTCATAGTCAAAGTCTTAGTCATAGTCAAAGTCTTAGTCCTAGTCAAAGTCTTAGTCAAACAGTCAAAGTCTTAGTCAAATAGTCAATTTATCATAAAACCTTACTTTATGGTGTTGACCAATTTTAATGGCTAATTGAATCCAAAACTAGTATAAAAACCCACCTATGACCCATTATACTTTGCACCTCTAAATCGATTGTTTCAATCCGATTAAACTTTCCCTCATACCTTTCTTCTATAGTCTATTACTTCTACAATTGAAGCTTTGATTATAAGCTCTTGTAATTGGCGAATTGGAAGCTTGATATTCTTTCTTTTTCGTTCTTTTTATTTCTTCAATTTGGACTAGCTACGTTGTTGAGTCTTTGGGATTCGCCTCGCATACATTCACAACACTTAGAGGATAATTCACCTTAGCCAATGTGAGTTTACGTAACCATGTTATGCAATTCTTCATACTTGCAACATTATACTTAAGCAATTCTACATGCATGTCTAGTTGTAAACTTTAATGCCTCATGAATTAGACAACAACAACAGTTTCAACGAGTTTCAACGAGTTTCAACATTACATAATCATTAGCTATGGCCAAGCCGGCGATACTCAATAATAGATCTATTGGATTGACAATCCCACCCGGATACGTGTACCTCCTACATAGGTAGCGTGGGTGATTGTTATCGTTCCAACATATTAAGGTGAACCGTGGATGACGGGATGGACCTAAACTAGTCGGAGGTTTGATTATGTCGATTCAACATATCATGTTTATTCATGTAGACTTAAACTTACGATAGACATATGAATTGCTAAACTTTTATTCTTAAACTTAATTGCTTGACATGGCTTATGTATTCTCACCAACTTCTAGTTGACCCCCCATTTTTCCAAACTCAACAGGAAATATTGATGCTTGAAGTCTAGAGCTAGCATGAGGAGTTATTTGAAGTTTTAAGTTTCATTTGTTTGTTTGATGTATTAGACATTTAATGTAATTCAATATTGTATTAAAGGATTATGTAAACATATGTATTACCATGAGCTACTGAGCAATCAACAGTACGTGACATCCCGATGTTTCCGCCATCAGTTGGGGTGTTACACTGCTCGTTTACAAAGGAGATTTTTTCGAGCCGGACTTTTTACGAGCGAGACATGATTTGTGAACTTTATGAACGGCGCTAACCAGAACCATATATACGGCCGGTCCAATTGACCACTTGTAAGTCGTAGACTGTAACGGACTGTTGGACCGATGGTGATGTTTGAAGCAAAGACTAACGTGAGGTCCAAAAGTGGTCGGTGGGTATTGACGAGAACTAAAACATTTATACCAGTTAGACAAGTCACAATACAACATAATTTCCTTAAAGAGCAGCAACTAAATTCTGAATTTTCATGTTAATTCCTGCTTTGACTTTTTTTGGTAAAGTCAATTGTTCCTTATTGACCTGACAACTCGACAAGGTTGTCTCTAAGCCTACCAATGTTGGCCAATATGTAGAAAAGATGTGATTCCATTTGTAACTCCCAAACAAACACATTACATGGTCCACCAGCATTGATTACATCATCGGATCCATGGGCTGTCTTGACTTCCTAATTTCTGGATTGCGAACGTGGCATATGACACATGGGTGTTGCAACATCTCCATACGAACCCAGTTACAAATCCATTATCTCATTCGTGTAACTCGCCCAAGGTCTGACAATGGTTACCAATACACCTCTGTTACAATATTCAAGTTCAGCAAGCTACAAAGTAAAAACATTCACAGTTACAAAATCCAAACCTTCTTTGACTTTCCTGCTATGATCAAATAATTATACATCCCAGTAAAAACATTCACAACTCCAATCCTTTTTGACTTCCCTGCTATTCAAGACATTGACTCCTCATAATTTAGCTCATATATACTTAATTCTATCCAAAGACTACACCTCTCCAAGGATTTTTGACCTGGTCTATTGACTTAAGTTTCGATATAGTATCAGGTCTTTATTCAATTGTTCTTTTTCTCTACGAACCGTCCAGAAGACAATTTTAATGAGCTTTAAACCAAACGGAGTGGGCGTGGAAAGGGGGGGCTTGTTTTTTTTTTATTGGTTGATTTTCTTTTTCTTTTTAAACCTTAACCCAAAGTCTGAAATTAGTTACCAATACACCTCTAATATTAATATATTATATCCAAGTTCAGCAGTAGGCTACTAGAAACATTCGCAATTTCAATCCTTCTTTGCCTTCAATCCTTCTTTGACTTTCCTACTATTCAAGACTTTGACTGCTATAATTAAGCTCATCCATACGTTCGACCAGTAGTAATAACCTATCCAAACAACAAACCTCTCAATAATTTTTGACCTGGTTCAATTACTTATGTGTTGATATATTATCAGGTCTTTATTTGATCGTTGTTTTTCCCTACTAACCGTCCCAATGGCGATATTAATGAGTTTTAAAATTTTGCCACATTATTGACTTTCATCACTGTCTCCCCAACTAGAGACTTTTCTTTCCTCCCATCCACAACATCAATTATATTCTTAGTGACCTAACTATACTACTTGCGGATCCTATAACCCGTTTGGCCATACTTTGGAGTTTGGACAAACACACAAAAACAGTTTTCAAAATTTTCCTACTTTGGAGTTTGGACAAACCCTTCAACCATTAAATTGCCAGGATGTAAACCAATGGGCCATGACATATTACCAATAACAAATTCAACACAATGGAAAATCCTATAAAATTGAAGAAAAACTTATGAAGTGAATAAGTGCTTAAGAGTACTACCCTCGATCTCCTTATCAGTTATCTCTTTGGTATAAACCAATTTAAACCCAATACATGACTAATAACAGACTCAACACCTAACATAAAAGGTTTGAACTCAATTAACAAAGATAAAAGGATTCCATGCCAATCGTAGGAATGAAAATTTAACCCCAAGCTCACACCCAACCCCCTCCCAACAACCCAAAAGATGAAAGGACCTGTGAATTATGAAAAGGAATTTCTGGTCAGAAATATAGTTTGAATATGTTTTGGGTGGCTCATAATCCCTTTGACCTGTTTCATATAGTTAAAAGCTGGCAACACAAGGAAAGGTAAAGTTGACGTCAAGATTAATCATACATCAATGATTTTACACATGTGTAACATCGATAACATACATGTACAACATCAATATATAGTTGTTGTGAGAAATGACAAACAAGCTTAAACTAGTTAGATAAACAAGCCTCTTTTCTGGATTGTTTCTAAATGAACAAACTAACTCAAGTTTAAGTTCTATAACATCTTTAATCAGTAACTAAATAAGATTAATAATATATACACAACTAGTTTATAGATTAACTAAAATTAGGAAACTAACTTCCTTCCACTCAGTTTGGTTAATAAGCTACACTAATGTTGTTTGGTAAGTATCATAATTACGTTTTTAAACTGCATATTTCTGATTTTTGAGAAAAGTATTCAAACAATCATTCCAAAACATAACACAATTAATAATGGTTTGGTTTACCATTATAAAAACTTGTTAAGGAACAAAAGATCCAAAGAAGTTCATAAAAACATACATCAAACAAAGTGAAACCTGAACTGCAAAGATGCGAAAACCAACATTTGCCTGTGGAAGAACTTGTATCGGATCAACACGCCTTGTTTGTTACTCTATAAAGGCAGCATGCTTTCAACATAACACTTGATCAGATGGAACAGGATTGGTTTTGAGATTGAAAACTGATGACCCGAAGTGAACTGTAATGATTTAAAACTTCTACTCTTCTTGTTATAGACAAGTACACGCAACATATCCATGTACTCCTAGCCCGAACAAAACATAATCTCGTCCATGTTAATAGAATCAATCGGGTAAGGGGAACAACCTAACTTGTACCAAGGCTCAGGGAATGTAACAATTTCTTTGACCCAAACACGATTTTCATAGTCTTGACTTCTTGTAGTATCCAAATATGTATTTCATTGTTTTCCATCAAACATCTATCATTTTGAAAAAACAACTGCTACACAACCATTGAGTTTTCTGAGGAAAGGACGCATATGATCATCGATCACAACCCGAGGAACGTTGATTACTGAAAACATCAATGTTCTCAAGTCAAAAGCCAAAATGTAAAACGATAAATTGTCCATAAACATTAGATGTAGTACACTGTTAACACAAACACTGGCGTCGCAGAAGTGCAAACGGTCCCAAGTAAAACCAACAGGAGGCACGGCATCAATCTTTCTCCATGAATAAGTTGACATAGAGAAAACCATAATCTCAAATGTAGTAGAATGATTACTAGGTATCCTGAACATCAGAATCTTATGTTCGTTTCTAGACTCATCGAACCCAAAAAAGTAACGGATATTCTCCTTATTATTATTATTATTATTATTATTATTATTATTATTATTATTATCAGTGTAAGGATGAGGGAATAATAAAAACTTACGGGTAGTAGGGTTAAGAAGGTAGGCGTAAGCGTAATTGGAAGGCCATTTAACGCAACTAAACAACACTAAGCCGTTTAAGTGTTCGACTGTTGCTTTATCATCAAAAGAAGCGCCGTCGATGGTGAGAAGATGAGTGACGGGACCACCGTCACAGGAGGCGGTGAGAAGGTGGTTTTGGCTAGTGCATTCATCGAAAGCAGAGATAAATAAGGCGGTGCGGGTGGAGCGAGTGAAGTGGAGTTTGGAGAATGATGGAGTGGAGATGTGGGAGAGCCATTGTTTGGAGACGGATCTGAATCGAAGTGAGGATTTGACGGGGAGTCTGGTGAGGATCTCTTCGATGATTTCAGTTGGTGACGATGGATCAGCTGTAGTGGATTGTTGTTGTTGCTGTTGTTGTTCATCACCTAGGGTTTCCATTTTCTAAACAGAGCTTCAATTGGGAGGTTAAATCTGTAGAGTTCAAAACAACTAGGTGGATTAGGGCATGTTTGGCTCTCCATTTCCATTTCTCCTTATAACTTTTCCTCCTTCAAAAGTTACCTATTCTCATAAGTCACAATTTGTGACTTATGACTTTTCCTCCAAAATCTCCTTTTCAAAGTATAAAACCCCTCCATAAGTTACTTTTCAAAAAACCATCCAAACACTTTTTTTAACTTATGACTTATTGAATAAGTTAATAAGTTAAAAGGAGGTGTGGAAATGGAGAGCCAAACATGCACTTAATAGACGCGTTTTTCTCATGGTGCGCTAAACATAGCATAAGCGATATTGTTGAACATTGATAAAAAAAAATAGGAAAAATTACAAAAATCGTCCTTTATGTTTACCTGTTTTTTCAGTAGGTGTCCTTAAACTTCAAAAGTGATAAGAATCGTCCTTTATGTTCTAAAATCTTTCAAGTCTCGTCCTTTAGCACTAACTTGGTTAGATTTTTTGGTTAAATCCAGTCATGTGCATTGCACATGAGGGTAAATTTGTCGTTTTACTCTTTTAGGGACTAGTTGTGTAATTAACTTATACTTGTGGTCGAAAATTAAAAAAAACAATTTACTCTCTCTTCTCTCTATCTCTCTCTCTCTCTCTCTCCACCTGTTCACAACCACCACCCATCACCATTGCCACCATCATCTACCATCACCACCATTGCCCCACCTGCCACCACCACTCAACAACCACTCATCTCACCCCTTTCGCTCAACAATATTATAGAGAGAGAGAGAGAGAGAGAGAGAGAGAGATCAGGCGGAGCAGGGAGGAGCTTCGGCCACCAAACCTGGCGGAGCTCCGACAATCCTACAACGGAACGACAAACCCACCATGCACTTCATCTTATAGTGATTCTAGAGAGAGGGAACACTGATCGAAGCAGAAATAGAGAAAAAGAGAGAGAGAGAGAGAGAGAGAGAGAGAGAGAGAGAGTCAGAGAGATCGAAGGAGAAGGGGTTTCGGCCTGGGTCTTTGACCGGCCGACGTATGGTGTTCAGCGATGGGGTTTCAGTGGTTGAAGGGGATTTCAAGTGGTGGAGCCAGGGGTTGTCATCACGTTTCATTACGATCCAGGTATTGGCTCTGATTTGATTTAAGTTCAAGTTTTACTTTTAAGTTTTGAACTGTTAATGGTGCTGGTGGGGGCGTCAGATTGGATGGGGTTTCGTGGTAGTTGGCAGATTTGTGAGGTTTTGTGATGGCAGGTAGTGGTAGTTTAGGGTTGTTGATTGCAGGTTGTGGTGCTGGGGGGCTGTTCGTAGCAGGTTGTAGTGGTGGTGGCAGGTTGGTGGTAGAGGTGGCGGTCAGGCCTGGTAGTGGTGGTGATGGAGGTGGTGGTGCGGCTTGCTCGTTTCAAAGATTCTTCAATTTTGGAACCCTAATTTGGTGGAATTGATGAAGGAACAAGGATGAAGCCGAAGGTATCAGGGATGGTTTTATAAAGGGGGGAATGAAATCAGGGGTAAAATGTCAATTATGCCCTCACGTGCAGGGCACGTGACATAACTTAACTACAAAAACTAACCTAGTTAGGCCTAAAGGACGAGTTCTGCAAGATTTTACAACATAAAGGACGATTCTCATCACTTTTGAAGTATAAGGACATCTGCTGAAAAAACAGGTAAACATAAAGGACGATTTCTGTAATTTTTCCAAAAAAAAAAAAACAATATGCAAAAAAGGTGCTGTAAATAATCTATATTTCTGCAGGTTAATGAAAACACTACCAAATCACACTAAAAAATTAAAAAAGCAAAACTTACAATTACTGATTGCTGAGTTAGGGTTTTGGCTAGCTAATGGTTGGAGGTTGGCTATGATATTGTGGTGCGGGTTGGAGTGTATAATAAGGTTTGGAGATGAATGTGTATAATAAGGTTTGGTAATGGAGTGTGGTGAGTTAGGGTTTGGAGTCCTACCTATAGCAAAGTTAAGGTAGGGTCTGAGGAGGGTAAGATGTAGACAGCCTTATCTCTACCCCTAAAAATTGAGAGGCTGCTTCGAGTGAGACCCCCGGCTCGATATGGTTTGGTATCAAGCCTTGGACATAAGGGACATAACACTTAACAATCGGGACAAACCCGATCGATGCATGTACCCCTTTGTCTTTTGGCTATCAACGCCACCACATGATGCATGATTAACCGTCCGTCGTTTTTAACATTATTTTCACGAAATTAGTAAAATAACGTTAAAACTAGTGCAACTACTTTTGCCCCCCGAGGGCCACACATATATAGATTATATAAGCACACCATAAGTGGGGCGATTAGGATTTGGAGATAAACAAAACTAAAAAAGGTAGGTAGGTAGGAGTTAACGCCAGAATTAGCAGGTGGTGGTGAGTGGATGAGTCGACGCTGAAATTTTCAGATCCTGTTGTGAATGGCGACAGAAAAAGAATGAGGACGAGGATAAGGTAAAAACCTGAAATACAAAGCAAACAAAATTACATAGCTTCACCCAAATTTCATCCTATGTCCTTTGTCTTTAATTTGCATTGGTTATGTCCTTTATTTATGTATTTTGCACTCATCTTGTCCTTTAGACTAACTCACGATAAATTTTAACGTTAAAAATTGGTCACATGACCCTCATGTGAGGGTATAACGGTCTTTTCACACCTATTACTCACCCCTGAATTTATAAAACCCCATGAATTGATAAAAACCCCCAAATTCAACACATAGAAGAGAGAAGCATCGATTAGGGTTTCAAAGATGGTGCATTGTAGATGTGGGAGATTAGCTATCATTCGTACTTCTTGGACCCAAAAGAATCCAGGTAGAAGGTTTTATGGGTGTCTTTCAAGGTGTGGGTTTATTGCTTGGTGTGAAGATGATTTTTACCCTCGATCGAAGGTCCCTCAAAAAGATTTATTGTTGAAGCTACATGAAAGTCAACAAGAAGCAAAAAAACTGAGAAGAAAGCTTATCATTATTGTGACAACCGTCACCTTCAATTTTATTATTTATACAATTCTAGTCCTCAATTTTTTTTATTTACATTTTGAGTGAATCAATTAAAACAAAATCGATTATATTATGACTACTCTTTGGCGAATTTAGTGTTTCATAAAACTAACCAAATGATTATCGTTATGTTCTAATCACTTAACCATACTTGTCATTTTGTGTAAAAATAACAAGATGCATTATATCTAATAACATAGAAATATCAATGTGATTAACGAGACATGTCATTAGAATTGACTTTGATTTATGAAAATTATTTAACTAACTTTGTTAAAACTGAATTTTGTATTCAATTGTTTTGGACAGTTACAATAGAAATTTTTATGACTATTAAATGTAATAATAATAACATGAATGGCTAAAATGAGAAAATAGGGAGTAACCGTATGTAAGTTGGGTCCAACATGCGTATGCATGTCTGTATGGAACACGTAAAATAAATGGACTAGTGCACATATATTACTAATTCATGCATATGGAACACTCAAAATAAATGTACTAGTGCACATAACGAAAACGAACTCGTATCGAAAACAAAACCGTAAAACTATATACGTTACATGCATCAATGTTGTTTGGTCGGCATTGTTTCAAATCAGTTGATATGATATGTGTACAGTTAGGTATGTTATCGTTACTCTGTATATCTGTTTTCAATAAATTCATATCGTTATTTTGACAAATAAAATTTACTTTTATACCTCATGCGCATTGCGACGCCTAAATCAAATCGTTCTCGGTTTGATTACATATAAATTTATGGTTCAACTACCAATATATTATATTACTACTCACAACACAATCTCAATAAAAAAACTACCGAGACGTATATAAGGACAAAAAATATGTGAAATCAATGGATTCTGTAACCACACAAGTGCCTTAAGAATTTTGCCCTCAACAAAGGATTCTACAATCACATGACATTCCTGGGGTATAATCTAGTAATTATATATATCAAAACACAACATGCTTTTGCGCCAGGCACCTTTTTGAATTCTAGGTTTTGGCCACCCAAGTTTACTTAAATAACACACTCACACACATTCAGGAGACAGAGAAACGGTTGCGAGCGTTGAGAGAAAGAATGAACCCGGGAGAGGAAGAAGAGCAACCTGCGAACTTATCCGGTGCCTGAGTCATTCCGATTGAGAGCTTTGGTCATAGTGAGGCTCATGGTGGTGACTGGTTGTTCGATTGTGTTGTGGTAGTTGTTTTATTAGGAAGTCGGACGATGGCGGCGTTTCCACTTATTAGGTTTTTGGCGATCAATGGTGTTATAGCAGGATGGTTTCCATGGTACCTTCCACCTCATGCCTGTTGCGCCTTTCAAATGTCTGGTTTCTCCATAGTCGTCTCTGACGATTCAGGCGGTGATTCTTCTATTCTGATCCTTAGGTATCCTAACTCCCATTATTATCTATACTATCTTATAAAGCATTTCACAAGAACCTCTTAATTTTTAAGTAATACAATTATAAATGCTTAAAGTACAACACATAATACATGTAGTAACTACTTTTTAAAGGCATTTATGTCTTTTCAAACATAACCTGCACATATACCCTTATTAGTTACAGCTTCCATCCCTTATCTATCTATACTATATTATAATTTTATACAATACTTACATATTTGCTCCATCAACTTTACTCAATTTTCGTTTATTTAAATACTAATTACACTTTTGCATCTTTATTTTAACCAACTACCCCCATGATTTTTAAACGTTCATAACTTTTTCAGACGATAATATTTTCCTAATATTATTACACCGTATAAAAGAGCATTTTATTCTCTTTAATTTGAGTATAGTATTGTTATAGTTTTTTATTTTTTTTTTAAAAAAAATATGTTATGGTCAAGCAATAACCGAAACAAAAACAAAAGAAAAAAACAAAAATTAATTGAAATCATCTAAACTTTATTAATACATTTCCCATTGATGTCTTAAAATTCAAGTTGTACATGTATAATTGCTTAGCGTACAACACACAATGCACATGTTAACTACTTACACATTTGTCTCTTCAACTATACTCAATTTCTTTTATTTAAATAATAATTACACTTTTTACCCTTATTTTAACCAACTACCCCACGATTTCTAAAATGTCCATAACTTTTTCACATGTTAATATTTTCTTAATATTATTACACTGTATAAACGAGCATTTTTTTCTTTTTAATTCGAGTATAGTATTGCTATAGTTTTTTTTATTTAAAAAATAATATGTTAGGGTTAAGTAATAACCAATATATACTATCTATATTATATTATAATACACGTGCCAATGACCTCTTAATATTTAAGTTTTAGAATTATAATTGCCTAGAGTACAACACACCATATGTCTTTTATACAATACTTGCACATTTGTCCTGTCAACTTACTCAAATTTTATTTATTTAAATAGTAATTTTTAAATGCCCATAATTTTTTCATTCTTAATATTATCTTAGTATTATTATACCGTATAAACGAACATTGTAGTCTCTTTAATTTGAATATGGTATTGTTATAGTGTTTTCAATTAAAAAAAATATATTGGGGTTAAGTAACAACTGAAACGAAAACGACCTAAAATCAACCAATGTATCTGTCCTTTATAAACGTTGAATTAACATTGTTTCACAATTTCAGGTTAGATTATGTATTTCCGAACAATCACCAATGTGTTTACAAATTAGGGTTTGTGGTTATGTGTGTAACTTCCCAGTTCCTCATGATCACCCTAATTTTTTGTTTAGTGTTTCTCACAATTATTGCTATGTATATATTCATATGCTTGCACTTCCTCTAGCACGTAGGATTCGATTGTTTCGATTGTGGTTAATGCAGTTCCAGCTCTGCTAATGATTATGCAACACACCAAAACAAATATTTTAGTTAATTGACTATGGCTTAACGAAACCATTATAAATGTTGTTTCCCGCCGCAACGCACGGGCACCCCACTAGTATATATCTAAACTTGCCCCAGATTTTGTTGATTTTCTAATCGATTAATTGTTTAGGGTTTTGTTTGTTTATACAAGCTATTATGCTTTGGTTACGGATTGTTTATTTGCTCTTTATGTTTAATTTCCCCCAAAATTCAGTGATTCAAGACCAGTATTTCTTCAGTTACTTCCTTCTCTAAGTTCACTTCACAAATATTGGTAACTAAAGGCGTTGTTACTTGTTAGTGTTAACAGTAAAGATTAATTGCATACTTTGGTATGGACGTTTGCTTTCATTATAAATTTCAAGAAGTGGGTCAGTCTCTAAATGCTTTAGTCTGATTTATAAATTATTATTGGTAGGAAGCGGCCCTATTGGGACAAAACTTCTTGGCTTCCTAAAAACATCTTATTTATTGATGTAAGGATGGCAAAAGCCTTTAAAATTTCCGAGTGTTAGACAGGGGCGACCAATTTGATTTCAATGTTGTTTGCACAAAATGAGTAAACGATCATGTTATCTTTGTGATAAATTCAGGAGGGGGTGGGCTAAACGCACCCCCCTTGTTACTTGTCATACATACCCCCTTCCTGAAAAACCACTTTAAAATTTGTCAACTTTCCCCCTCTAATTTTTCAGATTTATCAAATCGTTTAGCCCACACATGAATATCAATTTAACGAACTTATCAACTCAAATCTTGTGTTCTCATGATCCATCAAAACAATTCTACAATTCTGTAGTATATATAAATTTAGATTATATCTTTTGAAATTATGAAAAAGGATCTTGATAATCTTTAAAATTATATATATATATATATATATAAATTCAAAACCCCTTATTATTTTGCTTTGACTACAAAATCTGTTGACTACTTCCAAATTCGTTTCGTGGACTTAAGATAGAACTAGTGGGTTGCACCCGCGCTTCGCGGCAGGAGCTGGCCAATTTATAACAAACTTAAACGGAAATGTCACGCAACAAAACAGTTAAAAGGCAAAACATACGGGATCTGACGGATTTCTAACAAAAGTTAAATGGAAATGTCATGCAACAAAGCAATTAAAAGACAAAACATCACCACGATGGTGTCTTATTTTCAGTTGGGAAACTCAATGTTCAAGCCTCGTTTGATCCATCTTGGAAGAACAAAAAAACATTTAAACATCCAACCCTTTTTAATCAGTCTTGAAACAGCAAAAACAAATTTAAACCACAACAAGCAGGTGTCTTATTTTCCACTAAAAAAACCCAGTTGTCCAGGCAATTTTAATCGGTCCCGAGACATCAATTGGAAACGGGTTCAATTACAAATATTAAAGATCTCACTCACAAGTGCATCGTCTTCTAGGTGCCTCTAATATTTCCAACATCACATTCACTGGTCAAAACATGAGAATTACATAATTGTGCATCATCTGCCCCTCCAATTGACAACCACATGTTTGACTCCTGAATGGGTGTTGCTATTTACACCCACTCTAGTACACATACTCTATACCATCTCTTAATAAATACAAAATATTAATTACCTAAACTACTCTTTAACTATCTCAATAAATACAAAACATTAATTACCAAAATCTCTTATTTATCATTTAACTAGTATTCATATCCTTATTCATTTATTAGTTTTTTTATTTTTTTCTAATAAATTAACTTTTTGTAACATAAGTTTTTTTAACTTTAATAGTTTTTAAATTTTTTTTCTAATAAATGGACAAAACATTGACTTTTTTTCTAATAAATTAATTTTAATTTCTAGTTATAAGTTAGGACTAAGTTGATGTTCTTGCCGATCCTCCACGTGTTCATAAGACCGTTAAACGGTAGAAATTAAAAAAATAAAAGAAAAAAAATCAAAATTTCCAAATATATATAACTTCACCCCCTTCATTTTTTTACACCAAATCTCACAATAATTTTTAGACCAAATCACTCTTTCTAAAAAGCGATAATTTTTTTTATAAATATCGTGGCGCAAGCGGCACAGATCATTGCTGAGGAAGAAGGAAAGGAAGTCGACGAACCCTTGTACTCGGTAGCCTTGTTTAGGCGTAGGTTTCGAATGAGTCGACGATTGTTCTTATGTATAGTCGATGACGTGTCGAGTTTTGACCTATTTTTTACCTTACGATACGATGCTAGAGGTAAAAGGAGGTTCACCACCATACAAAAATGCATAGCGGCACCACGCCAACTGGCGTACGGGACTGCTGTAGATGCGTAGGACAAATACTTACAGATGTCCGACCTTACTCTATAATCGTTAAAAATATTCAGCACCCGTTCGACGAATTTTTTTTTGCCAAGTATCAAGAGACGGCAAGAGAGGACGTTGAACGGTTATTTGGGGTTCTACAAGCAAATGGCACATCATTGATATTAAATTATTTTACTTTTTTAAAATTAGAATATTAATTATTTAAAAAAAAAAAAAGAAAAAGAGGAAGACCCGTCATCCACACCCTTGGATCATCATGGAAGGATAGACCTACCCTACGCTGATGCAGCAGATGAGGTGGAGGACCATCATCCATGTTGGGCCTCCTCCACACCCTATAGCCTAAATTCAATTATTTTTTTAAGAATATGTAAACAAACTATGTTTTGCAAAAATAAAAATCCTAACGTAAAGCAGTTTTAGGAAAATATATATTGTTTATTTTACTTCTGTGAGCAATGCAATTAGTTGTAAAATTATATACCATATTGTTTCATTTATATAAAAAGCCATAAGTAAAATGATACTATATATAAAAATGAACGTATTCAAGTTTGAGTGAATAGTTGTTTCTTAATGCACACATATCATAGGGTTATAACTAAATTAATTAATTTTGGATGTAGGTTTTATTTATTTTATTCAGATTTTTAAAAAAGGTTTTCTTTTTTCAAAGTTGGTTTTATAAAAAGTAGATTTTTTATTCAGATTTAAAAACAAAATTATGTTTTTTTAACGGACAATAAACTGATGTGCCAGCTACCTGGACACCCAACATCGTGAAAGCCTACGTTAACCCAACATGTTTTTTTTAACGGCCAACAAAATTTTTTAATATCACCGTTTTAGTAAATGATTTTTACACCAAAACTATTATGGGAAAAAAAAACTCAACTTTTGTTCATTATTCCATAACTAAATTGCATTGTAATTAATGGTCAAATGCAATTAATACATAATTAATTTTATAGGGTGGGTGTAAATGAAAAATAAGGTGGGTGTAAATAGAAAAACCCTGTGAGAAATCTCCACTTGTAATCTATAAGCTTTAGTTCCCCATAACCATACGTTAACCGCTACAATTTCGATACAACTTCCATGGTACTTATAAACGATGAAAATTAGTTCGAGTGTCTGTTTATTTAATTTTTTTTAAAATGTAAAAATGTGATCAGTGGCGGAGGTTTGTAGGGGCGGGGAGGGGCGGCCGACCCCCCCGGATTTTCGCGCAGAAGTTCCGATTATATAGTATACGTATAGAAAATTTTGAAAATATAGGGTTTCGACCCCCCGAAACTGGTTTTCGACCCCCCGAAACCAGTGACTTCCGACCCCCCGAACCTTCGGGTCAAGCTTCGCCACTGAATGTGATCTTATAGATGAAGATTTGGATAAAAAATTCGTTTCAAGTCTTGGCAAAAAAAAAAAAAAAAAAAAATTATTATGCTAAGAATTGTACTTTTGTCATTGCTTTTTGTACAATTGTGGAATTTGGGTTGACTTACTACTATTATGTTTTATCAAATTATGTTACGTACTAAGTATGTATGTATAGTTAGGTTATATGTTGGGTGTTTTACTTAATTTCTTAATATAAGTGAATTCGTTCTTATTCGTAAATTAATATATGTCCGTTTGTGTTTGTTTTCGTTCATAAACACTTGTTTGTGTTCATTAACGTTCGTTTATGTTCATGTGCGTTCATGAACAAAATTAACAAACGAACACGAACACGCGTGTTTTCTTAACAAACGAACACGAACAAAAAATCTCGTTCGGTAAGTGTTCATGAACACATAATTTCCTAGGCCTTGTTCGTGTTCGTTCGGTTCGTTTGCAGCCCTAATCGTATCCCTTGACACAACTATAAAAAAGCACCTAAAAGTCATAAAAAGAGTCTTGAAAACATATTATTATCCTATACAAACACAGTAATGAAATCATGTGTATCTGTAGATTTGGAATAAAGATGGTAATAACAGCATGGAGAGCTGAATACAAGAAAAAGAAGCAAAAAGGGTACACTGACCTGAAATAAAATTACATCCCTAGAATTGTGGCAGAACTGAGACAACAAGAATAGATCGAAAAAAGGCATTAATGGAAGTGGAAAGCTTTCGGAATTCGGATCGAAAAAGGGCATTGATGAAAACTAAATTTTTTTTTTCATGGGATCATCAATAGTAGCATAAAAGGGTCGTCGATAGTTGGTCTTGCAATCAACCGTCATGAACCACCACCAAATCTTTAACCACTCAAATTGCCAGGAAGTAAGCCAATAATGTCTTTGAGAAGTATTAACACTAGTTGTGCTGTTATATTCAAAGTCCACAAGATGTCGACTTCTTTACTTTGACAGCAATGCATTAACTGATGACCATCTTTACCAATCTAATTATCGACTTGGTTAGCAAATTCAACTTGCTCTGCTCCGTTCTGATTCATGGTTGACCAGGTGATAGCAGATTGTTGACTTTTTCCTTTATTTGTATTATGACCATCAGCTGTTGACTTTTCCCAAAATAAAATTACTTTTTAACCAATAGATAAGAATATTTTTACTGATCCAATCAGTCAATAGATCATTAAAATTTCGACTTACAGTCTTAACATACAACATTCCTATGGCCCAATAAATCATAAACCCAAGACAGATTTGACTCAAAAGATTCAATCTTGCAAAAGAAAAGGTTTGACTCACTCAGGACCAGTGCACTGCACATATATTACTATACTAATTCACACATAGGGAACACTCAAAATAAATGTACTAGTACACATATATTACTTCTACTAATAAATGACAAAGAAGCTTAAACTAGTTAGATAAATGAGTCACTTTTCTTGATTGTAAAGTAGTTAGAGAAACCTGAACTGCAATATAAAAAATGAAAGCCAACACGTACCCGTTGCATTGGATCATAAGGTCTTGTCTGCTCCTCTATAAAGGCACCATGCTTTCGACACAACGCATGATCTGATAAAACCGCAATGTTTTTGAAAACGGAAATTGATGACCCGGGGTGAATTGTAATGATCTTAATCCCATCCAACTTGCTCGAATGGAAATTAATCTCGCCCATATTAACACAACCTTCAGTGAAAGCGCCACCAAATGACCAAGACTCGGGTATGTAACGATTTCTTTGACCCATGTACGGTTTTCATAGTCTTTTAATATTCAAAACTGCATTTCGCTTGTTTCCCACACACCTGGATCATGACCATGATAAACAACTCCTATACAACCATTGATTTTTATGATGTGAGTGTTGCATCCCACCACATACAAACGTGGCAAATCATCAAGCAGGGGAGTGCTGATTATCGAAAACTGCTATGTTCTAAAGTCAAACACCAAAATGTCAAACGAGTTTTGAAGCATCAAATGTATAACACTATTGACACAAACGCTACGGTTGTATTATCAATAAAAATTCAATATAACCCAAGTTCTCATTTAAACCCAATACATGACTTATGACAGACTAACTTCCTTCCCCTCAGTTTGTGACAATGGATTAGTTTAATAAACTACACTGATGATGTTTGGTTGTATTATAATTACGCTTTTACACTGCATAATTCTGATTTTTGTTAAAAAAGATCTCAAACAATCCTTACAGAACATAGCACAAGTAATAAGGGTTTGGTTTAATATTTAAGAAAACTTGTTAAGGGACACAATATCCATTTCAGAAAACTTACATAACACAATTTAGCAGCATAAAAACATACATCAAACAAAGTGAAACCTGAACTCCAAGTAATAGAATCATCAACCTGAACTGCAATGTACGACGGAATCATCAAGTCTACTCTTGTCTGATCCTTTATAAGGGCACCATGCTTTCAACATAACTCCTGATCGACTTGAACCGCAATGTTGTTGACACCGGAAATTGCTGACCTGAAGTGAATTGTAATGATTTAAAACATCTACTCTTCTTATCATAGACAAAGCTCCTCGGATCCTCATCCGCCTTGTTTGAACAAAAGATAATCTCGTCCATATTAATAGAATCTTTGGGTAAAGGGCGACCTAAGTCCACCCAAGGCTCAGGGAATGTGATAACTTCTTTGACCCAAACACGGTTTTCATAATCTTGTAATATCCAAATATGCATTTCATTGGTTTCCACCACACTCTCAAAATCAGCAAAAACAAATGCTAAACAACCATTGATTTTTAAGATGAAAGGATCCTCATCGAAAAACTCATCGGAAACAACTTGAGGAGTATTGATCACTGAAAACATCTGTGTTCTCAAGTGAAAAGCCAAAATGTGAAACATGTCTGATAAACAGTCCCAAACCAATAGATGTATTACACTATTAACACATACACTGGCGCCGTAGAAATGCAAAAGGTCCCAAGTAAAACCAATAGGAGGCTGGGCATCGATATGTCTCCATGAATAAGTTGACATAGAGAAAATCTTAAACCCGAACCCATTAGAAGAACGATTAATAAAATCCCTGATCATCAAAACCTTATGTTCATTTGTAGACTCATCAAAGCCAAATAAGTAATAAATACTCCCCTTTATATCTGTGTGGGTGGAAGGATAAGGGAGTTTAAAAAGCTTATGCGTGCTAGGGTTCACAACGAAAGGGCAAGTGTGACGGTAACAATCCCTAGACCATTTAAAGGTAGTAAATAGCACTAAGCCGTTCAAATGTTCGACTTTTACCCTGTTCAAATGTTCGACTTGTACCCTATTACCGGAGCCGATGGTGAGGATATGAGTGACGGGACCACCGTCACAGTCGGCGGAGAGAAGGTGGTTTTGGCAAGTGGATTCATCGTAAGTAAAGATAAATAAGGCGGTGCGGGTGGAGCGAGTGAAGTGGAGTTTGGAGAATGATGGATTGGAGATGAGTGAGAGCCATGGTTTGGAGACGGATCTGAATCGGAGAATGGATTTGACCGGGAGTCTAGAGAGGATATCTTCAACGATTTCACTGAGGATTGAGATCTTTGTCAATCGATCATCTGTCGTCATCGTTGATTGTTCCTCTTCCTCTTCTTCTTCTAGGGTTTCCATTTTCTTGAACAGGACACACAACTTTGGGAGGCGAAATCAAACTTGAGTTCAATTGATGACAAAAATTATCCTTTTTTATAGGATTTGAAAGTAAAACATATAAGGCATGTGGTTTTCCTTACGCTGTGTTCCCGTGTTAACTTAAAGAGGGAAAATAAAGGAAAAGAATTGAAGGAAGGGAAGGGAAAGGAAAAGAAAGGATAAATGTTCTTTCCTTTCGTTTCCTTTCAAATTGGATGTGTTCCCGAGTTTACTAAATAAAAGAAAAGAAGAGAAAGGGATATTAGGAGAGAAAAGAAAGGAAAATATATAATTTTATTTCGTGTTCCCGAGTTGAAGGGAAAAGAAAAGAAACTAAAGATTTTATGTGTTCCCGAGTTGAAAGGAAGAGAAAAGAAACGTATATTTTACAATTATACCCTTGTAAGATTTATTATAGGTTAAATGAGAGGGTAAATTGGTAAATGATTTACTTTAATTTTTTCTTACTTTCCCTTCCCCCCGCTTCCTTCCAATTTGGAAGGATTGTTATTTGAAGGAATTTTCCTTCCTCTTCCCTCCACTTCTTTCCTTTAATGAAACTCTGGAACACAAAATTGTCTCCCTTTCTTTCCGCTTCCTTTCCTTTCCTTCTACTTTTAAACTCTGGAACATAAACTAGTTTTCCTTCCATTTCCTTTCTTTTCCTTCCTTTTCCTTCCTTTAATGAAACTCGGGAACACACCATATTTTGTTTTCCTTTCTTTTCCTTCCTTTAATAAAACTCGGGAACACATCTTTCCTTTCCTTTCTTTTTTTTCTCTCGTTTAGTTAACTCAGGAACACAGCGTTAGGGCTGCAAACGAACCGAACGAACATGAACAAGGCTTTGTTCGTGTTCATTTGTTAAGGAAATTATGTGTTCACGAACTGTTCATGAACACTTGACAAACGAGATTTTATGTCCATGTTCGTTTGTTAAGAAAACACTTGTGTTCGTGTTCGTTTGTGTCTGTTTGTTAATTTTGTTCATGAACGCACATGAACACAAACGAACATTAATGAACACAAACAAGTGTTCGTGAACGGAAACAAACACAATATTAACTTTCAAATAAGATCGAATTCGCATACATTAAGGCATTAGCTATATCCACTCAAAATATAACTTAATTATCCAAACATTTTTAGTATTAACATAATATAGATAAACATAATAAAGTAGTGTATCAAAAAACTAAATTCGCATCAGAGGTGAATGGAGGAGGGCATGGTGGAAACATATAATGAAAGTGGATACTAAAAGTAGGTTTATTGATCTCATATAGTCATATATTTACCTTACATATATTATTTATTTATATGGTAAAATAAATAAAAATAAAAGCAAATAAAAAAGTATAAAAATTATAAATCCTATTAAACTATCGAACATAAACGAACACGTTACCAAACGTTCACGAACATAAACGAACGAACGCGGCCTCTGTTCATGTTCGTTCATTTAACTAAACGAACATAATTTTCTGTTCGTGTTCGTTCCTTTATTAAACGAACGAACACAAACGAACTTCCCGCCGAACGGTTCATGAACAGTTCGCTGAAAGTTCTGTTCGTTTGCAGCCCTAGTTTTCCTCCACTTTTGATGTGTTGTGTCTTTTGTAAGTGGATGTGGTCTAGTGGCCTTTCTGTGTTGTGGCCGTTGTTTTGTTAACTTTTCTTGTATGGTTTCCTAGTCTCTTGCAGGACCCTGTGTGTGTGTGTATATATATATATATATAAGAGGAGGAGGATTAAATAAAAACCCACTCAAATTGAAGAAACCTAGTAAACTTAATCTAGACCATTGATCTAAAGTGATCAATGACCTAGATTGATTCTACATTATTTTAATAAATTAATTAAGGTAGATGACAAAAAAAAAGGCACAATGGTCAAATGCCATTTTCTGAAAAGAAGATATGACAAGTGGACCCCACACATGTCACATCATCTCTCTCATACTTTTGTGACCATGGTCCTAGATCTGTCAGCACGTCATGTTACATATGTAACATATGCAGTGTTGCGTACGTTAAAATTGCACAGATTGTATATAATCAATTAAAAACTTTATAGATCAAAAAACATTCAAATGTACATAATGAATTGTTAAGTAGGGATGCATTGCATGACAATACAAAAAACTTGCAATAAAACATACTACACAAAAAAAGTTATACATTATATTGTTCATCTTGTATAAAATCAATTAAAAACTTTATAGATAAAAAAACATTCAAATGTACACAAAGAATTGTTTCTTACAAAGTGCTAAAAACAAACAAAACGGTCATTACAAATCAACAAATGCTAAAAAACTATCATAAATAAAAAAAAATTGTCTACACTTCATTCTTGATAATCATCTTCATCTTTAATGCAAAAAATATGCTCACCTGCAAAAATAAAACAAAAATCATCAATTCACATGTACCCCCCCCCCCCCCCCCCCCCGTCTTAACGTATGTTAACCATATGGATTACAAAAAAACATACGAAACTGATACAAACAAACATTGTTTTATCCATTTAGTTATCAAGATTATCAAACTTAACTTAGAAGGAATGTTATATAACTGCATAGATGTGTAACATACGCAACTTAGTTCTGCTGTTACATACGAAACAGACGCAAACATATATTTGATCCCATGATTAGTGACTTTTGTTTTAATTAATATATGGTAAAAAAAATCAGAAAGCTAATTTATACCAACTTAGTTCTGCTGTTACATACGAAACAGACGCAACATAGATTTTATCCCATGTGTGACTGATGAAAGTCAAAAAATCAAACATTTGTATCTGGTAAAAAAATCAGAAACTAATTTATACCAACTTAGTTCTGCTGTTACATACGAAACAGACGCAACATAGATTTCATCCCATGGTTAGTGACTTTTGTTTTAATTAATATATGCAACTGGTGTTGAAAGTAAAAACATGTATAACTCATTAAAGTCAAAAAAATCAAACCTTTGTATCTGGTAAAAAAAATCAGAAACTAATTTATACCAACTCAGTTCTGCTGTTACATACGAAACAGACGCAACATATAATATATAAAAAAAGGTTAATTAATATGTAAACCTACGTGTTAACGTATGCTACTAGGTGCTGTTTTAATAAATTATAAAAAAAAAATTGAAACCAGATACAAAATACCACTTGTTTAACTACTTTATCAAGCTCTCAACAAAATACCCTTAGACCCAAATAACTTTCTAATATTTTTAACCGATCCAATTTTTTTAAAAAGCCCAACTTTCTAATAATAAAACAATCTAAATTTAAACATAATCAAATGTTGTTACTACACAATTTTTTTTAGGATTAACAAAACAAACTACTTTTTCTAATAATAAAACAACCAAATTTTTAACATAATCAAATGTTGTTACTACACAATTTTTTTTTAAACCGATCCTATCTTTTTAAATAGGCCAAGTCAGCCCACCACTTTAGTTTCTGGGCTTTAAAACAATTAATCTCATAAGATCCAGAGGAGTTTCTCCAATAATTAATTCTTATATCAAAAATAATAAATAATAATAACTCTTGTTAGGGTTGCACCATCTAGCCGTTTTAGTATGTCATAATTAATTCTTAGAGATATTCGTCTCCTTCTTAAAGATAATAAATAATAATAACTCCAATAATTAATTCTTAGAGATATTCGTCTACTTCTTAAAGATAATAAATAATAATAACTCCAATAATTAATTCTTAGATCATTGTTTAGGGTAGCCATATTTTCAGCAGATCTCATCTACACTTTAAAGTTTACCAATCATCTTAAAAGACTGAAAAGGTATACATTTCATCACATTAAAAAGTAACCAACTAACCATTTACACAGCAAAGACTCGACATTTTTGGTTGTTGCATCACACTTACAATGAAGGGGATTGATGAAGTTGAAACCAAGAATAATTATTTGCTCTGTTTTTCGCCCGTTTCTTGGATCCGACAACACTGCTTGGTGTCGTGGTGGTGGTTGGTGGTCGGTGGTGGTGGCTGATGTTTATGATGGAAGAGAGGTGGTAGTGGCTGATGATTATGGTGGAAGAGAGGTGGGTGTGGCTGATGATTATGGTGAAAGAGAGAGAGTGTGGGTGTCTTTATATAGGAGGGAGAGTAAAAAGATTCAAAATATTAAATGGGGGGGGGGGGAAGGAAAATGACTAATATACCCCTTAAGACATAAAATAATATTTCTACTAATGGGTGATGTGGAGCAATGTGAGCCACTAATTGGGTTTGTGGGAGTTTCTTCATTTTAGAGGGTTTTTTTCTAGATACTTAGCATATATATATATATATATATATATATATATATATAGGATAAGGATAATTTAGAAATCCCTTTGAGTTGGAGAAACTCAAGAAACCTGAAGAAACAATAAGTATCTCGGGGATTATTACTAATCACCGAGGGGTTATACTTATGTTACTATATGTACGTTTCTTTACCCAAACCTTTAGATCAACCCGAAAATGTAGTGTGAGTGAGTGTGTGGTGAATAAGTAAAGCAAGAACACAAAGATGTAAGTGGTTCGGTCAAGTTTGACCTACGTCCACTGTAAGGAGCCGATGATATTATTGCTTGATTGAATACAAAGAGTATGAGTAATCCTAGCTCTAAGTTACAAGTGATTGGTTTTCGATCCCTTTGAAGGGAGTTGATGTCTTCTATTTATAATGGAGGTCGTGGACTTGGGAAGAAGCCCACGACGAGTCTTGTGATCTTTGGGCTTTGGCTCGGCCCAACTCTGCTCAGCCTCTGAGAAAGGCGGGAAAAGGACATCTACTGTAGATGACGTCAGCGGCGAGCTTACTGGTGGACACGTGGCGGCATGTGACTGGTCCTTGGCGGTATGTAGTTCTACAGCAGCATGGTTGACTTACCTGCCGGCGTCTGATGCGGCCTCTGACAGACGGTGAGCATGCCTGGCCAGAACAGTAGTTGCAACATGGCGGCCTCTGTTTTCACGCATCGGATGATGAAAATAACATTTAAATTGCTCGGTTTAGTTATGTTTTTAATTTCGAACAAAACCGACTAGTTTACCTGATATGTCATCTACCCTAACTGTAAATCGAGACACGAGATGCTATAATGGGTTCGATACGCGGTGCACAACTCATCCAACCTAACCCTAAGTATAAAAAGGCACAATAATCTTCTCCTCCTTCATTTGTGCAGCTGCATGCTCCCCTCTCTCTACTCTCTCTCTCTCTAAAACCGCAAACCCCCTCTCTCTCTTTGATCTCTCCCTATTCTTCCCGATAACCATACCCCTGGTCCCTGTCACAACAACAGCCGGCCACCACCAAGCTTGGGTGGTGGCGGCGCAGGCTTGTGGCCCAAAAAAACACGCAGAAACAGCAGCAGAAGGGTGGTTTTTGGTGGGTTTTGTGGTCCGATCGTGATGGATCTGAGGTGTTTGGTGGTCGTCACAGTGGAGTGGTTCGAGTGGTTGTTTTGTGGAGGCTGACGAGTTGGTGCTGGCTCGCAGGTGGTGGTTTTTATGGTGGTGGTCTCGGATCGGTTGTGGTTCGGGTGAGTAGTGATGGTTGCTGTTGGTGGATAAAGGGGTTCGGATGGTGGTTATGGTCAAGGGTGAAACTGACCGTGGTAAGGTTGGTGGTGTTGGCTTCGGGTCAAGGTATCCTGGCCGGTGGTGATGGTGATGACGCCCGAAAGTGGTGGTTGTAGGTGTTTTTGTTCATGATGGTGGTTGAGCCAGTCTCGGATCTGTTTCGTCTCAGGTCTCGGGTTATTTGTTTGTTTTCAGAACTGGTTCGGGTTTGTTTTGGTGGTTCGGTTCGAGTCTCGGGCCAGATCCGGTCAGATCTAGTAAACCCGGGGTCAAACGAGTCAGATCCGGTTTGTCTTGGGTTATTTTTGGCTCACTTTCGATTGTTTGGCGATTGCATTGCGGGTTCGCACCACGGGTCTTGGATTAGATCTGGTCAACCCGATCAGATCTGGCCTAACCGAGCCAACTCAGTCAGATCCGGTGAGGTCAACGAGCCACCTCGGTCAACTCCTGGTCAACGATCAGATCTAATCTCGTTAACGCGTAGATCGGGATACACGCACACGGTTTAGGTATAATAAGTTCGTGTTTATTTTGTGGATTATGTTTACAAATTATATGACTATAAATACGAACAATGTTAACTCACGAACGAACCGGAAATATATATATGTATATATGTAACGACAAAGATAGATTGTCGTTTATTAATAAAGCGTGACTTTTGTGTTGTTGGACTAAATTGTGGGACTATACATATATTTTTATATATAAATAGTATAATTTATATGAGTGTCGAAACGTATAAGGTTTTGTGAATTGAAATTGCGGATAAATGAATTTGATGTCTTGTGTTTTGACATTGATTTTGGGAAATTGTAGACGACTTTTGTTGTCTGGTTTGTACAAAAACAGAGGAAACTCTGCCCAAATTGTTAGAAAACCTGAACCGCAACAAGGATGATATTGTTGTGCGTTTTTATAAATAACTTTCCAAGTGTTTGACAATGGAAATTTTATACAAAATCACAACGTTTTGACAAATATTATTTATTATTTATAACAATAATACTCAATCCCGGGCAATAATTCAAAACACGAATATAGTGTTTACCAGGTGTCAAGTATTGACAATTTTTCGAAGGATTTTGGTCATTAAATAATGTTTATTGTTCGGATTCAAAAGGTATATAAACGTTCGACTTTACTTGGAAACCTTTATAAAAATTAATGTTTTGAAACCATTAAAGGCAAACAGATTTGGGAAAAGAAGCAACAATTGATGTTAATTGATTTTTGTAACACCCCAACCGATGGCGGAAACATCGAGATGTCATGTATTGATAATTGTTCAGTAGCTCATGGTAAATAATAAATTTCAATAATTGATTTAAATACATTACATACAATTGTTCTACAAGAATTTGTACATCAAAATGAAAAATACAAGCTACGCATCTTCAAGCATTAACTCTAATCTTCGAGCATGTTATAACCTGAAACATGTTAAGTTTGAAAATATTTTGGGTCAACAAAAGTTGGTGAGAATTACATAGGTTTTGATAATTGAATAAAACTTGTACAATTCAAGTGTCATGGCAAGTCTAGTCCATATGTGAAAACATACTAGAAGTAAATCGAGTGCATAATCAACCCTTGTGACTGTTATATTGTGGTACATCCCATACGCTCATGGTTCACTCGATTATGTCATGCGATAACAATCACCCACGCTACCTTTGTAGGAGGCAAGTATCCGGGTGGGATTGTCAGTCCAATAGATCTATCATTGTATACCGTTGGCTGATCAATGTTAATGATTATGCTAGAATTGTGCATACCCTAGTCATGTTCAAGACATAATGCAACATAGAAAAACACATAGACACTTTGATGATTGAATTGCATATAGAATGTTGTAACATGTTTCACCCCAAAAATGGTGATAAATAGAAAATGGGCTATGTAAAACTCACCTTAGTGTTAGAATGGGGACCCTTGTTATAAGTAAATGTGGCTCGTGTGTATCCAAATATCACCCTATTTCAAGGTAATAAATAAGTGTTGGGGAAAACTTAATAAGTCTAAATTTTCTAGTCTAAAATGTGCTAGGGTTCCTAATTTGGGGATTAATAATTGATTTATGATTAAATTTTGAATAATTTAAATAAATAAGGAAATAATTAATGAAAATGTTTTCTGGTCAAAATTAACTAAAAGTGGTTGAATTATAATGTAATAAATATGAAAATAATTTTTATAAAATTATTTTCTTAATTCATGAATATTTAAATATTAATATTTATTTGACAAAATATAGACTTAATATTTAAAAATATTAAAATTTATAAATTTCGAATCACAAATTTTATGTTTCAGATCTACATGATTAATAATAATTTATGTGAAATTTTGATGCAAAAATAATGAAAAATGAATTTATCAAGATTTATTTATGATTTAAAATAACAAAAATCGATTAAAAATACTAAATAAAATATTTTTCAGAAATAAAAATCATTTCTGGAATGTTTATTGTTTTATAAACTTAGAATAATTTTTGTGGAATTTTATAAAGTCGTTTTGATATTTTTATAGAATTTTATAATTATAATTGAATAAATTTGTGATATTTATTATATATAATAAATAAATGATTTTTGAAAAACTAAAAGTTGGGTATTAAACTTTATCATAAGACTGACTTAAAATAAATTTTGTAGAATTTATAAATCATGTTTAGTATTTAAAATCTATTTTTTTTAAAAATAATTGTAGATTATATAGTATAAGGAAAATCAAATAAAAAGGTTGTATGTGCCATGGATCGAACCCGGGCCAGTGGCCGGTTCGTGTTTCTGAGCCCTCATGCATAACCAACTGATTTATGGATCAGTTGGTTAATATTCTTGTTTCGTATTTTATATAAAGGATGACTGCAGATAGTCATCTTCCCCAAATCGTTTACCTATGAACCCTAGTTTTCTAATCCAAACAAATAACGATCAATACCCACAGAAAACATAGGGCTTTTGTTTGGATGATGTCGACTAACAAAAACATATGATTAATTGAAACTTACAGACAGAAATGGATGATGAATCGTTCGGTCAACAGAAAAGTCAAACCGAGCTTCAATTGCGAATTTAGAGAAAAGAAAGAGAAAATTTGGAGTGAGGATATGTTTATCGGTTGCCTTTGATCAACACCACGAGTTCAATTTATACTATGGTTACCGAATTGGAAGGTTTTGAATGCTTGACCATCTCACGGTCAAGCTTGTTAATGCCGAGTCAAATTAGGTTCAATTAGGACTTGATTGAGCGAAATTTAAGGTTATAATTGACGCGGGATGATGTGTTGGTCAAAACCGAGCTATGTAATTCAAGAATGGTTTCCATTTCTGACTCAATTTATGTGGTCAAAGATGTTGGTCAAATCAGACTTCATGTCTGCGAAAAAGGAAAGGAACAGCAAGAAGGAAGGGAATTAAGTGGGTACAGGCTTGGGTTTTGACATGGATTTGGTTAAAAAAAAAATTAAACTTTATATGTATTATTATTATTAGTATTATTGTTATTGTTATTATTATTATTATTATTATTATTATTATTATTATTATTACTAAATATATAAATATAAATATACACCTAAATTGTGAGTTAAATAAGATATAGACATGCCTATTAGTAAAATTTATGATAATAGGGGTAAATATGTATAAAAAAAATAAATAAGGGCTTTTAATTATTAAAATTTAGGGAAAAATTTTGCGATGTTACAATTTTAATAACTACATTTATGTTCTTCAAAGTATATTTTTTTCCAAAAATATTATACAACACAAATACAATTATCCGAGTTACGAGACGACCTATGACTCAGGATGAGTTATGCGTTTCGTAGTAGTAGTCCAACATGGTGTACACACGAATAGTAACAGGTGCGCGACTTGGGTACTATGTCGTATGTGAACACATGAATTATGATAAATCACGATCGGTTCGTCGAGTTAAAACACTTAAAGACTCGGGTTAGTACACATGAGTCAAGGTAGTTGAATAAACTACCTTTTAACCGAAAAATAAGCTAGGCTTATATATGATAGACTTTAAGGTGTCCTTTATTGGTAATTAGGGCACGAGGAAGTCGGTCAAAGCTTTGGGCTTTATTTGCTAGCTAAGCGTGGAAATTAAGGTGAGTTTCACGGCGCCATTTTAAACTGTTTTACGTTTTCGAGGGAATGATATGTTAGGGAAATGTGTGACAGGATAAATTACTTGAGTAGTGATCGCCACTCGGGGTTGAGCCCTCGCTTCTGTAACCATTAATTCAGGGAAATGAAACCGAAGGAATATTTGGATAGTACTATTGGTGCCTGACAAGGCCTACCCCTAATCCATAGCGTCGATTATGCATCGGCGTATGCCTGGGGTGCACGTATTCTGAAATTAAGTCGTTAGATTCCGAGAAACGACTTGGAGTGGGGCAGTATTATTAGTCTTGGTTTGGTTATGGGATCAAGTAGATTGTAGGATCTTGCAACTCCTATGATGGTCACAACATGTGTTATTTCCCAAAAGTAAAGTTTTGGAAACTAAAACCTATGAACTCACCAATATTTTATATATTGACGTCTTTTTAAACATATCTTTCAGGTAACTAAGTGCTGAACAGGTATGCGGCTAGTACGGTGGAATTTGGGATGTCGGACACGGGTTGGGGTTTCATCTATTGTTACCATCGGGTTGGAACATAAACGGAAACACCCCACTTTGAAACTTAATGTTTGTGGTTTTATGTAATGTTTGAAACAAGGTACTCCTTCTCGACATCTCAATATAATGATCTTTTCTAATTAAATATAGTTTGTGTTAATCTTGACTTTGATATGCTTTCGAGCGTCGCGCCACGTGTTTCCGCCATTGGCGTGGTGTGACATAAGTGGTATCAGAGCCAAGGTTATAGCGAACTAGGATTTTGAAAAATCCAGACTATAACCGGTTTCGGCTCGAAAACAAAGTTTTCAAAAATAAAACACAACGAAATATTTTTAGAAAAGAAAGAAAATTGTACATGGGTTGTACAAGGGGAAATTCCGACCGACTAGCCATGTGTGTCAATATATAAAATGTTAGAAGATAAGGATATGAATGTTTGAATTATGTAGAGATCCGATTTTCTAACTAGTGCTAGTTAATGCATATACGTAGTACAGATAGCTTGCCTGTAAGGATGTCGTGTCACACTTCACTTTAGTCCGCACTTTGCATCGATTACCGATATCGACAAGGGGGAAGGACACGCGGTGTCTTCGACGAATTCACCCGCTTACCTGCGGACAGAATGCTCGGAAGGACTAACCTCTATTGCGCAAATGGACGTTGTCATGTTGTTGATGTTGTGAAGGCGAAGCTAGTCTAGATCTTTTGTGGTATGAAATCCTTGTTTTTGGATCAGGAAGCTCAGAACTAGCGGGCACCAAAATTACCTGGCAACACCGATTATCATTATGGGTGCACACGTAATAATAACTTGTGGTGCACGGTAACCTTGGTGGGCGCTAGGGTCGGGGTTGGTGATCACTCCTTGTCTTGTCTATTCTTGTTCTGTAGGTTCAGTCTTAGCTTTTGATTGGCCAATGAGTTAAAAGGGAGGTCTTGTCGATATCCCTTGATTTCGATCCTCGCAAACTGAATGAGCTTTCTTCAGCATTACTTCTAAGGTACGAACACGGAAGAGCTCGAACGTCTATACATATGAGTAATCTGACGTAAACCCTCGCATCGGATAGGGTCAGGAGACGAAAACTTCCTTGTATGGGAGTTTAATGCCTCCGCACAAAGTTCTTCAATGAAGCGCGGACGTACGAGGATGCACTGCCTACCGAAGAGATGAATGCCTGGTACGATGCGTGGAATGCTAAACTTGGAACCCAGTGAAGACCTAGGGTGCGTCCCTGCAAAACCAGTGTGTTTTGAGCCCGGGACTTCGTGTGGATCAGTTATGAGACTCGTGGCCCGTGTGCTGCTGTGTTGCTATTGTAAATAAGTCATTCTTGATCTAACACATGCCCAAGTTGTCTTCAAGGGTCAGGCGTTTCTTCCCCTATTGGAGGGCAGAATCGACAATGTTGGTTGTTCCTATGTAGTTGTGGACTGATTGCGAAATCATCCGGCCGTGTCGCGCTTCCGAGTAGATTTATTTTATAAAATGTATATAACACTTTCCTAAGTGTTGGGAAAGCATACATGGGGGAATTAACGTTAAATAATCCATAACGATTACACGTTTAAAACTAAGTTAAGTATGCAAACTTAACAAAGTAAAATATGTTGTCGAATCGGCAAGATCCTAGTATATTTATTTAATGGGAAAATAAATATATGGTAAAGTGAGCCGAGTCGAGTGTTGAAAACGAAATATCGATCGGCAAGATCCTAGTATAATTATTTAATGGGAAAATAATTATACGGTAAAGTGAGTCGAGTCGATGGATGTAAAATGTAATGTCGAATCGGCAAGATCCTAGTATATTTATTTAATGGGAAAATAAATATATGGTAAAGTGAGCCGAGTCGGGTGTTGAAAACGAAATATCGATCGGCAAGATCCTAGTATAATTATTTAATGGGAAAATAATTATACGGTAAAGTGAGTCGAGTCGATGGATGTAAAATGTAATGTCGAATCAGCAAGATCCTAGTATATTTATTTAATGGGAAAATAAATATATGGTAAAGTGAGCCGATTCGGGTGTTGAAAACGAAATATCGATCGACAAGATCCTAGTATAATTATTTAATGGGAAAATAATTATACGGTAAAGTGAGTCGAGTCGATGGTTGTAAAATGTAATATCGAATCGACAAGATCCTAGTATATTTATTTAATGGGAAAATAAATATATGGAAAGGTGAGTCGAGTCGAATATGGGAAAAATGAAATCTCGATCGACAAGATCCTAGTATAACTACTTAATGGGAAAGTAATTATATGGTAAAGTGAGTCGAGTCGGAGATAATTTTATCCAAGTTAGTTAATATATATATATATATATATATATATATTGAATATAAGATCACGACGTGCGTGTTGCGTTTGAATCTGTCATAATACTTGGGAGTGAAACCACATTTCGGGAGCCGAAATCGTAAAGTGTGTGATGCGTAATTGTCAAATGTCGCAAGACGCTTTCTGCTGACATTGAAATCCCCCTTGAAAATCAGATGACAAAGTACTGGAAGCGGTCACGTTATTCGGTTAAATTAAACTTACCCATGGGATGACAATTCCATTGCTCTTGTTGCATTGTTGAACGTCCGCCACCCTCGTCACGACGACGAGACTGGTTATCTATTTGGGGTGGCAATCGATGCGAAGTGTTTTCCCTCAATCTCCAGAGATACTGAGAAGTTGCGTCCCCTCGTCACGGTGGTTTATAAACTAAGGTTGCGAGATCCATTCGTTATGGACAATGTGACCTGTCTAATCTCTTGTCGTATTACGATACTCTCACTGCGTGGCCTATCAGGAAGAAAGTTCACCGGCCTCGCTTGGGTAGTGGAGAGGCATTTCAGTTGATGACTATCGGTGCTAGGGCCGAAATAACATGCAAGAGGAACTTAATGAGAGTGATAACTCGGCTGACTTGCCAGAGTCTGTATCGTTTTCATTTTATCGTGGTGTCTCGATAAATCATGATCATTCTACCTCTACTTGTTATTCACGTTGTGACCACTATCTTTGATACTGGAAAAGATGTTGGTTGGTTTCTCGGTCCTATGGATACTATTTACCACACATCTAATAACTACGACGAGTCTAAGGCTCCCGCTGAGCCTGATGTTGCTGCTGCTGTTATTGTTCTATGGCCCAAGTGAATCATGTCGTCGTTGATGGGAGTGTAGCTCATGTTGAGTGTGTTGAGGATGTTTTTATGGCTTTTGTCAAGTTTGATGTTGCTGTTGTTTCGAAGGCTCCTGCTAAGATCACTGTCATTAACATGGACATCTCCATGACCCTTGCGAAGCCGCTATGACCACGTTTGGGTCACGAGGGAGTTCGTTGCTGTTAACTCCATTTTATTTGAGGCTTTCGTTGAACCGCTCGTTATCATTCCCTGGCTCCTGGCAAGACTAATGTTGGCAATGGTCCTCAGGCTTGGGTTGGGTTTGTCAATGCTACAGTTGCCATTATTCGAATGACTTATATTAAGCCTACGATCATTCTCCCTAAGAACAATATTGGCCTGATAAGTCTGCTAAATTATGAGGAACCCATCGTTCCCATTTCTGTTATGATTTCGGAAACCTTTATTGACCCAGTCGTTCCTACCATTGGGCCTATGGAGGATAGGTTTGAGGTCGATGGCATAGATACAAATCCCGCCCCCACAAGTGAGCTGAGATGCACCGGGATGCGTGCTCACCATAACGGAGCTTTATGTTGTTGTGGACTGTGGATTTTTCCATATTGAGCGTCATATTGTCGTGTGCATTCATGCTTTTGTGTTACCCCCAACGTTTGAGCATGTTTGTAGTTGCATTATTTTGCCGATTGCGCATCCATGTGGTTGTGTTGCATTGTCGACGATGCATTCATGTTGTTGTGCTGCTCCTACAGTAGCGTAGCTTTGCTGTCGTGTTTCTCTGTGTCATGCGGTTCATGTTGCGGTGTTACCTGGTTGACATGCTTCTTTGTTGTCGAGTTGTTCCCGTTGCGGTGTTCCTTTGTTGATGTGTTTCTTGGATGTGTTGTTGTCATGTCGTGTTATTCCTACTACCGTGTTGCTCCATGGATGTATTGCTGCAGCTGTTGGATTGCCTTGATGATGTGATGACTTGTCGTTTGCTCCACTCTTGGTTTCCCTCGGGATGGAGACATCACCTAAACCCCTCGTTGCTGTCATTGTTCTATTTGTTTGATTGTGTAGTGCCGACATTGACTATGTAGGACTTCGGGTGTCCAACGGACTTTCTGGAAGTCATACTAAGACACTCTAGTCTGAGTGTTAGCCCATGTATTCCTCTGAGTCTCGTGATTGGTTGGGTAATTGACCGAATCGTGTGTCGACCCCTTGATATGCTCACGCATTTCATGAGTGTTACATTTTTAGAATCTAAGGCATCAGTGACGCCGTGTCCAGCCTTAACCTTTTACGCGCAATTTGGTCGACTAACGATCGGCTATGCAAACCAATGTCGAGAAGAAATCCCGGGATCCACTCATGACGAGGCGAGGCTCGTGATAAGGGATTTCGAATACGTCTCAAACCTGAAGGTATCGAGTAAATGTGAGCGATATTATGACCCATACCTTTGGGACTATTAAGAGTTGAAAGACTCAATTCATTATTGCTCATCCCAGTGGATTCGTTTGACGTCATACATGCCGACGTGTCATACTGATGATTATGGAAATACCATTGTGGACCCACCTAAGGCGCGTGCATTGGTGGAGTCCCTGGTACATGATTCGGAGGTCTTATGAAACCCTGAATCTAGAAGGGCGTGTAGCATTGTGTACTCTATAATGGTGCTACCCTACCGTTATGAAATCTTCGATCAACTCAGCCGTTCGATTGATGTTGTTATTCTTCTTAGGGTAGGTTTATCTTGTCTGGGTGTCGTTGCGTAAGTTCTTGGAATAGTGGAACCATTTCGACCTTGAGTCGATACTGGTGTTCCTAGTTATCCTTAGGTAGCATTGCTCGCACTACAGCAAAATCCCCTGTCCTTGACAGACACTGTTGGAGACACCATAGTAATGTGAGCTACCAGGTCAGTGCGTTTAGTCCATGACTAATCAAGATAAGCTTGAAAGCTTACATGTTGCACCCATGTGTGTGACTACTTGAGTCGTTGAATGAGATGCCTTATGGGAAGGCTCAATACTACTTCTTGTGGGGCGATCTCGGTCGTTTGTTTGTTTTAAGTGACGACTTTGGCGTATGAAGTCGCCAAGCTCAACACGTGGAATGTGTGCCAAATGCAGTCATCTATGACTCGATTTCACCTTTTTCCTCGAAAGATCCCAAAAAGATGGAACCTTTAGCGAGTGAGGGTTTCGATTTCAGGACTCCTTTCACTCAGATCCCTGCATAGGATCGGATAGTCAATTCGAGGGTGAGTGGCCTGTATTATTCATAATTGACTTACTAGGATGCTAATGCCGATAGGACACCAGTGCTCGTGAGGCACATATAGCAGGACAAGTACTGGGTACCCTTGTTTTGGGTAGCTACCAGTGCTTTGCTTACCGTTTCGGTGGACACCAGCGTGTCAAGATGTTGTCGAGACCCTATCCCCTGTTTGTTACGGCAACCATATTATGATGATTCATATACATCATTCCTGTGTTGACCAATGTGATGAGGTGATGTGAGCCTCTAGACATTTGTGTTTAAGTCGGCTTAAATTCTCGCGTATTGTGGAATTGTACGACCGTATGTTGAATATACATTGTCTACTGTTTGGGGAGCTGAGGGGTGAAAGTGACGCAAAAACTTTCGACCTCCATCAGTCCATAATAGGTGCCCTAGTGCCACTAACCACAATCGTTCATGCGAAAGGTTGTAAGTTAGTGCATAGTGGATTTCAGTCCATCTGAGGACACGGGAATACCATCCGCTCCTACAAACAACCTGGAGCGTCCTCGAGATTGTCGACTACTTTGTGATATGGTAAGATCACCCGGTTAGTGAGAATTGAACGAGCGAATCTGATTATCAGGTCGCCTGAGGTGTCCTGTGGCTGTGATGTGACACGGGTAAATGATTGATCGCCGTTTGGAACCCTCTTCTCCATTACTCGTTTGTAGTCATAATATGAGGCATACGGGTAGCCACCTATACTCTTGGAGAGTCGTGGCTAGACACTAGATGCCAACTTTCATAATATCGGATTTTAGTAGTTATCCTACCTTAGGGTTCGCCGAACCTTGAATGCAAGTCTGGGATACTCAATTTGAGATGAGTATGGATTATCATTCTCGAACGAACGAATTGATTGTCCTGGACGAAAGTGTCCCGTGTGATACGATTGGTGTCGGTGGCAAATCAAATTCGTGTGCTTCATCGCCAGAATTTCCTATGTGATAGGAATTATTACCCTAATGTTCGGGGTGTACTGCTCGAAGTCCTCTTGAGGGCGTACTTATACGTCTCTAGTACAATGAATGACAGATAGAGATATACACATGATCTGGCTTGAGTTGTTCGAGAGATGACCAAAAAATTTGGTACATTCAAATCTGTCTGAATAAGTGGCCAAACCGATCGGGAAGTTGTACTAACAAGGCGTTAGCCTTAGGAACTTCGGATCGGTATAGGACGTTGCTGAGTGTATACTCAGAAAGGGTGTTGTTGAGCACGAAAATGGTAATGGAGTGACTTCGCTTAGTACTCCAGTGACTCGGAGATATCGGTTAAAATTGGTCTCGCACCGATTAAGCTCGAACTATCGCAATAGCTTAGAGGGATCTTGATGAATCCCGCAAGTCTGGCCTGAGGAAGCATTGTCAATTCCTTGACCGACAGAATTCAGGTTGATGCGAAGCTCTACTAATTTGGGAAAACCGATATATGTGCCGGATTGCGAAATCCAAGAGCTCGGTTGTTAGCAGCTCATGATATTGTGTTCGTTAGAACACTAAGCGTGGACTTGGGTTCATGTAGAAAAGAGGAGATCGCATGAGTCGCAAACATCCCGCCTTGTTCAAGGATACTAATGTATCGGATGACTTGAACTGAATTCCGGGACGAAATTCTCTTAACGGGGGGAGAATGTGACAACCGGCAAATTCCGTACAACGTTGAACGTGATTCTAATCATGTTCTTGAAGTAATTAACATGGTTTAAGGTTAATTATGGTTAGTTGAGCCGATATGAGTCCTACGATGTCCTTCTCAAAGTTCGTAGAGGCATTGATGCCTTTAAAGAAAGACTTTGCGTATTTAACATAACAAACTGACATCAGTAAAAATTTGTCAAAGTGAACTAACATAAGGCTAATAAATGTAAATACGACACGTAATTACTATTGATGCGATCGAATGTGAAATCGGCGCGATAAACGGCCGAAAACGCGGCGTTTTGGAGAACGCGGAGAGGAACTGACATGGGATTCGAACGTCAAAACGCGTGGTTTTAACCGTTATCGAACTTTTAGAATAATTATTTATTGTAAATAATTTCATTTATTTAGTTTCGAAAGTAAACAGGTCGTCTAAATGAAGGATAGCACGACCGAATCGATTAACGCGATTTTAACGCGTGTTCTGTTTTCACGCGTCGGATGACGAAAATAACATTTAAATTTCTCGGTTTAGTTATGTTTTTAATTTCGAACAAAACCGACTAGTTTACCTGATATGTCATCTACCCTAACTGTAAATCGAGACACGAGATGCTATAACGGGTTCGATACGCGGTGCACAACTCATCCAACCTAACCCTAAGTATAAAAAGGCACAATAATCTTCTCCTCCTTCATTTGTGCAGCCGCATGCTCCTCTCTCTCTCTACTCTCTCTCTCTCTAAAACCGCAAACCCTCTCTCTCTCTTCGATCTCTCCCTATTCTTCCCGATAACCATACCCCTGGTCCCTGTCACAACAGCAGCCGGCCACCACCAAGCTTGGGTGGTGGCGGCGCAGGTGTAACACCCCAACCGATGGCGGAAACATCGAGGTGTCACGTAAGAATGAGTATACAGTAGCACATGGTATTCAAGTTTTAATTTAAATTTATTTAAAGTGCAAATATCCAAAATTGAAAATACATAACAAGTCTTGAATGAAATTCTAATACATCAAATAACCAAATAAAGCATAAACTTCAATTGTCTCCTCATGCTAACTCTTCAAGCATCATTATTTCCTGTTGAGTTGTAAAAATTAGGGGGGGGGGGGGTCAACTAGAAGTTGGTGAGAATACATAAGCCATGTCAAGCAATTAAGTTTAAGAATAAAAGTTTAGCAATTCAAATGTCTATTGTAAGTTTAAGTCTACATGAATAAACATGAAGTGTTGTATGCACATAATCAAACCTCCGACTAGTTTAGGTCCATCCCGTCATCCACGGTTCACCTTAATATCACGTTGGAACGATAACAATCACCCGCGCTCCCCATAAAAGATGGTCAACGAATCTAGGTGGGATTGTCAATCCAATAGATCTATTATTGAGTATCGCCGGCTTGGCCATAGCTAATGATTATGTATGTTGAAGCGTAAGTCTAACTGTTGTTGTTGTCTAAATCATGAGGCATTAAAGTTTACAACTAGACATGTATGTAGAATTGCTTAAGTATAATGTTGCAAGTATAAAGAATTGCATAAACATGGTTACATAAACTCACATTGGCTAAGGTGAATTATCCTCTAAGTGTTGTGAATGTATGCGAGGCGAATCCCAAAGACTCAACAACGTAGCTAGTCCAAATTGAAGAAATAAAAAAAAACGAAAAAGAAAGAATATCAAGCTTCCAATTCGCCAATTAGTAGAGCTTATAATCAAAGCTTCAATTGTAGAAGTAATAGACTATAGAAGAAAGGTATGAGGGAAAGTTTAATCGGATTGAAACAATCGATTTAGAGGTGCCAAGTATAATGGGTCATAGGTGGGTTTTTATACTAGTTTTGGATTCAATTAGCCATTAAAATTGGTCAACACCATAAAGTAAGGTTTTATGATGAATTGACTATTTGAATAAGACATTGACTAGGACTTTGACCAGGACTTTGACTGTTTGACTAAGACTTTGACTCCAAGAATTATGTTGTCAAGACTTTGACTCTTGACTCAAGGCTTTATTTTGAATATCTTCCTTGTTTGAGATTATAAATGTAATTGGAAAAATGATTAGCTTTAAATAAGAAATAAAAAAAATCATTAGTTTGAATTAAAAAAAAAAACACTGTCTTATAAAATGACGATTTTATAAATAGAATTAGGATAGGACATATGTCATGATTGAAGATTTTTTTTTTAAGTACAATGATAAAAGGAACTTAGAAACATAGAGTGCACGGATAAAGATAAGAATACTTAGAAATAAATTAGACTTTATATCATGGATCGGGAAATACTTTAATGCAAAATAAATGGGAAAATTCGTGAGGTTACAGCAGGCTAGTGGCCCAAAAAAAACACGCAGAAACAGCAACAGAAGGGTGGTTTTTGGTGGGTTTTGTGATCCGATCGTGATGGATCTGAGGTGTTTGGTGGTCGTCACAGTGGAGTGGTTCGAGTGGTGGTTTTGTGGAGGCTGACGAGTTGGTGCTGGCTCGCAGGTGGTGGTTTTTATGGTGGTGGTCTCGGATCGGTTGTGGTTCGGGTTAGTAGTGATGGTTGCTGTTGGTGGATAAAGGGGTTCGGATGGTGGTTATGGTCAAGGGTGAAACTGACCGTGGTAAGGTTGGTGGTGTTGGCTTCGGGTCAAGGTATCCTGGCTGGTGGTGATGGTGATGACGCCCGAAAGTGGTGGTTGTAGGTGTTTTTGTTCATGATGGTGGTTGAGCCAGTCTCGGATCTGTTTCATCTCAGGTCTTGGGTTATTTGTTCGTTTTCAGAACTGGTTCGGGTTTGTTTTGGTGGTTCGGTTCGAGTCTCGGGCCAGATCCGGTCAGATCTAGTAAACCCGGGGTCAAACGAGTCAGATCCGGTTTGTCTTGGGTTATTTTTGGCTCACTTTCGGTTGTTTGGCGATCGCATTGCGGGTTCGCACCACGGGTCTTGGTTTAGATCTGGTCAACCCGATCAGATCTGGCCTAACCGAGCCAACTCAGTCAGATCCGGTGAGGTCAACGAGCCACCTCGGTCAACTCCTGGTCAACGATCAGATCTAATCTCGTTAACGCGTAGATCGGGATACACGCACGCGGTTTAGGTATAATAAGTTCGTGTTTATTTTGTGGATTATGTTTACAAATTATATAACTATAAATACGAATAATGTTAACTCACGAACGAACCGGAAATATATATGTATATATGTAACGACAAAGATAGATTGTCGTTTATTAATAAAGCGTGACTTTTGTGTTGTTGGACTAAATTGTGGGACTATACATATATTTTTATATATAAATAGTATAATTTATATAAGTGTCGAAACGTATAAGGTTTTGTGAATTGAAATTGCGGATAAATGAATTTGATGTCTTGTGTTTTGACATTGATTTTGGGAAATTGTAGACGACTTTTGTTGTTTGGTTTGTACAAAAACAGAGGAAACTCTGCCCAAATTTTTAGAAAACCTGAAGCGCAACAAGGATGATATTGTTGTGCATTTTTATAAATAACTTTCCAAGTGTTTAACAAAGGAAATTTTATACAAAATCACAACGTTTTGACAAAGATTATTTATTATTTATAACAATAATACTCAATCCCGAGTAATAATTCAAAACACGAATATAGTGTTTATCAGGTGTCAAGTATTGACAAGTTTTCGAAGGATTTTGGTAATTAAATAATGTTTATTGTTCGGATTCAAAAGGTATATAAACGTTCGACTTTACTTGGAAACCTTTATAAAAATTAATGTTTTGAAACCTTTAAAGGCAAACGGATTTGGGAAAAGAAGCAACAATTGATGTTAATTGATTTTAATAACTACATTTATGTTCTTCAAAGTATATTTTTTTCCAAAAATATTATACAAGACAAATACAATTATCCGAGTTACGAGACGAGCTATGACTCAGGATGAGTTATGCGTTTCGTAGTAGTAGTCCAACATGGTGTACACACGAATAGTAACAGGTGCGCGACTTGGGTACTATGTCGTATGTGAACACATGAATTATGATAAGTCACGATCGGTTCGTCGAGTTAAAACACTTAAATACTCGGGTTAGTACACACGAGTCAAGTTAGTTGAATAAACTACCTTTTAACCGAAAAATAAGCTAGGCTTATATATGATAGACTTTAAGGTGTCCTTTATTGGTAATTAGGGTACGAGGAAGTCGGTCAAAGCTTTGGGCTTTATTTGCTAGCTAAGCGTGGAAATTAGGGTGAGTTTCACGGCCCCATTTTAAACTGTTTTACGTTTTCGGGGGAAAGATATGTTAGGGAAATGTGTGACAGGATAAATTACTTGAGTAGTAATCGCCACTCGGGGTTGAGCCCTCGCTTCTGTAACCATTAATTCAGGGACATGAAACCGAAGGAATATTTGGATAGTACTATTGGTGCCTGACAAGGCCCACCCCTAATCGATAGCGTCGATTATGCATCGGCGTATGCCTGGGGTGCACGTATTCTGAAATTAAGTCGTTAGATTCCGAGAAACGACTTGGAGCGGGGCAGTATTATTAGTCTTGGTTTGGTTATGGGCTCAAGTAGATTGTAGGAACTTGCAACTCCTATTATGGTCACAACATGTGTTATTTCCTAAAAGTAAAGTTTTGGAAACTAAAACCTGTGAACTCACCAATATTTTATATATTGACGTCTTTTTATACATATCTTTCAGGTAACTAAGTGCTGAACAGGTATGCGGCTAGTACGGTGGAATTTGGGATGTCGGACACGGGTTGGGGTTTCATCTATTGTTACCATCGGGTTGGAACATAAACGGAAACACCCCACTTTGAAACTTAATGTTTGTGGTTTTATGTAATGTTTGAAACAAGGTACTCTTTCTCGACATCTCAATATAATGATCTTTTCTAATTAAATATAGTTTGTGTTAATCTTGACTTTGATATGCTTTCGAGCGTCGCGCCACGTGTTTCTGCCATTGGCGTGGTGTGACATCCGCGTTTCGTCAAGAATTCGCAGATTCTGACGTTACGTGACTTGTCTCTGAAGGGGGAGGGCGGGGAACGTCTTTATCCGCGTTTACGTCAAGGCTCCGCGAGCCATGACGTGTCATGTCGTTTCTTGTTTTAAATGTGGTTGTATACTTAAAGTAAATGCTGGGTGGTGTATTTATTTTGTCGTCAATCATTTGAATTTATGGCGCCTGGAATTCGAATGTGGATAACTTTGTGGTGAAGTTTGACAGACGTGTCAGACAGCTGTCTGACACGTTGTCTGCTTTATGTCATCCAATCTTTTTGCAGAAGTCTTTTCGCCTGGTGTCAGGCGCGTGGTGATCACGCGCGTCTGTTGATTGAATGAGTGATCAGGGTAGTGCCACGTGTCTTGTCCCACGTGACTTGTGTCAGGCGCGTGGGAGGGCACACGTTTGGTATTGTGAGATTGTGAGGTTTGCTGACACGTGTCCGGGGACTGAACGGTTGCCAGCTGTGACCGTTGCACACGCGCTGTTGTGAGCCATCCGATGATGCATATGCCACGTGTCAGCATCTCCGTCCTCCGTACGAAGAGACGCGACAGTTGCTTTTTTGTTGTGGGCCCCTTTGTCATAAATGCGATGAGTATTTATATGTTGGAGGGCTTTGAGAAACAGTTATGCTTTCAAATTTCTCCCAAAGCCTCCCATAGTTTTCCGATCAATCTTCATCTTCTCCTTCCCTCCTCTTGAAGTTTCCGAGCAATCTTCAAGTTTCCCGGCGAGTTTTCCGGCGTCGACTGAAGATTTCTTTGAAACTTCAACCTTTCACCCTGCTTTCCTTTCCCTCCTTTCAGATCCTACATCCATTCCGTTGAAATGTCTGATATTTCAACCAACATTTCTCCCACTGGTGAGATTCATCGTGATGAGTCTAAGGCCAGTAGTCAGGAGATAGAACCTGATGTTCCTGAGATATAGGTGAAGGAGAGAAAGTTGGCGATCAATACTCCTTGTAAATGGACGGCTACCACTTTCACTATGTTCTGTGCCGATCATGGCATCCTGCCGGAGTGGGAGCCGGAGTTGCCTGGTCCGGGGAAGACTATCCTGACTGCGCCAGAGGGCAAGCTTGCCTTCTATGAGGCCCACTTCTCCAAGTGTGGGTTCCGCTTGCCCTGCACCTGCTTCCAACTGGACACCCTGATAGAGTATGGGGTGGCAGTGTCCCAGGTTAGCGGGTTTGGGATGCTCCGGTTGGGGCATTTTGAGAACCAGTGCCGGGCCTTGGATATTGAACCGACCATTGATCGGTTCAATGTGTTTTACTACATGGCCCAGGATGAGTCATGGTTTACTTTTAAGCCGCGGCCCAAGGTGCCTGTTATTGTTACTGAAGTTCCGAAGTCCCTCCATGGATGGAAGGACAAGTTCTTCTATTTGAAGAAAGGTGTGATTCCGGTGGCCATGCCTTGGAAAGTGGTGACGTCCAGGGAGCGGGTGCCAGACCGCGAGGTGATGCGGAACTATAAGGATGAAGCCTGGTTCGTCGCCCTTACAACTCATAAAACCAAGCTGGAGTTGAAGGGTTTGTTTGAGGGCACCTACAATTAGCTGGGCACCAGCCGCACCGGTATCCGCGAGGGGAAAGAGCCCTACATCGCCCAAGAAGGTATGAGCCGTCGCTTTGTTTTTTGTTGTGATTATAATTCTTGCTAAGTGTTTTTGTTGAATGCGCAGGCGTGTCGAAGTTTGACATATTTGAGTCCCGCGGGGCTTTTAAGCTGAAGTGGAGGCGGATCCCTGAGGGACAAGTCTCCTTTTTGGAAGACTTTGTTGGCCGGTTCTATTATCCGAACTTGGATAATCCGCCCACCCACCATTTCGTCACCCGTAAGTCTTCTGACCCTTGTTCCGTATTTGTAAGTGAGGTGCCGCATTTGGTGCGGCATTCTCAGGGGCGCATGAAGCATGCCCCGCGTAGGCACTGCTATGTGGTCAAGCCAGTGACCCCCCTTTCTGACACAGGGTCTTCGGATACAGACGGGGAGTATGTCAAGAATCGTCATAAGCGGAAGGATGGGCCTGCTTCGGATGATGACGATGACGTCGATGAGTTTAAGTTGAAGACGCGGACGATGTCACAAATATTTTTAATAAGTACAATAATATCAAAACGCAACGTTTTTATTGATTGAAAAATCAAACGTACATAGTAGAAAATTACGAAATGTTACATCAAGATTCTAGCCGTTGTTCTCAATAAAATCATGTTCTGTGAATTTCTAATGTCTCAACGCCACCGCCTTTGACCGCTAACTTTCCGCCTCACTTCGTTGATTTCCAATCTTGGAGTGACGCAAAGAACAATCTTCACATGTGTTATCTTGGGGTAATAATTTGAGCAATCAATGTTTTTGAAAACTTTCCCCACAACCACATGCTTTGAAGACCACGATTATAGTGCATTGCTTTACAACTTTTTTTTTTTTGAAAACTTCGGAAGATAAATCAAGCAAACCATGGCTAGCCCAATGAGACAAAATATGGATGGCAACATCAAACAAAGTATGGATTTGTTGACAAAAGTTAGGATTTCTGAGCCGATCGAAACACGTTTATCATATTATTATTGTGTTATGTTTTTGTTTTCCCAGTCTGAACTTCTAGTTTCCTTCTGCTCTGACTGAGGGGAAGTATTAGATAGTATTATCAAACTAGAATTTATTAATGTTAGCCCATAGGCCCACTAGATTAGTTTGGATTTTGTTATGGTGTCGATATATTGTAACTCAATCCCTCAATAATAATCAATCAAGTAATCCATAATCTTACAAAGTTATCCATACGTTTGACCAGTAATAATAACCTCTCCAAAACTGACACCTCCCAAGAATTTTGACTTGGTCCAGTGACTTATGTTTCGATATATCATCAACTAGTTTTAATCCCGGGAGCGTCCCGGGTTGAAGTATCTAATATGACATAATAAAATATATTATTATTATTATTATTATTATTATTATTATTTTAAACAAATCTCTGTCATAAGTTATCATATTCAAATATAAAAAAACTAATCTCTACGCTGGGGTATAAATCTAGTGCAATTACAAATGAATTCGGAAGTTTGTAATCAATCATTCTAAAAAGAACTAACATAAAATAAGAAAAAAAAAGTTAATTATTGAAATATCGAACGCATTAGTCTAAAGGTTATGTGATGCGTTAAGAAATTCATAGGTATATGATTGAGTATATAGTTCGGGTATTTGGGTATGTTGTTTCGGGTAATCGGGTCGGGTATCACCTAATCCCAGACCCGACCCAAACCCACAATTTTTTTAAACTAATCCCAAACCTGACACAATACCTGACGAGTTACAAAAAATAGTTATTGTTTTCTCCGTTTTTTATATAGCACTATGGTACTCGTTGGAAAGATAATAAAACGCTCGTTAATTTGGTGTAATTTTTTTCTTTAAAAAATCTCGTATATAAAATATATTAACGTTTAAAAGTTATGGGAGGAAACATGAGAGAAAAAATAATAAAGTTTTAATATTTAGATTTAGTAGATTAGGTATTTAATAGATTAGTTTAAAGATTATAATAGATTGGGTTAAATCATATTTATTTATTTTTTAATTGGTTTACACTTGCCACATCACATCCTATGTGGCATCTCTTAAAGGAGAGATTGCATAAGAGTATGACATGTAGGATTAATCCCTTTGCAATATATATATACTAGCTTATACCCCGGGAGCGTCCCGGGTTGAGAAATCTAAGTAAAGTGAATAAAATTAGAAGTATCTAAACTATAAAAATGACATCTATGTATCAACTTACATTAGATACTTTAAAAAAATATATATACCAAAAGTTCCATTTCATCTTACAACATCAACACCTAAAACAGAATATTAAGATCCTAACCACTTCAAGGGGACAAAGATTGTTTAGTACCTATACATTCAGTCAAAGGTCTTTAACTGCATACAATAAGATTTGAGTTATTTCAGAATATGGTAGAAAAAGAAAACATAGCAATTACCTGTTGGAGAGCGTCCTGAGTTGAAATATCTAATATGACATAATAAAATATCTAATATGACAACATAATTAATGACTTGCCAATATATGATTAATGAATATTATTATTATTATTATTTTAAACAAATCTCTGCCATAAGTTATCATATTCTAATATAAAAAAAGGGTAATTGGGTCGGGTATCACCTAATCTCAAGCCCGACCCAAACCCACAATTTTTTTAAACTAATATATCTCGGGAGCGTCCCGGGTTGAGAAATCTAATTTGAAATATCAATTTTACACCTGAAATAGACTGATGCGTTTTACACTTACATGCAGGAAAGCTTTGGGTAGCACTTAACCTAAAACAATTAACAACGTATCTTCAATGTTAGTGCATAACCTTAAATAATGTATAACTCTAATATTAAAACCTAACCTAAAACAATGTACAACTCCAATGCTAACACATGTTGTAAATAAAAATCATATTTACTGGTTTGAACATAACTAATGACTTGCCTATACATGATTAATGAATAACCTGAACACTTTGTGTTTTTTTCCTGTATGAACAAAACCACACAAAAAATAGTGGTTTTTTTCACCGTTTTTTATATAGCATTATGGTACCCGTTGGAAAGATAATAAAACGTTCGTTAATTTGGTGTAATTTTTTTCTTTAAAAAATCTCGTATATAAAAGATATTAACGTTTAAAAGTTATGGGAGAAAACATTAGAGATAAAAATCTAATTTTGTTTTTAAATTTTAAATTATTATTATTCTAAAATAAAACCCTTACCACATAGGATGACACATGGCACACTCAATGAAGAGAATACCCTCTTTGAGTGCCATGTCATTAAAATGGCTTTGGTTTATTATATGTATAGATAGTAGATTATACCCCGGGAGCATCTCGGGTTGAGAAATTTAATATGATACATCAATTTTACATATGAAATAGACTTGTGTATAACTTTAATATTAATATCTAACCTAAAACAAATTAACAATGTACAACTCCAATGCTAACACCTAACCTAAAAGAATGTAAAACTTTAATGTAACTCTAATATTAACACATATCCTAAAGACTAAACAAATGTACAACTCTAACATACTAATATTGATACCTAACTTAAAACAACGTATAACTTTATTAACTTATTCGGCTCTGGTTGAAAAAAAAAATTCATATTTACTGATTTAAACATAATTAGTGACTTGTCTATACATGATTAATGATTTACCTGAACACTTTGTGTTTTTTTCCTGTATAAACAAAACCACACAAAAAAATTTCTCCGTTTTTTATATAGCACTATGGTACTCGTTGGAAAGATAATAAAACGCTCGTTAATTTGGTGTAATTTTTTTTCTTTAAAAAATCTTGTATATTAAAGATATTAACGTTTAAAAATTATGGGAGGAAACATGAGAATGAAAAATCCAATTTTGTTTTTAAATTATTTTTTTTTCCTAAAATATCTCAATGCCACATGGGATGACACATGACACACTCAAAGAAGAGATTGCCTCTTTAAGTGTCATGTCATTAAAATGGTTTGGTTTATTATATGTATAGATAGATATAGATAAATTCGTCTTTATTGAATCATTGTTTTTCTACTAATGGTCCATATTACTCTTAGGCATTAGGTACTCCCATGACCCATTTGACCATACTTTGAAAAAACAAATACACACACAAACAGACTTCAAAATTTTCCTCATATACCAACTATCATGAACCACCACCAAATCACCAATCCTTCAACCATTCAAATTAGTACCATAATACTGTTTGAAAAAAATGTATTTCTTTGAATTATAAACACAAAAAAATGTCAATAAAAATTCAATTGTTTAAGTTAACTATCTTTTCTAATCATGTCAGCTACCTGGCCATTCTCATGCAGAAGATAGATGATGCTTTTTACCAAGAAAGCACAAAAAAGGGCAATGAATCCGGAAGCCTACAACACCTTTGCTAATGCAGCATGTGAGTAAAACCCAACAAACCCGTATCCCTCTAAGAAACTGGTCTGTTTGTTTTGAATAGCCTTAATTGAGGCAAGCTGTGACATAGAAGGATAAAAAACCATGTTTGGGGTGTCATTAAAATAGCCTTAAGATATCCAAACAGAACAAAAGGTCGTCTTTTAAAGGTTAAGCTATAATGTATGACAAATGATTAAAATTGTAGAGCATTATTTCTTTGCAAAATACAGTTCTACAAAAAACACAAGTAATGCTAATTTAAAATTGAATTCCCGCAGAAAGATTTTAACAAAAATGCATAAGAATAATACTTTTTGAAAATTTCAACTAAGCAGGGGTAATTTGGGAACTGGAAGGCCTGTTTCTAACGGGAACCCAGCGTTTGCAGGTAGTGTCTCCCACACAAGAAATAAGTGGCTGATAACATCACGAAATATCCTCCGTTTCTTCCTTGTATAGGAGAATTACACCCTGGATGCTACAACTGACAACAAAATGGATTTCACTAATAATTCCTAGATCTTTACATAAACTGGAAAGAATGATAAATAATAATAACTAAGGTTAAATGTATTACTATTAGCCTCACTAGATAAGTAGCATTGTGGATCAATAGTTTTTATCCAGATGAAAATTTGGTCTTGCTGAGCTACAAAGATCCCAACAGATTTTCCGTGCATAATCTACTATGCAAAACAAAGTAGCCTTCAGGATTTATATTATCCAGTCCAGTGGCGAAGCTTGGTTTTTGAATCGGGAGGGGCCTGACACAATTTTTTTCGATCGGTAGTGGCAAATCGGCGGGGCCGAACTCAACCCGGACTCAATTTACCTACGAAAATCGTAAATTTATACCACTGCGCCAAAAAACAGGGGGGCCAGGGCCAACCCTGGCCCAACAAATGCTTCGTGTATGAGCGTGAAAGGATCGATAAGCTACAAAGACAATCAAACAATTTAGTTTTGGGTGCGGAATCCCCAAAACCAGCACAAAATGATAACTAATCAGATAAACACACACAAATCATCATTTTCAAAGCTTTTCATTAATAAACAAACTTGAATACACGTAGAAAAGTGATTACAATCAAGGATTAGACGCAAAAACAAGTTTATAAAAGTTACAGAGAGAATTCAGAAAGTGGCGGGAAATAACTGACTCAAAGTTAACTACAAAAACTGAGTTTGCCTATTTATAGACTGCACATTCGCCCATTTTGTTCATGCGAATGTGCAGGTTCGCCCATTGTGAACGGTCGAACCAAACTTCATAATAAACAGTCTTCATTCGCCCAAAACATCTTCCTTCGCACCTTCTAAACTCTCCTTCGCACCTACCAAAACATACCTTCGCACCTTCGACAGAAAACAAAACATATGGTTTATCTAATCCAAAGCATTAGTCGCATATATGCACCTACAAACTCCCCCTCGACTATTGCTTGGATTGTAATCTTCTCTGCTCATCCATGATTTTGTTCATTAATCTGATGTGTCGAATAACCTTTTGTTCTCTAGTCAGTACCGGTTCCTGAACTATCTTCTTCTTTGATTTCTTCACAGGCACAACCTTCTCAACAGTCTTTCCCAACTTCTGCTCAAAATCACATCCAGCGTTGATGTCATACGCAAAGCATAGAAATACCACACGTTGGTATTTTCCTGCTTGTTCAGCATCTTTTGCGTCTGAATAGATAGGATTATAGAATAACATAATGATATCCTCATGTGAGCAATTGATTAGCCACATAGGATCAAAAATAAGCACTTTCTTATAATCCTTCTCACCATCCTTTAACACAATCACGGCCTCTGCTCTCTTCCAATCATAGTACCACCAGATAAAATCTTTAGCGAAATGCTGAGGAATATGCAACAATGGAATTTTCTTCAGCACACGCGGTGGTTTATACTTCAAAGTAACCTTGGGCAACCCAGTTATCTCATTCATCTCCTTCTTGTGTTCAATCCTCTTTGGATACTGAGGTCTAAACAGATTCCACTCGGTTCGACTTTCACGGGTCATCTTTTCAGCAAAATATTCAATCTGGCTATTTGGCGCTCCCGTTAGACGGTGACGACAAATATCCCTGATTGCCCAGTAAGGAAGAGTCTTTAAATGATGAAACTTCTCAAAGTATAGAATACCCTTCTCCCATTTTACTGCAAAACATCTAAGCTCTTTGACAAACTTCCAGGCCAAAGCACGACCTTTAAACATACTGCTATGAAGTTTGTAGAAGCTTCCCTGAATATCAGCTTTAGGGCGGTTATTCTCCTTCTCCTTCAGCTTCCTCAACAACTCCTTCAAACTGTCAGTTTGTTCGAACCGAGGCTTCTCATGCCCTTCAAAGATTTTATCTTCAAACATCTTACTCTTCTCTTTGGCTATTTTCTCAGCATGGTTTAGCAATTCGTCTGAGAATGAAAATCCACAATCTTGATTTGTTCTGAAATATTGTGGATATTCATCACTTGTAATATCTTCCATCTCGACTTCCTCGAATGCAGGAACATCACGATCATCTGAGTGATTTCCAGCTTCTTTCTCAGGAATCAGAGGAATAAAATTATCAGCAAGTAATTCTTCTAACGTCTTACCCACTTGCTTTGCTAAACCTTCCAAAATTTCTTTTGAGATAGCCGCAGACACTTCCCCATCTTCAAGATCAGGGTCATCATATTCCAATTCGAAGAGTTTATTCTCAGATTCAAATATTTCAGGAAACCTGCTAGTCATGTCTATCGTCCAGACTCGATCAGTTAACATCTGACGATACTTAGTTTTATCTTCTTCAGACAATGACTTCAGTTTTTCGTTCCAGAAAATATCATCATCATCTACATTCTCTCCAGGAGCTTTTGAACTTGATTCTCCTCCCTTATCTGTTTCACGCTTTTCATAAGAAAACTGTTCAGCGTCATCATCATCATCATCACTATCATCAGAAGCAGAGCCGCTTTCACCTGAACCATCACTCGAACCATCATCACCATCATTATCGTCTTTCTTCTTCTTCTTAGTATCATTTCCAGCATCTTCATCTAATTCATCATCTTCCTCTTCATCTGATGGTTCATAATCAACCTGTTGTACATCTACCTCTTTGTCTTCCTCACCAGCTTGAAGTTGAGGAGCTCGACTGTACAAGTCTTGAATCAGACTATCCATCTTTCTGTTATTCTTTTTCAGTTCTTTGTTCTCCTCCTTCAAAGCCATTATTCTTCTTGTATTTCGTTGCTCATGCTTTAGCAACTTTTTGTTTTCCCTCTTTAACCTCTTAATGGTTTTCTTCATCAAAGCATTATCATCCGCTGATGTGACTACAACCTCTAACATCTTCTTGTCAGTCGTTTTTAACTGTTCAATCTCACTCTGCTGTTTGTTAATGATATTCATCATTTTAGTCAGTCGTTGATTAACAGCATCCATAACATCACTATCAACAGAAACCTTTTTCTTAACAGGTTGTTCAACAACTTCTTGCATCTTCCCTTTTCTCATTTTCTTCAACACATTATCCAATGCTTCATTCACATCATCCATTGGAATGCCTTTTGTTTGTGGTGTGCTTGAAGTTGTTGTGGTTTTCTGTTTCTTCTGTGCCTGTTCAGCAACCGGTGACTTTGAACTAGTAGCTGGTGGTAAATTCTTTCCAGCCATCAACATTTCAAGTTCTTTCTTTCTCTTCAAACTCGGTTTCTCCTGTTTCTTCTTTTTCTGTGCTTGAACAGGAGAACCAGTTTCAATCTCATCAAAATTCAAAACAAAATCGTCCTCAACTGGACTCCTAACACCTTCATCTTCAGCACCAGCAGACGCACCAGCCACAGTGGCCTTGGGCAAGGTGGTCTCAACTGTTTCAGCCTCAGAATTCCATCTCTCGTCTTCTTGTGTCTCTTCAGAATCAACAGACACTTCATCTACTAAATGTAAACCCTTTTGAGCTTTACTCTTCTGTCTCCTTGGAGCAGACTTCTGTTTCTCCTTCTCAGGTTCAACAACCTTAATAGTCACCTCCTTCTTTTTCATCTTGCCACCCTTAGCTCCCACATTCACTATCTGTCTCTTTCGCTTTGCATCAGGATCAATATGATGTAAAGGATCATCAGTATCAGAATTGCTATCATCATGTCTCACTTTCCCTTTCCCTGGCTCATCTTTTCCTGGATCCTCATAGTTTATATTCGCCAGATGACCAAATAAACGCCTAACTGGAGGACGTTCATTAGCAGATAAGCCTTTGTATGCTTTCATCCTGGCAAGTGTGTTCAACGTCATATGCTCTTGAACCACAATCTGTTTTGGATCCTTCTTCAAATCTTTATACTTATTATCAAACACCATTTGTAGAAACCGAGGATATAATAAAAACTTTAGTGTCCTTGTTCCATTAACTGGCTCTAGTAGATGATTCATAAGCATCCCAGAAACATTGAACGGTTTGTTCAATATTAAAGCCACCATCATCGAGCTTATGCTTTTCCTCATTAAATCAAATCCACCCGCAGCCGATCCAAACACATGAATTAAAACATGTGCCAAATATTTAAACTGAGGGCACAGTTTTCCCTTATGTAGAGAACCATCGGTGATCGGACCATTATACTTCATCCTCAAGAAACACTTCCTTTGATCCATAAACTCCAACTCTTTCGGGTCATCCTTCTCATCATCAAGATTCAACGCCTCTCTAAGATCATCTTCACAAACTATAATCCTCTGACCTTGGACTTTGCTAATCAAACACGATTGACACTTCCAGAAGTCCATCTTGGCGTTCTCCCAAAACTCTTGCATGATATCCCTGTAAATGACGGCAGGTGTAGCAATCGCGTCAAGTACTCGGCATCTCTTGAAGTAATCAATGATCTCGGTAAATTCCACATGTTTCTTCACATCTCCCAAATACGCACAACAGTTGTGTGCATTCTCAAAGTCCAACTGTTTCGTCTTAGCTGGTTGGGAAGAAGATCCGGCTTGCTCTGTGGTTTTCTCCTGTTCAGACATGTTTAGAATCTGCAAAACAAATCAAAAACACAAGTTAGAAATCGTAAAATTTCAAAAATTGAAAATTTTGGTAAAACTACCTCATTCGCCCAAACGGGGGTGCGAATGAGTGTTTTATAAGGTACGAATGAGAATGTTTGATACGAATGTAAAATGTTAAACAAAAAGTTTTTCATTCGACCACTTTTCTACATTCGCCCGTTCATAATGTCTCCTTCGCCCACTCGAAAACAGACGAAAGTAAAACAGTTTTTCAAAAATTCAATTCTGAAATTTAACCATTAAAAACATGATCATTTGATTGGAACATGTACTAAACACTCCGAATAAACTTTTAAAACAAACATCAAACATTATTATTCATTATTTGTATGTTTTCAGATCAAAAACAAGGGTTCGAATGGGTTTTGATCAAATCCATCAATCTGATATGATTTAACCCTTGTTTGATGATGATTCTCCCCCTAAAACACACAAAGAATGAACACACACAAACAATTTGAACAATTAAACAGTTTATAGCATGTTTTAGAAAACTAGGGTTCGAAAGTTCAAACGTCGATTAATCCCTGAAATCTTGTTGTTTACCTGTGTAATTAAGGGCAAAATGATCAGTTCAACAAGTAGAAGACAATGGTAATGTGTAAATAAAACGAGCAACAAGGTGACAATCTGATAAAAATTCTGATAAAAAATAAGTGAAGGTTCGAATGTGCAGATGGACTTATATAGGCAACCTCCTTCGCCCATATTGACCATACGAAGGAGAAACTTTTGTCTCCTTCGACCCTATTGAAAGGGTTCGAATGAGGCAAAAGGGTTCGAATGAGAAATTGATGAAGAACACTCTCCTTCGCCCGTCAAAACATACGAATGAGACTGTAAAATTCCACATTCGACCAAACGAATGGGCGAATGTAAACTGGAATTTTTGAAAATTTTCCAAAATGCAAAAACGAATCCCGATTCAATTATTTCTCAACGTTTAAGCATCCAATCATCATATTTTCACATTATAAGGATCACAAAACTCAATTGGTGTACCAGGTTTTAGAAAATCGACATCAACCACCATCAGTTATCAAAAATAAGATGAAAAAGCAAAATCTTTTTGGATTTTCTAAAGTTTATGCTAAAACACACCTAAAATCTTTTTGAGTTTTGTAATTTTTGACAGTAAAGTAAAATGCAAAAAATGTAAATGAAAAACTGTAAATGTTTTTGTGATTCCGGAAAAGGGATCATATCAGTTTATGAGAAATCTGATCACACCGTTGATCTTTTTGAAATTATTATCATTAAAGACAATGTGTGAGCTGGCAACTGCTGATATTGTGATCCACATAAACTCACATGCAGACTTTTATGCAGTGCTTTAAACTGATACTGATATATATAGTATAAACGCAATTGTCTGTGGTTCCCACGCACACGACATACTCCCGTATCAAGAAGTAAATGCACAAAGACTCATTGTAAAGCGTGATTATACTTTTGTTGTCTGTAATTGTTCAAGATATAATGCATAGAGGTATACAGGTCAGCAAATTAATGCAGCAAAGTAACATATGCACCATACCAGGTTGAGGACTGATATTAATCATGATTTGCATCAATGATCAATACGATATTATAGATAATCTTTGATCATCATATAACATGGAAAGTTCCTCAATTCGGTAACTTTAGGTTTTGGCATAAAGCTCTTTTATAAAGACATCCTGTCTGATCTAGGTCCGTAATGACTTACAGCAGAAGATCAGATAGGCTATCCCCAGACAACTAATAACATAACGACCCTAAACCTCCGAGTTTTGTACAAATACCCTATCAAACGAAATTACGGTACTAAGACCATATGCCAATGAGGAGTTCATCCACACAACAAATCGTTTGATATGTATGTATCAGACACGCAGTAATAGGTCTACGAAGCCTATCAGCACATCGCACAGACTCAGACACACGCCCTATATAGCATTACATTATTTAGAATGTGTCAGATCCCCACTGATGTACTATCATTTCCCTTTATACTCCAGGAAATCATTTTAGAATTTTCTGATTTTTATAAATTTTCGAATTTACTGTTCCCAAGGATAAGCTGGAGCATTTCAAATATGTGATTACCCAGATATCGTTTGTTCACAGAAATCTGACGGCATTAATCTAAGGGAAGAAGATATAGCAGTCAGCAAAGAAATTTTCTAATTTTTATGGATTTTGAAATTTTTCAATGTTTTTTGGATTTTCGAAATTTTTCTGAAAAACAGTAAAAAATTTAAACTAAAAGGTGATAGACTGAGGTGGTGATCAGTCCTGTTTTTCTTTAATACCATTAGCTTTTAAAAGATAATCAAATCTGGATTTGTCAAAAGCTTTGGTAAAAAGATCTGCGCGTTGGTAATCAGTGTGGATTTTGACCATATCGATCAACTCTTTAGCATAACAATCACGGATAAAATGATATTTAATCCGAATATGTTTAGCCTTTGAGTGATTTACTAAGTCTTTTGTTAATGCGATTGCGGCCTCATTATCACAGTAAATAGGGGTTTTAAGAAATTGCAAACCGTAATCCACCATCTGCTGTTGGATCCAAAGAACCTGTGAGCAGCAGCTCGATGCTGAAACGTATTCTGCTTCACATGTGGATAGTGCAACTGCGGTTTGTTTCTTGCATTGCCAGGTCACGAGCCTGCTCCCCATAAACTGACATCCAGCCGTTGTGGATTTGCTGTCCTTGTCACAGCCGCCCCAATCTGCATCACTAAAAGCGATTAGGTCAAAATTATCATCATGAGGGTACCATAGTCCTTTTGATGGACAACCCTTCAGATATCTAAGGATACGCTTCGCGGCTGCTAAATGACTTTGTTTCGGCTTCGATTGATAACGAGCACAAAGACATGTCGCGAACATTATATCAGGCCTAGACGCTGTTAGGTACATCAGAGATCCGATGATTGCTCTGAATGTAAATGGATCTGTCAGCTCCCCCTTAAGATCAACACCAATCCCGTGATTGGGTTGTATCGGGGTATCCATCGGCTTGGAATCATCCATCTGGAACCGGCTCAAGACTTCAGAAACATATTTGGTTTGGTGAATAAAGATCCCAGTTGGTCTCTGCTCCACCTGCAAGCCGAGGAAAAACTGCATTTCCCCCATAGCGCTCATCTCAAACTTCTCCTGCATAACTTGTTCAAATTCCCTGCACAGAAGTTCATTAGTAGACCCGAAAATAATATCATCAACATAAATTTGTACTAGAAGCAAGTCATCTCCTGATCTTTTCGTGAACAGGGTGCAGTCAACCAGTCCGCGTTTGAATCCTTTCGAGAGAAGATACGTGCTCAGCTCCTCATACCATTGCCTCGGAGCTTGGTGCAAACCATACAGTGCTTTGTTTAAAACATAAACCTTATCCCGGTGGATTGGGTCTTCAAAGCCCGGTGGTTGACCTACGTAAACTTCCTCTTTGACCACACCGTAAAGAAATGCGCTCTTTACATCCATCTGATACACCTTAAATTTCTTCCATGATGCAAACGCGAGGAACATCCTGATAGCTTCCAAGCGTGCAACCGGTGCATAGATTTCATTGTAGTCGATTCCTTCAACCTGATGAAAACCTTGAACCACCAAACGAGCTTTGTTTCGCACAATGACTCCTCTATCATCTTTCTTGCACTTAAACACCCACTTAGTGCCTATCTTCTTCCTTCCAGGAGGTAAATCAGTCAGGGTCCATACACCAAGTTTCTGGAATTGTAATAACTCTTCCTGCATTGCTTCCACCCAGGCGTCACAATCCATAGACTGCTAACAGGGCCAGCTGGAGCTCCCTGCACATTTAAAGTAGATCAGTTAGTTCTTTCGGGGGACCCAAGCCTGGTTGGTCTTGGGTCTTTGAACAGGTTGTTTCAAAGAGTCTTTTTGATCACAAACAACTGGAGTTACTTCAACCCCTTTCTCCTTACTAACAACTTTTTCTTTCTCATTCTTCTTGCTTTGTGAAGTAGAAGCTCCTTCAGATTCCTTAGATGACCAAGATTGCTCAGATCTTTTCAAGATCCGAATCTGAGATTTTGAAGTCTCAGTCGGTTTCTTTACTTCTTCCTTTAACGCAACCTTCTTGGTTACCTTCTCTGATTTAACAGAGACAGGTCCAACTGATTGTGTACCATTAAGTTTAGAATTAACCTTTTTGGTATCATCAGTTGAGTTCATCTGAGGTTTCTTACTAGATTTATCAGTGTACTTCCGGTTGTGCTTATCATACGTCATCGGCCGATTTTCCCCCTTGTTGTAAAAATTGTTTTGATTATAAAAATGTTGTTGGGAAAAATGCCGCCTCTGTTGATAGCCATAATTGTCAACCGGATACTCATGATATTGCCTCATTTCCACCTCGTGCCTTTTGTGTCGTACGTATGGGCAGGCGGCAAGTAAATGTCCCCGTTCCCCACACTTATAACACGCACGGTATTCCTCGTAGTTTTCCTTGATCGGCGACTTGGAAAAACTAGCAATGGGATATCGATCGACCATGCATTGTTTCCTTAAACTCTCAGGAGCTGGATCCTTCGAGTAAGTCGGTTCAATAAAACTATTTTCTTTGTGCACAGGCAAAACAAACTGTGTGACATTGACCTTTGCATCCTTTTCCGAATAAAGTTTGTCTAAAATCTCTTGAGGAATGTCGTTGGTCCTTTCAGATTTTGGGAACCAAATCGTACTTTCCTGCCAGATCTTTTCAATTTTTGTGTAATTGACAAACTGAATCGGAAACTCATCATCAGACAAAATCTTATCGGAGCCTTGCATCCGATAGAAGATTTTGACAGGTTTATCACGCACTTTATTGCTCACATTTGAATCATTTTTCTTCTCAACCGGTTTTTCAATATTTTTCTCAGTTTTAATTTCAACCTTCTTTTTAACATTCTTAACCTTTTCCTTTTCAAAACTTTTACCAGCAAATTTATCATTTTTCTTACTCTCATGTTTGCGATGAGCATTTGCCATTGGATGGATTATCTGAGACGGTGAGACTGGCTCAGTAGTGATTATATGATTTTCATCAGGGATATCACTATCACTTTCAACCGTCTCAGATGATTCATCTTCTTCATCTGAATCATCTGTAGCGACCACACCCTCTGTATTTCCCAATACTGGTCTCACATCAGAATATGGATCCCCGACACTGGAAGTGTTAGGTTCATTTTCTGGTGTGGGATCAGGATGAATTAAAGTCTCCGGTGGTATTGCATGTAAAGTGTGATTCTCAAACAATACCGGAGATGGAACTGACTTATAGTTTGCACTATTTGTCTGGGAGGGTTCCTCAATGATATGATCAACTACGTATGCAATATGCTTGTAACTTTCAAGTTTCTTGTTAACTTTTTCCGCAAAGCACTTGATGGTTGCCATTTCTAATTTAGTGTTTTCCATTTCATTTATGTAATTATTAATGGCAAGTTGTTTAATAGATAATGTCTTTTTCAATTCTGACACATCCTTTTTATAACCATCAAGAACTTTGTTGAAATCTTTTAAGTCCTTTTGATAAATCTGACAGTTGATTTTTGCACTCTCAAGTTGAACCTTGAGAAGCTTATTTTCATCAGTCAGTTTTTCAAAATCAGCACACTTATCACATTTAACACAAGATTGAGTTTCAGAACTTACCGGTTTAGGAGGTTCTGTCATGGCCATTAGAGCAAAATGAGCTTCCTTTCCTGCAAAAAATTTGGAGTAGTCAATCTTGGTGCATGCATCATCCACCATACATGACTTGCGAGTCATCAGGAAGTCAGCTTCAGCTAGCAATTGGTCAATATCATCATCTAGTGAATTCACACTAGTCTCTGAGTCAGATTCGCTCTCCATATCCGAGTAAGCTGAGTCATATTGATCTCCAACATCGGTGACAGAATCAAGAATCATTCCCGATCTCTTGTCATCCCCTTCAACAATCACATCATCATTCACTTCTTCAATCACATCATCATTCACTTCTTCAATCTTCAACTCTGACACTTTTTCAATCACAACCTCTTCTTCAACTTCCTCATTCTCATCCAATTTCATCTGCTGTGCCACACATGCAACATTCCCAGCAGTGATTTCCTCTACCCCCAATTGCATACCAGTCCAGTCAAAACCTTCATCCTTTTGAATAACAAGTGCTTGGTTTTGAGTATCAGTTTGGTTTTGGTTTTGTGTGTTGGGTGTAGAAATAGGAACAATAGTTCGGTTTGGGTTTTGTTGAGGTTGATTTTGTGTTGTGGATTGTCTGGTGTTGTTGTTTTGTTGACGGTTCTGGTAAGTGTTTTGATTTTGTGGTTGAAAGCTTGAAATGTTTGGATTGTTGTAAGACACTTGATTCTGGTTTTGGTTTTGTCGGTTTTGGTATGAAGAATTGAAAGGATTTCGGTTACCTTGTTGTGCTGGTTGTGTGCACTCCCTTTTAAAATGTCCCTTTTCACCACAGTTAAAGCAAGTAACCTTTGCTTTGTTGAATCCGTATGTGGTATTGGGAGAGGTTGAGAGATCAGTCCTGCCAGTCTTCTGAATGAAATCAGTGGCTCTCCTCATAATGCTTGCAAAAGCCCACTGAATGTCCATCAACTCCATTTCCTCTTTATCGATTTGAGCATAGTCTTCATTGGTGAGATTATTGTTACCAATCTGACTTGCTACTAAACCGTTGTAAGAAGCAACCATGGCAGATACTAGAGCAACATGCTGTTGAGCAATTTCAACAGTCACATTGTTAAGATTTGATGTCTCTAACACAATCGGATTTAGACTTGATTGTGCTTGAGTGATCTGCATCTGGTTCACTTGAGGAGGATATTGTTGTTGTTGCTGTTGACTTGATGTATAGCATGCGGCTTGTTGTAATGGTGAAAATGGTGGAATAAAGTTTTGTGATTGATATGGTTGTTGTGAGTATGATGGAGTGTAAGATGAAGTTTGAGCAAGGTAGTTAATGGGTGCTTTTGTTGGTTCAACAATATTAGACACACATGCTATATGAGGTGCAACAGTAGATGTGGTGCTTGAAGCAGAAAGAGAGTTAGATGTTCCACTCACATATAAATCAGGATTCTGTGGAATCTGAGCTCTCTTAGCTTTTCTCTTTTCCTCCATCTCTTTGTTTTCCAGCTTTTGGATAAACTCATTAATGGTCCAATACTGGTAAGCATCCTTCTCCTTCAACACTTCAATATGTTGATTCCAATAGGGTGGTAATGCATCAGCAAATTTATCAACTAATTCCGTCATTGGAATGCTGATTTCATAGCTCGACAATTCGGTGAGCAAATGGCAGTACCTTGGAACCAACTCTTTTAGGGTCTCATTACCCATATAACTGAAGTTTTCAAACTCCTTTCGAAGCTCCTCCATCCTAAGCTTCCTGGTCTTTTCATTTCCATCATGACGATTTCTCAGCACATCCCAAAGTTGTTTGGATGTAGTGCACGATCCAAACTGATGTAATAAATCAGTGTTGATCGCCTGAGATAGCTGAGAAAATGCTTTCTTTTCAATAGCAAACCTTTTCTTCTCGTCATCCGCCAAATTCTCCAAAGGGATTGGTTCTCCAGTATTCTCTATAATGGGAGCAACGTAACCCTTCACGATCATTTGCCATGCTTCTGCTCCTTCAAGTCCTTGTCCCTCAACGTGAATCTTAAACTTCGTCTTCCAAGTGTTATACTCCTTCATGTCCATTAACTTTGGTGGACGATTGCCGCTTCCAGAAGATAGATCATGAATGAGAGTAGAAATAGCGTTGGTCGTCTGGGAATGGACTGCTGCTGCGGCGACTCCCCAATAGTTGTCAATCGGTTGTGGTACTGATTGAACAACTTGTTGTGGTGCCGAACTAGTCATAGCCATATAATTGATTGGCTGTGATGGTTGACTAGTCTTTTGTGCCGCTACTGTCCACGGATCTTGAACTTGTTGTTGTTGTGGTGCTTGAGTAGGTCTAGGGGTTGTTGGAAAGTTCCACATTGTATCCTGCAAACAATCAAACAAACAAACACGAAACGATTAAAAAATTTTCAAAAACAGAAATCTCCTTCGTATAAACGGAGGTGCGAATGAGAAAAATCTTCTCCTTCGACCAAACAATCTGATACGAATGTGGAAAAACAAATATCAAAACTCCTTCGACCACTTGAATCTTCCTTCGACCGTTATACAAATCTCCTTCGACCGAACGATAATACGAATGAGACACAATGGTGCGAATGAAAAATATAAGCAATCAAAGTTCACTTTCGACCACTAAATTCACTCCTTCGACCACAAAAACACTCGTTCGACCTAATACACTGCCACTTTCGACCGAATTCTCTCGTTCGACCCCTGTGATTTCAAAAACGGTTATTCTTTGAAAATCAGTTATATTTGATCATGTTTATCAAAAGTTGATGGAATTTGATGATCTTAATCAGGTTTTGAATCGGATGTAATTTGAAACAACTTTAATAAAGTGAATTATCCAATTCAAACACGAAATCAAGGTGAAATCAATCAAAAACACATCATTTCAGTTTGTTCACTTAAAACAGAAAATTTTTGATCAAATTTGGGTCAAAATCAACTGAGAAGCTATCAATTTGTGGTTGTTTGATTCAGATAGGCTCTGATACCACTTTGTATGAGCGTGAAAGGATCGATAAGCTACAAAGACAATCAAACAATTTAGTTTTGGGTGCGGAATCCCCAAAACCAGCACAAAATGATAACTAATCAGATAAACACACACAAATCATCATTTTCAAAGCTTTTCATTAATAAACAAACTTGAATACACGTAGAAAAGTGATTACAATCAAGGATTAGACGCAAAAACAAGTTTATAAAAGTTACAGAGAGAATTCAGAAAGTGGCGGGAAATAACTGACTCAAAGTTAACTACAAAAACTGAGTTTGCCTATTTATAGACTGCACATTCGCCCATTTTGTTCATGCGAATGTGCAGGTTCGCCCATTGTGAACGGTCGAACCAAACTTCATAATAAACAGTCTTCATTCGCCCAAAACATCTTCCTTCGCACCTTCTAAACTCTCCTTCGCACCTACCAAAACATACCTTCGCACCTTCGACAGAAAACAAAACATATGGTTTATCTAATCCAAAGCATTAGTCGCATATATGCACCTACACTTCGCCTTTGATCCGGTCAGCTTCAGTAAGCAACAATCCATCTGATTCAAGAAAAGACTATCATAATTACACCATAAAGTTAAATATAAATATAAGATGAATCTCACATCTAAACTGGAAGACCTGTTTCAAGAGATATTTGCCAATTATGCCAAATTGATGATTTGGAGCAAAGAGCCAAAGATTTGCATTAACAACTTCATAATCGGCATAGCGAATACTCATCCACGAGTTCACCAAGCCATCAATCCCATAACTTCCATAGGTACTCCTGCTCTCCCTACAGTTCTACACAGACAGAAAACCATCTATTGAAGCCTAATTTTGTTTAATATGGCAGAAAAAGACAACTTAGCAAAATCAAACCATAACAGCTTGTAATTACCATGTTTAAGCATCGTGAGAAGGGCGAGAGAAGAGATGTAAACTTGCTTCTGGAAGTAATTCTGGTACTTCAACACTTGGAGGATCAAGATCAAAAGTTGAGGACTTTCTAGGGCCAGGATCATCCAAAATGTCGGTTACCATATTCAAGTTCAGCAATAGGCTACTAGAAACGTTCACAATTCCAATCCTTCTTTGACTTTCCAGCTATTCAAGAATTTTTTACCAGTAGTAGCAACCTTTCCAAACAACATAACTCACAAGAATTTTTGACATGTTCCAGTGACTTATGTTTGCATGGTTTAAAAAAATGTTTTAGGCATGCGCCTCGAGGCGAGGTGCAAAGAAAACGAGTGTGAGGCGCTAAAAAATGTGCTCCTCAAGGGGTTTAGGGTGTTTTTGATGTGTTTTTTTAATGTTGAAGTCTTTAAAACTTTTGGGGTCAATTATTTTATTTTTGATGTTTTAGACTTTGTGGGTCAATTAGTTTATTTTTATAAGATATATAATTTTTTTATTTACTTTTTGATTCCGCCTCGAGCTTACGCCTCATGAGGCGAAGGGAAAGCGCCTCAAGGCTCATTTCCGTTATTTTAAACTTTGGTTTGGAGATATTATTTTATTTGATCGTTGGTTTTCTCTAACCGTCCAAATGACGAAATTTAATGAGCTTTAGAATTTTGCCACATTGTTGACTCTCTCCCTCTCTGATAAAAACCCAAGCCCAGCTGTTGATTCAGGGCACTCAAAAACAAGCGGGAAATTAATTAGTGCAGGAACAGTTTCTGGAGGTTTTCAAGGCAGTTAGTAAGTGCTGTTAGTGGCAGTATTAGTAGTAGATTATGTTTAGTTTCCTTCTTGTTCAGTGAATTAATATTGTGAGTCTTGTATTGGAGAGTTGCCCTTTCTCGAATTGGGTATTGTTTCCTAGCTTGTTTTTTCTACTTAATCAAATCATCCAACTTGTTGGTTTCTATCATTGGTTCCATGGCCAGGAAATTAATCAAAGATGGCACCACAAACCAAAAACAACTCAGAACCCAACTCTTCTAAACCTGATCCCGTTGCTGTTCAGTTAGCAGCTATAACAACCAGGCTCGAATCTATGGAGTCACTCAAGGAAGATGTTGCAGCACTCAAATCACACGCCTTATCGAAGGGGAAGTCAAACAGTGGGGGAGGAAGGTTTGACGAAGGTAAGAACTCCTGGAATGGTGGCAACCGACACTTCCATCCCTACAACAAAATTGATTTCCCTACATTCAGCGGGGGACATCCGCGAGGCCGCGAGGGTGGGTTCTCAAGGCGGAAAAGTACTTTCGTTATGACACCATCCCTGAAGACGAGAAGGTGGATGTAGCATCTATGCATCTGGAAGGGGACACACTGGATTGGTATTCGTGGTTTTCGTCAGACCAGCCAACGATGTTCTGGGAAGATCTAACTTATGCACTACAGAAGAATTTTGACCACACTTTGGAATAAAAACACGAAAATAGCCTTAAAATTTTTCCACTTAATACCCGCTGTCATCAAACACCACCAATACTTCAACCATTCAAGTTGTCACGAAGTCAACTGTCAACCAATAGGCCATGACATATGCTCCATAACAAATTCAACACAATGGAAAATCCTACTAATTGAAGAGAAACTTATCAACTAAACAAATGTTTAAGAGTACTACTCTCAATCTCCTTATGTCCCAATACCTGACTAATGATGGGCTTAAACACCCAAAACAAAGACATAAGGATTCCATGCCAATGGTAGGGAAAAAAAAATTTAACCCAAATATCTCACAAAGATTTTCACACACCCAAACCCCGCCCAGCAATCCACGCTCCACACCAAAAGATGAAAGGACCCGTGAGTGATGAAAAGGAATTTATGCTCAGAACATAGTGTGCTTTAGTTTGAATATATTTTGGGTGGCTTTTAGTCCGTTTGACCTTTTACTTATGGTTCAAGGCCGGCCACCACTACAGACTAGGGAGGGTTAACGTTGACATCAAGATTGCTCATACATCAATAAGATTATTAATATAGATATAACTAGTTAAAAATAAATTAAATTAGGAAAGAAAATTCCATCCACTCTGTTTGAAAGAATGGATAGTAAAAATGAGCAACACGGATGTTTCTGGTTGGTATTATAATTCAGCTTTTAAACTGCATATTTCTCATTTAATAAACTACACTGATGATGTTTGGTTGTATTATAATTACGCTTTTACACTGCATAATTCTGATTTTTGTAGAACAGATCTCAAACAATCCTTACAGAACATAGCACAAGTAATAAGGGTTTGGTTTAATATTTAAGAAAACTTGTTAAGGGACACAAGATCCATTTTGGAAAACTTCCAGAACACAGTTTAGCAGCATAAACTTCTAAAAACATACATTGAACAAAGTGAAACCTGAACTCCAAGTAATAGAATCATCAACCTGAACTGCAATGTACGACGGAATCATCAAGTCTACTCTTGTCTGATCCTTTATAAGGGCACCATGCTTTCAACATAACTCCTGATCGACTTGAACCGCAATGTTGTTGACACCGGAAATTGATGACCCGAAGTGAATTGTAATGATTTAAAACATCTACTCTTCTTATCATAGACAAAGCTCCTCGCATCCTCATCCGCCTTGCTTGAACAAAAGATAATCTCGTCCATATTAATAGAATCTTTGGGTAAAGGGCGACCTAAGTCCAGCCAAGGCTCAGGGAATGTAATAATTTCATTGACCCAAACACAGTTTTCATAGTCTTGTAATATCCAAATATTCATTTCATTGGTTTCCACCACATGCCCAAAATCAGCAAAAACAAATGCTAAACAACCATTGATTTTTAGGATGAAAGTATCTAAAAAATAATTGGAAACAACTTGAGGAGTGTTGATTACTGAAAACATCTGTGTTGTCAAGTCAAAAGCCAAAATTTGAAACGTCTGTGATAAAGAGTCCCTAACCAATAGATGTATTACACTATTAACACAAACACTGGGGTTGTAGAAAAGCAAACGATCCCAAGTAAAGCCAATAGGAGGCTGGGCATCGATATTTCTCCATGAATAAGTTGACATAGAGAAAATCAAAATCTCAGATATAGTAGAAGAATGATTATCAAGTTCCCTGATCATGAAAACCTTATGTTGGTTTGCAGACTCATCAAAGCCAAATAAGTAATAAATCTTTCCAGTTATATCTGTGTGGGGGGAAGGATCAGGGAGTTTAAGAAGCTTATGCGTGCTAGGGTTCACAACGAAAGCGTAAGCGTGCCAGTACAAACCGCAAGACCATCTAACGGAAGTAAACAACACTAAGCCGTTCAAATGTTCGACTACCCTATTATCGGAGGCGATTGTGAGGAGACGAGTGACGGGACCACCGTCACAGGAGGCGGAAAAAAGATGGCCTTGGTTAGTGGATTCATCGTAAGCAGAGATGCATAAGGCGGTGCGGGTGGAGTGGACTTTGGAGAATGATGGATTGGAGATGAGCGACAGCCATTGTTTCGAGACAGATCTGAATCGGAGTATGGATTTGACTGGGAGTCTTGTGAGGATGTCTTCAATGAGTTCAGTTGGGACCAAAATCTTTACCTTCTTAGCCAATCTCGTAGTAGTCGATTGTTGGTGTTCTTCTTCTTCTTCTTCAAGGGTTTCCATTGTATGGACGATAAGAATTTGGGAGGGTTTTCTTGATGATATTAAACAACACAGGAAAGAAGTAGGAATTCTTGATTTTCTTTTATTTATTAAACTAGTTAAACTAGTTTATACACCGGAAACGTCCCGGTTTAAAAAATCTAAGTAAACTAAATAAAATTAGAAGTATCTAAACTATAAAAATGGCATCTGCCAATATATGATTAATTATTATTATTATTATTATTATTATTATTATTATTATTATTTTAAACAAATCCCTACCATAAGTTATCATATTCTATTATAAAAAAAGGGTAATTGGGTCGGGTATCACCTAATCCTAGGCCCGACCAAAACCCACAATTTTTTTTAAACTAATTCTAAACCTGACACAATACCTGTCGGGTTACAAAAAAAATAGTCATTTTTTTTCTCCATTTTTTTATATAGCACTATGGTACTCGTTGAAAAGATAATAAAACGCTTGTTAATTTGGTGTAATTTTTTTCTTTAAAAAATCTCGTATATAAAAAATAGTAACATTTAAAAGTTATGCGAGGAAACATGAGAGAGAAAATAATAAAGTTTTAATATTTACATTTAGTAGATTAGGTATTTAATAGATTATGTTAAATAATATTTAAACCATATTTATTTCTTTTTTTTAATTAGTCTAGAGTTGCCACATCACATCCTATGTGGCATCTCTCAAAAGAGAGATTGCATAATATTATGACATGTCATTAAAATGTTTTGGTTTATTATAGATATAGATATAGATATTGGTATAAGCCTTTCATGTGTAGTGGAGCGCGATTCGGGGCGATTTTTGAACTTCACGCCCTATAACGCCCCCAACAACATTATAGGGGGGCGCTATGGAGCAAAAGGGGTCAGGGCGTTTTAATCTTAGCGCCGGACATCACAGTCTCCAACCAATCATCTTTCTACACCTCATTCTCTCTCTCCTCCTCTCTCATCTTCTTATTTTTTTATTATTTTTTTAATTTAAAAAATAAAAACAAAATAACGCCCCCATTATACCCCATTTTGAATTAAACCCCTCATGCTGACTCAGTTGTCACGTGTACCAATAAAAAGGGGGGCGTTATATTTTTCACCCCCACTACACATGGTCTTATGCCTGGGAGCGTCCCGGTATAGACAGATTCCAGTTCATATATTAGGATTTAGGATGTCCAATGTATATATTTTTATTTCCATCTCAATAAATCTAACAAAAACTTTAAAACCCACGGTTCTTCTGGCGCAAAAAAAGTACCCTTTGTCATGTGATATTCGTGAGAGAGATGGGTGGTGGTGGTTGTGCGTGGTAGCTAAGGCGGTGGAACTTAAAGATACCTTGATGAGATCGCCGAACAAAGACCGCTATCTGATTTGGAACAAAAAGATTTGGGTGACGCGAAGATGGAATGGGCAAGTCTAATGGCGAGTGAGTCCCAATGTAACACCCCAACCGATGGCGGAAACATCGGGGTGCCACGTATTGATGATTGTTTTCAGTAGCACATGGTATAATATAAATTTTAAATAATTTATTCAAACATAATATCCAAAATGTGAAATAATGTCTAAGAATTCAAATACATAATATCAAATAGCAACTTCAATAACTTCAAATAAACTTCAAGAAAAATCCTCATGCTAACTCAAGCCTCAGCTTCATTGTTACCTGAAACATGTTAATTTTGAAAGTATTTTGGGTCAACATAAGTTGGTGAGAATTACATAGGTTTTTGATAATAAAATGAATAAAATGTTGTGCAATTCATGTGTCATGTCAATCTAGCCCATATGTGAGAACATACTAGAAATAAATCGAGTGCATAATCAACCGTGATGACTGTTATAAAATGATACATACCATACGCTCATGGTCCAATTGAATATGTTATGCGATAACAAACACCCACGTAACCTTTGTAGGAGGCACGTATCCGGGTGGGATTGTCAGTCCAATAGATCTATCAATGTATACCGTCGGCTTGTACGGAGTTAATGATTATGCTAGAATGGTGCTTACTCTAATCATGCTCAAGACATAATGCAACATAGATAACACATAGACACATTGATGATTGAATTGCAATGATAATGTTATAACATGTTTCACCCCAAAAATGGTGATAAATAAAAGGGGCTATGTAAAACTCACCTTGGTAAAATGTTATATCTGTTGAAAAATTGGATAATGGTGTTGCCCAAATGTATCAAGTATCACCCTATAATAAGGTAACAAATAAGTCTAAGTCTATCTAGCATACAAATGTATAAGTTGTAGGGCTTCGAATTGGGGATAAATGCTTGTTTGATTATTATTAAAAATATTCGCCAATCGAGAGAAATTTAGTAAATAAATAACTAAAAATCTTTTTATGAAATTTAAATTTAAGATGGTCACAATAATATGTATAAAGTATAAAAATAATTTTTATAAAATTATTTTCTTTAAAATAGATTATTAAATCTATTTATTACAAATTGTCAAAACTTAACTTTAATATTCAAAAATACTAAAATTAAAGAATTATTATTTTAAAAATCATATTTCTGTTCTAAATGTTTAAAAATAAATTGTATAAAATTTTGGTGCAAAAATACCAAAAATTGGATTTATTATGATTTAATTATGATTAAATCAAACAAAAATTGCTTAAAAATATTAAATAAATGATTTTTCAGAAATAAAAATCATTTCTGAATAGCTTAATGTTATAAAAACTTAGGATAATTTTTGTAGAATTTAATAAAGTTGTTTTGATATTTTAATGGATTTTTATAAATATAATAGTATAAAATTGATTTAATTATTATAAATATTAAATAAATGAATTTTAGAAAAATAAAAATTGTAAATAAAACTTTTAACCCAGATTTAATAAATATAATTTTTTTGGAATTTATAAAATAGTTTTAATATTTAAAAAGGAATTTACAAGATTAAAAGGTTTTAATATATATATATATTTAATGGTTTGTTTAAAAAAAAAAAAGAAAAGAAAAGAACAAAAAGCAAGGTCAGAGCCGGGACTCGAACCCGGGTGACCACTGTGGTGGAACAAGGTCACAACCACTTGGCCTAGGCCGGTGGTTGTGATATCTTCTGTTTACAATTTATTATATACAATACGCGAAAACAAGATTATCCCCAATTTCATATGAACGAGCCCTAGAAATTGCAATCAAACAATTCAGAAAACTAGAGCCCGATTAATGTTAGGGCTATTGTTGTTTGATAGCCGACTAATGAAACCCACAAAAGAACGAAGACTCACAGTTATGAATTGATGATAATCGTCGGGTCAAAGCAAAAGTCAAACAACGAGCTTGATTATAACAATTAGAGTGTTACAGAGAGAATGGGAGGTTGAGAGAGAGTTGTGAGCGAGTGATCAAGGTTCGGAATACATCTATTTATACAGAGGGTTGATGGTTATGGTTAATTGGAAAGTTGACCTTCGATAATTATCATACGCGTATAATTGATCAATTGGTCAACGATTGACGTGTGATTGATTTGTAAACGAGTTGTAATAGGCCGGTAATCACCCAAATTTACCAAACAAAGATCAATCACGAGTTAATTTGCTGGATTGATCAACAAGGTAACCCACAGTTGACTTTCCTTGTCAACTGTGAAGGTTTTAATGTGTGTATATAATTAATTTAAGTCGGGTTAATTCCAGAAAGATGGTCCAGCCCAGTTGGTTAGCTCGTGTGTGTGTGTGCGAAGGGTCCCTGGTTCGATACCCGGCTGGGACAAACATTTTTTTTTTTTTGATTAAGACAGACACAAGGGGAGGGGTATTGGGCCTTGGTTGTGGGCTGGGTTTAGTGGGCCGGTCGCCTGGGCTTCCAGAATTCAAAGGAGTGGGCTGGATGGGTTAAACTAAATACCCAATGAATATTATTATTTGTATTATATGGTGCATAGTATTAGGGTTTTGTTTTTTTTTTTTTTTTAAAAAATATACTATATAAAATAATATGACTTGTCGTTTTTAATCGTAACGTACAATTAGTGAACACGAAATGTTACACCCAAGACCTAAAGCAAAAATCTAGGACAAAGTGGGCGATAGACGGGGACGAAAACACCTCTTTCTTTCATGGCATGGTGAATTATAACCACAATAGCAAGCGAATAAACGGGTTTCTTGCAAATGGGGAATGGCTTAATGATCCGACCAAAATGAAATGGGAAGCAAGGAGATTTTTTGCAACCAAGTATTGCGAGTTTGTACATAACCGACCATCTTTCACTTGCCCCAATATCAAGCAAATTGACCCAGCGGCCGACGCACTCATTTCTCAACGATTTACAATTCAGGAAATTAAATCGGCTATCTGGGACTGTGATAGCGACAAGGCACCCGGACCCGATGGCTTCAACTTCAGCTTCTTTAAACATTTTTGGGATCTTCTACGAGATGACATTGTTAAAGTCCTTGACGATTTCTATGAAACAGGGGAAATTAGTCAAGGATGTGCATCCTCGTTTTTGGTGCTCATCCCTAAATGCAATGACCCGTTGTCTCTCAACGAGTACCGCCCCATAAGTCTTATTGGAAGCATCGCCAAGATCATCTCAAAAGTTCTCGCCAATAGGATCAAACCGTTTATGAAGAGTATTATTTTGGTTAATCAATCGGGTTTCTTATCACACTGTAACATCTTGGACGGCCCACTCATTATTAATGAGATCCACTCTTGGGCCAAAAAACTCAAGCTCCCCATTTATTTTCTCAAAGTTGATTTGGAGAAAGCGCTTGACACGGTCAATTGGGATTTTATCCTTCAAGTTTTGGCACAAATGGGTTTTTCTAGTAGGTGGAGAATGTGGATCAAAGGGATTCTTGGTTCGGCAAGAGCCTCGGTACTTATTAACGGCTCGCCAACATGGGAATTTCAATGTCACCGAGGTGTAAGGCAGGGTGATCCTCTCTCACCCTTCCTTTTTATCATCGCAATGGAGGCCTTATCTTGTTTCTTCCTAAAAGCCGAATCCTTAAACTTCATTAAGGGCATCTCCCTTCCTAATATGGGCACATCAATCTCACACCTTATGTATACGGACGATGTTGTGGCGATTGGCGAATGGGACCCGAACAAAATTGCCAATGTCATCCGACTTTTTCGGTGCTTCCATTTAATCTCGGGGCTGAAAATAAACCTTCAAAAGTCAAATCTATTCGGCATTTCAGTGGCTGAATCAACTGTGGAAGAGGTCGCTCATAGTATAAATGTTTCAAAAGGTAGCTTTCCTTTCAAGTATCTTGGGGTCCCTATTGGTGCTAACATGAATCAAGCAAAACATTGGAAGGATGTCATCAATACTTGCAACTCAAGGTTATCCAAATGGAAAGCCAAGACACTATCCATTGGGGGTCGTACGGTTTTACTCAAATCCGTGTTAGATAGTCTACCAATATACCATTTCTCTCTTTTTTCGGGCGCCGAAATGTGTTATTGATCAACTTGAGAAGCTGAGAAGAGGATTCTTCTGGGGAGGTTCGAATGAGAAGAATAAAACTGCATGGATCTCTTGGGAACGAGTGATTGGTCCCAAGAATAAAGGCGGAATAGGCTTAGGTTCGCTCCAACACATGAATATGAGCCTCCTCCTTAAATGGTGGTGGCATTTTAAAACAGAAAATTCGAGCCTATGGAAACAAGTAATACAATCCATCCACCATAATGAGCGATCTTGGGCCTTTTTACCAATCAAGTCGACCATATCCGGGGTTTGGATTTCAATTATAAAGGTTGGGAAAGATTTCAAAAGTAGGAACATAATGGTTGAGGATTTATTCAAAGGTATACTTGGTAATGGGTTGCGCATTCGGTTTTGGCTCGACTGCTAGCTCGGAAGCACCCCGCTCAGGTACAAATTCCCCAATTTATTCACTTTAGAATCTGATAAGGGCTGCTCTGTGGCAGCCCGTTTGGTTTTGCAGGGTTCCTCTCGGGTGGTGGGTTGGGAATGGAAGCGACAACCTCTGTTGGATATCGAGCGCGAAGAACTCATTAGCTGCCAACAACTGCTGTTGGCTGCTGCGTTTTCTGCTGACACGGACTCTTGGACCTGGGCGGCTGACACTTCCGGCTCCTATTCTGCAGCCTCGTGTCGCAGAAAGTTAATGGAGTCGGTTGCTCCTTGTTTTCCTTTCAAATGGTCAAAGCTGGTGCCAAAGAAGGTTAATATTTTCGCGTGGCGTGCGAAACAAGATCGGATCTCAACCATGGAAGGCCTAATCAAGCGCAAGATCATCAACTCATCTCCTATGTGTTGCTTATGTGGCGATTATCAGGAAAACGTTGCACATCTTTTAATTCATTGCTACGTGGCTGCAAACATTTGGCAGAAGGTCGCGGACTGGTGCCGCATACCATCGACTTCGCGTTTAACTTCAGAGAACTCTTGGAAGCAAGCAACGTCAACGGTCTCAAAAGGTCAAAGAAAGAAGCGATATATGCAATTATTCTCACAACATGTTGGGTAATATGGAATGGAAGAAACAAGAAGGTTTTTCAAGGCAAAAGACTCAACTTGGACGAACTATTAAGCGAGATTAAGGCACAATCGCACCTTTGGATAACTAGTAGATCAACCGTCTTTTCAAGGGATTGGAATAAGTGGTGCTCTTTTGACATATAATTTGTATTACCCATCAACTTGGGTGAACTGCAATGTGGGTTGGGTTTCAAAAGGATATTACATCTTCATAGCATCTTGCTATTAGATGACTTTGTAAATATTGGTTATGAAATAAAGTAATTTGCCATTCAAAAAAAAACTTTCACGTTGCAATGAGGACACATGTACCCCTGAGAAAACTATTAATTACGAAAACTGCCATTAATTATTCATATTTGCTTTACTTTGATACATAGTATAATTAATTAACTAGTTTATCCATTGGGAGCTTATCAGGATAGACAAATCTAATATGAAGTGATAAAATGTGTGTACCATAAAAGAAATAGGCCGTTTTTTTCAAAAAAAAATTTTAAAGGATCAACACTAGATAACTCATAAAACCTACTTCTAATTCTACGTGTGCACCTTTTGCTCGAATGAAGTCTTTGTACAACTTTGTCACTTCCTCAAGACATTTTAACGTTGCGATGTAAACCTGGAAAAACAACAACCGAATTGATATAAAATGAAATGTCATGATGATGATGATTGGCGATGTTGATGTGTAAAGTGAGCATATGTTAAAGAATGACATACATGTTCAATTTTTATTATAGATATACAATCGATCACCGTAGGTGACACCAAATAAAACAATCATTTGGTAAGCAGTGAATATCCATTTTGAAGATAAATAAAAATGATCTAACTGTCATCAACTAAAAAGATTGTAGGATAGTAACTTTTCATGTCACGAGACTAGGGTTGTTCAAATTCAGATAATCCGAATTCTGGATTCGGATTCGGATCATCCAACAGATAATCTGAAACTTAAAAAAATAAATAAAAAATAATAAAAAACGTTCTCCTTTATGTCTAAAATGTGAACCTGTTAAAGAAACAAAAATCAAAGTTGGATAAACAAAACTGGAACAAAAAAATGTAAAAGAAACTTACCGTTTGGTGGACGGGGGTTGTGGAGGTCGGAGAGGAGGTGTACGGGGGCTGTTATGGAGAAGAGAAGAGGGAGCGCCTGCTATGGATTGGAGGAGTATGGACTTAGGGTTAGGAGGATTAGGGATTTAGGATTGTGTTATGTAGTGTATATAATATTATATATTTTTTTAATATTTGGATTCGAATAATCCGATTATCCAAAAATTTTCAAAATCGGGATCTGAATCCGAATCCAAAATTTCAGATTATATCCAAAAATTGGATTATCAGATTCAAATTCGGATTGTTTTGAACACCCCTACATGAGACTATTTTCTCTACTCGTACATAATTTAAGTATCTATTTTAGTAATCAACATATGTTAGGCAATTTCAAAGTACATAATAAAAACGATCTAAGAGGCGTGCATGGTGTGGTGATTAATTATCACCTATCAGCTAGAGATTTACCTCGTGTCTAAGAATCATAGGTTACATCTAACCGGCTTAGCAACCTTTGTAATCAATATTTCTAGCAACATCAATAAAAATACAAAAAATTATATTATTACCAAACCGATTACATATGTGGATATATATGTAGTTAACTGTTTCGTATATGTAATAGTAAGTGTTGGATCAGTATGCTCTTTGTCAGTTACTTGCTTATGAACACTTGTGTGTTTTGCAAGTTTTAATCAGTTTTGCACAGCGGAATAAGTTATAAAGTTGCACTATCAACAGGAGTTATTACTCCCCCTGGATGTTTATAAACTAAAGACAGTTAATGAGAATCTAAGTATTGAATGTAAATGACAATAAATAAGCAAATAGATTCTCAGTTAATGAAATGGAATAACAAGTAAAAGCTTTGAAGGATTTCAGTTTTCTATTAAAATCGATATCTAAAATAGTGGGATGAACCCATCTATTTATAGACGAACAGATACATACAACTTGTTCAATACTTTACACAAAAGCAATACTACAACAGGCTGTAGTCTTGGAACTTGTACAAAATGATAAAGTAATAATAAACTAATAAACTACTGAAACATAAGGGCGGTGGAAAGATTCTATTACAAGTGCTGATGAATGACAAACCACTGATGAGTAGTTTGCCTTCAGTAGTTCTTCAGTAGACTTGTTTGGTTTGACTTCAGAACTTCTGATCTTTATTCTTTAGTACTTGTTGAATCCTTCTTCAGTACTTGTGTCTTCTTTCTTCAGTAGTTTCATACTTAGAATATTTTGGCAGAAGTATGAATTAGACTAAGGTTGGCAAAAGAGGTTTCTTCAATCATTTCTGTCCTTACAGTAAGTTAAAAACATATATACTATCTTAACATGATTAATGAATTACTTGAACACAAACACAGTGAATACATATACAAACCTATAATGTCCACAACCTCAACTTTATATAAAAAGGAAACACTGGCCAAGTAAAGTTGTATGACTAAGGGGCTGTTTAGTTGATTAAGTGCTGAATCATTAAGAGATATGAATGGCTAAGAGGCTCTGAATGATTAATTGCTTAATGGTTCAGCTATGCACCAAGTCTGAATGGTTCAGCTCTTAATCATTCCATTCAGAACCTTTTTAGGATGAAACAAACAGTCTGAATCAACCATTCAGAGCTGAATGGTTCAGAATCTCATTAAGAGGCTACCAAACAAGCCCAAAGTGACAAAAATGGAAGCAATCATCCAAAAACCAACTTAAATAGGTCTGAATTTCGACAAATTAAGTCAAAGCATAATATTTGGGTATAAACAGAAGCTACAATTTAGTTTTTTTTTCCAGTTGTTTAAATATATAAAACATGAGAGCAACCTAAACTTAATTGATTATCGAGTTTAAAATATTACTTTAAGATAAACACATACAAATGGCAGCTCGAAAAAACTCAATAGACAGAAAAAACACAATGCATAGTACAAAAAAATCATTGTATTAGGAGGAAAAACACAATCTAAAAAAAACAAAATGCTCATAATTTAAAAACACAATGAACAAATGAAAATAACATAATGGACAGAGGAAATAAGTCTATAACTTGTTTTTTTTTCTGCTGCAGATTTGTGTTTTTTACTGTACTATGCATTGTGTTTTTTTCTACATGAATAAGAACCCACTAAAAAGTTTTTTGTTTTTTGTTTTTTATAGCAATATAGTGCTCGTTGAAAAGATAATAAAACACTCTTTAATTTTATGTAATTTTTTAAATGTCTTATAAAAAAAGTTATTAACGTTTAAAAATCATGGGGGAAAGTGCACATGTCATGCGCATGAGAGAGAAAAAGACAACTTTAAATCTTTAATAGTTTGTGAGGAAATTTAAAGGTTTGATTTCAAACTAACTGACGGATTAGACTGGATAGGATACCTAAACCACTTTTCACTCGGCTTGGTCTATTGAGACCCCCCCCCCCCTCAAATTTGTTTAAACACCCTCCGCCACCTATGTACTCCATATTGGCCAAATGTAGCGTATTGGTGGTCCTTACAAGTAACAACATGCATTTTTTTGACTTAGTGTCGCAAAATATGCTTCACGTTAACCAATATAAAGCATATTAAGAGGTCAAAATACAGAATTGGGGTGTCCCAATATCAAGACCCTTTCACTATTGGTTTGGATTGGATAGATAGGTCTCAAGTAAATACTTTTTAATATTTTTAGTCTTTAGAGGTTTAAGAATTTCTCACTTCATAAACACAATCAAATTTTACTACCAAAACCAAACATGAATCAATTACAAATTTGAAAAACATAAAATGAATTAGTAGAAACCTTTTTAACCCCCATATCAGAGAGTTTTTCACAAAAAAAGTTTGAATCTCATATTGAGATATGAGATTTTTTTTTTTTTTTTTTTTTGTAAACTTTAAAACTTTTTAAAAAACCCTTCAACAATCAAGAGCATCTAAGCTCTGATACCAAATGGTAAGTCCCAAACCCGGAACCACATTGATAATGATTGTTTCTTAACAATATTAATCAGATTCAAAACACTTATTACTAAGTGTTTGAAATAAAATATGATAGAAAACTCAAAACTAAGAAAATAAAGAGCACGAATATTCAAACACATACTTTCAATCTATTCAATGATTCAACACCCAAAAATGTATACAATAAGATCTTGGTGAACAAGTTTAAGCTCCTAACTCTAACACAAATATACTATAACAAAAATTGGACAGAATGAGGGCAAAAGGTTGAAATGAGAGTTCACAAGAACAAGATAGGTATTTATTGGCAGAGCTTGAGTGTCGACATTTGAGCTGTCGACACTCAAGTATCGCCAACGCACTTGAGTGTTCTAATCTTGTTGTCGACACTAGGCTATCGACTGACCAACCACTTGTATAGCTAACAAATAAACTAAAAGTCGACACTAACAAATTAACATACTGGCAACACATGAGTGTCGTTAGTTTACAATGAACCATAATAAACAGACACTCGAATTATATTCTTCATCATCTTAGCTTCCAACATTTGTATGAGCATACAACAATTTAAATTAGACCCAACAGTTGAGACCAAATAGCGGTAGATAAAAGTCAACCCAAACTCCACAATTGTATAAAAAGCAATGACCAGAATACAATTCTTACCATAATATTTTTTTTTTCTTGCCAAGACGTGAAACAAATTTAGTATCCAAATCTCCATCTATAAGATCACATTTTTTCGTTTTAAAAAATTTAAATAAACAGACACCCGAACTAATTTTCATCGTTTATAATTACCATGGAAGTTGTATCGAAATTGTAGCGGTTAACGAATGGTTATGGGGAGCTAAAGCTTAAGACTGCCCGGAGTGGGGCGGGAAGGGGGTAACACCGCCGCCGAGGTGGCGTGGGTGGGGCGGGAGTTTGGGGGCGGGGGGCATTTGACTGGCGTGGGGCTTGGGGTGGGGTACAGTTGGCATGATCTGATTGATGGGTTCAATTTCTTGACTGTTGAAAAAAAAAAAGTAACCGTTGAACATCAAACGGTCAATTTTTTTTTTATAAATTACCCCCATTTCACTACAAAACACTCACTTTAACTTATTTATTCAAAATTTTTATACACTTATTCAACCATTTTTTATACAATTCTTCATACTACTCATCATACTTCAACAAAAAATGAACCCATACAACCGAGGCTTTGACCCGAACAACCCATACGCGTACGTCCCAAACCCGAATACACCACCGGTTCGCCCGATCCCAAACAGTCCACCCATTCCTTCACCTTGTCCCGACTACGCGGGTTATGCGGGTTTCATTAGTGGGCAAATTTATCCTAATTTCCTATTCAATGATTCTCCCGTTCCTTCACAACTTCCTTTAACGCAAACCGTACCCGAAACACAACCCCAAAATGTTGCTGGATCATCTTCGGGTAAAATCCCCCTCCCAAAAGAAGTCACAGGAGAAAGACGCCGGAGGAGAAAGCATTAGCCGCCGCTAACCGCCAATTCCTTAAGTGGACACCCGAAGAAAAGCTTGCGATAACGAAAGCGTGGATAAGCGAGTCGGAAAAAAAACAAGGTATTTCTAATAAATTTTTTAACATGATTTTTTTTTTCTAATATTGCTAATATTTAATTTTTTGTAGGAACTAGTCGCCACAAAAACGACTTTTGGGTCGACATAAACACCGCATTCCATGGGTTGATGGGAAGAGAGTTCTATAGAGCAAACGATAGTCTCTCGTCCAAGTGGACAGAGATAAACAGGTCAATGAATGCGTTTCAGCCGCATTATTATTTAGCAAGAAACAATCCAAAAAGCGGTGAAACAGACGCCGACAGCCTCAGCCGGTCGCTAGCAGCGTATCGTAACGAAACCGGTCTCGAATTCAAGTTTCTTCATTGTTGGGAAGTCGCGAAGCACCATTCAAAATGGGCGTACGTCCCCACTGCAACCAACTCCGCAAAAAGGTCGAAAACAAATCCGTCAAGAAACCGTTCAATTGATCCTGAAAACGTAGTAGCCGTTAATTTGGATGAAGACGAGTTCGAAGAGGAATTGAGTCGCCCACCCCGGTCGAGATAAGTCAAAAAATAGGTCGCAAAAATCTACTGCTTCGGGTTCGGGTTCTGGATCAACCGGCGCCTACAGCGCTGACTTGCAAGATTTAAATTCCACCATGATTCAGTTCAATACGATTCAAGAAAAAATGCTCGAGGAGAAAAAAAAACATTCGCGAAGCGTTTGAAAAAGAGTTGAGTATAAAAGATAGAAAGTTGAGTATCAAAGAACAGCGCGAAAAACGCGAAGATATGAAATTTATCGCCATGAATACCGATTATCTTCACGGGCCAGAGTTAAAGATAATGCTACAAATGAAACGTGACCTTATGGAAAAATATAATATTAACTAATTTGTTAGTTTTTACTTTTTTTCGGTTTTTTTTATTTTTTTACGTTTTTTAATTTTCTAGGTTTTTAATTTTTGTATTTTTCTAGGTTTTTATTAATTAAAAATATTATTTTAATTACTTAAAAAAAAAAAAGAAGAATCACATGTCACTTCCCCTCCCCCCCCCCCTCCCCCTCTTCCCCCCCCCCCCCCCTTCCACTCCCCACAATTTTTTCCCCCCACAAGAGTTTCACAAGTGTCATATGACGCTTCATCCCCCTCTTTTCCCACTACCTCGAGTAGTCTAAGTGGAGATTCCTCACACATATATGTGAGAAGAGTAAGAGTTTGATTTGCAACTGTATTATTTCTCGATTTAAAATGTTAAATTATGTTGATATTATTTTGCTTTGACTACAGAATCTGTTGACTACTTTCAAATTCGTTTCGTGGACTTAAGATCAAATGTGACTGTAGAATCCTTTGTTTTTTTTTAACGATAAACGATTTTTTTATATATATAAAGGCCCACCAATAGACTACAAACGAATGAACACGGACAAAAAAAAATTGTTCGTTTAGTTAAACGAATGAACATGAACAAAGGTCGCGTTCGTTCGTTTATGTTCGTGAACGTTCGGTAACATGTTCGTTTAAGTTCATTTATGTTTGATAGTTTAATAGGTTTTTTATTTTTATTATGTTTTTTACATTCTTTAATTTTTATTTATTTTACCTAAATAAATAAATAATTTATGTAAAGTAAGTATATGGCTACGCACCATCAATAAACCATACTTTTAATATAAGCATTAAATTATTAATTAATTAAAACTTCATTAATTAAAAAAAATACAAAATAATTAAAACTTCAAGTTTAAGATACGAACTTAGTTTTTTAGACACTACTTTATTATGTTACCAATATTATGTTAACTAATAAGTTTGTTTGTATAACTAGGTAATATTTTGGGTGGATGTAGTTAATTTTTTATTATATGTGAATTCGATAGTATTTGAAAGTTAATATATGCCCTTTTGTTTTTGTTTCCGTTCATGAACACAGACCTATTTGCGTTCATTAATGTCTGATTGTGTTCGTGAGCGTTCATGAACAAAATTAACAAACGAACACGAACACTAGTGTTTTCTTAACAAACGAACACGAACAAAAAATCTCGTTCGGTAAGTGTTCATGAACTGTTCGTGAACACATAATTTCCTTAATAAACGAACACGAACAAGGCCTTGTTCATTGTTCCGTTCGTTTGCAGCCCTACCCACCAAGACGGTGGCAGAAGAAAACATAACAGCAAAAAAACACGAAAAAGAGAATTACAACATATCTAAAATATCAAAATCAAACCATTTCTCCCAAACCGGGGTCTTCAACTTCGAACGATTAGCAACCCATAAGTAAGCATCCTCTTCGATAAGCTCCACAGTCCTCATAGTGGGGATGAAGTTGTTCTCAAACACTTTCAAATTGCGGGCCAGCCATAATCTCCAAACAGTTGCTAACACTATTTCATACATCGTCTTCTTCCGTATCTTCGAGCCCAGGCTATTCAACACAAGATTAACCATATCCGATATAGACGAACAATCCATCGGGAACGAAATGCGAAACCACACAAGAACTTGCCACCATATACTCCTAGCCCAAATGCAATTAAGGAATAAGTGGTCTGCGTCTTTGTCTCCACAGCCACATCTATCACAAATAACGGACTGAACGGTTACCCCACGACTAGCAATATTGGTCTTATTAGCGTCTCTACCCAACAAAGCCCTCCAAAGAAGAAAGTTACATTTCAAAGGGGACCACGAGTTCCACTTATATATAAACAATTCCGGTCTCCAACTAACTTTTTGTGCCACTCCATCCGAACCTGCCTAATGAAAACACACCACCCGGAGTTGAGTTCCAGCCCCATTTGTCAGTCCCGGGACTTCTCGCGAACCCATTTAACAGAAGCGAAAGGTCATCAATCTGGTCTTGGGGGAGCTGTTAAACTCCATTTGCCTGCCAAGATAACTTCCATTCAAACCCATCATTAGCCTCCACCCAATAGTTCGAAACTAGCCCATCCTTTACTGTAGCAAGTTGAAATAAATCGGGAAAGGCGTCCTTAAGAGTAGTATGAGATAGCCCTAAGTCTTTCCAGAATTTGGTCTTATGACCATCACCAACCGTCACATTTAAGCTGTTGTGAATCAAAATCCCGATTTTAAGCAACCGCGCTTCAGCCCCGGCAGTATCCTTCCAGATACCAGGGATACACTTCTTCACAGGGACCAAAAGATTGTCGATTCTGGACTTATGAATGGAAGCAACCACCTTGACCCAAAGTTGGTTTGGGTCCTTGTAAGACCCAACCCGAGTAAACGGGTTTAGTGAATTAATCACATGATTTAAACTATAAATATTGGGGTTAATTTCAAGATTTTTAGCTTATACGTCATTCCCAAAGGTTTGACCAAATAAAATGAAATTTGCAAGTGAGTGTCTATGGTTCCATGCATTCACAAGTTAGTTTCAAACCCCGTTACCATACAATGTTTATAAACACAAATTATGCAGAAGCGTTTCATGAGATATGCACGTTCGGTTCTTCGAATAGCTTAATCATCTTCCAGAATCAATGACCTTCATACCTAGGGTTTAAACAAGGCCAAAGAACCCGTTAATCGATAATAGGATTGATTAGAATTCAAAATCAACTAAAACAAGAAAAACGGCAGCCAGCGTCCAGACCAGCTTCTAGGACGCTGGGACCAGTGTCTGGGACGCCCAGGGCCGAAACTGAGCAGCGTCTGGGACGCCGGTATCAGATACGACTCGTGAATTTTGGTTTTTGGCTCGTTTTTAACGCATTTCTTAAGGGGTTTTGTGCTCCTTTTGACCCTTGACTTGGGAGGAACAACCAAGAATAAACTTTTGGGGAAATTCTAAGATTTCAAGAGTTTATCAAGTTGTCTATTTGACCCATTCACTTATAACGTATGCATACTAACATGCTATGATCAACAAGGAATGAGTTTGATTACCTACAAGTGCATATTGAAATAATACCACTTCTCATCCTTGTGAGGATAACCTCTTGTGATTCCCAAGTTTGTGTTTTGTCTCCCACATTCCTAATCAAGCCTTGACTTGACAAGGTGTGTATCCATTCAAGTCACTTCACCGTTGTGGCAATGCCTCGTGTCCATGGCCACATGTGCCACTTCTCTCGGTCATACTTGCCCGGTCCGTGTGACTTGTGATAGAAATTCACTTATGAATTATATGCCACTTGGAAATCACAATAGCGTTTCAAATCCTACGACACTCCCATTGATATGGATTCAAGGTATGCATATACATATATATAAAGTCATGGTGATGACTTACCTTAATTCACGTCCTTTTTGCTTATAGACTAGCTTGAGATTGATAACATGGAGTCTACGAATATACTCAAGCAAATAACAAAATCAATATCGACATAATGTTGACCCTTAGCTTAGGTCCTTGACTAACTAGTGTTTTACCAAATTGACCCGTTAGCCTAATTTGGGATATTGACAACCTTCATCTAAGGCCGTTTTCTATGAATTATGAGTCTCGTTTAAGCTTCTTTTATGACACTTCAATGTCTAGATCCCAAATGCATATACAAAGTTATAACTAAACATATGAACATACTAGGAATATATCAATATTTAAGCCATCGAGTGACTTACCTTATGCGTGCTTCCTCTTTACCTCAATCCGAGACTCCTTGGCTATCCAAAGTCTCTTGTATCCGCACCTATGAGGTGAATGATTACTTAGGTTGTTAGAACCTAATCTTTACTTGTCTACACGCATTTTTGGTCGTGTTTCACCAATATAAAAGTTTTCACAAATCTATACCCAAGTGAAATCGTGTTTCATTGAGGCATTTTATCAAACACTTGGTAGGCGTGATTTTCCTAGCTTTAATTTTAAGGCTTGGGGACCTCATGGATCCATCCTTAACCAAGATTAACATGTCTAGCATTCCTATAAACATCTTAATCATAGCTTGTCATTTACTAAAGCTAGTATTTCATGGTTTAAAGGTGGTTCATACCAATCCACCAAGAAACCCATTTAACTTTATAACATGAATTACAAAGATATAATCTTCACACAAAGATTTTGCTTAACACACACAAATGAACACGTATTATGGTTTCCTCATACTAGAGTAACCATTACAAGCCCTTAATTCACGTTTTTATAACAATCCATGATTTTCATCACACCCAAGCATAAACATACCATTAATTTAGTCAAATAAAAGGTTACCTTGGTGTGTATTAGGCTTGGAAGATTCGTTTTAGGGCTAATGCACACAAAAGCCCCTTGATTTCGTACTTGATTGAACTTGTTCTTGAGTTTGAGCTTAAGTGTGTGTTTTGGGAGGTGTATGGGTCGATTTCCAGATGTTTGTGTGTGTGTTTTTTTTTTTTTTTTTTTATAAGTATTCAACCAAACTCAATTTGGTTATTTGGCACTTTTAACCCCTCCCATATTTCGTTAAGTATGTACTAGTTCAAGACACTAATCGATTTAGTCTCGTATAATTGTTTAAGCCTTGTTTAGTTAACAAGGTTGACGGAGTTAATTTCCCTAGACTAGGAAATTCGCATAAGTCGTGTTTCATACGGTTCAGTTTAAAGCCACATGTGCTTAGATTATCATAAAACACGGTTTAGAGATTTTGGGGTGTTACGGTCCTCTTAAATCTCCACCACCATTTGGTAAGCATAGCGACACTAAAGTCTTCGATGCCACCCAAACCAAAACCGCCTAAACTTTTCGGACGAGTCAATTTATTCAATTTAATCCAACGAATTTTCTGACCACTAGAAGATTTGCCCCACACAAAATTCCTTCTTATTCTTTCAATCTAATTCACCACACCTTTAGGGGCCGCAAATAAGGATAAGAAATAGGACGGAACACTACCGAGGACCGACTTGGCTAGGGTAACTCTCCCGGCAAAGGAGTGGGTCTTAGTCTTCCATGCCGACAACTTTCGTTTTAGATTATTAACAATTGGCTCCGAATGTTTTGAAAGCTTCGTATTCGCACCAACCGGTATTCCCAAGTAAGTGAAGGGGAAGGTACCCGCTTCACAGGAATTTTTTTTTGCCATCTCACTGATTTCATGCACATTAACATTTATCCCAAAGAGCTTACATTTCTTACATTTCTTATGTCTACGTCTTATCGGCTCCTTGAACAATTTTTTAAACCATAACTTCGCACAACCCTTCAACATAACCGGATCAGAGATCCAATCCTCGTCGAAAACTAATCCATGAATTCTATTACGAGCCGAATTCAGATTGATAACTCTATGGAAATATGCAGAGTTCTCGTCGCCAAATTTAAGCCAATTAACCCTCGCTTTTTGATGAAGATCTCTCGCTTTGGCGTTTTGGAGTTCCGCAATTCTTAATCTTAACCAAACTCTTGATTCTTTTTTAGCCCTGGTTAGAGTTCTAGAAGCATCTCAACGCTCAATTTCATCGGCCTTCCGAGTACACTGCAACAACTCGGAATTTTCTTCCCCGCTTTTCGAGTCCCGCCACTTCTTTACTTACCTTTAATTGACTTCAACAGGGCAGTCATGGATGAAATATCATGGATATTAGAGTCCATAAGGCCCACGGATTCAGCCACAAAAGATCCCACTTCTGACGAATCCAACCACTGATTAAAAAGTTTAAACGGGATTGGACCGAAATCCTTTTTAATAGATAAAACGATTGGGCGATGATCCGAGCATTCTTTCTTCAGAACTTCCATCGTAGCGTTAGGCCACAAGTTCAAGAGTTCGGAACAAACAAGAAAATGGGCTAACTTGCTAAACTTGACATCCACATTATCCGAGATAAACGTAAACTTACCCCCGGACATACGATATTCAAAGAGCCCCGCATCATCAATAAAACTGTTGAACGAGGCCGCGACATTGACATCAAACTCCGAATTATGTCTTTCATATCTGAACCGAGCATCATTAAAGTCCCCGAACAGGACCCAACAACCATCCAACTGACCTATTATCATAGCAATTTTGTCCCAAAGGGCTTTCCTTCTACTCGGATCGTTGGGTGCATAGATATTCAAGATATTGAGTTTCTCAGTAAAGTCGTTCGCATTACCCGATGTTATCACAAAGTTACTATCTTTGATCACACCTTCGAGTTTAAACCAGGATGGGTCCCAAATAGATACCAGGCCTCCGGATATCCCCAAAGAGTAGATATGAACCGCCTTAAACCCCGAATTTCCCCTGAATTTCCCCCAATAATCCTTATCAACCGAGTGCTGGTGAGTCTTTTGTAACCCACGAAATCTTCTCTAGACCAATCACACCTCTAACATTCAAGGAGACAAAAATCATTGATCACCTACCTTCTCCTTCTCTACATTTATCAATTTTCTAACCTGATTCTCAAAGCCATCTAATTGAATGCATAGAGTCTCCCCGTACTTCACAGTACCACTAACTTCAGCCTTGAAATCGAAGAACCCATCATCATCAGAGTTACTTAGAGAAACCGCCCGGGTAGCCAACTCAATCGGCTCGGCTAAGTGATTTTGCGGCTCACCGTCATCTTCGATCGATTCCTTATTTTGGACTTTATTTCTTCTTCTAGATTCAACATCTCGTTAGATAATATCCACCAAGTTAAAGGGATCACTATCATTTGAGAGATTTAAGTCAGGAGTGCAAAAGATTTTGGTACCACCTTTTTCCTTTAAGTTAATCGAATGGACTGGACTATTGTGATCACTAGGCCCACAGTTGACATCAGCAACATTATTGAGGAACAGAATCAGTGGGCCGGATCAAAGTATTGTTGTCCACCCCACCCGAATAATCCATGGCCCCATCTCCAACAACAGTAGCATCAGACGCCACCTCAGCACACCCTCGAAAAACCCACTCCCGTGCTCATGCATGTTCCCCCTGCTAGCCTTTTCAACTTCCAACTGTTGAGTTGCCTCCGACAACAATACCGAGCTAACAACAATGGACTTCAACTTCGTGGCCTCCATCATAGTCACCGAATCCGACGTCTCCCTGTATCCGGTAATGATCGATTTTAAAGCTACCGCCGGCTGAGTAACACCATCAGAATCCAGAAGCCAATTATATTCTACTTCTTTTACCCAGATTCTGTAAAGTTTTCCATTCCACACAAGTTTGAATTCGCGCAACACCCGATTACCATGATTAACCAAAATGGCCATCCTATCCTCCGACATGTCTGTATCAACAGTAGAAGCGTCCGACTTGGAGATGAGCCTTCCGCACCTTTCACTGATACGATTAAACACATGAAGGTCCTATAAATTCAAAGGGACCCCAATAACCTTTATCCAAGCCACCCGATCAAACACAAGGTCTTCACCGTCTAATAAATACAACCTTGAGAACCAGCTAGACCATAACTCGTACAAATCGTCTAGGAAGTTAACAACATCTTCTTTAGATAGGAACAATATGAGGACCTTAAGACCACCAATATATCTTACTTTCACCGCCACGGTTGTAGTGAAACAAGAATATCATCGAACTTCTCCACCAATTCCAACTCTTTGACTTCCCCTATAAGGGAGACATCGTTACAACGAGATCTAGCTAGAGTGACCATAGGAGGAAGCTCAATCACTAAGCTAGAGAGGAAGTAACCAGGCTCCCCTGATACTGTCTGAGCATAAGAGTTGTTAAGGCCATTACCAACCGGGGTCAGATTATCAAACACCTTAGTGCGGGCACCAACAGGGACACCATAACCATCGTTGTTGGGAGGGCAACCACTGGGGGGAGGGTCCACTCTGTTCAACTTTACTACCATCAGGATTAAATTTAGTAATGTTAACTCTCACAACAACACCTTCCAGAGTAACATAACTGAGCTTATCTATCCAATCCCCTGCATTCTTTACACCCGAAAATCTAATGAATCCAAAGAGATTTCCGACACCGTCATGTTTACCTGGTACATAATCATCTTCTAAGTTATCAAAATGTTTGAAAGCATCCCATAGTATATGACGGGTACAAGCATCTGGCAGCTTAAATACAAAAAACGACGTTGTGTTCTTTAGCCTCTGAATGTGATTGTTAAACTTCTTCTCCTTTTGATACTGCGCCTTGCTAATGACCTAGAACCATCTTCTATCTTGCCCATGATTCCCATTGTTGATCTTCTGGAGTTCTTCCTTCTTTCTTCTGTTGGCTTCACTGAAATCTTCATCGAAGAGGCGAAAGTGTCCGCGACTCTTTGTCTATATGGAGAGACAAAGCTAGAATCCTTTGTTGAGGGCAAAATTCTTAAGGCACTTGTGTGGTTATAGAATCCATTAACTTCACATATTTTTTGTCCTTATATACGTCTTGGTAGTTTTTTTTATTAAGATTGTGTTGTGAGTAGTAATATAATTAGAGGTGTCAATCGTGTCGGGCTGATGGGTTGGCGGGTTTATGGGTTGCGGGTTGGCGGGTTGATGGGTTGAAATGTGCAACCCGAACCCGACCCATATTATTATTCGTGTCAAATATTTCAACCCTAACCCAACCCACATAAAATCCGGGTCAACCCGAAGACGACCCGTTTAACCCATATTTTTAAATGAGTAATACATGTTCATGAGTTATAAGTGGGTTGTTGGGGTGTAAGCGGGTTATCAATAAAATGTTTAATGGTGAGTATATAAGTGTGACAAATAAATAATACAGTGTGCCAAAAATAACACAATTATAACTAACCATGTACATAGAAATGAAAAAAAAAACAAAAATATAATATATATTTTTTTTAAATACTTAAACGGGTTAACGGGTCAACCCATTTTATATATGTTTCAACCTGAACCCGACCCATTTTTTTAAACGGGTCGTGTTAGTTGACCCGAACCCAACCCGTTTTTTTAAACGGGTCGTGTTAGTTGACCCAAATCTATTTTTTTGGGTGGTTATATTTAAACCCCCCACCTACTATTTTAACCCCGTCAAAGCGCCTCGCCTAAGCGAGGCGCTTTGGAGCTGAATTCGAGGAGGTCAGTACGAGGGGCAGAAAAAGCTGTTTTTTTAATTCGAAGCGCCTCGCTTAGGCCTAAGCGAGGCGCTTCGAGGGGGTAATTTATTTTGGTAGTTGTTTTGATGTTTTGAGTTGTTTTTTTTTTTTAATTTAATAATTATAAAAAGTTAAAAAAATTTAAAAAACAAAGTAATAACCCTCAACATTGTCAATGACTTAAACTTGACATCATCAACCACGTAAAGTCAATGAATGCGGTATGCGCGTTAAATTTCATTAAATGCGGCAACACAGGCAAGTCCTCGTCTGATAACAACTGAAAAGTAGCCGGTGCAAGTTATGTTGTAGCTTCCAAAACACGACGTCGTTGTAGCTCATATGTTATTATCTCTTCTCTTATTCTCTCTTTCTCAAGTTCTCGATGGATTATTGCTCTCATATCATGGATCAGAGAGATTTAAGCTAATTAAACTCATATCTCAAGCCGGTGCAAGTTATGTTGTAGCATCCTTGATCATCTTCTTGTAATTACTTTTCAGTTGTTATCCGAGAGATAGCGGTCAACGATGAAGACAACCTGAAAGTGGATACCACGGATTAGAAAGATTCAAGCTAATTAAACTCATATCTCAAGCCGGTGCAAGTTATGTTGTAGCATCCTTGATCATCTTCTTGTTCAACACACACCAGATTTTTCATCACAGTTTCCAACCACTAATACCAGATTGATGATACTCAATTTCGGTTGATATAGAGTATATCAGAGAAAGATTTAGTTAAAAGTGGATACAATGGATCAGAGAGATTTAAGCTAATTAAACTCATATCTCAAGCCGGTGCAAGTTATGTTGTAGCTCATATGTTATTATCTCTTCTCTTATTCTCTCTTTCTCAAGTTCTCGATGGATTATTGCTCTCATATCATAGATCAGAGAGATTTAAGCTAATTAAACTCATATCTTAAGCCAGTGCAAGTTATGTTGTAGCAGTCAAGATTCCAATGCAGGCAAGTCAAATTCAGTTGTTAGACCAACTTGAGATATGAGTTTAATTAGCTTGAATCTCTCTGATCCATGGTATCCACTTTCAGGTTGTCTTCATCGTTGACCGCTATCTCTCCGATAACAACTGAAAATTTGTCTCATTAATTCCAATTCCAATTCCACCGGTGTAATCAGAATCTGAAGAGAAGCTATCATCTCAGAGAGATATCTGTCAACGATGGAAGGGAACCCGAAACAATAGAAAGTAATTACAAGAAGATGATCAAAGATGCTACAACATAACTTGCACCGGCTTGAGATATGAGTTTAATTAGCTTGAATCTCTCTGATCCATGGTATCCACTTTCAGAATCTGAAGAGAAGCTATCATCTCAGAGAGATATTTGTCAACGATGGAAGGGAACCCAAAACAAATAGAAAGTAATTACAAGAAGATGATCAAAGATGCTACAACATAACTTGCACCGGCTTGAGATATGAGTTTAATTAGCTTGAATCTCTCTGATCCATGGTATCCACTTTCAGGTTGTCTTCATCGTTGACCGCTATCTCTCGGATAACAACTGAAAAGTTGTTTCATTAATCTATAAATAAATCCTTACAAAATATTTTTAAATTAAATCTTTGAGCATACCACACCCATGGCTGATCCACCAAATCATTTCTTCAAGTTTTTTTCACCAAACTCCAAGTTTAACCTCGTAAGTTTTTCTATGCATCGCATACTTAGAGGGTCACTATTCATACATAAAGAGTATAATCGTGATGTGATGGATTTTTATATCTGCAACCTAGTTCCTTTTTACCTGGTTGCAAAGGAACTTCAGGTCAGCCAGACCTTTGTCAAAAGCAAGTGTGAAGATCAAGATCAAGAAGAACAGTACGGTCAACGATGAAGGTGTGTTGTATGTATAAAATAGTGAATAATTGTAGTGTGTTCGGTGCAGTCGACGAACATCATTCAAAATTTCAACTTCCCGTTCAGGTGCTTAAGTCCACCTTGAAGACTGGATACCATGGATCAAAGAGATTCAAGCTAATCAAACTCATATCTCAAGTTGGTCTAACAACTGAATTTGACTTGCTTGCATAGGAATCTTGTACGAAATTATACATATATTTGGAATGTTCCTGATCATTATAGTGAGATTGATAACTTCTCTATGGAAGCAACAAATTCAAAACAGAGGTAGGTTTTCCAGAGGGTCACTATTCATACATAAAAGATCAAGAAGAACAGTACGGTCAACGATGAAGGTGTGTTGTATGTATAAAATTGTGAATAATTGTGAGAGTCGATATGAGAGCAATAATCCATCGAGAACTAGAGAAACAGAGAATAAGAGAAGAGATAATAACATATGAGCTACAACGACGTCGTATTTTGGAAGCTGAAGTTCGGAGAGAACTAAATATTCAACATGAGATGACTTGCTTGCATAGGAATCTTGTACGAAATCATTCTCACATGAATATCCTTTGATGAATGTATTAGGGGTTGGAAACTCTGAAGACCAGATATCTGTCAACGATGAAGGCAACATACTTGAAATCAATGGGAAGATAAACAATCCTCATCCACAATGTTCTTACCTATAGCTACCAACCATCCGGTTGTTGATTTTCTTCTCTATACAGAGTGACGATAGGCGTTTTCGATTTCCAAATGAATCAACGACTTAAACTTGACATCATCAACCACGTATAGTCAAAGATTTGTTCTCCATATCCATACCTTGTTTCAAGTATCTTGTAAAATTTATTTCGTCTTCAAGACTCCTATGAGTCAACAAAGGTTGACTTTTTTGAGCATTAACAATGACTATATTACATTATTATTATTATTATTTATTATATTTGTAATTTAGTTCCTTTGTTTTATTATTATAATAATTTATTAGTATCAAGAATCGGAAATTAGTAAAACGATTTATGAAAGTATCAAGAATCGGAAATTAGTAAAACGATCTAATAAATCATTGCTCAGACGTTAGGTTTTGATAAACACAAAACTTATTATTTATAAAGCAACAAAAACACAAATCGTACCGTGAAATAAAGAGAGGCCCATTAGGAGTGCCGTGGAGGAAGATCGTCGGTTTGCTGTAGTCGATGATGGCACAGAGGTTAGCGGTAACTTTAAATTTTGAATGATCGTCGGTTTTCTCTCTATATACCAATGAGTTTGATTAGCTTGAAATCAATCTCTCTGATCCATGGTATCCACTATCAGGTTGTCTTCATCGTTGACCGCTATCTCTCGGATAACAACTGAAAAGTTGTCTTCAATGATTCTAAAAAACTTGAAAGTAATTACACCGGCTTGAGATATGAGTTTGATTATTATCGTATTTGCAACTTAGTTCCTTTCTCTCGAAAAACAATCCGATTGTTAAAAGTATCAAGACTATGAAATTAGTAAAACAACTGAATTTTACCTGCTTTGCATGAAAAGTTATTTTTAAATGTTTGTTAATATATTTTTAAATGTTTAATCTGCAATATTTGAAAATTATCATTTCTTGACATGCTTGGTAACACCTTGATCTGTAATATCTGAAAATTATCACTTCTCAAAAAGTAATTAAAAACACTTAAAAATGAATTAAAAACAATTGTTGCGAGTTAGGTTTAGTCGGAGGACGACGTACAATGATTCATCAAAGTTGTACAAAGCTGGATGTTTTTACTGGAAAACCAAAACGAGCAATTAACGAAGCGAAACGGAGAGATATAATTTTCTTGGCTTGGAAACAACTTAAAAGAACCAAAAATGAATTAAAATTATTTTTTGGTGATTAACAGATAATTTTAAAGAATTAAAAGAAATTCAATTTTTTTAAAAAAAAGGCCAAAGTGCCTCGCTTTGGTCAAAGCGAGGCGCCTGTGGTCTAATCAAACCACTAAAGCACCTCGCTTTGGTCAAAGCGAGGCAAGCGCCTCGCTTTGACCAAAGCGAGGTGCTTTGGCCTTTTTTTAAAAAAATTTGAATTTCTTTTAATTCTTTAAAATTATCTGTTAATCACCAAAAAATAATTTTAATTCATTTTTGGTTCTTTTAAGTTGTTTCCAAGCCAAGAAAATTATATCTCTCCGTTTCGCTTCGTTAATTGCTCGTTTTGGTTTTCCAGTAAAAACATCCAGCTTTGTACAACTTTGATGAATCATTGTACGTGGTCCTCCGACTAAACCTAACTCGCAACAATTGTTTTTAATTCATTTTTAAGTGTTTTTAATTACTTTTCGAGTTGTGTGTATGAATAGTGACCCTCTGGCAAACCTGCGTAAAGGACTAAAGCCACATATCTTGCCATTAATACCAACGATGATTGCCAGAGGGTCACTATTCATATATAAAGAACATTAATCGGTTTTATTTAGCGTAAAAAGTTCATTGTACATATACCTCCTTATCTAAAACAAATCACATCATTGTACACATACCTGATTAGACCACGTACAATGATTCATCAAACTCATCGTTAGCGCCGATCCGATTGTTAAAACAAATCACATCATTGTAGAGGTTACTAGGTTACTCATTACCGTTGGACGTTGAAGGTAAACATGGACAGTGAGAAGTGAGATTGATAACTTCTCTATGGAAGTTGCTAAAATAGTTAAACAAAAGCTGAAATTGAACAGTTATTTGGAATGTTCCTGATCATTATAGTAATACTTGGATCCGGTTCGAGTTTAAAGCTTCGTGTGTCATCTTGGTCGAACTCATGTTGCAACATTCGTCTTGTGTGGCAACATACTTGAAATCAATGGGAAGATAAACAATCCTCATCCACAATGTTCTTACCTATAGATACTTGAGATATGAGTTTAATTAGCTTGAATCTCTCTAATCCATGGTATCCACTTTCAGAATCTGAAGAGAAGCTATCATCTCAGAGAGATATCTGTCAACGATGGAAGGGAACCCGAAACAAATAGAAAGTAATTACAAGAAGATGATCAAAGATGCTACAACATAACTTGCACCGGCTTGAGATATGAGTTTAATTAGCTTGAATCTCTCTGATCCATGGTATCCACTTTCAGGCTGTCTTCATCGTTGACCGCTATCTCTCGGATAACAACTGAAAAGTTGTCTCATTAATTCCAATTCCAATTCCACCGGTGCAATCAGAATTTGAAGAGAAGCTATCTCTCGGATAACAACTGAGACAGGTTAGCCAGGCGTTTGTCAAACGAACAATTAAAATAAACTTTTCATGTAAGCAAGTAAAATTCAGTTGTTGGACAGTGAGATTGATAACTGGATAGGTTAGCCAGGCGTTTGTCAAACGAACAATAAAAATAAACTTTTCCTCCTTATCTACAAAGAAGATGATCAAAGATGCTACAACATAACTTGCACCGACTTGAGATATGAGTTTAATTAGCTTGAATATCTCTGATCCATGGTATCCACTTTCAGGTTGTCTTCATCGTTGACCGCTATCTCTCGGATAACAACTGAAAAGTTGTCTCATTAATTCCAAAACCTAAAGAGAAGATATCATCTCAGAGAGATATCTGTCAACGATGGAAGGGAACCCAAAACCATAGAAGTCTTGAAGACTAAAATGTCTTTTTCAAAAAGGTAGACTACACCACTAGAGCAAAAAGTTGTGTGTAAGTTTTATTTTGCGTAAAGACATCATTGTACATATACCTCCTTATCTAAAAGAAACCACATCATTGTACATATCGGTGGAAATGGGAGCTGGCCATGCCCGTAGTGTTTGAAGCCTAGTTCTTTTGGCCACAGGTACAGAAAGGTTATAAATGTTTTGGACGTTTAGCGGTGTGTGTTGATCGTTGAAGGTAAACATGGACAGTGAGTAATATAACTGGACAGTGAGATTGATAACTTCTCTATGGAAGTTGCTACAATAGTTAAACAAAAGCTGAAATTGAACAGTTATTTGGAATGTTTCTGATCATTACAGTTATGCCTTTTTTGGTGAAATGAACTTGAAGAAATGATTTGGTGGATCTATCATGAGTTAAGCAAAAGCTGAAATTGAACAGTTATTTGGAATGTTTCTGATCATTACAGTTATGCCTTTTTTGGTGAAATGAACTTGAAGAAATGATTTGGTGGATCTATCATGAGTTAAACAAAAGCTGAAATTGGACGGTTATTTAGAATGTTCCTGATCATTACTTTTCATGCAAGCAAGTAAAATTCAGTTGTTGGACAGTGAGATTGATAACTGGACATGTTAGCCAAACCATACGAGGGTGGCAGGAAAAAGTTGACATTTTGATCCAAAGGAACTTCAGGTTAGCCAGACGTTTGTCAAAAGAACATTTTTTATAATAATTATATTAAAAAAACAAAAAACTAACTCAAAAGACCAAAAAAAAAAAAAAAAAAAATTTTGATCCGAAGCGCCTCGCTTAGGCCTAAGCGAGGCGCTTCGAATTAAAAATCAGCTTTTTCTGCCCCCTCGTACTGACCTCCTCGGAATGAGTTCAAAGCGCCTCGCTTAGGCCTAAGCGAGGCGCTTTGAGGGGGTGAAAATAGAAGGTGGGGGTGCCAATAGACCAGGCCTTTTTTTCGTGTCGGGTTCGGGTCGGTTTTCGGGTCGTATCAATAATTGCCGCCCCTAAATATAATATATAGGTAGTTAAACCATAAATGTACATGTAATCAAACCGAGAACAATTCGATTTAGGTGTCGCAATGCGCACCAGGTATAAAAGTAAATTTTATTTGTTAAAATTACGATATGAATTTATTGAAAACAGATATACAGAGTAACGGTAATATACCTAACTGTACACGTATCATATCAACTGATTTGAAGCGTTACTGACCAAACAACATCGATACATGTAACGTATTCATTCTTACGGTTTTGGTTTCGATACGAGTTCGTTTTCGTTATTTTCACACTACATGTACCAAACCGAACAATATCGAACAAAACAAAATAAATACATGAACCTCTATTCATTTTTATAGTTTCAATTTCAATAAGAGCTAGTTTTGAGGGGGAAAGGGCACCCATAGATGGATTTTTTCACTTCACTTATTTTAACCTATTAACACTGCCACATCACTTTACTGAAACACTTTTTTGGAGGCAGCACTCCATTGATTCTTTTTTTTTTTTTATTTAAAGACAAATATAACTTTTTTTAAAAAAAATCACACGGTTTTAACACCAAACCGTCAGAACGAGTTAATTTCAACCGTCTCCATCCAACACAGTCAAATATATTTATTTCCATTAATATCGGTGTAATCTAACCGTCAGATTATATTCAATTTTACATTCAATACGGTTGAATTTTTTTACTATAAAAACCACCATATGACGGCGGTGAAAACACAATTCAAATCAACACAATATCAATAACATCCCCACCACACAACATAAGCATGACCCGTTGGACAGAGAACGAAAATATCTCCTTGGTTGTGTGCGTCATAGACGCACAAAACGACCCATCCTTGCAGCGCCAACATCGCCCATGGTTGGGTTCCAAGGACACACGGTTCTGGGACCGTGTATTGGGTGACTTTAATCAACAGGTCGGCCCAAGTGGTCGCACAATCGAGAGTCTACAAAGAAAATGGGCCGACCTAAACGTCAAGTGTGATCGGTGGACGATATTGTACGAGCGCACAATGAGCCACCACCCGGGCATTGGGGAGGAGATTGCTGTGGAGATGACCCATGCAACCTATGCGGGTCTTTACCGCGTCACGTTTGACCATATCCAGGCGTGGCACCTCATGCGCGAGCTTTGAGTGTTATTTTTTATGTTTTTAATTAATGTTTAAATATTTAATGAATTATGTTTATGTTTTTTTTTGTTATTTAATGGTGTTTTAGTTTATTTTTGTTAATTTTTAACGCACACGGTTATAAATACAATAACAAAAAAAAAAAAAGAACACACACGGTTATAGTAAAAACTGATTTAATTTAATTCAAAAAGAAATTAAAACCCGATACCAGCCTGTTAGATAGAACTAGCAAAACGGTTCACGTGACCACTACCAGCATGGGTGACGGCGGTGTTACCATGCTGGTAGTGGGTACCCGTAACCAATTCAGGTGACGCCCCGTTTCCCGTGATGTTTTGCAGTAGCGTTACCGAACATATATTGTACCTCCACAATTGGTACAGTAAATTTGTTTCTTACTCAATTTTAGTACCGCTACTTATAATTTTTCTTAATATTCCTTTAAGGCGGTATATATTTATCCCGCAGGGAGTTGTATAATAAAATATTTTTTTATCGTAAACTATGTTGATCAAGACTATGTATTGTGGCCTGCAACCGAGCTGTCGCGTGTCACCAACTTTGTCACGTGGATCCCGTGAACCACAACACAAGTGATTGAACGATGGCACGAGCGAGCCCAAGCTACCAGGCCCGCATGGGGTAGCGAGCAAAAATATGATCGTTGTGCTATTTTTGACCGTTGGCGGCAAGGTTTATTGAAGGTTTGTGTTTGTTTTAGGAAGTGAAGAAGAAGATGGCGGCGGGGTTTTTATTCCAGTGAGGAGCACAGAAGGAGAAGAAGAAGAAGAGCGTAAAGAAGAAGATGATTTTTTTCCCTATTACTTTTGTTTATTTTATATTCTTTTTAACCTTTTCTGTTTACTCTATATTCTTTTTTACTTGTTTATGAACTATTTTTTTTATAATTTTATGTAATAATAATTTTTTTACGTTTTTATATTTTTAATTAATGTTAAAAAATGGATAAAGTTATCGCTCATCCTGAGCCACAACGGGATCAAGTGAACAGTTTGCGGTCGCGAGCCAGTGATACGTGTGCGCCTACTTGACACAATATTATAGGAATAAGTTGTGGCTCACCTCTAGGGCTGTTCAAAATGCTCGGCGCTCACCGATCGCTCGCCGCTCGCTCGGAATTTGCTCAGAAATTGTTCACTCGTTTTTTACGCTCGGTGGTAAACGTCGGTTCGGCTCGATATATTTTTAATTAATTTATTATATATGTATAATTATATATACACATTAATTACAATTATATTTATAGTTTTATAAATATCACTTTATTGGGTTTGGCTCAATATATGCATATATACAAGTATATTTATAGTTATTGCCCCAATCAACCTAAGTCGTGAAAAAACATGTTTGACTTTCTACTTCCATTAGTTGTCCACCATCAATCATCTCCCACTATCAACCTACACCACAACGTGACAATCGTTCTCTGTAGTATGGTGATCACCTCACTGGTCTCAACTAGAGCCTCATTCTCGAACGGTCGAACCTCAGTCATCACTAGGCAGCGAAAATATTAAATAAACATCCCAAATTTATGGTTGTCTGAAAACACTCGGCGCTCGTCGAAAAAATTTGTCGACTCAGTTTGGTTTATAAATGAGCCAAGAATGAGCAAAGGTCCACTCGGTTTGGCTCGGCTCGTGAACAACTCTACTCACCTCTAGTCACAACGATGATAGTACTGAAAGAAACTAATACCGACTGAGGTTGATACTAGTATTACTTTTAAGGCTTTCAATTTCAATACCCTATTATATAGAAAAACTAGGTTGGAGCCCCGCGTGTACACGTGGTACATGTCCATGTCAAATGAAAAACATTCTTATGCAAATTTTATTTATTGAAAGTTACGTAATACAATTTGTATGATATTTGGTTGATTGTAAATTATCATAAAAAAGTTTAATGTTACCTAGTAACAATATATGAATCAACAAATGTTTGATTTGACGTGATTTAAAAAATAAATAATTAAATGAATAAACATATATTTATTGTAACGGCACGCAAATGAAGATTAAATTCAAAGTAAATAAATGTAGTTTTACAAATCATAAAAACGTGTGGTGCTAATAAAGTAATACTAAAATATAATGATAATACAAAATATGGATTTGGGAATTACATTCTCGTCAATGACTATCATCTCAATTGAGTAAACATCTTTAGGATTGTGACGATAAGGTTGATGCCAAAGCCGAATGATCTTTACCTTCAAAGCGACATCCTTTTGGTTGACATCAATTTGGTTAACCATGGTAAATTCTTGTGCTTGTGGGCCAGCCATTGTTCTCTCCAGGTAATCACAAAATTAGACTAAAATTAGGAATGAAATAAAAGTGTAAAAAATTTAAGATAAACAATCAACTAAAATTGACATTATCAAAATATGAATATTCATATACATCGAAACGGATTAATATTCAAACATATCTGAAAACAATACTAAATTAGTCGATTCAAACATTATTAATGCAAGTCCATATTCAATACTAACGAAAATTATAACATCATATTTCTCAAAAAATGAATTATATAGATATTATACTTATATTATAAGGAAAAATCGAAAACAACAAATAACAAAATCATAGAAATGTTCTAAAGGTATACTTACATTTTCGAATGCTTCCACGTTCGGTTTATGGTGTGTAGAGCAAGTGTGATCAATGTGGTACCGTGTAATTAAATAGATGAAGTATAAAAATAGAAGGATTGGAATTTGACTTAAATCAATGAAAAAAGCTTAAAATTAGCAACGTAATTGTAGTCGTACGTTGATTATCATTTATGACAAATGACAAATTATGTATTCGTAAATTGGTATGGTCAACATTTATTTTTGTTTTATTACAATGAACCTATTGTATACATGGTGGATGTTTAAAATGTTTTTAATTGTCTTGATTGACTTACCATTTATAGTGGTAATCGATATTATTATTTTGAAAAATACCAAATTTAATGATTTATTCAATTTATTAAATTCAAAATCGTTTCCTAAGTTAAGTTTAGGCTGGGCATAAAAATTATAAGTCTTTTGTGCACATTTGAAATGTGTAGTAAATCGAATTTTTTTAATCAAGTTTGTTGAATGCTTTATAAATATGGTCTCAGAGTAAAAGGTGAAAACGAAAATGATTCAGTAATTTAGAAAAAGAGTGAGGAGTGTGTGGAACGATTTTTATAGGGATTAAATGCTTTAAAAATATGGTCTCAGATTTGTTTATGAATTTTGCATATTTATGACATGATTGGTAATCCACTTTAGTAATGATTGATTGATAGTTTAATGTCTGAAAATTGTTAATTCAAATTTGTTTCCTAAGTTAAGTCTAGGCTGGAAAAACTTTTCTAATTTATCAGTTGCTGAGCATTTGTTCGGTACGTTTGTGTATGGCATGTTTGGTGAATCCGGGTAAAAGAGTCACGTTGGGCATAATTCGGCCAGTTTAATTGGAATCGGTTTTGCATTTTTTAGGTTCAAAGGATGCATTAAAATATTATTAGTGGTTTTAATCTGTTATTTTTTTGTATTTATATAAACAATGTATAACAAAATTGTGTTTAAGGTTATTAAATATCTTTAATTGAAATTAATAATGTTGACTAAACTTAAATTTAATTTACCATTAATTTACATATGGTGTATATATTAGGTGATTATCAACTTTATTTTAATCAAATTTAAATACGTAGGTAATAGTCGCTAGATTTGTCAACTTTATGCTTACATTTATCCTGAAATATATTTTTGTAAATAGGTTTAAATGATTACCGAAAATATTCATTTATTTTTATACAAACTTTACAAAAATAATACAACTAACCTCTATATAATAAATAAGGCTTATTATGGTAAACTTAAATTTGTATTAATGTTAATATAAATTCGGTCAATTATTAAAAGATAGTAATAAATAAATTAAATTGGGTCAAAATATTATTAATGTAAATTGATAACAATCATTAAGATTCAAATTTCTGATTAAAGGACATTAAATTCGGTCAACTTTATTAATATAAATAAATAACAATAATTCAGAATTAATGAAATTAAAATTGGTCTAATATTATCAGCCGAATATGGAATGTAGGATTGAATAATCAAATTTAACATAAGAAAATTGTCGATAGTTTAATGTTTAAAAAATATTGTTGACCGATTGGTGAATACAGAATCCGAAGATTCAAACGAATACAATAAATACACATAATTGATAGACTCTTCAAAAGGATTTAGACAATAAATAAACAAAAAAGTTTTATAGATACAAAGCTGGAGCTCCATATAGCTAATTGGATCCTAGAATTTGTGTCTTCGGATCAAGTCCTGTTGTTCAAATGTTAAAACATAGCATTAGTAAAACCGATTGAATAGTAATAAAATTAACAAAAATCCGAAATGAAAAAATCCTTATTATCCCTTTAAAAAAATTCCGATTCAATATTTGTATATTACAAATCCGTTTATCACAATCAGATTGAATATGTGTTTATCATGATTCCGTTTAATCTGTTTTTAAAAATCTGTTTTTATTCTGTTTGAATACATGGGTATATTACAAATCTGTTTATCACATTCTGTTTAACCGGGTTGCATATTTTCATTCATTACAAATCTGTTTTTAAAAAATTTTCGATTGAATACATGGGTATATTACAAATCTGTTTATCACAATCCGATTGAATATGTGTTTAGCACAAATCCAGTTATCACAAATCTGAATGAAAATATGCTTTTAAAAAAATATGGTTTCAAATGAATCAAAATACGCTTCAAATGATATCAAATGAATGAAAATATGCTTTTAAAAAAATCCGATTTAATATTTCTATATTACAAATCTGTTTATCACAATCCGATTGAATATGTGTGGATAATCAACATTAGAATAGTATGGATGTTTACCTTTGAGTTAACTACATAGATAGTCCTTATGGTTTATACAGAGTAACATTTTAGAGTACTAACTTACTTTTTTAACATGTTAAGGGTTTATAATTTTAGTTTTGTAACATATTGAGGTACTAAGACTAACTCTGTTAGTTTTTCTAGTTCAGTTTTGATAAATTGACTTAAATACCCAATAATAGTAAGAGGGTCAGTTCTTGTAATTAATTTTATTTTATTACAAAGATAATTTTTGCATTTTATTGAAACGAGAATTAGCTATTAACATTATTAAAACTTACAAATTTTAAACCATAAAAAATACTCAATTAAATAGTTATACGCTATACATTTTAATAGATATTTTTTTTATAAAAAAAATACTTTTATCCATCAACCACCACCGAAGCTAAAAGGAGTAAAGAGGGAAAAGGGTGATTGACTAGCGATGCAAAACCGTCGTAGAGGCAATGGTGGACAATGTCGAATGTGGCATGAGCAATAACACTTTTAATGATATTATTAGTATACATTAAAAAATTAACATTTTTAAGTTTTATTTTTTCAATACAATGCTGCTTAATAATTTTAATATTTTTTTATAAAAGAATAAACCATTTTAATGAATAAAAGTATTATTATTTAATTAGGTATATTTAACCTACATTAAAATGACATTAATAATATATTTTTTATAAAGCAGTACTTTTTAATAGCAATAACACAATACTTTAGTCTAAACCTATTTGGCACGGGAATTTTTTATAAACCACATTCGCACATTCAACATGTGGTTATATGGATAAAAGTATTGTTTTATAAAAATATATATATATATCAAATGTACAGAGTATAATTATTTATTTTAGTATATTTTGATAATTTAAAATTTATAAGTTTTAATAATATTAATAAATTATTCTCATTTAAATAAATTGCAAAAAAAAGATCCCTTATAATCAACTAGTTTAAGTACCCGTGTGCTACACGGGTTGCACAATATCAATATCAAATATATAAATTATAATAAGTTTGTAAATATTTGAATTAATTACAATACATATTGCGTTAAATAAAAAAAGTTAAATTACAAATGGGTACATTAAAGTTGAGAAGTCAGTGAAGATTAAATCGTCAAAAAAAAAAAAAGATAAACCGTTACATTATCAAGTATATGTAAAAAAAGACAGTCCTCAACAAAATAATATATATACCCATGTCATTGTTACTTTGTTATGTCCAATTTCATTTTTACTTTGTTACCCATGTCATCCTCAATGGGAAGCCCAACTAAAGTCCCATGAGCCCTTACCAATCTCCATTTATCATGGGCTCCATGTAGCAAAAGAATTGATCTGCAAAAAATAAATAAAAAATTGTTCAGTAAAAAAATGACCTGGAGACTGCAGCCAGTCATTTTAGCATAAAATTGTTCAATTTGCTTGTTTAGCCTTTCCAGTAACTAACTATTTGGTCAGATCATCAAGCATACCCACAAAATTTGATGTGTTTTTTTAAGTCCAGAACTTTTCAAGGCCATATGTGAGGAGTAGAAGCAATAAGTTCAAAATCACATGATATTATTGTTACAAACTTAGGCTAAAAAGAAACAGCTTATACACCATAGATGTACTTATCAATCTTTCATGAATACAAAATTACAATCAACAATAATTGAATCTAGCGGTAAATATGAGATTGAATATCATGGGGGGTTGACTGGTTTCATGTTGGGTTGTTGGCGAGTTGAATTGTTCAATCTTAAAACGGCCTATATTTTATTCATGTAAAAAAATTCAACCAAAATCTACACAAACTTGGAAATATTTAAACCCGAACACGACTCGTTTAGCTTTTATCCAAGTGTGTCAAACAGGTTGAAGGGTAGTAACCAAGTTGTAAATATGTTAATCGGGTCCTAAAATTTGAGCATGTTAACTTGAACACGACCCGTTTATTAAATGGGTTAGATATGCCAACCCAAAAACCCATCTATTTTTGTGACATGTTGGAACTTACTGCCCCTTATGTCTCATTATGGGCTCTTGCTTAAATCAAGATAACATAATGTAAAGAATCAAAGCAATTGAACTCCATATGTTATATACAATAATTCCTATTGAAAAAATATGAGATCCACTGTTAGTCGAACTACCAAAGCAATTGCCATCATATAAAAATGCATAATTAAAATTAAAATTTCATTAAATAATTGAAACAAAATCGTACCTTAATACCGAGGACCAAAATCGATGGAAATAATCAAACATTAAAACCCGCGTAATCGAAGACCGAATAAACCAGAATCAAACCCGAATAGCAACTGAGAAACAAAAAGAGAAACCAAAGGCAAGAAATTGAGAACAAGAATCCAACTCGAACATCAATTGAAAGCTGTGTAATCGAGGACCAAAATCGCTGGAAATAATATAACGTGGTGGTAAAGAGAGGATAGAGAGAGGTAGGGTTTTTGGAATGAGATGGAAGTAGAGATCGGATGATTAGAAATTAGGTTGAGGAGGAAAAAAATTAGGATGAAAATAGGATGAAATGAAAAGATAAAGTTGATGGAGATAATATGGTATAACCCCTTGAGGATTAAGGTGTTCATTATTCAAATTATATAGAGATCATACAAAGGGCCTATACATGGAATACAATAAATACATTAATGACCCAATCAATCTAGTCAAACCTATCCTTAATTCTCAGTCCTGTGATTTCGGCTATTAAAAGTAGTGTAAGAAGGAGAGAGCTACGTGGCAAAAATATTTAGGAGGGAAATATGCAAATGAATGGTTTTAGAAAATGGACATGCGGACAACAACATTTTGTTTTATTATATTTTATATTTTATTTATATAGATTAGAGTTAATTAAAAGAATAGCTCCTCTAGTTATTATAGGGCATTTAAATCATTTTATCAAGACTTAACTATAAAAATTAACGAAGTTAGCCTTAGTACCCTAACTTGTTACAAAACTGAAACCATAAACCCTTAACATGTTAAAAAAAATAAGTTAGTACTCTAAGGTGTTACTTCCTATAAACCTTAAAGACTATCTATGTAGTTAACTCTTTACCGTTAATCGGTTGCGGATAATCAAGAAATGATGCAACATGAAGAAGAAAGCCTCTAAGATTTGTTAGGAATTAGATTCGGAGCTTGATATGGAGTAGTATCAATAGAAATTAGAAGAGTAGTATGAGAGTTTTGATATGGAGAATGAAAAAAATGAAAGAAAGAGGTTTTTATACTAATAAATTCGGAGCTCCATATTTGTTGTTGGATCCTAGAGGCCCTCTCTAAGGCCTCCATTCGACCCGAGGTTATTCATTTATTATATAGATATATGAGTAGTTAAATTAGAAGAACAGAAACCCTATAACAAGAAGAACAACAGATGAAGAAGAAGACTCATGATGATCAGTTGGCTAAGAATACAAAGATTTTAATCCCAACTGAAATCATCGAAGACATCCTCACCAGACTCCCAGTCGAATCCATTCTCCGATTCAGATCTGTCTCGAAACAATGGCTCTCACTCATCTCCAATCCATCATTCTCCAAACTCCTCTTCACTCACTCCACCCGCACCGCCTTATTTATCTCTGCTTTCGATGAATCCACTAGCCATTTCAGCGGTCGAGGAATGATATATAGCCATATAGGATGTGTCTATATGTGATCTATTTTGAATTAGCATTCACCTTGGAGAGATAAGGTTAGACTATACCATGAGAGCTTTGATGATTGTCTGCCTGCATTACTCAAAATTTTTTTTTTGAACTTGTTGATTGTTGCTGTTTGATTGGATTAGTAAAAATCTTCTAATGTATTGGTTATAAAGTATAATTACGGAGAAGTCAATATTTAGATCCAGTGGTATAATTAGAAGTATAAGAAGTCAAAAGCTGATGGTCATACAATACAAATAAAGGAATAAATAATCAATAATCTAATATCAAATGGGCAACCATGATTCAGAACAGTACAGGGCAACTGGAATTTGCTGGCCAAGTTCAACATGGTCTTAAAGTCCATATTTGGATTGGTAAAGATGGTTAAATGGTGTGCTTACAGCCAAAAAGTTATCAGTTCAAATCCTTTGCATGTTGTGCTCTATGTATCCTAGAAATTGTTGTCAATTAAAAATGTCAACTAAAGTCAACATTTTGTGGTCCTTTTAGATACAAATCTCAACTGTTAATAATTCACAGACACGGCTGGTTCACTTTCTTGGCTATTTGACTGGTTCAAGGATTGCTGGTGGGTGATGACAGTGCGTATTAGCAGCAATAATATGAAGACTTTTTTTGTGTGTTTGTTTTCCAAAGGGTGGTCAAATGGTTATGGGAGCAGCAAATGGTATAACTGGGTCACTAAGGGTGGTGTAATGTAACACCCCAACCGATGGCGGAAATATCGAGATGTCACGTACTGACGATTGTTCAGTAGCTCATGGTAAATAATAAATTTCATTAATTGATTACATAAATTACATACAATTGTTCTAAAAGAATTTGTACATCAAAATGAAAAATACTAGATACACATCTTCAAGCATTAACTCTAATCTTCAAGAAAGCTATAACCTGAAACATGTTAAGTTTGAAAATATTTTGGGTCAACAAAATTTGGTGAGAATTACATAGGTTTGAATGTTGAATAAAATTTGTACAATACGAGTGTCATGGCAAGTCTAGTCCATATGTGAAAACAATACTACCCGGTAAATCATGTGCAGTGGCGAAACTTGACCCGAAATATCGGGGGGTCGGAAGTTACTGGGGTCGGAAATCACTAGTTTCGGGGGGTCGAAACTGTCTATACCAAAAAATTTCTATACGAATACTATATAATCAGAACTTCTGAGCGAAAATTCGGGGGGGGGGGGGAGGGGTCGGCCGCCCCTCCCCGCCCTTTAAAAGCTACGCCACTGATCATGTGCATAATCAAACCTTGTGACTAGAATATTGTGGTCCATCCCATACGCATATGGTTCACTCGTTTTTGTTGCGATAACAATTACCCACGCTACCCATACTGGAGGTAACGTATCCTGGTGGGGTTGTCAGTCCAATAGATCTCTATCATTGTGTATCGTTGGCTTGTACGGAATTAATGATTATGCTAGTCTAATTGTGCTTACTATAGTAATGTTTAAGACATAACGCAACATAGAATAACACATAGACACTTATGTTGAATTGCAATTGAAAATGTAACATGTTTTCAGAATTATCCCAAAGGATTAACCTAAATGGATAAATTAATAATTTGTAAGGGAACGATCTTAAAGTCTAAGTTATATAGGATTAGGCACTTAGGGTTTTATAGACTAGATTTTGAGGATTTTAGGGTTTTTAAGTTAAACCATAATTGGTTTTAAATCATTTTAATTATTTAAAGAAAATTTTATAATTCAATTATCTTTCAATAATTACATCAATTTATGAAAACACGTAAAATAATTGAAAGTGTAAATATGAAATAACTTGAATTTGAATAACAAACTTAATGTGATTTAAGATGAAATAAAAGTAGAAATTAATAGAATAAGTCAATAAATCAAAATAAGTTTAGAAGTTACAAGTCCTTTCAATTCAAAGAATAAAGTAACTCTCAGAATTTTAAAACTTGAAATTTTTGGTATTATATCTTTTAAGCTGATATTAAAAGGAAAGTAATTAGAAAATAAATACAAATAAAGTGAGAAAATGTTATTTTCATTTTTGTACAAATATGTATTATAAGTGGAAAATAATTTAATAAATTATTTTCCATATTATTTTCATTTTAAAACGAATTTAATTGAATTTTAATCAATTAAATATAATTAAATTATAAAAATGGGTAAACAAATATTTTACAGAAAAGAAATTACCAAAACTTGGAGATGGTTAGAAATTATTCTACAAAAATTTTGGTGTTAAAATGATTAAAAACGAATTTTTAATGAATGAATTACAATTTAAACAAAATAAATATGTCAAAAATAATAAATAAATAATTTCCAGAAAAATAAAATTTCAAACATAAACTTTAGAGTTTTGTAGAGTTAGGACAATTTTTATAAAAATTTTCAATCAAGTTTACTATTTTTAATAGTTAAAATAGATTTATAATAGTTATTAAATAATAAACAGAAAAAGAAAAAAAATGGAATAGATTCGGTCCCATGGGGGACTCGAACCCGGGACCTGCTCTGCATAGGTATAACACCCAGACCAACTGATATGGGTGTAAGTTTGTGATTTTAGTGGTTTCTAAATCAATTTATAATTATCCTGAAACATCAAATTACAACAAAATAAATAAAAACCAAGAAAAACTGCAAGGTACAGGTTTCAATCTCGGACCTGTTCTGTGGTGTTTGTTTGTGTTTTGATATGGATCGATTTATATATAAAAAACAATCCGAATCAAACAAAAATGCCCAAATTAAACCCTTATGAACCCTAACTTCCTAATCCTATAATTGAAGAACGATTGGATACAGATAATGAATGATTTCATGGGGCTTTTATTCCTCATCCTAAATCGCCCCTAAAACATAAAAGAATCAAAACAAAAACGTACCAGAAATTTGTGGATTCTTGAATCTAAACTGAGATCTAAAACACAAGAATTCGAGAGTTGGAGTGTTTGAAAGTGAAAGGTGATAAAGGGGAAGTGTTTTTCGGTTCCATATAAGGATGTGTGTAAGTTTAATCGAGCAATAATCACCTATATATATGAATTCAAAATCGGGTTTGTTATAGAAGGTAATAACTCGAAAATACTCATCAAATTAATGCAAAAAAAACGCGTAATAGTAACTTAGGAAAGTACAATGATGTGTGCAAATAAGTATATAAATAAATTTACCAAGTTAAAATCCCAGACTCCTCTAAAACCACACACTATCGGCAAGTGTACCGATCGCTAGTAGCAAGTAGGCAAGACCAGGTATCGAACCTAAGGACTTTATCTAACACTTTTGAAATTACTCCTAATGAATTACCTGATAAAATATTATTATTATTATTATTATTATTAAATGGATTGATTGATTGGGGGGTTTAAACTGAAATTAAAATAAACTATATAAAACTAAATTACTAAATTAAACTAAGAAACTGAAAATAAACGAAAGCTGATGAACTGGGTTGAAACTCTAATGAGGAGAAGACTGGTAACCTGGGTAGAATCCCTAGACTCTGGTTATAAAAGCTGACTCATGTAATCCGGTTGGAGACCATGTTCTCACCTAATAAACCTCCTGTCAAGGATAGCTGACTAGACTTAAGGCGGGACAAGTATTGAGATGCTAAAATGAAAGTGGATCGCCCCAGCGAAACCAAATCCCACAGTAATCCTTTAATCAACCACTCTTGGATCGAAAACTCCCAAACTGCGAAGCAGACTTAACTAATACGAATGAAATCCTAGGAAAACTCTAAACACGAATAAGTAACCGGTCTCGCCCCAGCGATAACCAAACTACCAAACAATGCCTAGTTAGTCAACCTAGCAATCCCGAATTATATTCCTAACCTTCGGGAAGGGATTGCACACCTTAGCTAATTGACCTTTAAAACCTGTTAAACTTGCGCATTCCTAACTGCAAGAACTAGCTCGACAACAAAAGTTAATCAAACTAGAATGATTTCTAGATCTAGGGGATATTTCTATGTGCCTAGAACATCAAAACCAACAAACAAGTAATCAAATCAAAAAGCGCCAGCACACAAATATTCAAAACCAAACATAAAAATTAAATCATGTAACCCAACACATCCAAAACGGAAAACATAAGTCTTTAATTAAAAACCAAAATCTAGTTCATCATCCCAAGTTACCAACAAAAGGTTTAGCCTATAATATTTAGAAACATCGTCACAAAATAAATAAATATAGTTTTAATCATGTCTATAGAAAAAATAAATAAAAACTAAACCTAACCCAAGACTCCTTGAATATTGATCTTTAACGTGCCCGGGGCCTTTTCTCCTTCCGTGCCCTTCTGCTCGTCACCGCTTCTAGCCGGTCACTTGGCTTCTTGGTTCGTGCCTTTCTGTCCGAATGAAAGAATGTGTTGAATGAATATATTCTTTCAATCTTCCTTCAATCTGCTGTCATAACATTTCCATATCCTAAGTGTTGACCGACTTTGACTTTGGGCCTAGCCCAAGTCAATCCAATTCTTTTTTTTTTGTTATATTATATTATTATTATTATAACTCTATGTTCCTGGCTCGGTTATTTTTGGCTCGACCAAAGTTTCTCGTTTACGCTCCGACGTCTATGAACACATGCTCTCTAGTGTTTGTGTCTTGATTAAAATTCTTTCGTTTTGAGCCAATTTCCCACGAACACCTATAAAATAATAAAATAAATAAATACCTAATAAAAATGACACGAAACGAATACAAACTTGACCAAATAAAATACAAAATACATAGGAAATTAGATGTGTTTTACGACACATCAAACATCCCCACACTTAAACCTTTTTCGTCCTTGAAAAAAACAGCAATAGAATCATAATTAGAATTCTTGGTTTCAAAAAATTTTAGGTTCATTAATTATGATCTAATTACGCATCAACCAAAACTGTCGGTATTGTTGTCCACCTAAACCCAACCACTAGCTAATCAGGCCCCAATCATGTAAAGCAATTAAGTTCATATTATTACAATCAATCTATGGGTCTCACACTCAAGATATCCAGCTTCACCTAATCCCACCTCAAGCTTTCGAAGCAAAGGTTAAACCATATAGATATACCAACCATTGCAAACTAAACTCCCTAATGTATTAGAAATTAAATTTATGATGGATGATGGATGAAGTTTATGAGCAAAGACACATTTGTTTTTCATACCTAACCCAGAGGTTGTCTCAATCAGAGTCACCATCCCCAAGAGCGACAGCATGAGCTTCGGTATTTTTTTTTTTTGGTCTAGCTCAATTGATGGACATGTGGATTTTTTTTCTGGGCGCCACTTTTCACCGGATTTATTCTCATAAAAAGGATCAAGCGTGCCATTTAATTAATAATACATATGGGCTTTCAACCTACAGTGCTACCTCTAATTACTATCAGCGGTTCCAGTTCAACCGTTTCTCCTAAGATGAGAACCCACAAGATTTCATGATTTATTAAGGTATATTAAGTACAATCCTAGGACCTTTCAAAGCTAGCTGGGCCTACCGATACATCTTAAGCAAACACGCTTTCAATCTATTTATATTCTCATATATATAATATTTTGAAAACAAAAAATCCCAATTTTACTATCATTTTCCATATAAAATGCACAAAAAATCAGGGACAATTTTTTTTCAATTTTTTTTTCTTTTTTTTTCTTTTTGAAATAAAGACTCAAACTATACTAAAACGCAGTTCCCATCCCCACACTTAAAATTGCACATTGTCCTCAATGTGTAGCGACAAGGAACTAAAAATAAAATAGATAAAAATAAATATAACAAGTAAAGTGGAACAGACTCCCCTGGTAATATTGCAGTAACATCCTCGCAAAGCGTGTTCTGAGCTGCCCCATCCAAGTGCAAAACAACCGTATAGCATTTCATTCGCGGCTGCATCAATAAATCTAGCACACAAAAACTAAAAAGCCAAAACGTAAAATGAAATAAAAATAGACCGACGACTAGGGATGTCCTTTTACAAATAAAATATTATTGGATTAACCCCGCCTGAATGGAGATTGAGTATAGGCAGGACCCTTCCAAATCTGCAATTAATAATACGGACAATCCCCACACTAGACACAAACCGAAACATAAAAGAAAAATAAAATAAGCAAGAATCTACAAACTGTACAACTTGGGCAAATCCCAAGTACGCTCTATTCTTTTCAAAATATATCTGGTGGCTCCCGTTTGCAATCCTTGGCAACCTGATAAGCTAAATTCCTACCAGTGTGATCCATCACCTCTCCTGTACTTTGACCGCCGCCCCATCTAGTCCACCAAACAAAAGCCGCCTCCAAACCAACACCATACTGTGGTCGTTTTCACGGATCTCACACCTCTTTTGTTCTAATTTTGTCTCGTTCATAGTCTAGGTGCACATTAATAGCTTTAACCTCCTCTTTCGGCTCCTCATAAGAATTCTGCCGAACTCCAAACACAATCTCCTCATCACCTACCCGTAGCCTCAGTTTTCCTTCACCCATGTCGACTAGTGCTCTTGATGTGGCCAAGAAAGGTCGACCCAAAATGAGCGGCACGGTGTCGTCCTCTTTCATGTCTAACACCACAAAGTCGACTGGGAACACAAATTTGTCCACCTTCACTAACAGGTTCTCCAATATGCCCCTAGGAATTTTCACAGATTTGTCAGCTAGCTGAATGCACATCCTAGTTGGCTTCAACTCCCCAAGATTAAGCTTTAAGAAGAAAGAGTAGGGCATCAAGTTTATGCTAGCACCTAGGTCGGCTAGCGCATTTCTGGGAGTGAGGTGGCCGATCAAACAGGGAATGGTGAAACTTCCTGGATCGGTCATTTTCTGAGGAAGTGTATTCTGCACGACAGCAGAGCACTCCTCAGAAAGAGTAACGGTGGAGAGTTCCTCAAGTTTCTTTTTATTAGTCAACAGATCTTTAAGAAACTTGGCATATTTTGGCATTTTGGAAAGAGCCTCTATGAATGGGAGGTTAACGTGGAGTTTCTTCAGCATCTCCATGAACTTAGCATACAACTCAGAATCATCAGCACGCACTAAACGACCAGGGAATGGTGGTTTAGGCTTATAGACACGAACTGGACTCTCTCTCGTCTTCTCACTCGACTCACTAGGTTGTGTTAAACTCTCTGAGACTAGCCTAGGTTGCACTTTAGCAGATGGTGGCTCTAACTCAATTTCCTCATCAACCGGTTCTTCATCTTCTCTCGGTGATGGACCAACTACATTCCACCCACTCCTAGTAGTCACTGCCTTAACTTGAGCATGCCTAAATGTAGAAGTACTTGAGTTAGGATTAGGAACAATGTTACTAGGAAGGGCTCCCTGAGGTCCTTGACTAACCTGATTAGCTAATTCTCCTACTTTGGCCTCTAGGTTCTGGAAAGCAGCTTGCTGACCTTTCCTGAAAGTGTCCTGCTCATCAAGGTTTGACTGAATGTTACTAAGCATCTGGGACTGCATCTGTAGAATGGTGGTAAGGTCAGACTCAGTACGATTAGTGGGCCCCCCAGAGTTGGGAGCTTGGAACAGATTCTGACGAGGTTGGTATCTAGAAGAGTTACCACCTTGCCAGTTGGAGTTTTGCTATCTCCAATTGGAGTTTGAATCAGGGCTATAGTTTTGATACGGTGGTTCAAGCCACCCAGAATTAAGAGAATCTACCTGTTCCCGACTTCGAACTGGACACTCAGACGTGTTATGACCCCCTCTACATATTTCACACCTATCTAACCTCATCTGAAGATCTCTCACTTGCCTAGTTAAATTCTCAATCACCGCAGCCAGACCAGTATCAGGTGCAATCTGATGAACACCTCGGGTAGTAGGAGAGGTGTTACTAGTCATGGGAATGGAATTCCCAATAGTATGCTTTGGTGGTCTCTCAGAATAGGCAAAACTCTCAAACAACTCATTAGCTGCATCAATATCCATTTTTTCCATGAAATTACCCTGTGCAGCTGTACTAAAACGAACTCGAGTCTCAAAAGTGAGGCCATTGTAGAATTTCTCCACAAGGGCCCAGTCAGAAAGACCATGATGAGGGCATCGGCTCAGTAGGGTCTGGAAACGCTCCCAAGCCATGTAGTATGGCTCATCAGGATCCATACAGAATGAGTGAATCTGCTCCCTAATGCGGGAATCCTTGGAAGTTGGGTGATATTTTCTTAAGAATTTCCCAAGCATGTCCTCCCAAGTAGCAATGGAACTATTAGGCAGGGTGTCATACCAAGTGGCGGCACGACCAGACAAAGTAAATGGGAACAGACGCAGATAAATGGCTTCCTTAGTGATGTGGGAAAGATTGAAAGTGTCACAGATACGCACAAATCGGGACAGATGTCCATGAGCATCCTCTTCATCAAGACCATGGAATTGAGTGACATTAATGATAGTGGTCAAGACATGGGATGGGATTTTCCAATTGTTGGCATCAGTAATGGTAGGACGAGTGATGGGAGAAAGAATCCCAGTATAGTCCTCAGTAGCACGAGAGTGCACAGTACGTCTGAGGTTCGCATCAGCCATATCGAAGGTAGGAAGTAGGATGGGGTGAATGGAAAGTGAGTGGGTGTTTTAGAATTGGTGAGTTGTGGTGATCCCTGTGAACAAGTATGTGGCATACAATGAAAGTGCAAACCACGCTGGAGTTACTAATGGATAGCAAATAACCTAAGACTAAAAGCACAAGTAGCACAGATAATCGAAGGTAAATCCAGCAAGCAGTAAACAAGTAAAACAAAGCAAGTAAAATCAAAAAGTGCCAATTAAAAGGCCCCGGAAACGGCGCCAAAAACTTGATGTGTGCAAATAAGTATATAAATAAATTTACCAAGTTAAAATCCTAGACTCCTCTAAAACCACACACTATCGGCAAGTGTACCGATCGCTAGTAGCAAGTAGGCAAGACCAGGTATCGAACCTAAGGACTTTATCTAACACTTTTGAAATTACTCCTAATGAATTACCTGATAAATTATTATTATTATTATTATTATTATTATTATTAAATGGATTGATTGATTGGGGGGTTTAAACTGAAATTAAAATAAACTATATAAAACTAAATTACTAAATTAAACTAAGAAACTGAAAATAAACGAAAGCTGACGAACTGGGTTGAAACTCTAATGAGGAGAAGACTGGTAACCTGGGTAGAATCCCTAGACTCTGGTTATAAAAGCTGACTCATGTAATCCGGTTGGAGACCCTGTTCTCACCTAATAAACCTCCTGTCAAGGATAGCTGACTAGACTCAAGGCGGGACAAGTATTGAGATGCTAAAATGAAAGTGGATCGCCCCAGCGAAACCAAATCCCACAGTAATCCTTTAATCAACCACTCTTGGATCGAAAACTCTCAAACTGCAAAGCAAACATAACTAATACGAATGAAATCCTAGGAAAACTCTAAACACGAATAAGTAACCGGTCTCGCCCCAGCGATAACCAAACTACCAAACAATGCCTAGTTAGTCAACCTAGCAATCCCGAATTATATTCCTAACCTTCGGGAAGGGATTGCACACCTTAGCTAATTGACCTTTAAAACCTGTTAAACTTGCACCATTCCTAACTGCAAGAACTAGCTCGACAACAAATGTTAATCAAACTAGAATGATTTCTAGATCTAGGGGATATTCCTATGTGCCTAGAACATCAAAACCAACAAACAAGTAATCAAATCAAAAAGCGCCAGCACACAAATATTCAAAATCAAACATAAAAATTAAATCATGTAACCCAACACATCCAAAACGGAAAACATAAGTCTTTAATTAAAAACCAAAATCTAGTTCATCATCCCATGTTACCAACAAAAGGTTTAGCCTATAATATTTAGAAACATCGTCACAAAATAAATAAATATAGTTTTAATCATGTCTATAGAAAAAATAAATAAAAACTAAACCTAACCCAAGGCTCCTTGAATATTGATCTTTAACGTGCTCGGGGCCTTTTCTCCTTCCGTGCCCTTCTGCTCGTCACCGCTTCTGGCCGGTCACTTGGCTTCTTGGTTCGTGCCTTTCTGTCTGAATGAAAGCATGTGTTGAATGAATATATTCTTTCAATCTCCCTTCAATCTGCCGTCATAACATATCCATATCCTAAGTGTTGACCGACTTTGACTTTGGGCCGAGCCCAAGTCAATCCAATTCTTTTTTTTTTTTGGTTATATTAATATTATTATTATTATTATTATTATTATTATTATTATTATTATTATTATTATTATTATAACTCTATGTTCCTGGCTCGGTTGTTTTTGGCTTGACCAAAGTTTCTCGTTTACGCTCCGACGTCTATGAACACATGCTCTCTAGTGTTCGTGTCTCGATTAAAATTCTTTCGTTTTGAGCCAATTTCCCATGAACACTTATAAAATAATAAAATAAATAAATACCTAATAAAAATGACACGAAACGAATACAAACTTGACCAAATAAAATACAAAATACATAGGAAATTTGATGTGTTTTACGACACATCATACAATAATCATAAAAGAGTATAATCTGGAAGTTATTTGGAAGAATAAACGCGATTAGGCGGGTCGATTGAATTCAATTGCGTTGTATAGCTGGGTCTTGACTTTATCAGGTTTGACCAAGGGATAATCAGGAGGGTGTTATGTTTATTTGTCTCAGGATTTCTTCACAAAAAGCAAGGTGGCTCAGTTGGTTTATGCATGTTATTAAAAGGGGTTGGACGCGGGTTCGAGTCCCGGCTCTAACATCTATTTTTTGAAGCATTTTCCATACATATTATATATGATTCTACAAGGTTCTAAATGTTACAAAGAATTTTTAAAAAATACAAAACGCCAAGATCCAATGATTTTATTACAAAGATTATTAGTATAAGGTGGTTACGACATACATACACACACACACACACACATATATATATATATATATATATATATATATATATATAGGGTAGGGTTATGGTACAAAGGGTGTGTTTTGTGAGAAGGGTAAGAAATAAATGTGTCCATTAGATCATATAAATGGATGGATGAGATTAAATGAGTGACAAACTTGTAAATTGTGTTATGATCCTATTAAATAAATATATGTTATAGGGGTATATTTGTAAAAAGACTTAGATTTAATTAAAACCTCAACAACCAAAACCTCCTAACTCTTAATAATGGAACCGAAATTGAAGGATATTCTTTCCAAATCATGGCCCACAATTGGAAACAACATCTGCAACTTTTGTTTTGAAAGGACATTTGCATCTAATTTTTTTAACGGCATCTACGATATGATTCCGATACAAACTCTCACCCTCAAAAATTATATTTTTTCACTTCCATTTCATCAACTCGAAGGGAAAAAAGATGAGATCATCGGCGTAGGGAGAACACTGGTACATCGGTTGAGTGGAAAAGTTGTATTTTTTGTGTTTTTTAATATTAGGTTTACTCTTTGTGGTTGTTGCTTTTGTATTTATGTTTATATGATGGTGTTAAAACACTATGTTTATTCGATAGTGTTTAGTGGTTATTACATCAAGTATTGTGTTTTATGTGTTCTGTGTTTTATGTGTATCACATTTGTTTAACATTGGTTTAAAACACAATGGGTTTAGAAGGGTAGTTAACATAACACAATGGGTTCAAATGGGGTAGTATTGTGTTTTATCATGATCTGGTATTTTGTTGTGTTTTATGTTCATATTTAAGGCGCTGTGTTTTTATAATAATAGAGTGTGTTATGCAGTTGTTTAATCATGTGTTACTGACATTTTTCATAAAAAACCAGGGGTTTCTAAAACACATGGATTGCTAGAACACAACAGAATTATCCATCTTAGAAATAAAACACAAGATAAAAAGGAGATGGATTTATTTTTTTTTTCAAAAAAAAATAGTATATTAACATGAATATATGGACGATCAGTGAGAAGAGAAAATATGTTGATTGCTTAATGATTTGAATAATATCCCTATAATCTCTCACATTGATTAAATCTTTAAATTTCCATAAATCTTGAATAGGTATATAATTACCCTAATGCCCCTAAGACTAAACTAAAACTTTGCCACATGTCACTCTCACAAGCCTTCTTACCTTTCTCACAAAAAGAGGTTTTTGTAACCCAACCTCTATATATATATATATATATATATATATATATATATATATATATATATATATATATATTTAGGTTCCTGTACAAATCCAATTTTTTGTGAGAAGTGTGAGAACCAATGTGAGGGTGACATGTGGCAGCCAAGATATTTAATTACAGGGTCATAATTTGTTGGATCAGTTTGCTCTTGTTTGCTAAGTAGGAACTTGCTATCTTGACACTTAAGTGTTTAGCAAGTCCTTGTAAATCAGATTATAAGCACAGCGGAATGTTATAAGTTAAAGCAACACTTTTTATGCAAAGGCAGAGTTACAACTCCCCCTTGATGTTTGAAACTAAATAAATGACAAAGTATTTATTATGAATCTAAGTTGTAAATGAGAATTAGATACTTAGAGAGATTCACAATAAATACAGAAATGGAATATAACAATGAGAGTGTTTGAAGGATTTTTCTGTTGAAAATCAATGTCTAAAATAGAAGGTTGAAGCCTTCTATTTATAGACGATTACATGCATGTATCTTGCCTAAAAAGCAAGCACAGAAAGTCCAGTGACAAGTTGCACAAGTTGCAACATTGAAAGAAACAAATAAAGCTAAAAGTAATATTAAACAACAAACTACTGATGCAAAAGGGCGGTGGCAAATATCTTCTGCTAAGTGCTGATGAAGGACAACTACTGAAGAGTAGTTTTGTCTTCAGTACTTCTGAAGTGAACTTGTCTGGTTTGGACTTCAGAACTTCTGCAACTTCAGCACTTCTTCATATCTTCTAATCAGCAGTTTCTTGTCTTCTATTCAGTACTTCTATATTTAGCCAAAAATGACAGAAGTGAATTAGACTAAGGTTTACAAAAGTGGTTTCACCAATCCTCTTTGTCCTAACAATCTCCCCCTGGATTGATGAAGCCAAAACCTTACTAATTCCTTATGTGTTTCTTCTGTCTTGAACAATCTTCCATATCTCTTTGTACATGGTGTTCTTGAGCTGGTTGTACTGATCATCAGACAGAGATCCTCTCTGTGGTTCTAGATGTTGAATTGTGAGCAGGTCTTGTGTTGACAGTTTCTTCAGATCACTGATCTTTTTGTAAGCCCTGCTTGAGAAGTCTCTTCTTGTCAACAGTACTGAGTTGTTATCAGTAAGTGACCATCTGATGATAGGGATCTTTGACTTGTTAAAGTCAGAAGAATAGGGAACCAGACTTGTCCCTTGGGTTGATGGTCCTGAGTGCTGGATGTCTTCAGTTTCAGATAGCCTCAGGTGGGATTCTCTTCCTTGTTGTTGTTGTTGCATACCAGGCATCTGAACAGTTGGGAGATGGTGTTCAGTCACTACTTTGGTATGCAGCTTTTCTGTGATTGTCTTTTGTATTTGATAAGCAAAAGTGGAAGGATCCCTGAACTGTGTTAACAGAGGTTTCTCCTCAATGTCAAAATCTGAATGGACTATTGAGCTTCCCTCAAGTAGTACCATTTTGAAATCAGTTTTGACATTGTCCTCTGTCTTCTTTTTCTGAGCAGCAGATCTTCTAGATACACCAGAAGTTCTAACTACTGATCTTGAAGGATCAGCAGTTTGAAACTTCTCAGGATTTGCAGCCTTGGCAGCCAAGTATTTTCTATATGTATCCATTAGTCTTTCTTCTTTCCATCTGGATACAGAGGCTTTTGAACCATATCCTTCTGCTACTAGCTCTTCTATTATCTGGGCTCTCTTGGCCTTTCCATCTTTGCTTGTGGCCATTTTGTCTGCAAGCAGTTGTGCTCTTCTTGTCAGCTCTTGCATAGAGAGTCCTTTGAGTGTAAAGGCTTTAGTCTTGCTGTTCTTGGTGATATAAGACACCAGTTGTTGTCTTTTATCCTGTTCAGCAATCTCATCAAGGCTAGCCTGCCTTTGTAGTTCAGCTGCATAAGCCTGAAGTTTTTCTTCATGGCTTAAGTCCAAATCATCCCTTTCTTCCAGAGATTTCCAAATCTGATCTTCTCTGGCCTTCTTGTTGGCTGCAATTAAACTCTTCTCTAATAGTTCAGCTGATTGAGAGATGGGAGAAGGGTTTAATACAGTCATTGTTGTAACAGATGTAGGCCTGATGGGATCAGATGTTGGTTGAATGGGAGCAGTGGTTCTGGAAGGTTCAGTTGTTTGAGGTTGGGAAGTGTTGACTTCTGATGTGCTGACAACTGCTGATGGTTTGTCAGCTACTGAAGGATTGTCTTCAGTACTTTCTGATTCTTCATCAGAAGTTTGGTCATCAGAAGTTTCTTCATTACACCTTAGGGAATCATCAGAACTTTGGGTCTCATCTTCTTTCTCAGCAGCTTCAATTTCTTCAATAGAGACACCAAACTGTTTGGCCAATTTTTCTTTCCTGGCCTGATCTTTCAGATCTCTTTCAAGGAGTGCCACTCTTGCCTTTACTCTGGCTTGGAATGACTCCTTAGGTTCCCTGATCTTCTCCCCCTTTTTGGATTCATCAATTCTAACCCTTGAAGCAGAGGGTTGGGAGAAGTGTCCTTGAAGATGAGCAATCTGCTGGCTGTTGTAGTCTATTTTGTTAGACAGATCGTTCATCTTGGTTTTAATCACTCCAAATTGGTTCTTGATTGACAGCTCCAAGTCAGCTGTATATGTTTGGAAGTGATTTCTGATGAGTGTATTCATCATGTGGTACAGGGGACCCTCTGGGCTGCATAGCTGGTTCAGGTCTATGCTTGTTTGCCCAGGGAATTGGGTAGGCATTTGCTGTGAAGGGGGTGTTTTTGGGAGATCCTCATGTTGTACAGAGGATGCCACTCTAGGGGTTTTAGGGATTGAGTGGACTTTAACCTGTGCAGAGGTGACTGGCCTCTTGAGCCTGGATACCTTTGCAACAGGACCTTCAGAAAGTGCCGTCAATTCAGTAGTTTTAAATTGTGAAACATCATCCAAACTAATGGAATCATCTGAATCCCTGATGTTGCCCTCAGTGAGGACTGTCTCAGTTAAATCATGAGCTGAGCCCAACTCAGTTCTCTCATGAACCTCTGTTTCTTGGTACTGAGGATTTCCTACTTCAGGCATTAAGCCTTCATCAGTAGTTGCCACATCTGAGGTCTTAGCTATGTTACTTCTGTCCTCAGATCCACCACTGGGTGGTAACTGAGTAGTAGCAGCCTCAGATGCCCCAAGAGTCTCTAAAATTGGGCTTAAAGACTCTGGTCCACCCTCATCTCTTGGGATAGGGCTAGTGATGTCCACATCCATGTCTAATGTAGTAGTTATGTCCCCTGTTTGTTGTGGTTGATGGGGACTGACATGATCAGATGGGACATTCTCTCTTAGCCCAGAGAGAAGTTTGGCAATTTCTATTGCCTCTTGTTCAGAAATTTGTGGGGATGGTTCAGTAGTTTGGGCAATAGGTTGTTGTTCAGCAGTTTCAAAAGAAGAGTGTGTTTGATATGTTTTTCTAAGTCTTTTTCTTTTGAAATGAACAGATATGGGTGCTCTTGGTGGGGTTTGAGATGGATGAGGCTGAGAGGGTGTTTCAGTCTCAACAATTTGAAGAGCAGAATGCTCAAGAGCATGTTCAGGCATCTCAACCTCCTGAACAGCTTTTCTTTTGGGTTGGTGGGTTACAGTTTTTGTTGGCTTGGGCTTTTTGGCTTTTGGTGGTGTGGGTGTGGAAAATGTGGGCTTCAGGGGGACTTGTTGTTGTTCTCCCTGATCATCTTCTGGCCAGGCAGCCGGTTTGTTCAGTCTTGAGTATGCTTGTGATGTTAAAGGGTTTAAAGTTGAAATTTTTCCCACAAGCACCTCATTACCCAGTTCCCCTATTATGCATTGCATAATGAACCTTGGGTACAACAAAAACTTTTTCTTGGTATTATTGTGATGTAACACCAACTCATGAAAAAACAGTTTTGATGCCCTGAATTTGGTTTCATTCACAATGGAATGAAATATTGGTTGAAAAGTGGAGGGCATCTGGTCATATGACCCTGTTTTTGGACTCAAACACATAATAATATAATGAAACAAAAGTTTGTATTTTGGTTCAAAATATTTTTTGAATATTGTAGCATGGGAGAGAGTACCTTGATAACCACACTCAGTCATGGTTAGATGAATATCTTTGTTAGCAACATGGTCAGGGGCAGCTACATCATCCAGACCCAGTCTTGTTGCTAGTGTGGCCGGTGTGATGGTCAGTTGTTTCCCTTTTATCTTTGAGTTGAGGGAAATGACCTCACTACCCATTGTAACCGTCTCAGCATTTTCCCAGAACTCATTCAGAGTTTCAGTGTGAATTGGTGGGTTAATTGTGAGAGCAGTAAAGTATTGGGATTTGACGACAAGATCAATGATCTCATCGTATTGGGACCAGCCTTCTTGTTTTTCAAGAAAAGCTCTTTGATTGTGTCCCTGTTTTAGAACTAGAGCCATTGTGGTTTGGGTATTTTGATCGAACAGTGAATTTTCAGGTGTAGGTTTTGAGAGAGTTTTGAGAGAGAAGGAGGGATATTTGTGAGTTTAAAAGGATAAGTGTGTAGAAAAGGTATTTATTTGGAGTTTTAACCGCTTGAATCTTCTTTATTAGAAGTTTTAAAACCGCCTTTGGTTAAAAATCTCTTTATCAGAGGTTTTAAACTGATTAGGTCAAACCTCTGATGATGGGAAAAGTCAGATTTGCCCTTTTGACTTAAACTGCTGATGAAGGATTACTTCATCAGTAGTTCCCTTTTTCTCTTCAGCAGTTTTAACATCTGATGAGAAATGTTTTTATAAATACTTTATTCATAACTTCTGAAGGTTATTTTATCAGAAGTTACACACTTTTTCAGAAAATTATCCCATACTGATGATTTTTGTTCATCAGTACTTTCTCTCATACTGATTTTTGTTTAATCAGTACTATGTTTTTCAGAAGTTTTGTTGCAGACTTTTGTTATTTGTAAGTGAAAACCAGAAAAAAGATGGAAAAGGTTAACCTGAAATCCACCAAGGTAAACAGGATGGAATCAGGGGTGGAAAAAAAAAATTTTCATTTTGATTCCACCATGGTAAACAGGATGGAATCAAGGATGGAAAAAGGAAAAAAGAAAAATTTTGATGCATAACAGTAGTGATTGATGTAGAAGTTTGCTGTAGAGTTGGGTAGAATCAAGTGTTAACTTGGATTCTAACTGATATGCAAAAAAAAAATAAAATAAACACTTACAAATTTAGCATTCCAAGCATGGAAACTAACTTCTGAAATGTTGATGTGTCAAGGGGCTTAGTGAAGATGTCAGCTATCTGATTAGCTGTTGCTACATGCTTCACCTCAATCTTGCCTTTTTCATAGCAATCTCTTATGAAATGGTACCTGATCTCAATATGTTTAGTTTTTGAGAACTGTACCGGATTTTGAATGATGCTAATGGCAGATTTGCTGTCTACAAACAAAGGTGTCTTGGTCTCTTTGATTCCATAATCAAGAAGTTGATATTGGAGCCATTGTATCTGTGATGTACAACTTACAGCTGCAATGTATTCAGCTTCAGCAGTTGAAGTTGCAACAGATGTTTGCTTCTTTGATTGCCATGACACTAGACAGTTACCCAGGAATTGACAACCACCAGATGTTGACTTTCTTGTCATCTTACACCCTGCATAGTCACTATCTGAAAATGCTGATAACTTGGTATTGCTTGAAGCAGGATACCAAATTCCCAGTGTTGGTGTTCCTTTCAGATATCTAAAAATTCTTTTGACTGCAATAAGGTGTGATTCCCTTGGTGCTGATTGATATCTAGCACAGACACATGTTGAAAACATAATATCTGGTCTAGAAGCAGTTAAGTATAACAGGGAACCTATCATGCATCTGTACATGGTCTGATCAACCTGTTTTCCTTGATCATCAGGTTCAACTTGTGTGATAGGTGTCATGGGAGTGGAACATGATTTACAGTCATTTAAAGAAAATTTGTTCAATAATTCTTTAACATATTTTGATTGATGTATAAAAGTTCCATTTGTTTGTTGTTTGATCTGCAGTCCTAGAAAGTACTGCAGTTCTCCCATGGTACTCATCTCAAATTTTGATTGCATGAGTTTCTTAAAATCATCACACAATTTTGTGTTTGTTGAACCAAAGATGATATCATCAACATAAATTTGAACAAGTAAGACATGATTTCCAACATGTTTAATGAAAAGTGTTTTATCAATGGCACCTCTTGTAAAGTTATTTTTGAGTAAAAAGGTGGAGAGTGTATCATACCAGGCTCTTGGAGCCTGTTTGAGCCCATATAGAGCTTTATCCAGTCTGTACACCCACTCAGGATGAGAAGGATCCTCAAACCCAGGTGGCTGACAGACATACACCTCCTCCTTAATTTTACCATATAAAAATGCACTTTTCACATCCATTTGATAAACTTTTATTTTGTTGGAAATGGCATAGGCCAGAAATAACCTGATGGCCTCAAGCCTTGCAACTGGAGCAAAGGTTTCATCATAGTCAATTCCCTCTTCTTGAGAGTACCCTTGAACTACCAGTCTTGCCTTGTTCTTGATTATCATACCAGCTTCATCTTGTTTGTTCCTGAAAACCCATCTTGTACCAATTGGTTGCTTGTTTTGAGGTAAGGGACAGATTTCCCAGACCTGTTGCTTGTTGAACTGTAGTAGTTCATCTTGCATAGCCTGCACCCAATTATTGTCTTTGAGGGCTTCCTGGTACTTCTTTGGTTCCAACTGTGAAATAAAGGCTGAGAATAGGCAAAAGTTGGAGAGCTGGTTTCTGGTCAGAACACCTGTAGCTATATCACCCATGATTTGATCAAGTGGATGATCTCTGTGTTCAATCAGTTGTTGTAAACCACTGACAGGTGTAGGTGGCTCTGGTTCTTCAAACAAACTACTGAGGTCTATGATATCTGGTTCAGTAGTTGCAGCTTCTTCAGTAGTTGCAGGTGCTGAAGCAGATGTTTGAGTTTGGCCTTCAGTATTTGTTTGATCAGAAGTTTGGAAAACTTCTGATGGTGTTGTAGTTGACTTAATGACTGTTTGAGGAGTCCATGGTGCAGGATCCTCATCTTCAAACCTTTGATCACCATAATAAGTAGGTTTGGAAGAAGTAACAGCCTTTTCAGGTCCAAAGTGAAAGTTGTCAAGGTCAAAGAGTTCAGCAGGATGTGCTGGAATAAGAGTGTGTTTTGACTCATTGAACTTGACATTCAATGTTTCTTCTACTATCCTGGTGTGAGAATTAAAAACCTTGTAGGCTTTTCTAGTTGAAGAGTAACCAAGAAAGTAACCTGAGTCAACTTTGGCAGCAAACTTTGAGATAGATTCCTTGATGTTCAAGATGAAACATTGACATCCAAAAGCCCTGAAAAAGGAGATAAGGGGCTTCATGCCATGAAGAACTTCATAGGCAGTCTTGGAATGTCTCTTGACCACAAGAACTCTATTCTGAACATAACATGCTGTGTTAACTGCTTCTGCCCAAAAGTACAATGGCAGTCCAGAATCAGCTAACATTGTTCTTGCTCCTTCTATCAATGTTCTGTTCTTCCTTTCTACTACACCATTTTGTTCAGGAGTTCTGGGAACACTGTATTGTCTAATAACCCCTTTAGACAAACAGAATTCATCCAGAGTTTTGTTCCTGAACTCTGTCCCATTGTCACTTCTAATGGTTTTGACAGATAGAGAATATTGTTTCTCTACTTGTAGAATGAAGAACTTGATGATTTCAGCAGCCTCATCCTTGGAAAATAAGAAGAATACCCATGTGAATCTTGAGTAGTCATCAATGATGACTAAGCAGTACTTCTTTTTACCAAGGCTCATAATCTTGACAGGCCCAAATAAGTCCATATGGAGTAGTTGAAGACATGCAGTTGTTTTTGATTCTTCAATAGACTTATAGGAGGACTTATGCTGTTTTCCCTTTAAACAGGATACACAGTGTTCTTGACACTGGTATACTTTCAAAGGTAGACCTCTGACCAAGCCCATTTTTGTGACTTTATTTATGGTTTTAAAGTTCACATGGCCAAGTCTCCTGTGCCAGAGATCTGTTTCTGAAGTTGATGCCCTTGAGAAGAAACAGGCAGTGTTGTTCAATACTTTGTCTTTTTCAATGTCCACTGCATAGACATTGCCACATCTTTTGGCAATCAGCAAAGTATGATCTTCTATAATCTTCTCAATCAACTTCTGGCCTTCTGGTGAGATGATCTTGCAAGCTGTCTTTGTGAAAAAGGAAGAATATCCTTTATCACACATTTGTGACACGCTCAGCAAGTTGTATTCAAGATTTTCCACCAGATTGACCTTGTCAAACTGTATTTTGCCAGAGGAGACATTGCCATGTCCTAGCACATATCCCTTGGCATTGTTCCCAAAGGACACAGATCCTTCTCTTTGGCTGATAAAGTTGTTTATCAGGTATCTGCATCCAGTCATGTGCATAGAGCCTCCACTATCAACATACCATATGCTGTTTAAGCCCCTGGAAACTCTCTGCACATAAAAGCAAATTAGTTAGATTTGGAAACCCAAGCCTGTTTGGCTTTGGGTTTGCTCTTGAGAACAGTTACAGTTTGTTCTTGACCAGGTTGAGAAATCCATGTCTTTTTGGCAATGGATTTTTCATGAAGAACTATGGTGGTATCCTTTTTAGGACCACCATCAACCTTGGTCATCAGTAGTTCTACCATGTTCTTTAGATTTTGAATCTCAGCAGTTTGTGAAACTGCTGATGATTCTGGTCTAACTACTGACAAGGAATTTTGAGAAAAAGATTTTGGTTGAGATTTTATCTTTTTCTGAGAAAAGGTGTTTTCAGGTTGTTGTTTCTTGGGTTTAAAGACTTTTTCATAATCATTTCTGATTTGATTTCCCACAACCTGTTGTTTAAATTTTTGATTGAACTGAATTCCTTTTCTGTATCTACAAAATTCAGTTTTGTGGTTGAACAGGCCACAAATTTCACATTCTTTTGCCTTAAGTTTTTGATCAGAAGGCAAATTTCTGACAGTTGTGAAAAGATTTTGCTCATCAGTAGTTTTCAGGATCTCAACTCCTGAAGTAGATGAAACTACTGATGGTTTGTTGTCAGTTTTTGTATATACTTCTGAAGTACTTTCTTTAAAAATGCCAGGATTTCTGTTTAGAAAGTTTTCATGGAAAGATGTGCATTCTTTCCCTTCAGAAGTTTCATTTGAAACAATTCTTCTCCCATCTTCAGTAGTTTTGGGAGAAAAATCTGTTGGTGTTTCAACATGATGGTATCCTATGCCAAACTTCACATTTGAAGCACTTTGTTTGTTTAGCAGTAGTTGATACCCCCTACAAGATTCCACCCATTTTTCACAAGTGATCCTGGTGTCAGCAAGCTCTTGTCTGACATCTCCCAGGTCATTTAGCATCATTTTGATTTGTGCTTGGGTTTCAATGGCAGAGTCAGTTAATTTAGAAACCTCTTTTGTTTTAGCACACAGTTTTCTTTCTAAATCACATTTTATCTGTGTGTATTTTCTTTCTAAATCATTGGCTTTGCCTTGTAGGTGCACGTTTGTCTCTCTTATGAGAGCAAAAGTTTCTTTGCAAGAGTTTGAACATAGTTTTGTCAAAGATTCTTTTGATACCTGAGACAATGCAGATTTTGAGGTACAGCCTTCAAATGCCATTAAGGCAAAGTTCTTTCTGCCATTGTCTGGTTCTCCCCAGTTGATGTCAAACACTTTGTTGTCTGCATCAGGATTACACTCTGTGGTGTCATAAGGGAGACTGCTCCAGTCAACATACCCCGAGGTAAAGAGACTTTGTTGAGGGGGTTGTTGAGGCTGTGGAGGAAGTTGAGCAGCTGGAAAGGGAGGGATTGATTGTTGGCTCTGCATCTGTTGAGCAGGCACTTGAACATATTGTACTTGAGGCATATATTGCTGTTGAGGAGCTTGTGCCTGTACAAAATGAGCACTCCCTTGAGTTCCATTGTTCCTATTATAATTGGGGTTATAGTTATTTCCAGATTGTGATTGGTTAAAGCTAGAGCTTCTACACTCTCTAGCAAAGTGTCCCAACTTCTGACACTTGTGACATCTCAGTTTAGATTTGTCAAAACCAATTTTTGTATTACTGGTCAATCCTGGAAATTTCCTTCCTGACCTTTTATAAAACTTGTTAGTTTTAATGCTTAGCATGGCCAGTTGGTGTAGTATGTCCATTTCTTCCAAGTCATCACTGCTAAAATTTTTCAAATCATCCATGATAAAACATAGATTATCAGCAGTTTGACTTTGGTCATCATTGTCATAACCTGGGAAAGATCTTTCTGATGAGATCCCAGTGGTTATGTCAATATTGTCATAAGATCCATAGGAACAAGTTGGTGAATCTTGTCCCAAAAGTGCTGTACTACCTGGTAGGTAGTCATCAGCAGTTTTACCAGAAGTTTGTAATTTCTTCTTTTGATCGATTTCTCTTTCAAAAGTGAGTAATCTCCCATGGAGTTTTGTAAGAGTGAGGGAGCTAAAATCTGGTGAGGATCTTAAGACAATGGAGTAAGTTTCCCATTTGTCAGGTAGAGACCTTAAAAATCTATGTAACATAGATACTGTTGTATAGGTCTGACCATTTAACTTTAGCTCAGAGATTAATGAGGAGAATCTTTCAAATTGTTGTGTCAAAGTTTCCCCATTAATATAAGCAAATGTTTCATATTGTTGAGCCAAAATTTCTCTGGTGTTGGCAATCACCTCTTCAGTTCCTCCAAACTGTTCTTTAAGACAGTCCCAAAGTTCTTTGGCACTTTCACAATGTAAAAGGCCAGAGTATATTTCATTTGGGAGAGCCATTGCCAACATAGAGAATGCCTTAGCATCTAGCTCAAGTTTTAGGAAATCCTCATCTGTATAGTCTTTGGGATCCTTAGGAATCCCTTCTTTAGTTTCAAGATTTATGTTTACTGGTTTGTGTGGACCATATATCACAGATCTCCAACAACCAGTGTTGGTTTGTGACAAGGTATGTGCCATTCTTTTCTGCCATATATTGTACTCATTTCTCACAAGCATGGCAGGTTTGGTGGCAGAACCAGTATTATGTGGATCCATTTTTAAAGAGTATAGATTTGTCTGATGACTCTTTTAAGTGATGGATATTGATAAAAAGTGAACTTTTGATCTTTTTATTGAATATCAATAAGAGCTTTGTGTCTGATTCTCAATTTGTTAGATTGATATGTGATCAGATAAACCAATGCTCTGATACCAATTGTTGGATCAGTTTGCTCTTGTTTGCTAAGTAGGAACTTGCTATCTTGACACTTAAGTGTTTAGCAAGTCCTTGTAAATCAGATTATAAGCACAGCGGAATGTTATAAGTTAAAGCAACACTTTTTATGCAAAGGCAGAGTTACAACTCCCCCTTGATGTTTGAAACTAAATAAATGACAAAGTATTTATTATGAATCTAAGTTGTAAATGAGAATTAGATACTTAGAGAGATTCACAATAAATACAGAAATGGAATATAACAATGAGAGTGTTTGAAGGATTTTTCTGTTGAAAATCAATGTCTAAAATAGAAGGTTGAAGCCTTCTATTTATAGACGATTACATGCATGTATCTTGCCTAAAAAGCAAGCACAGAAAGTCCAGTGACAAGTTGCACAAGTTGCAACATTGAAAGAAACAAATAAAGCTAAAAGTAATATTAAACAACAAACTACTGATGCAAAAGGGCGGTGGCAAATATCTTCTGCTAAGTGCTGATGAAGGACAACTACTGAAGAGTAGTTTTGTCTTCAGTACTTCTGAAGTGAACTTGTCTGGTTTGGACTTCAGAACTTCTGCAACTTCAGCACTTCTTCATATCTTCTAATCAGCAGTTTCTTGTCTTCTATTCAGTACTTCTATATTTAGCCAAAAATGACAGAAGTGAATTAGACTAAGGTTTACAAAAGTGGTTTCACCAATCCTCTTTGTCCTAACATAATTGTAATTTGATTTGTTAATCTTATTTTAGGAGATAATACATGCAATTAAGTTTGTTATTAAGTAAGAGTAATTTTAGGGATATTTTTTGAATGGCAAAAAATTATGTTGAATTGTTATATAATATCTTCATCACGGTACAACAATTATCGAAATTTCTTACTAGTGTGTTTTATTATTTGTGTTTTTAATCGTTTAGAGTGTTTTATATTCATACGTGATCATTACTGGTGTTTTATGTTTCAACGTGATACAAAATAGTTGCAGTTTATGTTGCAGTTTATGTTGTTATAACACAATACGAGGGTTGAATATTGCATACGTTTGGTGTTTTGTTTTACATAAGGAGAACATACACATATGGTGTTTTATTTACATGCGTACGGTGTTTTATGTTGAAACAAGTTGAAATAACAAAAGAACATAAAACACAACATATTTAGAACAAAACACTATAATAAAGATACCAATGTTCAATAACACTAAAAAACAACAACAACTGAAGGTGTAGTTAATAAAGATATAATAATCTTCATGTAATTCTCTTTTTCTCCAAGACAAGGGAATCTTTTTTTTTTTTTTTGAAACGAAGACAATCCCTTTTTCTCCTTTGTTTGCTCTGCACAATTCACATACGAATCAAACACTTTATCCACATGGGTCAAGAGGTCATTATTTCCAGGGTCAGTTTTTTGAGATTTAAAGATGATGGCGGTGAGAACAAAGAGAGATAAAGAGAGAGAGAGAGAGAGAGAGAGAGATTGAAATGGAAGGATGATTGATATGTTTCCAATTTTTTAGGTCTCTCAATTAAATGTGGGTGACAATTTTACCTAAATACCCCTAAGCCATCTAATTTATTATTAATAATATAACACTAATTACCAAAATGCCACTCAATTAATCCACACCATAGATTAAAATGATCTAATGGCCAAAACACCTTCTCACCCTTCTCACACAAAACACACTTTGTACAGGATCTTGACCCTATATATATATATATATATATATATATATATATATATATATATATATATATATACTTTGAATTCATGTAAAAATTGTCAAAAGAAAGATATATTGGGTAACGTGGTGGTTTTATTAATTAAAAATTTTGGGAAAAAATATGCGATGTTACAGTCTCTCTTACTTTTGGGAACTTCGTCCTGAAGTTATTAAAAACACAAGGTGGAGGGTGATTGGGTAGAAATTAGGGCAACTGTGGTTTGGAAAATTTGGGTTAAGGCACGACATGAATTTATAGGTAATAGAATAATTTGTTTCAAATAATTTGGATAAGAGGGATGATACGTGTGAGTTTTAAGGGTTGGATTAGGTTCATCTGAAATAGCAAGGAGAATAAGAATCTAGCAAAACACTAAACTTAACTTTTAGGAATCCTAAAAAGAAATGCATGAGTTGATTGACTATAGAAAGACTAAACAGATAACTAGAGTTTATAATTGGTTATCTACCGAAAAACCTTGATAGAATTTCACACTACCTTAACGTACCTGTAAATTCATGATTACGTTCTGGACCGTAATCACCAATTTACCTTACATTAGGGTTTTGTGTCCTTCTATGACTCTAAACACACATGTAAAACAATGCAAAATAACCTTGTGATTGAATCTTTGTATCAATGAGTCTAATAAATCTTTGTATCAATTTACGTGTATAATGTATCCAAAAATTGAGTCCAACTATTGAGCAGGAAAAAGACTTCTACCAGTCAGTGAGTAAGAACCTCTACTGATTGTTGAGCAGTTGCGATAGCCTCTACCAGTCGTTGAGAAGGTTATTAGAACCTCTACCAACTGTTTAGCAGGCATGATGACCTCTACCAATCGTTGAGCAGGTTATTAGGTACTCTACTAACTGTTGAGCAAGTACTTCATCCTCTACCAGTTGTTTGATTAAGTGTAACAATTGTTTTTTGTTTAACACATAAGTTACAAATTGATAATACATATATGTAAGCAAGTCTGTAAATGCATCAAGTATCAAGTATAGCATGCGAGTTGTAATAATGTTGCCCTAGACAAGGTTAAGGACTCTAGGTATGTTTATAGCAAATAGTTTATATTCCATGCTTTCAAGTATCATGAATAATCAAATGTTCAGGTAGATAATCAAATCCTCATGTATAACTAAGAATCAAGTTTGATGCGACGAATAATCAAGTTTTCAATAGTTTGGTTATCGTAGGGATCAAGTTCATGTTCAAGAGGGTAAAGAATATGAGTTTAGTTCTTGAGAGGATGATGAAGAACTCAAAGTATCATCAAGGTTATGAAAGATAGTGAACGTGAAAATAGTTAATAACGGGTTTTCAAAGAGACACAAGTAGTAAGGAGATTATTTTAGCAGCATGAATCATGGGGTTTGAATCAAATATTAATATCGTGCGTATGAGAAAAACATGATTGTGGTAAACACCAAAAATCGTAAAGTTCGAACAAGTTGAAAATAAGTAGGTGTCAATGGGGAATTGGAGATTAAATTTTGTTCATGAGGATGGAAAGATTTTTTTTTTTTTTTTTAAAAAACTGGTTTTGTAGATAAAACAAAAGTTGTTAAATAGTACAAACTAAGTGGCTTTAGATCAGAATATTTCAGTTAGTCGAAGATTTTAAACACGACATTAGGTTTTATAAATCAAGGTGACATTATATCGAAAATCCTTTGTTATGCTAATAAACATTTGAATTTAGAAATTAAGTTTGAGGACATCTTTTGACAAAAATATTTATTTTCCATAGTTTATGGGTAATGAAAATTTTACAATATTAAGAAACCTTTAATGTTGTACTAGGGTATACTTAGGTTATGAGGTTACAGTTTACAAATATGTAACATGTTGAAAAAGGCAATAATATGTAACAGTACTGATTTCTGGGAGATTAAAATGGACCTTTGTATGACACCCTAGGCAAATCCCACATCGGCCGTGGCCCGGAGAGATCCTTGGTTCATAAGTAATTCAAAGCCTCTTAAATCACCAACGCGTTTGGGGCTTAATGTTAGTGGATGAGAGGAGAACTCCACAGTTAAGCGTGCTCAGGTGGGAGAAATTTCTAGAATGGGTGACCTCCTGGGAAGTCTCCGCTGGGCAACCAAAAACAAATCCGTGAGCTTCTGGATGGGCAACCCATCGGGGCAAGGCGGACAATATTGGTGGTAAGAGGGGCCGGATGTTACAAATGGTATCAGAGCCACTCCTGTGCCGTTCGGGATGGTGGGGGCGGGGCAAACCTCATCGAGGACGATGAGTCCCTAAGGGGGGTGATTGTAACATACTGATTTCTGAGAAGATTAACATGGACCTTTTTATGACACCCTAGGAAAATCCCACATCGGTCGTGGCCAGGAGAGATCCTTGGTTCATAAGTAATCCAAAGCCTCTTAAATCACCAACGCGTTTTGTGCTTAATGCTAGTGGATGAGAGGAGAACTCTACAGTTTAGCGTGCTCAGGTGGGAGTAGTATCAGGATGGGTGACCTCCTAGGAAGTCTCCACCGGGGCGACTAAAAACAAATCTGTGAGCTCTGGATGGGCAACCCATCGGGGCAAAGCAGACAATATTTTTGTAACATCCGGCCCCTCTCACCACCAATATTGTTCGCTTTGCCCTGATGGGTTGCCCATCCAGAGCTCACGGATTTGTTTTTGGTCGCCCCGGTGGAGACTTCCCAGGAGGTCACCCATCCTGATACCACTCCCACCTGAGCACGCTTAACTGTGGAGTTCTCCTCTCATCCACTAGCATTAAGCCCAAAACGCGTTGGTGATTTAAGAGGCTTTGGATTACTTATGAACCAAGGATCTATCCTGGCCACAGCCGATGTGGGATTTGCCTAGGGTGTCATACAAAGGTCCATGTTAATCTTCTTAGAAATCAGTACTGTTACAATCACCCCCACTTAGGGACTCATCGTCCTCGATGAGGTTTGCCCCACCATCCCGAACGACATAGGAGTGGCTCTGATACCATTTGTAACATCCGGCCCCTCTCACCACCAATATTGTCCTCTTTGCCCCGATGGGTTGCCCATCCAGAGCTCACGGATTTGTTTTTGGTCGCCCCGGTGGAGACTTCCCAGGAGGTCACCCATCCTGATACTACTCCCGCCTAAGCACGCTTAACTGTGGAGTTCTCCTCTCATCCACTAGCATTAAGCCCAAAACACGTTGGTGATTTAAGAGGCTTTGGATTACTTATGAACCAAGGATCTCTCCTGGCCACGACCGATGTGGAATTTGCCTAGGGTGTCATACAAAGGTCCATGTTAATCTTCTCAGAAATCATGCGGCCAAAGAATTTAATGCGATGAGTGATGATCCAGAAATCGATTGTGAGAGCTTGAGGTTTTAACCCTGAGAATTGGAAGCGGCTGCGGATGAAGTTTTGCGATTTTATTTTGGGTAAGAGGTTTATCCATGGGGTAAAAGCAGCGATAGTGGGGATCTATGGTGATCGGATTTTGCGCGGTGATGCGAGTCTTTACAGTGGATGTATATTGTTTTAGATGCGTAGGATTCGAGGATGAATCCTCTTTTAAGGAGGGTAGACTTGTAACATCCCGAAAACTCGCTAAATAATCATTTTGATGAATCAACAACCCGGATTTTTATACAGTGGAGTCGTTGACGAGTTTTGGCGCGTGGGACTTTATTTAAACATGTTAATAAATAATGTTTGGTGCTTACATCTTGGTTTAGAAGAAGTAGAGGGGCTCGATTGTTGTTTTTGGGAGATGGTTTTCTAACTTTGGTAACAAGTTGCCAGTAAATGAAAGTCTAGGGGCCCTAAGTGAAACTATGGGTTTTATAAGCATATTATAAAGAAACTCTAGGGCCATGAGCAGCCCTAGGTGTGTAAGGGCAAGGAAAGAAAGAGGAGACGTGAGATGGAGGTATTCGGTAGGGAGATTTATCAATTTCAAGTAAGTTCTCGCACTTTAAACCATCATTTTATCGTTCCCTAGGGCATGGTGATCGATAGGAATTATGATTTTGATCTTAGGGTTTCATTTTTCCAGATTTAGATTGAAGTTAAGGAGGATTGGTGGTCATTGGATAAAAAACAGATAAAAAACGAACGATTCCAGCGAGAAGGCAGGAAATCCGACGGACTGTTCCGGCCACCGGCGGCCGCTCCGGAATCGGCCGGTGACGAAATCAAAATGGTAGGAAATTTTGTTGTCTCGCGGTCGCGTAGATATATTATTTGAAGAAAACGGAGTTCGGATGATAGGGTTATGGGCTGCGTGAAGACAGATGCGCAGAAACAGCGATTTCGGCCACTGTTTCGCTTTCCGACAACTGTAGCGGCGGAATATGGCGACGGTAACTAGTGGGTTTGAAAGGGTTCGGCGGTACGAACGCGTGGACATATTATTCGCCTAAAACGGAGTTCGTTTGGGTCTGTTTTGGTCTACTCGAATGTTGGCTTGCAAAACCAAACGAACTGGAGGACTGTTCTGCGATCTGGCAGCAGCGAAGGCATTGGCGGCTGATGCCAATAATTTTCTGATGACGGGCTTATCGAGACGAGGGCGTGGATATGTGGATCGAACAAAACGGAGTTTGTATGGTCAAGTTATGGACAAAACAAGGTTCGGTTCGCAATTTGTACGGGAGTTCTGAACAGGCGCGTATTGGACGACACGTACGCGAAGGTATTATTCAATATAACTTTATAATATTTATTTGGGGGCTCTTTTGGGATGTGAGAAAATGACGGGGACGGCTTTCCGGAACATTTTCGGTAACGTTAAATTATGGATTTTTGTATTCGAATGGATATGTGGTTGCACGGTTCGGGACAGTATTAAGCTGAGCTTGTAGCTTGCTGACTGGAATAATGGATCGGGTATTTTGAGATATAGAGCTTGATGGAGATGCTTTGTGTGACGGCAGGTTCACGTTTAAGGGGGTATTCACGAGACAGTGTGCAAGAGGAAGGAAGCTTCGCAACCGGTGAGTTCTGGTCCCCCTATTTTTACGTTTTTATATATTATTTTGGGGCTATCATACATGCTTAAATGGTTTTCCAAAAATGTTAAGATGTCGATTAAATTAAAGAGCTTTACGACTTAAATGTTTTTATGAACCTTTTCCAATGAGACGGTTCTATGACGGTTAAACGAGTCAAGAGGTTTAGAGATACCCTTCGCAGTGTATGTGTCGGTTCGAGCCGTTTAGTCTCGTGCCGAGTTACGGTCAGGTTGGGTGTTTATCTTGTGGTGGTATAAATGGGTTGTATAGTCGAGGCAATACGATTATGGGTTCAGTATGAGAAAATGATTAGTTAAAGTCTTAGAATTAAATGAACGCGGTGATGATGATTATAGGAGGTGTGTTGTTAATCCACGTTATAGTATGACGAGACCCTAGGCATAGGGAATGTGTGTGTGGGTGTCTATATGATTTGTGTGATATAGCATCCCTGAGGTGCTGAAGCGGATTATTGGTAATGGTTCGTTACCTTCGGGGTGGCGACGGGTTACCAATGTTGAGGTCGTCGATCTAAGTGGCGGTGTCGACGTGTCTGGTCGTTACCTTCGGGGTGGCGACGGGTTACTAATGTTTGGGACCGTCGATCTAAGTGGTGGTGTCGACGTATCCATATGGTCATTACCTTCGGGGTGGTGACGGGTTGTTTAGCTGGGGTGGCGACGGGTTGTTACCTTCGGGGTGGCGACGGGTTGTCACAAGGCTCGGTCATATTTTTGTGACTTAACTATATTGTGTGATAGGCTTCCCACTTTATGTGCTTTACGTTTTTGCGCTAGACGATGCGGTGGGTAATGTGTATTCAAGACGTGAATGTGAATTAATCGAGTTTCCTTGTATTGTTTTGTACTAGTGGCTTTCTTGTACAGTAGTGAGTCGTTCTAGGCGAGAAGTCAGTTGCAATGACAAAGGGAAATTTAGAATGACAGCGGTTCATGGGTAGAAGTAGCTGAGTTTAGTTAGCGGGTCGGTGTGCTAGGAAACCTCCATATAGACGGTTGCCAGTTTAAGGGTAGTATGACTTAACGGGTTGGGGATTATGTTGGGTCTTAATGATTATTGAGAGATTATAAACCAAGGTGCTTTTGTTAAACAAATAGACTGTTTTGTTATCAACTTTAACGTTTCAACTTAACTATTAGAACTCACTCAGCGTAGCTGACTTTTGCATGTATGTTAGATTGTTTTGCAGGTCGGATTGAGTTGGTAATGCATCTTGGCTAGCGGATGGGATTACTCGTGATAGCATGGATGGCATTCGAAATTTTGAAATTTATTAGCAAACTATTTAAAAAAAAAAAAAAACAATTTGTATCGTTTTAATTATTTTTCCGCTGCGTGATTTTATTAAAATTGTTGATTTTAAAACCGTACACTGTAATGAGACCAAACGGTAGGGTCACCGGGTTTGGGGCCTTACAAGTTGGTATCAGATCCACTCCTGTGCCGTTCGGGATGGTGGGGCAAACCTCATCGAGGACGATGAGTCCCTAAGGGGGGTGATTGTAACAGTACTGATTTCTGGGAGATTAACATGGACCTTTGTATGACACCCTAGGCAAATCCCACATCGGCTGTGGCCAGGAGAGATCCTTGGTTCATAAGTAATCCAAAGCCTCTTAAATCACCAACGCGTTTTGGGCTTAATGCTAGTGGATGAGAGGAGAACTCCACAGTTAAACGTGCTCAGTTGGGAGTAGTATCAGGATGGGTGACCTCCTGGGAAGTCTCCATCAGGGCAACCAAAAAACAAATCCGTGAGCTTCTGGATGGGCAACCCATCGGGGGCAAAGCGGACAATATTGGTGGTAAGAGGGGCTGGATGTTACATAATATGATTTGGATAGGGTGTTGCAAGTAATCAAACATGTGGCTAAGATGATAAGATGAAGTGTGATTGTGAAACTCATATTTGATTATGAAATGGGATTGATTTAAACTGTAAAATTTTTGGGATTTTAGAGCTTAGTTTTAAGGAAAGTGAGTGTAATCATTTATTCATTAATTAAAACGAATAAACGACAACGTTGACTTATCAAAGCTTCTAGATTCTAATAACATAGTTAAGACATGCTTTAGCCTATAAGTGAACACTCATCCCGAGAATTCCCAGGTAGGCATCCGGGTCCCTCGTCTGATTGGGATTTATGCGCAATGCCAGTCCTAGACATAAAACTCAGAATACATGCGTTCACCCTTCCAGATTGCACGTGTTCGTTATCAGAATATAGAGTTTCGACAAGATTATCAAGGCAGTTCAGATTAGGACCTAAGAATTTGTCTTTTTAGTTTAAGGGTAGACCCAGTGATGGAGAGTAATCATCTTGTAAGGGCTAAAGTAGAGGTAAGAAGTAGGGTGGAGATAGAGAATAGAAACAAGTAGGGTTGCAAGTAAAAGGAGCAAGTACTGGTTAAAGTCCTAAGGTTATAGACTAGATTTTTTTTTCTAATAACCTAATTCCCTATAACCAAGGCTCTGATGCCAGTCTGTAACACCCCAACCGATGGCGGAAACATCGGGATGTCACGTATTGACGATTGTTCAGTAGCTCATGGTAAATAATAAATTTCATTAATTGATTACATAAATTACATATAATTGTTCTAAAAGAATTTGTACATCAAAATGAAAAATACTAGATACACATCTTCAAGCATTAACTCTAATCTTCAAGAAAGCTATAACCTGAAACATGTTAAGTTTGAAAATATTTTGGGTTAACAAAAGTTGCTGAGAATTACATAGGTTTGAATGTTGAATAAAATTTGTACAATTCGAGTGTCATGGCAAGTCTAGTCCATATGTGAAAACAATACTACCCGGTAAATCGTGTGCATAATCAAACCTTGTGACTAGAATATTGTGGTCCATCCCATACGCATATGGTTCACTCGTTTTTGTTGCGATAACAATCACTCACGCTACCCATATTGGAGGTAACGTATCCGGGTGGGGTTGTCAGTCCAATAGATCTCTATCATTGTGTATCGTTGGCTTGTACGGAGTTAACGATTATGCTAGTCTAATTGTGCTTACCATAGTAATGTATAAGACATAACGCAACATAGAATAACACATAGACACTTATGTTGAATTGCAATTGAAAATGTAACATGTTTCACCCCAAAATAGTGAAAAGGGGCTATGTAAACTCACCGTTTGCGTAATAACTTGAAATCTGTTGAACTGCGAGGTTTGAATTAGAATTATCCCAAAGGATTAACCTAAATGGATAAATTAATAATTTGTAAGGGAACGATCTTAAAGTCTAAGTTATTTAGGATTAGGCACTTAGGGTTTTATAGACTAGATTTTAGGGATTTTAGGGTTTTTGAGTTAAACCATAATTGGTTTTAAATCATTTTAATTATTTAAAGAAAATTTTATAACTCAATTATCTTTCAATAATTACATCAATTTATGAAAACACGTAAAATAATTGAAAGTGTAAATATGAAATAACTTGAATTTGAATAACAAACTTAATATGATTTAAGATGAAATAAAAGTAGAAATTAATAGAATAAGTCAATAAATCAAAATAAGTTTAGAAGTTACAAGTTCTTTCAATTCTAAGAATAAAGTAACCCTCAGTATTTTAAAACCTGAAATTTTTGGTATTTTGTATCTTTTAATTTGATTTAGATTATTAAAAGGAATGTAATTAGAAAATAAATACAAATAAAGTGCGAAAATATTATTTTCATTTTTGTACAGTAGTTTGTATGTATTATAAGTGGAACATAATTTAATATTATTTTCATTTTGAAACGAATTTAATTGAATTTTAATCAATTAAATATAATTAAATTATAAAAAACCAGTAAAAATAATATTTTTACAGAAAAGAAATTACCAAAAACTTGGATATGGTTAGAAATGATTCTACGAAAATTTTGGTGTTAAAATGATTAAAAACGAATTTTTAATGAATTAATTACGATTTAAACAAAATAAATATGTTAAAAATAATAAATAAATCATTTCCAGAAAAATAAAATTACAAACATAAACTTTAGAGTTTTGTGGAGGTAGGATAATTTTTATAAAATTTTTGGATCAAGTTTACTATTTTTAATAATTAAAATAGATTTATAATAGTTATTAAATAATAAACAGAAAAAGAAAAAAAATGGAACAGATTCGGTCCCATGGGGGACTCGAACCCGGGACCTGCTCTAGATAGGTATAACGCCCAGACAAGCTGCTCTAAATGTTACGAAGAATTTTTAAAACATACAAAACCTCAAGATCCAATGATTTTATTACAAAGATTATTAGTATAAGGTGGTTACGACATATATATATATATATATATATATATATATATATATATTTGAATTCATGTAAAAATTGTTGAAAGAAAGATATATTAGGTAATGTGGTGGTTTTATTAATTAAAAATTTTGGGAAAAAATATGCGATGTTACATGTAGGCGCCATCCAGGGCCGGTCCTGAAATTTCAAGTGCTCGGGCCGAGCTGCAAAAATTGTGCCCTTAGCTTTAGACCTTAACGAAATAAATAATGTAAACTATTTTTTTTAAGTTACGATTGAAGTAATATCAAATTGATGGATCAAATTTTATTCCCACTTAGATTGTAGTCTAACGGTAACAAACTCTCTTGGGGGAGGTTTGGAGTTTGAATCCCACAAAGTATGAAAATATAAATTGGTGAAAGTTTGGAAATTAAAAAAAAATTATTTTATAACAAAACTAAAAGTTAAAAAGGAAGTCAAAACCAACCAGTAAAAAGCAAAAACAAATAAGTATGAGCCTTCTTCATTTTATCTTCTCTAGTGCTACTCTTATTAATAAACCTGCAATTTTTTTTTCTCAATCCATTTTATTTTCTTTTTTAATTCTTAGCTTCTCTCAACATTTCTTTACTTTCTTTCTTTACTTTCTGTTTTATATAAACTATTCTTCACTTTTATTAATACTTAATTAACAATTTTGGGGCCCAAACATACAAAATTCCATCGAAATAAGGACATCACTGTTAAGAAACTTGGATTGCCGCAGGGCCAATGTGCCCCCGAGAAATTGGGCCCGGGCCGGGAGTCCTCCCCGCACCCCTTAAGGGCCGGCCATGGCGCCATCACACGCAATTAAATCCCAATTGTTGGGCCAATACAAAGGTCGGTTAGTTGTGTTGCAAACCTATGAGAACAAGTTCATCTATATGTCTTCCACAACCGTTGAAATCTGCACCCTAAAGCTGTGAAACCGTTCGTTCCTAGCCCTCCAAATGAACCAAAAGGTGGAGTAGGATATCTCATAACCCAACTTCTTATCCTCTTTAGGCTTCCTAGCATCAAACAACCCAACCATGAGTGCATCAACTGAATCTGCATTCGTGAAATCATAAGCGTTCCACCTTGTTATTTAATTATATTGTTTATTATCTGGAAAATTTTTATAAATGGCAAAGACAAAAATATGCAGGTACATATTTTAGTCTTGCAGTTAGCTTCAAAAACAAGAAATTTGAATTATCCAAAAAAATAAATAAATAAAAACATTTTAAAACTTGCGTGTTAAACAACCCTTGCATTGCAAACATTTCCCACCCCAAGAGGTCATAAGCGAGTGTTGATCCTTTGACCCCTCATTTTATCATATTCCATCACGAAATCACTATCACACTTGCTATACCATCACTAAATCACAACCAACCACAACATGCCACCTCATTCCTCATTTACTACATAAAACCTACCTACAAAAAATCAACCAACCACCTTATGCTCTCTTATTCTTCACAGTCATTGTGTCATCACTATCGTAATTATTTTGACCGCGAAAAAAGGGGTAGGGGCGGCGTTTCACACCTCGGGGTCGCCTCATGCACCCTTATAAGTTTGCCTTCGAGCAGCTACAAGATCCACAAGTCACAACACCAAATTTACAAACACCGCCCCGGGAACGAGCGTGTGTGTGTATGGAAAGGGGGGGTGGTGGAGAAGACGACGAGTGTGGGGGGATTTGGTTATGGTGACATGGCATGTTGTGGTTAGTTGGGGATTATGATCGCTGAACGACTATTTATTTTAAAAAATAATTAAAAATTTAATTTCCTCATTTACTATATAAATCAATCCCCATTCACAACATTTTTCACAAAGTGTCTTCTACCCCACTCCAAACTTTATAAAATTTCTTATACTTTAAAAAAATGTATCCACACAACCATTCTTTTAGCCTAAACAACCCAAAACCCCGAATCTTAATCCGCCTCAAAACCACAATCTATGAATTTCGGGTAATTCACCTGACCAAGCGGCGTACACGCATATTTTTACCGGCATGTTTTATCCACGATATCCTTTTGACACACAACTCGTTCCTATATCCCCGTCTTAATTCCCACTCCCCAACATCCATCACCAACCATCCGTTTCTACATCAGACTTCATGCCAAAACCGTAACCGCAAGATATTGGGGAACCATCAGATCGAAAGGTAAAAAAGAGAAGCCAAAAGAAGAAAACCAAGGAGGAGAAGAAAAGTGTTGACCACGTAACAATAAAATGGACAACCGCGGAAGAAATAGTTTAACCAAATTTTGGATATACGTATCGGAGAACCCAAAGCTCTGTAGTTTTATTCTATTTTTAAAAGAAATAAATATATATATTGTTTTTTAGCGTTATATATATTTTTGTAATGTGTTGCATTTGTTTAAATAGGTACTAATCAACACAAATGAGTTTCGGGATTCAATAAATGCTTTTTATCACGAAACATTGAAACAAGACTTATAACGGAAGAATGATAACCTCTCACCAGTATGGTGTCCTTTAATGATTACTACCACAACATTAAGACTATAAGGAGTGGTGGGAGGAAAGAGGGGGATGAAGCGCCATATGGTAATTGTGGGACCCATGTGAGGGGGAAAAAATTGTGGGGAGTGAAAGAGGGGGGGACGAAAATAATATTTATTGTGTTAAAGTTAAAAAAAAAATACTTGGCCAATCAAAAGGTGACATGTGTCACCCAAGCCCCCCCCCCCTTCCTGCTCCTCTCCACGCCACCCGGCGGTGGTGTTCCCCACCTTCCCGCCCCCACTCCGGACGGTCTAAGAATAACCCCCAAAATTGACAGAAGCCGAGTTCGTGACAAGAGCGTTTAGTACTTATCACGAAGAAAGAAACACACGTTCAAATTTATTCATCCTTGGGAAGTGGCGAGGTACGTACTACTAGAAAACAGGGCAATTGTCACCATAGTTCATGACAAAAAAAAAACTGTCGCAAAATTTGCTACCGTTTTCCTGCCGAAATCGTATTGGTAGCAAAATCTATTGAAAGATAACAAAAAGGTGTCAAGTTTTGCCACCAAGTCAGAAAATGGTAACAAACATATGAAAAATAGAAAAGGAGTAAAACTTGTGACCGTTTTCAGGTAGTAACATTGGGTAAAAAAGAATTTAAGCGGGCAATATTTGCCACTGTAAAAAATCGTAGCAAATTTAGTGAGCAAATTTCCAGTACAACGCGAATTAAGCATATTTGTTACGACATGGTAGCTAATTGAACACAAATCTTGCTGCGTGATTTTTTTTCTATTGCAAATTGGTGAGAAAAATAATATTTTATAAGATAAAACTGGGGCTAGTAACTGCCTTTTAGGCAGTTTTCCAAGGGTTTCGAAATTGCCAAAAATAGTCCCTCTATTTTCGAAAATTAATTTTCTGAGACATTTTTACCTTAACAATTTTAATGGAAATAAAATTTTTACCATAGCAGCTCGACCCCAGCCATGGGTTGCCGCCCCTTTGACCCTGCTCCGAGGGGCACTGCCCCCGGACCCCGTCCCTAAGGGACTTCGTCCCTAGCTTCATAATAAATTCAAATAAGCGTGCACTCCGCACCACCATACCTATATGATATATTATTATGGAGATATTGGTTAAACAGTCAATCTAATTACACTAAAATATCTAACATGATATGCTACCATATTAGCACACCCATGAAAATAAAGCGGGCTAATTATTTTGTATTTGCCGCCTCTCAACAAATTAGGGTTACAATATAATTTTACTTATTTTTTGATCGGCGAACAACTGTGTGGCAACCACCCTTGCGGGGCGCTATGCCCAAGAATCGACTACTCAACCTCCAGCAGCCCCCACATTCTCTTGATGCGCGGAAACCCGAGCCCCACCCGCCCGAAGGCACGACAATGTTATAGAACTCGGTAAAACCTCGCCGCCCGTCATATTCGAACCGGCGCCGCCCGTATACGATCTTCACCCGGATACCAAACCATAAATGTTGGAAGTGGGAATTGAACCTTTGATCACATAGGTGAAACAAAAGCCACTCCATCACTCCACCACTATGAATGGATCAATATAATTTTACTTAAAAAATAAGAAACCGTTCAATACCCCATTACAAATCTAAGGGGGTGTTTGGGATTGATTATTCAAAACAGATTATGCGTTTTGGAAAAGCAGGGGTGGAGCTGCTTATAGATTATTGCGTTTTGGTAGCATAAAAAATTGATTATCTGCGTTTTTAAAACGCAATCCAAACACTAAAAATTGATTATCTACATTTTCAAAATGCAATAATCTAATAATCAGATTCAAAACGCAATCCCAAACACCCTCTAAATTAAATTGAAGATAGCAACCACAAAATTCGAATCAAAGAAAGCAACCATCGATCCAAGGTATGATTGTTGATTTCCATAAAAAATTAATCGTATGGTTTGGAATGAAATAAGGCTCACATACTATGATTAAAAGAAATATATGTTTCTTTGTTTGGAACCAATTTCAATGGCCATGTTAAGTGGACAACAATTGAAAGCAAGTAAAATTACTTTTGTGGTGTGGACTACTAGATATTTAATTTTGTTGGATTCTTATATTAAACCTAAATCAATTGGAACTTTTGTGGAGTTGATCGACAGCAATATCTTGAATCATCCGAAACTATGTCATTGTCTTTTTTTGTTAATTTATACATACACCCATTGTCTGCAAATCTTGAAATCACCCAAGAATTCATGTATTGGTTGAATGTATAAATTTTCTTTTCTTTTCTTTTTTAGGGGGGGGGGGGGGGGGTTAAATTCTACTACTTCAACTTAATGTCTAATACTTATTTGCTGATTATTCTAATGTAGGCAATATACATCATTTTTTTTTTAAAATCATGGTATCGTATACACAGCGGAAGCAGTTAATATTTTTTATAAAAATCGATTATATACAATATATAATGTTGGCCGATTTATATATATAAATATGTAATTAATTTTATTAATCCGATTAATAAAATATTCCCAATCAGGATCTCAGTTAAACGCGTATAAACAAACAAATAATAAACAACCATAGGGGGTTTAGTAATCAACCATTGACGACTACACCAGAATTGTAACACGCGGGTTACAACGAATCCTCGCTAGTAGGAAGTTCACACCGTGCACGAACCAACCGGGAAGCAACACTTGCAAGAGGAAGGTGGTGGCTAGTGGTGGTTGATGGCCGGACCAAAATAAGAGGTGGCGGCAGCCCTTTCTTTAAGGGTGGCGGCCGCAAATTATTAGAGAGGAGGCAAGAGGTGTTTTGTTTTGATAAAAGTGTGATTAGGGTTTACTCCTTAACCCTCCTTTTATAAAACAATAACTTACATTAAGCCCCCTTGTTAAATATCTTAATACTCCTTAATATTAATCTTATTAATATTAAGTCCCTCAAGTCTAAAACAATTATTATTTCATAAATAATAATCCATCTACTCATGAACTTATTTGATTCGTGTACCAACGTGTAACTCTTCGGATCGTACCGGGTCGGGTTACATTGACCTCGACTTTTAATTACATCGGACATACTATATATCCAACAATCTCCCACTTGGACGATTTTAATTAAATGAGTCAACGTGCGCAAAGTTGGACGCCTAGCTGCATCGCAATGCACCCAACACAGTATGGCACTTTACAGTCGTCAACTAGTTCTTTAAGTTCAAGTAACACTTTACTTAACCAAATACTATAGCCCTGATAATTCTATCAATAAGTCCCTTCTGTATAGACATCCGTTGATCATAAGACATGGATCATTCATTCTTATATAGTGATCAACTATTCTCTATTCTCGTCTCTAATTCGAAATGGTCTAACGAACTACCTTAGTCCGAGCGTGGCCACGCGTTTATACCAGTTTGAGTTTTACGAGGGCGCCAGAATGTCTAGACTTCTAATCCTGTAGAAGTACAGAATTCCATCAGCGTCATACAACTCCCACTTAATCTCGGATTTCTCCCAACGCTACCCTTATTGCTACCCATGTTTCAGGATAGTGTAAGATAACATCAAAGATAGTCCTTGATCAATGTAGTTTAATATGTGCCTTAGGAAAAAGGACAGATTGAACATATCGATATCAAAACATCTCATGACACAGATCCATGGAGATCGTTTTGAAGCGAGTTACATCCAATATTATTCCCTAATAATATCTGTGAATTATGATCCTCAAACTCTTGAGCTATTCATCTCATGAATACAACCATCCCAATTCACAATAGTCTTACATTTAAATTCATTCCCATGTAATTTGATCGACTACGGACATTTAGAATACTCTTATTCAAGGATTTAACCATACAAATAAATGAACACAGTTAATAAATATTTAAATTTGCATTTAACCTATTAAATCAAATAAACATTCAACATAACTGTCATAGTTCAAAATAAAACACCAATACTAATTACAGATCATGCCCACTGTCTAGCAACTCTAAGCCCTATCTTTCCAGCATGCTCCTCATGTTTAGCTTGAGGTAAAGGCTTAGTAAAGGGGTCAGCCAGATTTAGATCTGTATGAACTTTATTTATCATGATGTCTTCACGCTCTACTATCTCTCTAATATAGTGGAATTTCCTGAGTATATGCCTTGTGGTCTGGTGTGACCTTGGTTCCTTTGCAAGAGCAATGGCACCAGTATTGTCACACAGTATCTCAATTGGTTTCTTTATGCTAGGCATAACATCGAGATCAGTAATGAACTTCTTCATCCAGGTAGCCTCCTTTGCAGCATCCGATGCAACATTGTATTCTGATTCACAGGTGGATTGGGCAACCACACTTTGCTTAGAGCTCTTCCAAGTAATAGCCCCACCATTCAGAATGAAAACATATCCCGTTTGTGATCTTGAGTCATCACGATCAGTCTGGAAGCTTGCATCAGTATAACACTTAACTGACAGCTCCTCATCCAGTTTTCCATTTATTAAGAACATGTCTTTAGTCCTTCTCAAGTACTTAAGAATGTTCTTCACTGCAGCCCAGTGACTCTCTCCTGGGTTCTGTTGATATCTACTCGTCATGCTAAGAGCATACGAGACATCAGGTCTAGTACATAACATGGCATACATGATAGAACCAATCCCAGAAGCGTATGGAACACCTTCCATTTTCTTCTTTTCCTCTTCAGTGTTTGCACACTGCTTCTTATTAAGAATGGTTCCATGTGCCAAGGGCAAGAGCCCCCTTTTTGAGTCTTGCATTGAGAAGTGTCGTAAGACCTTATCAATATATGTACTTTGACTCAAACCCAATAACCGCTTTGATCTATCTCTATAAATCTTTATTCCCAAAATATAAGCGGCTTCACCAAGATCTTTCATTGCGAAACATTTACCCAACCAGGTCTTAACATCTTTAAGCATAGGGATATTGTTTCCAATGATTAGTATGTCATCTACATACAGTATAAGAAAAGTGATATAGCTCCCACTAGATTTCTTGTAAACACACGGTTCATCTTCGTTCTTGATAAAACCAAACTCTTTGATTTTCTGATCAAAACGGATATTCCAACTGGGAGATGCTTGCTTTAATCCATAGATGGATTTATTCAGCTTGCATACCTTATTAGGATTCTTTGGATCGACAAAACCTTCAGGTTGAATGACGTGTGCGTAACTATACATATTTTACAATGGATTTTAACACACGTTTTTGCTTTAATATTTATAAAAATGGTTTCGACCTTCATATTAAAACACACACACTAGGGCAAGTGTACCCTGTCATATATGTAGTAAGTACAGATAAGAACCAAGTATCGATCCATGGACGCGCGCGGAGCAATTGTACTAAAACTCTGTCCCCGATTTACCAGTAGGAAAAGATAAGTTTGAGTTTTGTTTAAAACTAAATTAATTCTAAAACATGTAAGTAACTTAACTACGACTCCAAATAGAAAATACAACTATATAAACTATATTACGCCAATCCTAGCATGTTATCTAAATATAATAAGTAATGTAGGCGCATGATCAACATTCCCATTTTCCGACAGTTAGTGTCCCTTTCGGGCATCCTAACATGACAACTATACAGAAAGCTAACACGAATACACACGTTAACCGCTTCAAGTCGTTCATTAGCGAGCAGCTGATATGATCTCACGCAGATCTTCTAAAGATAAGTTAGTCATCCGTTAAGAGTATTCTAACCTCACTAATTTAGGGAAGCGATACCGAATACACAACACAGCCACCTAAACTAGCATAAAGTAGAGCATTTCACAACCTATTCCAGTTTACCAACTTTGACCCCAGATCTACTAAGATCGCCATTTTTACCAAAATAACTACCAAAGATCATTAACCGTGTCAAAGACTAGTAACGGCACCATTAGGCTTTTTAAACCCTTTTACGTGCCGGTAAGCATTTTTAACCGTTATTCGACTGACTTTAACCAAACCAATACCCGGTTACAGTTTCATGGCATAAACTATTTAACAAGTTAACTAGTCTACTACCGGACGATTAAACGGACGGTTTTTCAACATGTATCCGCCTAACACATTCGACAATCGCTAAAGTCATTCAAATACAGCTACAAATCCATCAACAACGAAACAAGGTTGCGCTATGATCATCAAGATCTAATACGTGAAAAACGCCAAATTTATACAAAACATGATTACATACTAAACGATTGTTTTACGTACTAAATACTATTGTTCTTGCCCGTAGGCGTACGAATAACTATAATAACATCAAAATAGCATACAAAAATCAGATCTGAATCATAAAAAGCTTCAAGGATCAAACCATAAGAATGCTAAAGAGATGGATCGGATGATGAAGGATGGAAAGGATGGACTTCCGAGCTTGTTAAACGGCTTTCCAGCAGCTTGGATCGTCCAAAAATCGCCCAGAAAAGCTTCCCTCAAGATCCAATCTTGATTAGTGAGCTGAAATGGGGATTTTATAGCAGAGCAGAGGGTTCGAGCGGCCGCGCGAAGCCTTGGAGCGGCCGCTCGCTTTATCAACAAGTGGACCAATTGCTGCAGACGTGACGTAGGCCTTCTGGAAGGTCCCCAGAAATATCTGAGAGGGGCGCGCGGCCGCGCGAAGGCTTGGAGCGGCCGCTCGAAGGGCCTGATGGCCCGTTTTCGCGCCGAACTCTTCGTTTTTTCCTTCCTTGTGTTTCCGGGACATCGTTTAAGACCTGAAATCGTAAAGATACCCAAATAAGTACCAATTCCTATGTATGAGGTCAAAAACGTATGAAAAAGGGAGTTAAACGGGGACTTTTATATGTGTAATTTAACGTATATCAAACCTCCCCACACTTGAACTTTGCTTGTCCTCAAGCAAACACTTAAACAGAAAATAACCGAAAAACTCGCCAAGTGGCAACAAAGGCAAAATATAGCCTGTACAGACGATAATAGACAAGCCAACAAAGATTTATAAACAGGTGATAAGATAACTAAAAAGCAACGACTCACTTCCGATCTTACAAGCACGCTAACCCGTACACGACTCACAATGTTCACACACACTCGGTTTTATTTATGATACATACGTGTAATGTGTATGTGTAAATCGCTCCATTGCCAAGACAATGAATCGTGCAATATCATAAGCTTGTCAAAAGATCTAGTCTTCACCAACTAACGTGTGAAAAAGCACAAATCAAGAGGTCTTTTACGGGTTGTAATGTTAGGCAAAGGTAAGGGTGCGGAATGGATATTTAAAGTGACAAATCGGCTAAAACTCGGCGGTTTATGTCTAAATAATATCAACCAACACAACTGTACAAAACAAACGCGAATATAGGCGATTTTTATTTTAAATCGAGCTAACTTATAATTATTAACTTTAAAGCTCTAAAAACTGCTCGAATACTGCTAATTCACCCTATTTTAGGGTGTTCTATTTTTCTGGATATTTTTTTTTTAACATATATATATCTATGATATATATAATGAACTGAAACGGATTATATAATCGACAAACGGGTTCTAAACATATAAACCCGAACACGAACTATTTACAACATATAAACTAGTAGAACAATAACCTAAACCGAGTTTTAACACAAAAGGTTTAAAAGAAAAAAGTTATTTGGTTTAGTGGTGAAATGGTGTGGTAAATAAGAAAAACACGGGATTAGGTTCAACATGGTTAACTAGTGGATAATATATTGGTGCGGGAAACAGATAGAACGAAAAGAAAGGGCTAAATCAAAAGGGTATCCTAATTGCCTCAATCATGTTCATACAATCTCACACGTATCTGGTCTAAACAAGTATACTAGTGACAAGTTCTAAACTGCACAAAACATCCGGCTCACTCGCAAGCATGTCAAAGAAATATAATATACTCTAAGGCTCAAACGCTCACGTAACCGGAGGGAAATGGGTGCAAGTGTACGAATATAACACGCTCGTATCTCATCTGTTTGTCGCACCTCGAGTTGTCTTTATCAAAATTTAGTTAGGCTTGATGTTTATATGAGAATATATACATATATGTACTTTTAAAGGTTTTTTTTTTTTTTAACATATATATATATATATATATATATATACAAGAGGACAAACAAGATTATAATCCCTCCCCACACTTGAACTTCACATTGCCCCCAATGTGACAATAGAAAGCGTTTATTAATTAGCTATCTATAGTGGGAAAAAGGAGAATAATACTCCCCTGGTATCGAAGAAACGCCCGGGTTTTTGGACGGCATGAGCCCCGATAACGGTGCTCGCCAGTTCCCTGCAACATGAACATTCTTGACAAAACAAACTCATCAAATACACCCATTCATCGTCACACTTATTCAAACAAACCAAACATTAATGAAAATTAAAATGCGGAAAAGTAAATAGTTCAAGTACAAAAAACAAAATAAATCCATGGGTGCTTGCACCCATATACAGTACCAACAGGAATAACATAAACAAAATAGTACCATCTTACCAGCAATTTCTCAATCCTCGTCATCATGGCGAGTCCCTGATGATCCCGCTGCATCACCACCTCGCCTCCGCTTGTCCCCCGGATGTCCCCTCTGTGGGGGATTCCCAAAATGGTTTGGGAAACAAGCATGAAATTCAGAGACAAGGTAGTCTAGGTTTGCCCCTTGATGCTGTAGGGACTCGCCGTGCTGGTATAAAGTGTCGCGCGTTTCTGTTCGGAACGCGCCAAACTCATCATAGAAGCTTTGAGGATGCTGGTAGTAGTACTGCTGCTGGTGAGGCAGTAGAGGCTCCTGCGGGGGTGGCATGTGCTCATGTGGCCGCTGTGGCTGCTGTGGCTGCTGTGGCTGCTCTGGCTGCTGCTGGTCGGGAGGTGGCATGTGCACTGCTGGTAGCGGGTCCCAGATCGTATTATTTTTACCTTTTAGCCTTATTACCCCGCTTGCGTACTCGTGGACAATCCTCATGTGTCTGAGGACATCCATGTTCACCCACGAGTCGCCGGGAACCTTGGTCAGTCCCCTTCGCACATTCTTCAAAATGCCCATCCCCTTTGCGATTTTTGTCACGTACTCCCCCCGTATATCATGCTCCCGGGTCTCATACCTGATGCTGTACTAAGAAAAGAAGCAACAAGTGCAGCAAGGTTAACTTGAACACCACTTACTAGAGCATATAGAAATAACAAATCAGGTGTGGGGCAGCCGGTTGAATCGTCCTTTTTGGCAGCAGCGGTCCCGCATAGGACCTTTTGAAAAACCCGCAGCAGTGGGTCAATGAGCTGGCTTGCTTTGGCACCTTGGGGGTTATACTGTTGCTCCCCCGTTAATTGTGCCCAAAAAGAGTCTCTCAGAACGTTGTCATTCGGGAATTTGTACATCAGTTCGTTGAAGCTCTCATCCTCAACTTCCTCGTCCGTGTAGATTCCTAAGTGGACACCAAGCTCGGCGACTGAAATGTCGCGCCACTCCCCGCACAGACGGAACTGTAATCCAAAGCGCTTACCGCTACTTTGGAAGTCCGGCTGGTCATATTTTTGCGGCCTCTGGTAGTGCAATGTGGAGAAGAACTCGAGGGTGAGTTCCTCATAAACTGGTTCCTCTATTAGGAGCAGGTTTTCCATATGCCCGTCCATCATTTCCCGGAATCTTTCCTCTTGGTTGAGCTCAGCTAACGTATCAAAGCAAATCCTTCTAGGCGTGGCGATAGAACGCCTGCGCCCCCACAGTTCTGTAAAGGTCTCTATGCACCCGCGTTCTCGCGGGTCCGCGGGATTAAACTGAGGAAGCGGTGCACCATCTGCATTAAAATGCTAAAATATGTCAGTTATAATCGAAGGAATAAGACCCGGACCCAAAACACGCGAAACAAAAAAGTAGAAAATCTCATCAGAGAGTTCGAGCGGCCGCCGCTCGAAGGGGTCTGCGCGCCAATTTTCGCTCTGCAGCCCTGTTTTTCGATCCTGTGCATTGGCGTTTGCCCGGTTTCCAGTGTTTTAGCCAAATGCACTCCACAAGCGGCCATTCAAGCACTTGATTTTTGAAAAATTATTAACTTTGGCGCTTGAATGTCCGAACTTGCGCAATTATGAAGTTGTAAAGTGATGTTGGGATTTTAACACCTACGCGCCTTCACTTTGCAAATCACCTTAACTTTAAGTCATTTAGCGCAAGGTGTTTAAAGCCCAAACATTTATGGCATAATCATCGAATTTGGGGCGCGTTTGTTTAGTTATGAAGAACGCCCCAAAACTCATGAATATCCCAACTTTAAACTACAATCTAATAACTAGAATCCTTAAAATTTGGGGATTTGTTAAACATTATGAAGAATCCCCAAAAATTAAGAAAACAATACAATTATATAACCTAAACATGATGAATTTGGGGATTGATTGAACAATTATGAAAGGTCCCCAAAATTCAACAACAATCCTAACTACATTAACATATATACTAGCATACAATCCTATAATGAAATTAATTTACAAACATACTAAACTATACCAAACAAGAGGCTACAAAATCATTCAAATCCTTAAAAAATTTCGGACCTTATTTAAACCTTATGAAGAAAACCCAAAAACTCAAAGATTTGAACAATAATCAACCACTAATCTACATTATCCAAGCAAACAATCCATTCAAGAACATTAGGGTTTGTTAAACATTATGGAAGAACCCTAAAAATTCAGAAAAAGATTAAAGAAACTAAACTATTTTACACTAGAACAAGAGAAATTACAAGAAAACTAGAGATTCATACCTTGTTCTTGAAGATTTGAAGGTGGAATTGAAGGGTTTGGTTGGTGTTCTTGAGAGCAAAGTGGAAAAAATGGTGGGTTATTATGAATGAGCGGCCGCTTAAGATGATGTAGGGTTTTAATTTTTCAGTTTTTAGGTGAAATACCCCTTTTGCCCTTTGCAGAATTTCTGTTCAGGAGCCTCGCGCGGCCGCTCGGATTATTTTTTTTTTTTTTACTGGGTGTTTGGAGCGGGCCGCTCGGAATATCCGAGCGGCCGCTCGAAGCTACTGATGTGCATTTTTCCTGCACTTTTCACCCAAACATACCCGCACTTATCCGTTTTGACCCGAACAACCAACATACCTGTTTTTAGACGCTTTCTAGCATAATACCATGGGTTTGAAGCGACTATCCACACAATCACAAGGCGCGAATCAAACCTGCAAAGACTAAAAACAAACTACAACAACAAGTTAAAATTAAACAACTTAACTACAAATTAAACTACACTATGAACATATATACTATTTGGCGCGCCCGTACACGCCGTGCTATATTTATTAACGAGTCGCTAGCTAGACTCACTTCCCCACACTTATTAGGCGCGCGGGTCGTAGAGATCGATCATCTCCACGGATTTGTCAACCGGTCCGTCAATGTAGACTTTAAGGCGATGACCGTTGACTTTGAAAGTCACACCCTCTGAATTTTCAATCGAGACAGTTCCGTAAGGATATACTTCCTTAACAGTGTACGGTCCTGTCCATCGGGATTTCAACTTTCCTGGAAAGAGACGCAGGCGTGAGTTATAAAGCAGGACCAAGTCGCCTACCTGAAAATCTTCTCGGTGTTTGAGGCGACTGTCGTGCAATCTCTTTGTGCGCTCTTTGTACAACATCGAGCTCTCATAGGCTTGTTGCCTAAGCTCCTCTAGCTCGTGAATCTGCAAGAAACGGGTCTCACCGCCGGTCTTCAGATCCAAATTTGCCGTTTTAAGAGCCCAGAATGCCCTATGCTCCAGCTCGACTGGGAGATGACACGCTTTGCCATAGACAAGCCTAAAGGGAGTCGTCCCAATAGGCGTCTTGTAAGCCGTCCTAAAGGCCCACAGCGCGTCATCAAGCTTGTCCGCCCAATCCTTGCGGTTTTGATTAACCGACCGCTCAAGGATTCGCTTCAATCCACGGTTAGTGACCTCCACCTGTCCACTTGTCTGTGGATGATACGGGGTGGATAACCTGTGGTGGACACCATAACGTGCTAACGCGCGATCAAGCTGCGCATTGCAGAAATGCGTGCCACGGTCACTAATCAATGCCTTTGGGGCACCAAACCGTGAGAACAAGCTCCTAACAAACCTCACTACAACTCGGGCATCATTTGTGGGCAAGGCTTGCGCCTCGGCCCACTTTGATACGTAATCAACAGCCACGAGTATATATCTATTGCCCCGTGAGGAGGGGAACGGTCCCATGAAGTCTATGCCCCAAATGTCAAAGACCTCACAGACTTGAATCGGGTTTTGCGGCATTTGGTCGCGTGCCGATATGTTCGTCGCCCTCTGGCACGAATCACAAGCACCAACCAATATCTGGGCGTCACGAAAGAGTGTGGGCCAGTAAAACCCGGAGTCTAACACTTTCTTAGCAGTGTAATTCGCTCCATGGTGACCTCCGGTAGGCCCCTCGTGACAATCGCGCAAGATCTGCTCCGCCTCTACCCCAAACACACAACGGCGAATCAACTGATCCGCCCCAACCCGGAACAAAAATGGGTCATCCCAAAAGTAATGCTTTAGGTCCGCGAAGAACTTCCTCTTTTGCTGGTGCGACAATCCTTTGATGAGGATCCCACACGCGAGGTAGTTCGCAAAATCCGCGAACCATGGTGATACATCTTCCACCGACTCGACGCTTATCAAGAACTCGTGGGGAAAGTTGTCATTAATGGTATCCCACGCGCAGTTCTCGGCACCATCATGCTCGAGTCTGGACAAATGATCAGCAGCAACATTCAGGGCACCCTTCTTGTCCTGAATCTCTATATCGAACTCTTGCAGCAGCAAGATCCACCTAATCAGGCGCGGTTTCGCGTCCTGTTTGCTGAATAGGTATCGGATCGCTGCATGGTCCGTATAGACGATGGTCTTCGACAGCACCAAATATGATCTAAACTTGTCGAACGCAAATACTACAGCAAGAAGCTCTTTTTCAGTCGTGGTGTAATGCTCCTGAGCATCATGTAGAGTCTTACTCGCGTAGTAGATCGGGTGGAAGTGCTTGTCCTTCCGCTGTCCCAAGACCGCCCCTATCGCGAAGTCACTCGCGTCGCACATAACCTCGAATGGCAGCTCCCAGTCGGGTGCTACCAATATAGGGGCCTCAACAAGCAAACGCTTCAGAAGGCCAAATGCCTTCACACACTCTGCACCAAACACAAACGGTGCATCCTTTTCCAACAAACGGGTCATCGGTCGGGCGATCTTTGAAAAGTCTTTGATAAATCGCCTGTAAAATCCCGCATGACCCAAAAAGCTGCGGATCGCTCTGACAGAGGAGGGTGGAGGGAGCCTAGAAATAATATCTACTTTGGCAGGATCAACCTCCAACCCACTTTGGGAGACCTTATGCCCCAGGACTATTCCTTCCTTCACCATGAAGTGGCATTTTTCCCAGTTTAGCACAAGACTGGTCTCCTCACACCTCTGAAGCATCCGCTCCAGGTTCCCCAGACATTGATCGAACGAACTCCCAAAAACGGAAAAATCATCCATGAACACCTCCATGGAGTCCTCGATCATGTCATGAAAAATGGCAACCATGCAGCGCTGGAAGGTCGCCGGTGCATTGCACAGCCCAAATGGCATACGCCTGTAGGCGAATGTGCCAAAAGGGCATGTGAAGGTCGTCTTATCCTGGTCCACAGGATCGATAGGGATCTGAAAGTATCCAGAGAAACCATCAAGGAAACAGTAATACAACTTCCCCGACAGTCGTTCCAACATCTGATCGATGAATGGAAGCGGGAAGTGATCCTTGCGGGTGGCGTCATTGAGCTTGCGATAGTCAATGCAAACTCTCCACCCCGTGACGGTCCTCGTAGGAATTAAATCATTCCTATCATTTGTGACCACCGTCATGCCACCCTTCTTGGGCACGACGTGCACAGGACTAACCCAAACAGAGTCTGAGATGGGATATATCAATCCAGCATCAAGCAGTTTAATCACCTCGGATTTAACAACATCTTGCATGTTCGGGTTCAGACGCCTCTGGTGCTGCGCACAAGGCTTGTAGACATCCTCCATCAAGATTTTATGAGTACAGAAAGAGGGATTAATCCCCTTGATGTCTACGATCTTCCAGGCAATTGCCCGTTTATGAAGTTTTAAAACCCTCAACAACTCGCTCTTTTCTTCCACAGTCAATGAAGACGATATGATCACCGGTAGACGCCCCTCCTCATCCAGAAATGCATACTCGAGATGCGGCGGGAGCTCCTTCAGCTCTAGAGACGGTGGGTCCTCAACAGACGGCTTCGCCTTCTCCTCTTCCTCTCGCTCAATTTCCACAAAACGCCCCGGACTTTGGGAACCATCATCACCGATCTGATAGACCGGCTGCTCATCTATATGGCCCTCCTGCATAATGCCATCTAGGCTCCCACACAACAGATGTGTGTCCGAAACATCTCTCTCCCAAGCACCTCTGACATGAGAGCTGACACACTGGTCTACTATATCAAGATAGTATAGTGTATCGTCTTGGCTCTCAGGATGGCACATCGACCTTTGAATGTCAAAAGTCACGTGCTCATCATTGACTCGGAGTGTGATCTGGCCCGCAGCCACGTCAACAATCGTCCTTGCCGTGTTAAGGAAAGGACGTCCGAGAATCAGAGGAACTTTAAAGTCCTCATCCATATCTAGGATAACAAAGTCCACAGGGAAAACAAATTTGTCAATCTTGACAAGCATATTTTCTACAAACCCCCGTGGATACTTGATCGAACGATCAGCGAGGCGAATACTCATCCTGGTGGGTGAAGGTTCACCCAGATCCAACTTCTCGAAAACCTTATAAGGCATAAGGTTTATGCTGGCCCCCAAGTCTGCGAGTGCATTACTGACAGTCATATCACCTATCAGACAAGGGATGGTAAAGCTACCAGGATCGCCCATTTTCATGGGCAGTCTATTCTGCAGAATTGCAGAGCAGTTCTCGTTCAACAGAACGCAGGACAGGTCCTCAAGTTTTTGCTTATTTGTGAGGATGTCCTTCAAGAATTTGGCATACTTAGGCATCTGTGCTAAGGCCTCAACAAACGGGATGTTTATATGTAGCTGCTTGAACAGCTCGAGAAATTTCCCATATTGCGCCTCGTCTTTCTGCTTCCTAAGTCTACCAGGATATGGAACAGGAGGAGTGTAGTCAGTGACTGGCTTCGGTAGCTGTGCTGTACTTGCTGGGACTCGCCTAGCGTGCACCTCGTCCGAAGACTCAGTCTGGACCGTCTCAGTGATCGGTGGTGAGCCCGACGTGTCTGGTCCCGTGGTTTTACCACTCCTCGTCATTATGGCATTAACATGCCCTCTTGGGTTCGGCTCAGTGTTGCCTGGGAGACCACCCTGCTGTCTCTCAGACATCATCTTTGCCATCTGGCCAACCTGGTTCTCTATGGCCTGCATCGACGCCTTTTGGCCCCTCATTTCTCCCTCATAATTCGTGAAGCGCTCCTCATGCTGCTGGTAGCGCTGCTCAGCGATCTGATTGGAATTAGAGGTGTTGGTAAGGAGCTGAGACATCATCTCCTCCAGCTTAGACATACCATGAGGGGCGTGCTGCTGGGAGCTGCTCCCGGCGCCCTGGTTCTGGTATTGGTTCGGTCTCTGCTGGGACGATTGACCACGACCCTGGTATGGCTGTTGGTTGGACTGGTAGGACTGTTGGTTGGACTGGTACGGCTGTTGGGACTGGTAGGACTGTTGTGGTGCGGCGGCTCTCTGCTGGAATCCGAGAGGGTTCTGATTGGAAGTACCAGATCTCCACCCGAAGTTCGGGTGATTTCTCCAACCCGGATTATAAGTGTTGCTGTAAGGGTTATTCTGGGGTCTCGTTTGATTACCCATGTAGTCCACTTCCTCGTGGCCTGTATACATCACCCCCTGAGCACACGAGCCAGGCTCGTGAGATACCCCGCACTCCACACACAAACAATCGGACTGCGCTACGTGTTGCTGAGAGTTATCGAATCTCGTAGCCAGAGCCGCTATCTGTGCCGAAATCGCCGTATAGTTATCCACGGCATGCACACCAGCCTTGGCAGCTGAAGACCTAGATCTATAATTCTGCCGGGATTTAGATTTTAGGGACGCCTTCTCAATAATGCTCCACGCTTCCCTAGGAGACTTTGTTCCGATGTCTCCCCCTGCGTATACATCAAGGCGTTCCTGAGACGCATACCCGAGTCCCTGATAAAAAGTTTGCACCAAATGCCTTTTCGAAAGCTCATGGTGCGGGCAACTCAAGAGTAGGTCTTTAAACCTTTCCCAGGCTGTGTATAATGATTCATCGTCATCCTGACGAAATGTCATGATGCGATTCCTCAGTTTTTGTGTCTTTTCAGGAGGAAAATATTGTTGCATGAATTGTTGTGACAACTCTGCCCAAGTCGTGATCGACCCTGCGGGTTGTGACAGAAGCCAAGTCCGGGCTTTGTCCTGCAGTGAGAATGGGAAGAGTCGGAGACGGATAGCATCATCGGAGATGCCCGTCATCTTAAAGGTGGCTAAAACCTCTAAGAATGCAGCAATATGTCGGCCTGGATCCTCGTGCTCCAGTCCACCGAATTGCACCGAGTTTTGTATCATATTCACGATACTAGATTTGATCTCGAAATGGTCCGCCAAAATAGCCGGACGGACAATACTCGGCGCGAGTCCATCTCCTCCTGGACGACCACTATCATTCAGCGGAATGTCGTCATCCGCCATGATAATGTCGCTGTGGGCGTCCGACCCGTTGTCGTCGGCCAGATCGTGCCTCGCCTCCTCAATTGGGACCTCAACAATAGGAGCAGCAATAAGAATATCAGAAACAAGACGCAATTTATGAAGTCTAATCCGCTCGCTTCTCCTCAGGCGCCTTAGCTCCTCGTCAGAAAGATCACCAGAAGTCCCTGGGTTTGTGGACATCAACCTGCATGTAAGAATGATACAGTTGCAACAGGCGAATATATGACAAACCCAAAAAGGCGATAAAAGACAGAAAAATAAATAAATGAAATAAAGAATCAATAAATTCATGCGAAAATAACTGAGCGCAAATATATTCAAGAAAGTCAAATATAAACAAATAGAATCAATAAAATGAACAGAAATAAGCAGACTAAGCCTAAAACTATACAAAGAATGAAATCAATAATTAGTCCAAATACGAACAAATAAATCTAATTAATCAAATAACGAACAAATTAAATTCATAGACAAACCAATTAATCCAATATTCAATAAATTAAATCTATCAACATCCTAATGAACGAAAAATCAAATCAAACAATCCTATAAGCAGATAAATGAACGAATCTATATGCAACCTATAAACCAATCTAAAACTAATCCAATATATCAACAGACAGATAAATCTAATAAAAATTCAAATAATCATATATGCAAATAAATCAATGAAATAACGAATCAAAGAAGTATAAACAAGTATTCACAAGCATGTACACTGGTAAAAAGTTGACTCGGTTCGTTCCTAAAGCTCGTCGCGTCCCCGGCAACGGCGCCAAAAACTTGACGTGTGCGTAACTATACATATTTTACAATGGATTTTAACACACGTTTTTGCTTTAATATTTATAAAAATGGTTTCGACCTTCATATTAAAACACACACACTAGGGCAAGTGTACCCTGTCATATATGTAGTAAGTACAGATAAGAACCAAGTATCGATCCATGGACGCGCGCGGAGCAATTGTACTAAAACTCTGTCCCCGATTTACCAGTAGGAAAAGATAAGTTTGAGTTTTGTTTAAAACTAAATTAATTCTAAAACATGTAAGTAACTTAACTACGACTCCAAATAGAAAATACAACTATATAAACTATATTACGCCAATCCTAGCATGTTATCTAAATATAATAAGTAATGTAGGCGCATGATCAACATTCCCATTTTCCGACAGTTAGTGTCCCTTTCGGGCATCCTAACATGACAACTATACAGAAAGCTAACACGAATACACACGTTAACCGCTTCAAGTCGTTCATTAGCGAGCAGCTGATATGATCTCACGCAGATCTTCTAAAGATAAGTTAGTCATCCGTTAAGAGTATTCTAACCTCACTAATTTAGGGAAGCGATACCGAATACACAACACAGCCACCTAAACTAGCATAAAGTAGAGCATTTCACAACCTATTCCAGTTTACCAACTTTGACCCCAGATCTACTAAGATCGCCATTTTTACCAGAATAACTACCAAAGATCATTAACCGTGTCAAAGACTAGTAACGGCACCATTAGGCTTTTTAAACCCTTTTACGTGCCGGTAAGCATTTTTAACCGTTATTCGACTGACTTTAACCAAACCAATACCCGGTTACAGTTTCATGGCATAAACTATTTAACAAGTTAACTAGTCTACTACCGGACGATTAAACGGACGGTTTTTCAACATGTATCCGCCTAACACATTCGACAATCGCTAAAGTCATTCAAATACAGCTACAAATCCATCAACAACGAAACAAGGTTGCGCTATGATCATCAAGATCTAATACGTGAAAAACGCCAAATTTATACAAAACATGATTACATACTAAACGATTGTTTTACGTACTAAATACTATTGTTCTTGCCCGTAGGCGTACGAATAACTATAATAACATCAAAATAGCATACAAAAATCAGATCTGAATCATAAAAAGCTTCAAGGATCAAACCATAAGAATGCTAAAGAGATGGATCGGATGATGAAGGATGGAAAGGATGGACTTCCGAGCTTGTTAAACGGCTTTCCAGCAGCTTGGATCGTCCAAAAATCGCCCAGAAAAGCTTCCCTCAAGATCCAATCTTGATCAGTGAGCTGAAATGGGGATTTTATAGCAGAGCAGAGGGTTCGAGCGGCCGCGCGAAGCCTTGGAGCGGCCGCTCGCTTTATCAACAAGTGGACCAATTGCTGCAGACGTGACGTAGGCCTTCTGGAAGGTCCCCAGAAATATCTAAGAGGGGCGCGCGGCCGCGCGAAGGCTTGGAGCGGCCGCTCGAAGGGCCTGATGGCCCGTTTTCGCGCCGAACTCTTCGTTTTTTCCTTCCTTGTGTTTCCGGGACATCGTTTAAGACCTGAAATCGTAAAGATACCCAAATAAGTACCAATTCCTATGTATGAGGTCAAAAACGTATGAAAAAGGGAGTTAAACGGGGACTTTTATATGTGTAATTTAACGTATATCATTGAACCATATAGACATTTTCCAGTAAGTGTCCATTAAGGAACGCGGTTTTGACATCCATCTGCCATATCTCATAGTCATAATATGCAGCAATGTCAAGTAGAATTCTAATAGACTTAAGCATGGCTACTGGCGAGAAAGTTTCCTCATAATCAACTCCTTGAGTCTGAGTAAAACCTTTTGCTACAAGCCTTGCTTTGTAGGTTTGCACATTCCCATCCATGTTAGTCTTCTTCCTGAAGATCCATTTGTTTCCCACAGTCCGACATTCGGCAGGAAGATCAACCAAATCCTAGATTTGGTTATCATACATGGATTGCATCTCTGCATTCATGGCTTCTTGCCATTTCTTGGATTCTGAATCCAAGATTGCAGCTTTGTAAGTAGCAGGCTCAGCTTCATCAATCATGAAGATATCGTCATACCTTACAGGTGCACGACGATCCCTAATACTTTTCCGAACACTTGGTGTTTCTGTTGTTTCTTGAGTCCTCTCAGGCTCAACTTCAACAACTGGATTAGTTACTTCTGTTTCTGTCTGAACAGCTGGTTCAGTCACTTGTGATTCTCGAATTTCTTCAAGATCCACATGGTTATCTCCAATCCCTCGCGCCAGAAGCTCTTCCTCTAAGAAAGTGCCTCTGCGTTTAGTGAAAATCCTATTTTCAGTAGGGTGGTAGAAGAGGTAACCGATCTTCTTACCGTATCCAACGAAAACCACTTTTTCGCCTCTGGGATCTAGTTTATCCGAAGATTCTAGAGTGACATAAGCATTACATCCCCAGACTTTAAGGTAGGATACATGAGGTTTCTTTCCATGCCATATCTCATAAGGCGTTTTATTAACCTTTTTCGTTGGAGCTATATTCACAAGTCTTGCGGAAATTTCCAAAGCATAACTCCAAAAGGATTTTGGAAGGTTTGTTCGACACATCATTGATCGAATCATATCTAATAGAGTTCGATTTCTCCGCTCAGACACAGCATTATGTTGCGGTGTTTTAGGTGGAGTGAGTTGTGAAATTATTCCAAAATCCTTTAGATGGTCGATGAATTCCTGACTAAGATATTCACCGCCTCGATCTGATCGAAGCATTTTAATAGTTCTATTTAGCTGATTTTCTACTTCGTTTTGGTACTCCTTGAACTTTTCAAGAGTTTCATATTTATTGTGACAACCGTCACCTTTATCTTTTAACAAGTTGTCAAATCTAGTCCATGTACTTTCTATGTTTGTAAATCTAATAAAAGTTGGGTTCTTTCGATTATTGTTTGGACACGTTTACATTTTAACCGAACGCATGATATTATTTTGGCATTTATTAAAAAAAATATAGTAGTTATTTTATGAAATTAATAAAAAAATTTAACTTTTAAAAAGTTTAAAACATTTTGGTTAACATTAGCTAACTTAGTTAAAGTTTTATTAAGAAAAACTTAACCAAACCTTACTATATCTAACTTTGTTAAAGTCAAGGGACCATTTCTGCCAAAATATGAAAGTTCAAAACAAATGAAACTGTCTCCTTCCCTTGTCCCACGTTTTTCCAGCGGGAGTAATTCCGGCCACCGGAATTATTTCCTGCCAACTTAAAAACACCTTTCTTAACATGCTTTAACCCGTTTAAATGCTTTCCGAGCGTTTCTCCATCGTTTCCAAGTGTTTAATGAATTTAAAACAGGGATTAAACGAGCGTTAAACGGTGGTTGATTCGTAACCGATCGGACCTTTAAGACCAAGTCCAAACGCCTCTTTAACGCACTGAAACCTATAAATAGACCATGCTCAAACGTCCCTCTACCTTTACCCAACGCAAACCCACTTTAAAAGCTTCAAAATCGTGTACAGAACCATGGTAATCAGTCTCACGAGTTCAGACCTGCACATCGGGTTTTCGAGCCTCAAAACACATTGTGAGTTTAATTACTTGTTGCCATTTTGTTTGTTTCGTGTCTAGGATCAAAAGCCCCATGATTCTTGTTGCGATCTGTAACATTTGGGGGTTATTGGATTTTAGGTTAGGGTTAGGGTTCATAAGCATTTTGGGGAAGAAGATGAACATGGAGATAATATTAAAATAGAATTAATTTCAGATTTAAAACAACATGTGACTTTGTGGTCTAGTGGTTGTGCATGTTAATTGGCAAACAAAGGGTAGCAGTTCGATCCCTAAAGTCAGCGAGGTGTTCGTTTTTTTTATTATTTTTTTTTCTTTTGTTTTATTCAAATATTTACATATATATATATATATATATATGCCTTAAACTTAGAATATTCATAATAAATCCAATTTTTACCCAAAAATTATGAAAATTTAGGTGTAGCATCTTGAGACCCTGAAGAAAATTATCACACTTTTACCTTCTGAAAAATATTTAATTTTCGTTATTTTATTAATTTAAATTGTTTTAATCATAATTAATTGATTAAAAATTCGTTTTTAATGATTTTGATCTCAAAATTTTAGGATAATTATTTCTAAGCATTCTAATCTGAAATAAAAATTATTGGTTCAGAAAACATTTATTTTTATTGATTTTCCTATTTTTAGTCATTTAAACATGATTTAGTCTCATTAAATAAGTTTTAAATATAAATAAGTTTATAAAAATTATGGGAAAATTATTTTCATTAAATTACATCAGAAACTATCCATTTTCTATAAAAATAGCAATTTTGGATCATGTCTTAAATTATTAGTCTTATTTATGTTTAATTAGACATAAATAATAATTTATTTATTTGTACTATTAAACATCTATTTTATAAATACTTTTCTTATAAAATAGAAATATTTATATGTTTGAAATCTTAGTTACGATTTATTGGGTCATGGTGTAACTCATAAATATGTGTTTAAACAATTATGATTATTGTATTTATTTACAATAACTTAGTGAAAGTAATTAATTAAATTACTTTGTCGTAATTATTCAAACATATTTTTTTATCTAAATATTCAATTGGTAATAATTAAATTACCTGAACCACATTTACAACCTTTCATATATTAATTGTGATATACAACTTTTACATTAACGCGGCTTATCATAAAACTCTAATTCCCCAAATCGACTTAGCAAATCCTAATGCCTTAGACCCTAGATACCTTAGACTTTTTAGACATTTCCTTATTAGCACTCTTATACATTATAGGTTGAATTTCTCTGAATTCTCATTACTTAGCTCACGAGCGCTTAAGTGGATTTTGATCGCTTTCGTAAAATGTGAGTATATCTTTCCCCTTTTTACTATTTTACTATTTTTGGGGTGACTCATGTACCTATTACCAAGTTTCTATTACTTCTTACTAAAATAGCAATTCTCATGTGTGTTTGCTTTATGTTAATTTGTGTGTCTATGACTTGTCAAAATCATTAACCTTTGAGGGTCTGGCATTTCAATGAATAGTACTATAGTGTATACCCCTTGTGACTCTGTTGAGAGACCTTGGTCATTGTCTTGTGATTCATATTACTTAAAAATGTTTTGATTCTTGATTCTTGATACATTCATAGGGTTGATTTTGAACGGATATTACTTATTACATAATTGCAAACAGTATACAACACATGAATTGCGAAACACTTTTCTACTATATGTATACAAACAGGGTATGCTCACCAATACATTTTGTATTGACATATACTATTTTCGTACATGTTTCAGGTTATTTATGAGATGACTTTTAAGCTTTTGAAATTTTACTTAGATTGTGGATTCATTGTATTTCAGTTTAGTTGACATTTAGAATCGTTGTATCTCATTTCAATGTAATAAACTATTTAATCAATGTATCAATATTTACACTTTTAGTCCATGAGCTATTGAACAATCGTCACTACGTGACACCTCGAAGTTTCCGCCATCGGTTGGGGTGTTACAGATTGGTATCAGAGCCATGGTTATAGGGAATTAGGGTATTATAATGCCTTTTAGCCTAGACTATAACTAAGTTTACTTTCACGAGTCCTCTCGTGTATACTTCTCTCGTTTCTTATATTTTCTTTCAAGATATTTTCGTTATGATTATTTCTCGTTATTCTTTCGATATTTTGCTTAGAAAAGAATACGCTCGTATTTCACAAACGAAACGATAGCGCCAAGTTAGGAGTGACATCCATACCTTGGTGATTAGTTTCACTCCTCTATATGTTATTTATCTTAGGAATATGTCTTTGAGATAGGAGTGACATCCACACCTCAAAGAGTATTTCCTTCAAAAAGAAACTTAACCACTAAGGTGGGAGTGATATCCTTAACTTAGTGATTGGTTTCATTCCACAATCGTTTTCAATTTTGAAATACATCTTTGAGTTAGGAGTGAAATCCACATCTCAAGGATCTATTTCTACATCTCGTTGATTATGAATTTTCTTAAATATTGGTAATCTATTACATACGTTAATCTTATCATTCACGTCATTTTAAATCATGGTCTTTTAAAACACAATAGAATTACACATACTTCATGAAATGGTTTCATTTTGCATTTTACAAACTTGTGTTGCATATTTTAAAGACCAAATGTAAATCTTTTGTTTTCATATGACATATCCAATATATATTTTCGGGAGAAATTTGCAACTAATAATAAGCCTTATAACATTTTTCAAACTCGACTTCTCGTAAACACATGAAAATGTGTAATTACGAAGATTTTGCAAATAAACCTGTTTTGAATCTAAAACACACTTTAATTTCTAAAAATTTATTCTCATGCATCACTACTATTCTTTCAACAATATCACAAAGTCGAGTAAACTGCGAAAATTTACCTTTACACTTATACTCTTTCAGTTGCAAAACTTTTGGTTTAACAAAACAATGGACATATCTTTTTATCAGAATGTTGTTAAATGCCTTTTATAGTATAACGCATATATGTAAAATTACTAGATTTTAACTCACATGCCAGTAGGCTATACACCCGTTCCGTGCACATTCATTTGCCGTAAATTTCATTATTTTATTCTTGCACCATTTTTTATTCATAGTTATTTCTAACACGTTATTTGTGACTATTTTCACATTGACTATTTGCATTAATACAACTCGTTTACTTTCATTTTGTGCAATTGTGCGACTTACTCGATTTATGTTATACTATTCTTTTAGTCGGAATTTTATGCTATACTTATATACTTACTTGAACGCATATTTGGTATGCATATTTTCTTCCCTGTTTTGAGCAAAACCCTGTTATACTTTACATTATTTTGTTCATCATCATGACCAACGAACATACTAGTTGATAACTCGTATGAGATCTAAGCCGGTGCCCACGTACGACTCGGATTAGAGTATTTCTTCAATCCGAGGGGAACGGTGTAAACCTCAGGGTCTATCAATATGAGTGTTTAGAGTCAACGATGTGAACAAAAGTTACCGGTTAAGGGTGAACCCGAAAGGGAAGAACCTCTAACCATGTCTTATACTTACATGTTATTCTCATTATGGTTAAAGGGAAAACCCGAAAGGGAAGGACCTCTAATCATGTCATGATTAAACATTATTTCATTACAGTGGCTATTACATATTGGTTGCACGCATTTATTTCATGTTAGGGTTATGGAAAAGCATAACACCCTAGTGTAAGGTAAATCGATGATTACGGTCCGAAACGCAATCATGGGCTTACAGGTACATGAGGGTGGTGTGTGATTCTACTTAGGCTATTGGTAGACAATTAGTACGAATCCAAAGTATCGGGAGTGTGGTGGGTCAGCTGCGGTACACCCTATATATAAGCATAAACGATACTGCGGGAGCGGACTAGGAGTCTGACCAAGAACCTATCCATTACTTTATACTTATCTCTTCATTAGAACAGTGGGCTAATAGCTAGCATTTTTAATAGGAACGTTCTTACGTGAGCTTCATTCGCCTTCCTAGAGTCTTTCTCTTGACCACCCACACAGAAAACACAAATCTTGTATACCCTTACACGCTCTGTTATTTGAAATCTTGTTACGTATCTTAATAAAGTTCAGTTAGAAACCTTTCTAAAGTAGGGGAGACTGCTTCATTAGTACCTCTGCCCCTCACCCGTTACACATTCCCAAAACTTTTCTCATTTAAACTCTCAAATTTCTAACTTTGGTTTAACTGTCAAAGGAATTTGAAACTTTTACTTTGGGTATTAGACAACTAACTTTAAACTTTGAGGAATCATAAATGATGAAATTTTCTTTTAAAAATCTAGCTAATTTTTACAACGTCTTTTAGTTTCATAGTAGTCTCCACTTGAAAGAAATTTCGAGAAGAAATTTTCTAAAGTAGGGGAGACTGTGACAACCGTCACCTTTATCTTTTAACAAGTTGTCATATCTAGTCCATGTACTTTCTATGTTTGTAAATCTAATAAAAGTTGGGTTCTTTCGATTATTGTTTGGACACGTTTACATTTTAACCGAACGCATGATATTATTTTGGCATTTATTAAAAAAAATATATTAGTTATTTTATGAAATTAATAAAAAAAATTAACTTTTATAAAGTTTAAAACATTTTGGTTAACATTAGCTAACTTAGTTAAAGTTTTATTAAGAAAAACTTAACTAAACCTTACTATATCTAACTTTGTTAAAGTCAAGGGACCATTTCTGCCAAAATATGAAAGTTCAAAACAAATGAAACTGTCTCCTTCCCTTGTCCCACGTTTTTCCGGCGGGAGTAATTCCGGCCACCGGAATTATTTCCGGCCAACTTAAAAACACCCTTCTTAACATGCTTTAACCCGTTTAAATGCTTTCCGAGCGTTTTTCCATCGTTTCCAAGTGTTTAATGAATTTAAAACAGGGATTAAACGAGCGTTAAACGGTGGTTGATTCGTAACCGATCGGACCTTTAAGACCAAGTCCAAACGCCTCTTTAACGCACTGAAACCTATAAATAGACCATCCTCAAACGTCCCTCTACCTTTACCCAACGCAAACCCACTTTAAAAGCTTCTAAATCGTGTACAGAACCATGGTAATCAGTCTCACGAGTTCAGACCTGCACATCGGGTTTTCGAGCCTCAAAACACATTGTGAGTTTAATTACTTGTTGCCATTTTGTTTGTTTCGTGTCTAGGATCAAAAGCCCCATGATTCTTGTTAAGATCTGTAACATTTGGGGGTAATTGGATTCTAGGTTAGGGTTAGGGTTCATAAGCATTTTGGGGAAGAAGATGAACATGGAGATAATATTTAAATAGAATTAATTTCAGATTTAAAACAACATGTGACTTTGTGGTCTAGTGGTTGTGCATGTTAATTGGCAAACAAAGGGTAACAGTTCGATCCCTAAAGTCAGCGAGTTGTTCGTTTTTTTTATTATTATTTTTTTTCTTTTGTTTTATTCAAATATTTACATACATATATATATATATATATATATATATATATATATATATGCCTTAAACTTAGAATATTCATAATAAAACCAATTTTTACCCAAAAATTATGAAAATTTAGGTGTAGCATCTTGAGACCCTGAAGAAAATTATCACACTTTTACCTTCTGAAAATTATTTAATTTTCGTTATTTTATTAATTTAAATTGTTTTAATCATAATTAATTGATTAAAAATTCGTTTTTAATGATTTTGATCTCAAAATTTTAGGATAATTATTTCTAAGCATTCTAATCTGAAATATAAATTATTGGTTCAGAAAACATTTATTTTTATTGATTTTCCTATTTTTAGTCATTTAAACATGATTTAGTCTCATTAAATCAGTTTTAAATATAAATAAGTTTATAAAAATTATGGGAAAATTATTTTCATTAACTTACATCAGAAACCATCCATTTTCTATAAAAATAGCAATTTTGGATCATGTCTTGAATTATTAGTCTTATTTATGTTTAATTAGACATAAATAATAATTTATTTATTTGTACTATTAAACATCTATTTTATAAATACTTTTCTTATAAAATAGAAATATTTATATGTTTGAAAATCTTAGTTATGATTTATTGGGTCATGGTGTAACTCATAAATATGTGTTTAAACAATTATGATTATTGTATTTATTTACAATAACTTAGTGAAAGTAATTAATTAAATTACTTTGTCGTAATTATTCAAACATATTTTTTTATCTAAATATTCAATTGGTAATAATTAAATTACCTGAACCACATTTACAACCTTTCATATATTAATTGTGATATACAACTTTTACATTAACGCGACTTATCATAAAACTCTAATTCCCCAAATCGACTTAGCAAATCCTAATGCCTTAGACCCTATATACCTTTGACTTTTTAGACATTTCCTTATTAGCACTCTTATACATTATAGGTTGAATTTCTCTGAATTCTCATTACTTAGCTCACGACCGCTTAAGTGGATTTTGATCGCTTTCGCAAAATGTGAGTATATCTTTCCCCTTTTTACTGTTTTACTATTTTTGTGGTGACTCATGTACCTATTATCAAGTTTCTATTACTTCTTTCTAAAATAGCAATAATCATGTGTGTTTGCTTTATGTTAATTTGTGTGTCTATGACTTGTCAAAATCATTAACCTTTGAGGGCCTGGCATTTCAATGAATAGTACTATGGTGTATACCCCTTGTGACTCTGTTGAGAGACCTTGGTCATTGTCTTGTGATTCATATTACTTAAAAATGTTTTGATTCTTGATTCTTGATACATTCATAGGGTTGATTTTGAACGGATATTACTTATTACATAATTGCAAACAGTATACAACACATGAATTGCGAAACACTTTTCTACTATATGTATACAAACAGGGTATGCTCACCAATACATTTTGTATTGACATATACTATTTTCGTACATGTTTCAGGTTATTTATGAGATGACTTTTAAGCTTTTGGAATTTTACTTAGATTGTGGATTCATTGTATTTCAGTTTAGTTGACATTTAGAATCGTTGTATCTCATTTCAATGTAATAAACTATTTAATCAATGTATCAATATTTACACTTTTAGTCCATGAGCTATTGAACAATCGTCACTACGTGACACCTCGATGTTTCCGCCATCGGTTGGGGTGTTACATTTATGTTTCATAAGATAAACATAACCATATCTACTGAAATCATTAGTAAATATAACAAAGTATCTTTCCCCATGTCTTGACATTGCTCCGAATGGACCACATACATCGGTATGTACAAGTCCTAACAGATCATTAGCTCTTTCTCCAACATTTGAAAAAGGTGCTTTTGTTAACTATCCACTTAAGCATGATTCAGATTTTCCAAACGACTCTGAACCCTTGGAATCCAGGATTCCTGCGGTCTTGAGTTGTTTAACACGATTCTCGCTAATGTGACCAAGTCTACAATGCCACATATACGTATCATTAAAGTCCAACTTATTACGTTTATGGGAGATGTTGCATAATATGTTATCATTTTGGACTTCTATCTCATAGATCCCGTTGTTGGGTTTTGCATCAAAGTAAAACACATCGTTAAAATAAGCAGAAATAAATTCACCATTGAAACGATAATTAAAACCTTGTCCACGCAAAGCCAAAACTGAAACAATATTTCTAGTCACACTAGGAATGTAATAAACATTGTTCAAAACAAGTTCTAAACCAGAAGGAAGTAAGAGAACACATTCTCCTATAGCCTTCACAGCAACTCTTTGTCCATTGCCAACATGGACCTCCAAGTCGCCTTGTTTTAGCTTTCTAATCTTTCTTAGTCCTTGCAAAACATTACAAATGTGGAAACCACATCTTGTGTCAAACACCCATGTTTTGCTAGGAAAAGCAAAGATTTCAATAACATATATACTTGAGGACTCTCCTCCTTAAGCCTTAGCTTGCTTCAGCTCAGCTAAATACTTAGCACAGTTCCTCTTCCAGTGCCCAGTTTCATCACAATGAAAACACTTGGCATCTTTTCGAGGTTTCTTATTGGCAACAAATTTGCCTTTGCCCTTCCCTTTGCCCTGATTGCCCATTTTCTTGGTGTTATGTTTCTTAACTTGACCCTCCTTGATCACTAGCACTGGTGCAGTCTTGCTAGGTATGTTCACCTCAGCAGTTTTGAGCATCTGATGTTGTTCTGCAAGTGTCTTTTCCATCCCGTTCATATTGTAGTTCATAATAAACTGGTCATATGACTTGGGCAATGAGATTAGGATAATATCCCCAGCTAACTCATCGCTCAAGGGGGATTCCAGACGAGCCAAGTGATTAACATATGCCTTCATTTTTAGCACACGAGTGCTAACTGACGTTTCTAGAACATACAACTTGTTCTCCGCCTTGAGAACAATTTTCAAGTTGCGGTGCCAGTACATGAAGTTGGAGTGGTTAAGTTTGTCCTTCTCTAAGATGGACTTGAGAGAGAATTGGGAGGCGGAATTGTTTTCAGTTGACATCTACAAAGTTCAAAATCTAATTTATTAGTATTTTATGTTTTAAATATCCTAATTTATCTTATGACCCAAACAACAAAATTAGTTAGGATGAGATCCCGATTCATCAATACACAATGAACTGGCTTAGCACTATCCACTGGTATGATTAGCTAGGTAAACAACGATTGTTAATTGTGTCCACTACACAACTCTCCATTTGGGGTTATCGCTAAGAGCGATGTATGTTTAACCCCAACTATGCCCACTTGTCAAACAAGCGGTGTTTGGTCCTTTACTGTTAACTGTAACACCAGCCTATGTTACACAGGAAACGCGATGATTACCTTCACTCATGATCAACGCCCAGATTCAGGGTCAACACTAACATTTGGGTTCGATCTAGAATGAAGTGTTAACTCGTTAATGGTGGCATAAAACATCAATTTAAAATTGGGATTTAATTTTAATATTTACCATAAATATATTGAATGACTCGTTAGCATGATGTGAGTCACACAATAGTTTAAAAAAATCCAATTTTATATTGTTCGTGATAATTGAAATTCCTTTCAACACTCGACACGGTATAGTTTTAAATACCCTATTTAAACTACGTTGGTCGTATTATCGTGAATGGACTTGTTTTAATATTAATAAAGAGTTAATAGCCATTTTCGTCCCTGAGGTTTGGGCCAGTTTGCCACTCCAGTACAAAAGTTTATTTTTTTGCAATTCCTTCCCTGAGGTTTGGATTTTGTTGCCAAATTCGTCCTTTTCACTAACCCAGTTAAAAAAGATCGTTAATGTCAGGGGTATTTTTGTCTTTTTACTTTCAATTTAAAATTTTAATAAAAAACTTACCCCACCCCACCTCACCCCTACCCCATCCCATCCCCACCCCCTATATCTCTCTCTCTCTCTCTCTCTCTCTCTTTCTCTCTCTCTCTCTCTCTCTCTCTCTCTTTCTCTCTTTCACTCTCTCTCTCTCTCTAAATCTCTGCAATAACAACAACAACAACAACAACAATAATAATAATAATAATAATAATAATAATAATAATAATAATAATAATAATAATAATAATAATAACGGAATTAAGAATTAAATTTACCTTAACGGAGGAAGATAATATCCATCGTCATTAAAGCTGGAACCACTACTGCTTGGTGTTGAGATTGACACCAGTGAGTTTGGCGCTGAAGAGATTATTCCATTCCTCTTCATATACTCCGTCAACAAAAGCATCACATTAACCACACAATGGATCGAATAACCGCAGATCCAAACCCAAGCCTCTCTGTAATCCTCCATCTGCAGCGCTACGTTCTGTCGCACCACCATTGACGCTCCACGACGACGAGCGAATAGACCTAGAAGCATCGGGACTCGAGACGAAGGTCTATCGACGGCGGACGGTGAGGACACAGATAGCAGCTGGACATAGGGTGTTTGGATGCGAGAATAGAACCGTACACAATGCGTTTGGCAGCGGGTATAACAACAGATTTGGGAGCGTTTGGTGCATAAACGAGATTTTTAAATGCCAAATTCGTCCCTGAGGTAAAAAGACAAAAATACCCCTGACATTAACGACCTTTTTTAACTGGGTTAGTGAAAAGGACGAATTTGGCAACAAAATCCAAACCTCAAGGAAGGAATTGCAAAAAAATAAACTTTTGTACTGGAGTGGCAAACTGGCCCAAACCTCAGGGACGAAAATGGCTATTAACTCTATTAATAAAACTCCTTTTATTAAATATGATTTTTGGTTTTTATAAAACTCGTTTTAATAAAACCGTTGCCATGATTGTGAAAATTTTATTTATTTTTGGGTTATCTAAATTATTTACAATAAATAAACCACAACCACAAAACATAATAATAAAATTAAACGAATCGAGCCCCTAATAGGTCGCCCGTTTCGTTTTAGCCAGAAACGAAACGAACTAGTCAAAAGGGTTTCAAAACTATTTTGATATAGCTCCCACTTGACCCGAGATCTCTATCTTCATGGAACCCGTTCATCTTTTTATCTTCGTCTTGATCTTGTACTTGTAGGATTATAAATAAATTTGAAATACAAATAAAACAAATCTATTCTAATCATATCTATTACACCGGATCCAATATCCGTAATAAAAATACAAACCAATAAAAAAAAAAAAAACATCACAAACACAACCATGACAAGGGTCAAAACACCTAGGGCTCGATTCACATCACAATCCATGAACAACAAAAAGCTTTTGATCTTTTGTCAAAAAAAAAAATATTTTTGACAAATAAAACATAGATCAAAATTATAACTTTACCATCTATACGCGCGTAACCGTGGCTCCTATGTAGATTTTGAAAGATGTTTGAATAAACAGAACTAGAAAAATAGCCTTAAATGACACGTGAACCATGACATACACTAATTTAATAACATGCGAAAACATATGTCATAAAACAATTGTCATGATTCGTGATATCTAATAAATTCATGACACGCATTCTTGTGTGTTAATAATTTTGTGTCAACAAATAAAAAGCATGATAGTATCAAAAGTGGTGTGTCATGTTTTTGTGTCCCAAAATTTGAATTCATTCTACCTCTGTGTGCGCCTCTCTATAAACCACCAAAATTTCTAAAGCCCTCATATCCCTCTCACAAAATTCCCAATTCCCTCTCATATCCCAAATCTCTTCTCTCATATCCCTACGTTGTGTTCCCGAGTTCACTTAAAAGGAGAAAAGAATAGAAAGGGAGGGAAAGATGGGAAAGGTGTGTGTTCCTGAGTTTTTTTATGAAAGAAAGGAAAAGAAGAAAAGAGAATGTTGTGTTCCAGAGTTCAGTTTAGGAGGGAAAGAAAAGGAAAAGGAGAGAAAACTAAACAAAATTCTATCCTTCCAAATTAGGAGGAAATGGAAGGAAACAAAAGAAAAGAAAAGAGGAAAACTAGACATAATTCTATCCTTTCAAATTATGAGATCCCCTTTCTTTTCTTTTCCCCTGTTAAGTGAACTCAGGAACATAGCGCTAATCCCTAATCATAACCCACCACCAGTATCTCATAGCCGTTGGTGACTTACCAGTTCACCGGGTCACAAAAAAACGTCGTTAACCCAATACCACTGGTCTAACCCAAGGATCCCGATGGAAGTGGTTGTAGGTGAAGGAAGCAACGACAACGGTGACTCTATGTGACGAGATGAAAGTTAACGTTTTAGGATAGCTAAGAGAGAAGATACATTTGACTTGCTTTCTAGATCACTGGCACCTTCAATTTATGGGCATTCATGGATTAAGAAAGTAGTTATTTTACTTAGCTTGGCGAAACAGAGAAGAATCTTAAAAACGGGACTCACTTAAGAGTGTATGCTGCCATTTTTTGTTTTCAAGATACTTATATTAATTTACAGTTTTATAGGCTTTATTCATTAGTATGTTATACAAACTAGTCGTATAAAATTACACGCGTTGCGCGTTTTACAATTCAGATTCAAATGAAGTGTTGATCATCAAGAATTATACAATCAAGATTCTATTTTGGTTATAAATGAAAAAAAAAAGGAAACCTACACATAATTCGGTTAACACACCAAATAAGATATATTAAATAATTCGGTTTCAGAAACGAGCGTTGCGCGTTTTGGAATGTGTAGAAACATGAGATAGAAAGTCGGATTAGTTAGAAATGAACATTGGTGATCACATGTTTAAAGTGTAAGCAATAGTTTTTCATTGTCGCGCGTCAGCCAATTACAATGCGACTTGTCTTTGTTTGGTAGAGTTTATAACATCTCATAAGAAGCTGTCGAACACTGATGTGTCCTCTACGATGCATTCTTTTTTCGTTCTTTCAGTTGCCGGATCTTTGTTTGGATAATGATGATTAGGCATATTATGCTTCATCATGGTAGCTGGTGGATACTTTGCTTGAAGTTGAAGAGCCATTTATTTGGTAAAAATGAATTTAACTTTTACATATCTCATTAACAGATGATCGGGTCGTTCAATATGTAAATTAATTGGCTAAATTCCTTTAACACACTGTATTAATAATTATTTTCTTAAACTTAACAGTGGTGCAAGAACGTCTTCCGTGTACAAACTTTCAAGACCTGATTGAATCCCACCATTAATGTCCTCTGCAACTACGACTTCTCTGTATGGGTGGTCGAAGAAGTCACCGATTTCTATTCATTTTCTTTCTCCGTCGAATTCCTGAGTTCAAACATTAACAACGGCAGTGGCTAGGGTTCCCGTGACCGGTGCTACATAGCGGTTTCCTTTCTAGATATTACCACCAGCGTCATTGCTATTCTAGGAACAAACCGAACCTGCCGGCGACGATTCAAATCAGATGACAAGAGATTCAGCGACATGTATAAGATTTCTTGAAACTGTTTATATGCAAAAGTGATAGGGATGGCAGGAGGGACCAAAATTGTAAATTGCAAAAGGAAAGGATACCGTTGACAAAAGGTTGAAATTGAAACCATAAAAAAAGAGAAAAAAAAAGGGGTTCCCTACACTACTCGAACCTGGGTCAAACCACACACACAACAACAATGCAACCATCTGAACCAGCACAATTTTTGATATAAACCTTAAAACCAATAATATTTAAATAAGCTACTAATATAATAATAATAAATTCACTGTTTAAATCAGTTGGTATGTTAATAGTATATAATGATGAAGTTGATTTTACACTGATGTGTTCAGGGTGTGGTTAGGGATCCTTCTGTCACCAAGTCATAGCTTTTTAGAGCTATTATGAATATTCCTCCTCTCACAATTTCAATTTCAGGGTGTGGTTCTTCTGGGGTGAATTGACAGCTGCAGTTAGCCAGTTACTACTGATCAAGAAACAGGTATGCCTTATTGATAAACTCGAGAAATTTGAGTAAGCATAATCCATTGCGATGGTTTTGTATTGGTTTTGGATATGACAAAATGTATGATCAAGATCGTGTGATCTGTATTGATTTTGGATGATGTAGTTATCCAACCACTTATGTGTTTTTATTTTGTATATGCATACAGATTCGAGACGCAAAGGGGAACCAAGCATGAAGATATTAATGGAATTAGCAAAGGTCGAGTTTCGGGTTATTTTTAGATTATATTTTGTATCACAAAGGGCCAACACTAGAAGTGTAACTCACAATTGGATTATGTTATTGTGCAACTCATTTGACCCGTGATGTGGGTTGATCAGATTTGATGCAATAGGCAAAGAAATGAGATAGAAATATAGAAGAATATAGAGAGGAGTATTGGATAAAAACTTTTCTAATGTTTATTCTCAACCTAAAGATCTCCTTATAAGGAGTTACATCCAACGGTAACAATTCAAAATAACAAACTAGTCAACTAGATCCTAAACTCTTGGAAGCTCCCTTCCTTTATTTTAGCAATTGAAACAAACACTTGAAAAATTAAAACAAAAGAACGTTGGATTAGTTTCATGCATGGGACAAAGGTGTGGGCTTCATGACTTCCGAATTAAGCAACTTGGGCTCCTGTTTCTTGGATTCATACTTAGGCACATAACAATCCACCCTCCTTACCTTTGCCTTGTCCGCAAGGCGAAATACCGGATAAGGCTTCTTGGTATGTTGTATTCCCGCAAGTTGATGGGGTTGTTGTTCATCCAACCGAGAGCGCTTTAGCCCGCATAACTTGGGTGACGAACCAGCGAGGCGGAAACCAATAGTAAGGTCTTGGAAATCAAACTCAACTGGACCTAAGGTCTTCAACCATTGAATCCCCATGACGATCGGGTAGGCCGCGACAGGTAAAACAAAAAAATCGGTGACGACAGAATACCCCGAAAACATAATTGTGAGGTTCCGAACCCTACCTGCACAAACTAGTTTGTCTTCGTTGGCCACCATTACTTCAAAATGCACATCCTTTACAATGATGAGTCCCAACTGATCAACCAAAGCCTGAGATATGAAATTATGTGTGCTACCACCATCAACCAACACCACAACATCATGGTCACCGATTTTACCCGACAACCGTAGTGTTTGAGGAAGAATAGCACCTGAAATTGCAAGAAACGAAATCTCGGCTTGAAGGTCATTAGGAGTAAGATCGGGGGGTTCGGCTACGTGGACCACGTTGTCAACCTCACGCACATCGCTAATCATAAATAGTTGAGGCCTACTACACTTGTGCCCCGGTGTATAACGTTCGTCACAATAGTAACACAAACCTTTCTCGCGACGTTCACGTGCCTCCACGTTTGACAGACGACGAATTGCACTAGATGCCGGTAAGCTAAGCCGCTGAGTAGGAGCTGATCCTAGTATTCCGGCAGTTGACGGAGGAGTACGGTTGGACTCAATAGCTAATTGCGGTTTCTGTGAACCAACCTTCATGTGCAAAGATAATTTTTCTTCCACCATTCTTGCTATACCAATTGCATCAGATAATAGCCTTGGTTTTTTTTAACTTCACCTCCAAGCGTATTTCTTCCTTCAATCCCCCAATAAAACAACCCACAAGGAATGGCTCCGGTAGCCCATCAAGACGAGTCGAGAGCCGCTCAAATGCTTCCTGGTAGGCGGCTACGGTGGTAACTTGTCTAAGGCGATGGAGGGCCTCCGACGGATCCTCATAATCGGTAGGACCAAACCGATTAAGCAAGGCAGTGGTAAACTCGATCCACGTTATTGGACCGCGGGTTTTGGTAAACCATCGATGCCACTGAAGTGCTATGCCATCTAAATGAAAGGAGGCCAAACTAACATGATCTTCTGTTGGCACATTTTGAAACTCGAAATATTGTTCCGCTTGATAGATCCATCCCATAGGATCGTCGCCACTAAAACGAGGAAAATAGAGTTTCAAATACGGCTTCAGATTGGAGTTAATAGTGACAGCCCCGTCCACTTTCGTTTCTTTCCGAACATTCAAGGTTTGCAACTCGCCCAAGATTTTTTCGAATAGGGCGTCGTATTTTGCGAAACGTTCGTCGGTTTCTTGTTGGAATTCAGCATTGCTGCGCTTGCCCGCCATGGAATCACCACTGCTCTGATACCACTGATGTGGGTTGATCAGATTTGATGCAATAGGCAAAGAAATGAGATGGAAATATAGAAGAATATAGAGAGGAGTATTGGATAAAAACTTTTCTAATGTTTATTCTCAACCTAAAGATCTCCTTATAAGGAGTTACATCCAACGGTAACAATTCAAAATAACAAACTAGTCAACTAGATCCTAAACTCTTGGAAGCTCCCTTCCTTTATTTTAGCAATTGAAACAAACACTTGAAAAATTAAAACAAAAGAACGTTGGATTAGTTTCATGCATGGGACAAAGGTGTGGGCTTCATGACTTCCGAATTAAGCAACTTGGGCTCCTGTTTCTTGGATTCATACTTAGGTACATAACAACCCGTTATTAGTTTTTGTTTAGTTCCGACTTCTTGATTCTATTCATTGCTTGTTTTGTAGAGTGAAAAGTTGAACTTGGTTATCAAAGAGTTTGTTAAGGAAAATGATGAAGGTAAAGAAAGGTTTGAAGGAATTATTGAGGGCTTGTTGGCTGAAAAAGAAAAGGATAGTGCGGATAAAGAGGCTATGCTCGATAGAATGACAAAAATTGAAGCTATGTTAACAGGTACGGGTGAAAATAGGCTATAAACACTTAGACATGAATATTTGAAAGTTTTTTTTATGGATGCTTGATGTTTTAGTTGGTATTTCTATTAGAGTCTTTTATATCATTTTACAATAGCAAAAACTGAAACAAATTTGTTTTATATAATTTGAGATTTTGTATTATTGACTGTTTTATATAATATAGTTTTGTTTAATTGAATTAATAAAGCAGGGAAAAAAACTTGTAGCAAAACTAAATGGTAGCAAATTTTCAATGAAAGTGGTGGTTAAATGGTAGCAAATTTTTAATGAAAGTGGTGGCTAAATGGTAGCAAATTCTCAATGAATGCACAAAAAAAGGTGCAAATTTTCAATAAAAATGGTGTCTAAATGGTGCCAATATCAGTAGCTAAGTGGTATCAAAACGGTAGCAAAAAACCTTCCTACAACATTGTAGGAGCGGTAGCAATAATTTTAACCATTTTTATGGTGACAAAAATATGGCTGCAAAATATAAAAGTTTAACTATTCGGTGACAATAGAGCAACAGACACAAGTATTTTTGCTACCGTATTTTTTGTTGCAAAATGGTGGCTAGAGAGCAATCGCTACCTTTATGTGACCGATAATGTGGTGATAAAAGCCCAATTTTCTAGTAGTACCATAGCAAATGCGTGAACGTACCACTTGCGAGCGAATCGTCTAAACAGATGAAAACAAGCTCCTCTACTCGCTCAGATGCTTGTAACGAGATTGATCCAAACTTAATCGACGATGATATCGAGGTTGAAGCGAGCCACAACCCGGTAGAGATAAATAAAAAAAGGCCATCAAAATCATCTACTTCGGGTTCAGACTATAACGAAATTTATTCGAACTAAATGAACGTATAATAATATTCAACAACAAAAACTCGAGGAAAAGAAGAAGCATTCGGGAGATTTTTGAAAAAAATTTGAATTCGAAAAAGGAGAAAGAATCAGCGAAAGAAAAACGAGACGATATGAAATTCCTCACTGTGAACATCGATTACCTTACCAGTCCCAAAAGACAAATATACGAGGAAATGAAAAAACAAATCATGCCAAAAAAATAGTCTTGGTTAGTATGTTTTTCAATTAAGTTTTTATTATTTTTAGTATTCTCTTTTAATTTTATGTAAGGTTATTAATTTATCGAATATAAATGTGTTTTTTATTTAATTATTTAGTTTAAAAAAAAAAAGACCACAAAAGTGGGGAAAAACGCCAACAACCACCCCGTGGTATATACGAGGCTCGGAGGGAAAGTTTCATCGGTTAACATCTAATTTTAGTTCCGAGTCATTTTAAGGGCATGCTTGTATAAACATATTTGAGTCCAGATTAACTTTTGATTAAAATGACTTATTAACTTACTAGAAAGTTGCCCGCGCGTTGCGGCAGCGACACAATACAACAACAGTGGTTTCATAGAATGGTGATTGCGCTAAATACAACTCTACTGCGTTACATCTTCAAATTTGTACCCAAATAAAAATTTGTCCTTTACGCGTTTGGTGTAACGTTATACAAACTAATGTTATTAAGTTTACAATATATATTCAAATGTAATTTATAACATCCTATTATGTTTATTTAAAAATATGCATAGCTACATATATAGGTGAAATTAGCAACGTGGCAGCTGTTGCTATGCAAATTGTTGCATCTTCTCTGTATGTTGGTTCCCAAAGAAGGTGCTTACACCTTCTCATTAGAGTGTCGTCAATCATTTAATTGACTCACTGGTTTAATCAATTGTCAAACAAACATCTTCTCATTATGCAAACCAATAGACATGCTAAGGAGATCCAGTCCCCAAATTGAGCAAAAGACAATATTGTAATCATAGGTCTAATATATCTCCCACAACTCGTAAATAAAAATAGTTACCAATATAAAAAAAATGTTGTCCACATTCCATTTGAACTTTTATTAAATAAATTAATTAAATGGAGTTTATTAAATGAATTTAAATAGAGGTTAATGTAAAATTCTAATTCTAGCCCTCTAGAACCCATTATATAATAGTATAGATATTTTTTTTAAAAAAAAGAGTTTTTAGAAAAGTGTTTGGATTAGCTTATACCTTATGTGGTGGTGAAAAACAATAAGTTGACAAGTTATTTTGTAAAAAAAAATGTTTGGTTTAACTTATTTAGGTAAAATGATCAAAAATGATATAAGGAGGGTAGCTATAATGATATAAAGAGGGCACGTAGGTAAATATCCATCAATAAATTATAAGAAGGTTCAAAAAGTCACACATTTCTTAGTTTTCAAAACAACTTATTATAGGCAAATAAAAATTTACAACATTAGGTCTTTTTTTCATTTGTCAAACATTTTTTTAACTTATTAATTTTTTGAACAGTGTTTGGATTAGCTTTTGGGATGAGAAACGTCAAAAGTCAATAAATTGTTTTTTTAATGTTTCGCTTAACTTATTGTGAGTATTGGTTGTATGGGTAGTAGATTTGTAATTTTTTTTCAAAAGCCAAATGTCAGGATTTCTAACTTCTCAAAAACAGTTTTTCTACTTTTAAAAGTCAAAACAGGAAATGCTTTTAGGTTACACAAATAACTTATTGACATATTGAGTGTTGAAAAATGTTTGAAACTAAATCCCAAACACCCTCAAACAAAAATCTTTATTTTTATCAATTTACCTAAACTCTGATTTCACCTCCCAATTAGAGCTCTGTTAAGAAAACTAGTGTTATTGCCGAACGCGCGTTGCGCGTTTATAAATAATTTTTGTATTTGCCTCGAAGCTAACTTCAATTAGGATTTTTAATAGTAATGTCGTAGCAAAGACTGAAGGCATACAACACCATAACCAAGTTACGTACTTTGCATCTTAAGTACTTACAAAAGAATATAGCACATTGCGTTGTATTACGTTAACCTACCAAAGCTCTAAGTCGGATACAAAAATCATACATCATTCGCTTTCCAATGAAATCATACAAACTCCAATAAAATAATGATATAACATAGTATAAACTTGGATCGAAACATAAAATGTGTTATAAAAAGTTAAAATTATAAAGTGATTAGTATATACAATTAATAATATTATAGAAAAATTTATGAAATAATTTTATGAATTTTTCGTTGGAAAGTCGGTGCATGTTTGCTCAACCCAACAAAGTATACATAATAAAAAGAATACAAATTTTTTTATAATTCAACAAACAACAAATAATTAATTCAACAAACCTGTGGGCGGTGCTTTGGTTTTACAATAACCTCAAATCACTTTCATAGCCCACATGAATAATTGAAAAAGTCCTCCAAACACAAACCCCAAACCCAGACTCAAACCCACACCCAACAACATCTATATCAACAAAAAATATCACATTCTTTTACAACAACTACAACTTCTCCTTTTTATCAGATTATGCGAGGGAACTGTTTGACGCGGCAGAATCGCGGAGATGCCGCCACACAAACATCATCACCGGTCCTCTCATTCTCTCTGTATCTGGGTTGAAAATCGGTCCACGGATCGTACCTGTTGATGAAGATAACAACGTTGGAAGTGATGGTCTCGAGGTGTTGGTGATGACGGCGGAGGTGGTGTTGTTGATGATGGCGGTGCATAAGGATGGGTTTGATGGGTATATAAGTTGAAGGGTGTATATGGTAGTTTGGAAGATTTTTATGAGGAGAGGGCACGTGACACGGCGCACGGTAGCGGAAAGAGACTATTTAAATTACCGGAATCTGTTTAATATAATCTCAGGGCTACCCCCGCCACCACCACCACCCGGTGGCGACCCCGATCTGCACCCGTGGTCTACACCACCTTCAAGAAAACCTCCGCACCACCCCATCACAACCACCCGATTGATTAGTAGGGAAAAGATGTTAAAGGAAAAGATATTAAAGGCAAGAAGTGGAAGGATGAAGTAGAAAATGATGGGGTTGAATGGATGGAGATGTTATTAATGGGAGTAAAAGAGGTAGAGAGAGAAAGGATGAGAGAGAGTCATAAAAACGAAGGCACCTGCATCGTTACTATATTATATTAATTAATAACCAAAAATTACAAATGTGCCATCAATATACTGTTCATTTTAAACACTGTTCAAATAGTTTGTATATTAATAGTATGTAATGGAAACCCTAGGTGACGAAGAAGAAGAAGAAGAACTACAATCGACTAGAGCTGATCGATCGTCCAAGAAGACAAAGATTACAGTCCCAACTGAAATCATCGAAGACATCCTTACCAGGCTCCCCGTCAAATCCATTCTCCGATTCAGATCCGTCTCCAAACCATGGCTCTCACTCATCTCCAATCCATCATTCTCCAAACTCCACTTCACCTGCCCCACCCGCACCGCCTTATTTATCTCTGCTTTTGATCGTTCCACTTGCAAACACCACCTTCTCTCCGCCTCCTGTGACGGTGGTCCTGTCACTCATTTCCTCACAATCGCCTCCGGTTATAAACTAGAAGTCGAACATTTGAACGGCTTAGTTCTATTTACTTGTCAGACTTACGCTTTCGTTGTGAACCCTAGCACGCATAAGTTTTTAAAACTCCCTACTCCTTGCACCCACCACACACATAGAAGCGGAAGGATTTTTCACTTATTTGGCTTTGATGAGTCTATAAACGAACATAAGGTTCTGATGATTAGGAGAATTACTAATCCTCCTCCTACTACTAGATTCGAATTTATGATTTTCTCTATGTCAACTTATTCATGGAGAAATATCAATGATGCGGAGCCTCCTATTGGTTTTACTTGGGACCGTTTGCACTTCTACGGCGCCAGTGTTTGTGTTAATAGTGTAATACATCTATTGGTTAGTGACTCTTTATCAGACATGTTTCACATTTTGGCTTTTGACTTGAGAACACAGATGTTTTCAGTGATCAACACTCCTCCAGTTGTTTCCGATTATTTTATGGATACTTTCATCTTAAAGATCAATGGTTGTTTAGCATTTTTATGTTATTATTGCGAGTGTGTGGTGGAAACCAATGAAATGAATATTTGGATATTACAAGACTTTGAAAACCGTGTTTGGGTCGATGAAATTATTACATTCCCTGAGCCTTGGGTGGACTTAGGTTGCCCTCTCCCAGCAGATTCTATTAATATGGACGAGATTATCTTTTGTTCAAGCATGGTGAATTATAAGGATGCGAGGAGCTTTGTCAATGATAAGAAGAGTAGATGTTTCAAATCATTACAATTCACTTCGGGTCATCAATTTCTGGTGTCAACAGCATTGCAGTTCAGCTTGATCAGGAGTTATGTTGAAAGCATGGTGCCCTTATAGAGGATTTTGTCATACAAATGTTGCTTCCTGCATCTTATTTTGGAGTTCAGGCTTCACTTTGTTTGATGTATGTTTTTATGGAAGTTTATGCTGCTAAATTGTGTTATGTAAGTTTTCTTAAATATTAAACCAAACCCTTACTACTTGTGTTATGTTCCGGAAGAATTGTTTGAGATCTTTTCTACAAAAATCAGAATTATGCAGTGTAAAAGCGTAATTATAATACAACCAAACATCACCAGCGTAGTTTATTGTCACAAACTGAGTCGGAAGGAAGTTAGTCTGCAAATTTTAGTTAATTTATTACCTAGATTATATTTGTAAATCTAGGTCCTTTCATCTTTTGGGATGGGGGTTGGGTGTGTGAAAATCTTTGTGAGCTTGGAGTAATTTTCCTTCATACGATGGCAATGAATCCTTTTGTCTTCGTTAACTGAAAACCTTTTCATTAGTCCTTTTCTTTTTTTAACATCAAACGAAGCCTTTTATTCCAACACCAAAAACCCAATACTGGCCGGAAGCTAAACACTGGACATACTCTTTTGTTGGGTTTTAATGGGAACTTGGGTTATGCTGGATACATATAAAGGCCGAGGGTAGTAAACACTTATTATTATTATTATTATTTTTTGATGATTGCCTCCACTGGTCACTACTCATTTTGTTTTCAAACTTTCTGCAAATCTCATGGTATAAAAAATTTAGTCAAATTGAATGAGTTTAAACCTTTTCTTGCAACATTGAGTCTTTTGAGTCAAATACTTGGTTTTAAAAGGCGCGAAGCGCACAAAAGCGACAGGGTCTAAAACCATGGTGCAAAGCGCCAAACCCTAAAGTTAGGGGTTTTCATACCCAAGGTACAATAGTCTGCAACATAAAAACGCCTCAGGTCCAAGATGTGGGCACCTCAAGCAAAAAAAAAAAGCCCAGGAAAACACCAAAAAGGGCGCCTTTTTGGCGCTTCTTGGAATTCCTCTAGGCACTAAGCAGAAAAGCGACAAGCCTTGATGCACCTCGCGCCTAGGCTCACATTTTAAAACCAAGGTCAAATCTGTCTTGGGTCAAGTAGGTTTATAATTTATTGTGTTGGGATGGTGTTTTAAGGAGGAGGGTTGATTGCAAAACCATTGATACATGACCCTTTATGTTACTATTGATGATCACATGAAAAAAACTTTTTTAGATGGTTTTTTGACGGGTTTTCAGAGTTTTCTTAACTCGAGTGGGTTTTCAAATGTAACACCCCAACCGATGGCGGAAACATCGGGGTGCCACGTAGTGACGATTGTTCAATAGCTCATGATCAACTATAAAAATTACATATTTTATTCATTCGAATTACAAATTAATACAAACATCGAATATTGACAAACAACATGATAATCTTGTTTAATCTATGTCCAAAGCTCCTAAGTGATCCAAAGCTTGTAAAACTTCAAACAACAATATTCTCTGAAACATGTTAAGTTTGAAAAATGGAGAGGCTCAACTATAAAGTTGGTGAGAGTACATAAGTTTTATCAAAACGAAGTATAGTATCAAAAAGTATAAAGCGTACAATTCTGTGTCAATATGTAACAACTAGGGCATACATGTGAAAACAAAACTACAGCAAACTGGGGCATAATCAACCCTATGTTGACAAAGTGTAAAGGTCCATCCCATAGACATGGTTCACCTAAGTTTAAGTTGCAGTTCCAATCACCCGCGCTCCCCATAAACATGGTCAACGAATCTAGGTGGAATTGTCAATCCAATAGATCTATCATTGTTACCGTTGGCTTGATCAAAGTTAATGATTATGCAAGTATTAGTTGAGTTTACTTAGCAAGTTTAAGACACATAGCACAAAGAATCACACAAGACACATAGTTGAATTGCATAAGTTTAAAGCATAAAGTTTAACATGTTTCACCCCGAAAAGCATTGAAAAACTGTAAAAGAGTGGAGATATGTAAACTTACCTTTGGTGCTTAACGAGTTCGTGCGTTTTCTCGAGTGTGCGACCGTTTAGTAATAATGCCCTAAAGTAATAAGAAGTGTTCTTTTAGGGTCATATTAAGGGTCTAGAGTTCTTATACGATTAGGATAATCGAAAGAATAATAGGGGGAGTGTTAGATAGGTTAGATTTATTAAAATCATGTTTTGGACAGATTGCAGTTACTGTTTTAAATTACGTTTTAAAAATATCACACGACCTCCAAAAATTCTAAAAATTTACAGTAAGCTAAATCAAAGTTTTTGAACAACTTTTGTTTAGAAAAGTTTTTCGTTTGAGCCCTGGAAATAGGTCAAAAACGTGAAACAAAACAGCACGTCCAGATTTGAACCCCCTGTTTTGTTTGGGCTCATTAAGGGTCAAAACGGATGAGTTTTTCGACATATAATATACCATTGAAACGAGAATTTGATAATCTTGATCATGGTATCTTATTTTGCTTTAAAAACTGTTGTAAAAATTTAGTTATGTTGGTTTTAAGTTCGGTTTTGTAAGCTGTCCAAATCAAAGGTTGCACTTATGTGCACCTTTGAATATTTTAAAATTTATTTATATTCAAAATAAGTTAAAATAGGTTTGCAAATGTTGCGTTACAGGTTTTAAAAGTGTAACAAAATAATTTTAATAGGAAATAAGTGATGGGAAAAATAAAATCGTTAAAGGAAAGTAATATTGCATAAACTAATTTACTTACTTGGAAACTCGGTTTTAGCTTGGAAAGGGGATGGTGACTGAAATTTTTTAGTGTTTAGGAGAGGGAAGGAGAATGTTTTTCAATAAGGATGTACCAAGAATGCATGAATAGGCCTTAGTATTTATAGGGTAAAGAAATTGAATTGTATTTAGTTTAGGATGTAACTAAATTAACAATCTATATATATATATATATATATATATATTGCAAAGGGATTAATCCTACATGTCATACTCTTATGCAATCTCTCCTTTGAGAGATGCCACATAGGATGTGATGTGACAACTCTAAACCAATTAAAAAAAAAGAAATAAATATGATTTAACCTAATCTATACATATAATATTTAGGAGCAATATGGGACACATGGCAATCATTTAGGCTCCTAGCATTTAATGGTCATCCCTCATGGCACAATGTGGTAATTTATAAAATTTTCTTTTTTTTTTAATCAAAAATCGAGTAAAAATATATATACTCTTTTAAAACATATACACACATTACGTAACCCCAATTTCATCGTCGCCTCCACTTTGATACCGAAACCCTAATCAGGGCGATTGAAGTTAATCGTTCATCTACAATCCAAGGTAATCTCAACTTGATTCTTATTTCAATTAATCCACGTTCATCTATCATTATTCTGTCTTTTCATTCACTGATTCTCCATAACTGTTTTTAAACTTTCGATTAAGGTTAATTTTTGTTTTCCTCTGTGTTCTGTTTTACTGATTTGTTCTTGAGTTTATGTTTATTATTTGTTCTTGAGTTTATGTTTATTATTGTTGAGTGTTATTAATTGTTTTGATTTTGTATTGATTTTTTAGGGTTTATGTTTTAGGTTTAGATTTAGGGATTTTTAAGGTTCAATTGATGTTTTAAAGGTTTCACTTATTGTTCTTTATTTTTCGTTTATTATTGTTCCGACTTATTAATATTTAGTTTTAGGGTTCATGTTTTAGGGTTCGTCTTTTAGGGTTGATGATGGGTTACGGATCTGTGATTAGAGTAATAATAGGGGTTTTGATTACCGGGTATTTTATAGGGGTTTTGATTACTGGGTAAATCACATTGGGTTTTTTTAATCTTTTTCGATTAGGTTTTTTATTGCTTCATATCCTATAAAGATTGTTATTCGTAGTAATAAGTTTTAGGTTTGCATTTAGTAAAAATGGTTCAATTGATTTTGTCTTCAATTTATGTTATAAGGAACATAGGAATGGATTGTTATCATACATGGTCTGGATTAGGTTTGCATTTAGTAAAAATTGTTCAATTTATGTAGTCTTCAATTTAGTGTTCAATTTATATTCTTTATTTATGTTATACTCATATAAACATTACTTTGCTGATATGTATTTGCGATTATGTTTTGCTGTTGCTACAGGTGCATACACGTTCGGAATACAATGGTTTATGGATTTTGGATTGAGTCGGAGGGTAACAACCGTGTTTGTATTGTAAGATATCTGTTACAGGCTAAAATGTATATAGTACATTATGTTTATACTTTTCCTAATAATATTTTAATGTTTGTAATTCTTATCAGGCGTTACCAAAACTCTATCAAAAGTGGATCGAAGATTATGGTTATCCTACCGGTAACACCAAAATCCGTACCTTGGACTCTAAAGTCTATGATATTAAAGTGTTGAATATTGCTGGCAAGTGGTTCTTCTACAATGGTTGGAGAACAATGAATACTGAATTGAAGTACCCATCTGGGTGTAACTTTCTATTTCAGTATGAGGAAAATCTTCGCTCTTTCAGGATGATAACTTTCCATCAAGATGCAGTGTATGCAGCTGGTAACTTTTTTTACTGCAGATTGTCCGATCCTTATACCAGTGAGAAGCGTCTGGTATGTGTTTTTTTTAATCAAATAACATCATTATATTTTATTATACAATTTTTTGATAAAAAAACTTATTTTAACCCCTGTCAACATTTTTTGTGTTTTTTCCAGCATGTTAGTTGTTACGTTGTTCATGGTTTAATGAACAGACAACTCCCGTTGGACCCAATTGCAGTTAGAGCTCCTCCACGTAAAGAGTTTCAGATACAGCTAGCAGTTGATGATGGTTTCTTTTATGTCACTAAAGGATGGCCTTTCATTAAGGAAACTTTTTCAATCACACCTGATCATCTCATTGTCTTCGAAATCATTGATGAGGTCTTCTCTGTTTTCTTAAATATAAATTCTAAATCTTTAGCTTTATATTTTTTGCTCGCTGTATACGTCATAAGGCTGATAAAATGTATATACTTCTTTTTGGTTTAACAGAGCACATACAATATGTCGATTTTTGAGAAAAACAAGCTTACTCTTCCTCCTGAACTTAAATGGGAAGCTGAAGTTAAGGAGGAGGATGATGATGAAGATTACTCTGATGAAGATATCATTGTCATTTCTACTGATGATAGTGAGGAGGTTGTCGTTTCTGATGATTTCAGCGAGGAGGATGAAGAGGACACTGATATGGAGGAAGAGGATGATGATTCTGAGGAAGAGGACGATGTAGGTGTGCCAGTGGTGTTCGTTGTTGACAGGCACTATGTAAGTAATAATATTTATTTTTTAAATGTATTAACTTAGATGTATTTTAGTCCTGTTTACATACTACACTGATTTTAATTAATCGATTGTTTTAGGGTTTTGATTTAGGATTATGATTTAGGTTTTAATTAATTCTGTTTACATACTGATGATTATTATGGAAAATATGTTTTTGGTCTCTATTTAGCTTTCATGTTTTAGGTTTATGATCCGATTGATGTTTTATAGAAACCTTAGAATGGATTGTTATGATTTAGTATTTGATTAGTGGTTTATGTTTTAGGTATACATTTATGGTTTAAGAAATACTTTATTGGTTTGTTACTATTTAAGCGTTCAACTTAGAATGATTATGCATTTATGTTATAGGTTTGTATTAAGCTTGAATGTTTTAGGTTTGCATTTAGTAAAAATGGTTCAATTGATTTAGTCTTCAATTTATGTTATAAGGAACCTAGGAATGTTTCAGGTTTTGATTTAGTCTTCAATTTATGTTATTGGTTTGTAGTATGTCCGAAAATGGTTCAATTGATTTAGATGTATTTTAGTCCATCAGGTTTATTATAAGTCTTTATATGTTAGTGCAGCCATATTAGTGGTTTATAAGTTGACGACCTCCTAATATGTGTCAACTGTTGTTACTTAGTATTATGTAGATCTTAGATGTTAGGCTTATAACAAATATGGGTCAACTGTTGTTGGTTATTAAGATGTTAAAAATGGGTGAAGTGGTCTAAATGTTAGATTTTACTTTATAGACAAATTAACCACACCTGTTGTTACTTATGTAGACTTCTCAAACAAATATCGGTCAACTGATTTATTTGTTAGATGTCAAGTGATTTAGATTCATTTTAGTTTCAGCTACACACATAGGTCAAATCTGGTCAAATCATCAGATTACACAAATTGGTTACCAGTTGGTATAAAATATATATTTGATTCAAATGGGTCATCTGTGGTCATCGTTCTCAATTGCACCAATTTAGTTGTTTATTTAGACTTTGTTGACCTTATGAGGTCAAACTGCACTCAAATGGTCTTTACTTGTCATATGGGTCAAATGGCATTTACTATGTAAGTGCAATCATTTATTTTTTAAATCTATTAACTTAAATGCATGTTAGTCGAACAGTTTTATTATACGTCGTTAGATGTTATTGCAGCCATAGTAGTGGTTTATAAGTTTATGACCTCCTAATATGGGTCAAGTGTTGTTACTTAGACTTATTTAGATGTTAAATGTTAGTCTGTTGTCAATTATGGAAAAACTGTTGTTGCTTATTTAGATGTCCACTTATGTCATATCCAAATGAGATGACAAGCTATATTTATATATTATTATTGTATAAATTTCTATTATTTGTTATTTGCGTAGCGTATGAAGACCCCTTGGGCAAGGGAAAACGGGTTGTGCAAGAAGAGGGCTTTGACCATTCGTGATGGTGAGGGTTTTAGTTGGGGAGTGTCTGTTGGGAGGGAAGGTGAACCTGGAAAGTACCGTTACAACATAAGAGGTATGTCAACTTTCGTAGGTGATAAGAACTTTCAGCTTGGTGATCAAATGCATTTCCAGTTTTTCCAAAAGCAAGGTGTGTTCGAGTTCTCTAATGTTGTTAGCGGTAATGGTAGTTAGTTTGGTTAGTGGTGGTTGTTATGTGGTTTGAAGACAATACTTTTTGGTGGGTAACTTTTTTAAGTTAGAACATGATCTATCGTTGGTAGTCACAAACATTTCCACGTTTACTGCTCATGTGGTAAGTCGTGGTTTTTGGGTTTATATATATGTTGATAAACAATAAATTAGTAGGTTATGTATATTGTAATGTTTTTGGGTTGTTTAGCCAGTAAGTTAGCAATGTTTGGATAAGTTAGTAAATCTATTACCTAAGAATCTAAAATAACTGAATTTTCATCTTAAAATTTTACATTTTGATACAAAAAACTATATTTTGTAACATTGGTTGTCCAACTCTTTTTAAGAAAAAGGTTTTTTTGAACATTAATTTTGTAAACTTTTGGTAGGTTTAGTTGTCATGTATGATTGTGCATATGATGTTTGGTTTGTCGTGATATATGTTTATGCTAATCCTATTTTGTTGTTTATTGAGTAATTATGAAGTGTGTACTGTTTAGGTAGTAGTATTACAATTACAATCATATGGATTTTTATACAAAAAAAAAGTCATCATACATTTTTATATCAGAAATTTTTTTTAACAATCATGTGACATTTTATATTTTTTAAATTTGATAATTTTTTTTAAAAGTCAAATTTTAGCAATATTGACTTTTCCAAGTCAATCATATTAATGACAGTTTTCCTAAAATATTTTAATTTATTAATTGTAAATAAATATAAATTCCGTTTATATTAAGAAGTTTAACTTATCTCAATCATTGTTAACAAAATAAATTTAAGATTATTACAATTAACTAACAATCAATATAATTGTATCATCAAAATATTTTTGGTACATTTCAATTATTTAAAACATAAGTTGAATGACTTTGTTTTAAAAAAATTTAAAACCAACCCTTTATAAACTAAAACCAGTTTTGTAACATAAGAGGTATTTAAATTCAATGTTTGGCTATTTTAATTAAATTGTATTACAGTTTTACAATTCTTTTAAATCGCTTAGTTTAAAAAACGAATAATAAACAATTTTTTTCCAAAAAATAAATTCTTGATGAATAAACGAACTTTACCTATAAAAATTGGACAAAGTTAAATGTAAATTACTTTTCTTTTATAAAGCCGTTAGTTAAAAAAATTTATAACAAACAATTTTATTAAAAATATAAAATGAATTATACAAAGTTTAAAATGTACCATACCAAAACGAAATTTAACTTAATAATGGAAACAGTTAAATGTAAATTAATTTTCTGGTCAACTGTTATATTAATGTTGTCATAATTTAGGAATCTTTAGTCAAAAAGTCATCATACATTCTATGACTAACTTTGAAACATTTTTATATTACCAAACCTTTTTTAACAATAATTTACATTTTATATTTCTTAAATGTGTTATTGTTTATTTTTAAAGTAAACTTTTAGTAACGTTGACTTTTCCAACTGAATTATATTAATCACAATTTTCCAAAAATATTTTAAATTATGATCCTTAACTAAATAATGTAAACATGTAACAATGGTAATTATGATTTTCTTTTTTTAATCAATAAACGAAATTTAACTTAATAATGGAAAAACTTAAATGTAAATTGATTTTCATTTCTAACTGTTACTTTTAAAAAAAATTTCACAAACAATTTTATTAAAAATTAAATTTTAATTATACACAGTTTCAAATGTACCATACCAAAAATCGTATGTATGTAAACAAAATTTAACAATATTAACTTTTAAGTTAATAATGTAAACATATAACAATGCTAATTATATTTTCATTATATAATTAACTTTAAACGAAATTTAACTTAATAATGGAAACACTTAAATGTAAATCAATTTCTAGTCAATTGTTATATTTATGTAGACATAATTTAGTAATGTTTACTAAAAATAAAAAACTTTACATTTTTATTACATTTTTATGTTAAACCTCTATAAATACATATTAGATTGATCGTACCTAATACTTAGATACCATAGAGTTGTAGCATTATGGATCCAAACAACATTACTTTTTTGAATGACATCACTTGGCGCATGACTAAATATACCATCAAAGTTAGGGTGCTTAGGCTTTGGAAGCGAGAAAATCGAAAGAAACCTGGAGAAATTCTTTCTCTTGATATGGTTCTTATGGATGAACAGGTTATGTTTTTAACATATTTTTTTTTAATTTGTTTTTTTCTACACATTTGTTTGTTGCGAAAATTGGTTGTTAATAAATTTTTTTTTTCTATTAAAACAGGGGTCGAAAATGCAAGCTATTGTATGGAGTAGATATATGAAGAAGCATGAAAAATTCTTACATGAAAATGAAACCTATTATATTTATAACTCACAACTTGCTGAAAACAAATCTACTAAACATTTTTCTAAAGAAGATATGCTCTCATTTACTTTTGAAACTAATATTTCAAAGTGTAGTAAGTTTGATGGAAGCGAATACGGTTTTAATTTTTCATCTTTTGAGTCAATTAAAGGTGGAAATCTGTCTACAGAACAAAGAATTGGTTTGTTTTTATTATACTAACGAAATGTATTTTAATCCTTTTCTATATTGATTATGTATTCGTATAAAACTGTTTTAACTTTTTTTTAAGATTTCATTGGCTATGTTGAAGAATGGACTCCACCAGAACCAACAGAAACTAAAGCTGGTTTGAAAAGCAAGATGAACCTTGTCTTGATCGATCTAGAGTATGTATTTCATATCTGCTACGAATATGTTGGTATAAAACCCTTTATAATTTTCCTTTTAACATACATTCTGTTTATATGTAGTGGCATGAAAATGACCTGTTCTTTGTGGGAAGATTATAGTCATGAGATGTTTGAATACATCAAGCAGAATGAAGATGAAGTTCATGTAGTCCTTATTGTTCAATTTGGAAGCTTTAGCAATTATAAAGGTATGTTATATATTACTTTTTTTAGAAATTCCGATTAGATATTTTTGTATACCGGTATTTGTTTTACCTGTTTTAATATTTTTTTTCAAAGGCAATGTAAGTGTTCAAAATGCTTTCTTTATCACTCGCCTTTTTATTAATGAAGACATTGAAGACATTCGTTCTTTCAAGAAAAGGTAGAATAGTTATATTTTTTTGTGTTTTATTTATATGTTTTCAGTTGTTTAAAGATATATAAATATATTTTTTTTAATTACAGTTATATTGAAAAGTTTATCTCCAGCGAATCATGTTCTGCTCAACGATCCCTGGTATCGTCTGGTAGTATGAATATGTCTGATGAATTTTTGAATAAAACAACTTTTAGCAGTATTCGTGAGCTTCCATTGATAACAGAGGTTCGTATAAAATTAATTTTTTTTTCCTAATAACTTTCTTTCCAAATACATTTCAAGGTTATTCGTGACATTTTTAATTGTGGTTTTCTAGGTTAACAAACAAGTAATTGTTGTTGGAACAATCTAGGGGGTGGATCCTAACGAAGATTGGTATTACCTTGGTTGCGAGTTCTGCAACCACAAGGTTGAGCCAACTTTGAGTTTACCAGATGATGAAGAGGTGAAGGACGTAACTTCATTTAAACAAGTTTTGATTTGCACGAATAAAGGTTGTCCCAAACAGATTGTCTCTGGTGATCCAGTGTAAGAATTCTATTTTCTATACATAAGTTATAATTGTATGATATTATTTATTTATTTTTTATGTTTTAGTATTCATGTTTACGTTTAGTAATTTTTTTACATATAGATCTGATTTTTTAGTTTTGGTGTTTTAGGTATAGGATTCCAATAAGGGTACAGGATTGTACTGGAATTACATCCCTTACATTGTTTGATCGAGAAGCAAAAAAAATGTTGGGCATGTCAGCGATGCAGCTTCTTGAGAAAAGCAAACAGGTAACCTATTTTTTTGAGCCTTAAACAATATATGTAATTCTACTTTGTATTACTTATATGATGTATGATCTAGGTTTCTATTGAAAAGAAAGTAATTCCTGTTGAGTTTTATGAAACTGAAGAGAAGAAATTTGCTTTCAAAATTAAAGTAGGGCAATTTAATATTGATAAGCATGTTGATGGTTATGGTATACGGAAGCTTACAAATGATTCGGAAATTGTAGCTTCTCTTGAAGAACGGTTCCTTGACATTCAGGTTATGATTATCATTTAAATATTTTCGTTATAATTACTGTTATGAATCGTTATTATTTTTGTTGTTATTTAGTTATTGTTTAAACCCTTTTTACGTTAATCGGTTCTTTATTACATTTTTTTTAGATCGAACAACCTCTGCTTGAAAATATCGATGTAGGTGACTCTTCAACACAGAATACGGTGTCTTTGAAGGTTAGTAGTTTACTTGGTCAATCATGTGTTCAGATTACATTTTAATGTAGTTTATTCTAACAATTTATACATGGCTTTTAATATTGTAGGATTCTGTTGGAGATAACACTACTCCAGAATCATCTTCTAGAGTTAGTTTGATTCGTGATGAAGCTGAGATAAAGCGTAGCTTGGACAAAGTTTACGAAATGGAAGATGATGCAAGTCAGTCAACAACTAAAGTCCTCAAGTCTGAAAAGTTGATTTCCCGTAACAAATCACCTGAGAACACGGTCTTGATTCCTAAGGTTGAAAAATAGGATCAATTACCCGTTTTTTTGAACAATGGTTTATTGTCAGGATTTTTATTTCCTGTGTGTTGACATTTTGTTTTCATTTGTGTTTGCTTTGATTTTGAGACAATTTTCATCTACATAAATTGCGTGTTTACATTTGATGTTTGTTTATTATATTGGTAAAAATTCTACATGGTTGAATTGTTTTTTAGGATTTAACATTATTGTTGATAGTTTATAAGAGACCCTGTACTCTTATATGGCTAGCTTTATGGTGCTTTATCAAGAGTAAAAATCAGGACTGGCGTGAAGTTACTTATGCTTGACGCGGATGACAAGGTGAAGAATAAAACAAAAATGTTTTGTATAAAGAAATATTTTAATGATATTTGAATAGAATATGTATCATTTTCTTTTACATTTTAATAAAATATTTAATCTTATAATAAGATTACAGTCAACTTCCAAAGGGAACAATTCCAAATAAGCGTATGTTTCTCAAAGACCATCAATAAAATCCAAGGACAGTCTTTATCGAAGGTTGTATTATATTTAAGAGACCCAGTATTGTCACATGGTCAACTTTATGTCGCATTGTCAACAGTTAAAAGCAAGGCAGGCGTCAAGTTACTTATACTTGATGCTGATGGGAAAGTCAAGACTAAAACAAAAAAATCTTGTGTATAAAGAAAAATATTTTGATATTTGAATAGAATGTGTATTTATTTGTTTTAAATCTTAATAAAATATTTCTGCTACATTTTTTTATATGTTTTACCCCTCAATATAATTGTACGTTGGTGAGCCGCGTGTAACGCGGGCAAAGATCTAGTCTATCATAATCTTTAACCTAATCTATTAAATACCTAATCTACTAAATCTAAATATTAACCCTTTATTATTTTATCTCTCGTGTTTCCTCCCATAACTTTCAAACGTTAATATCTTTTATATACGAGATTTTTTAAAGAAAAAAAATTACACCAAATTAACGAGCGTTTTATTATCTTTCCAACGAGTACCATAGTGCTATATAAAAATCGGAGAAAAAAATGACTATATTTTGTAACCCGACAGGTATTGTGTCGGGTTTGGGATTAGTTTAAAAAAAATTGTGGGTTTGGGTTGGTTCTGGGATTAGGTGATATCCGACCCGATTACCCGAAACAACATACCCAAATACCCGAACTACATACCTGATCATATACCCATGAATTTTTTAACGCATCACATAACACTTAGACTAATGTGTTCGATATTTCAATAATTAACTTTTTTTTTTCTTATTTCATGTTAGTTCTTTTTAGAATGATCGATTACAAACTTCCGAATTCATTTGTAATGGCACTAGACTTATACCCCGGCGCAGAGATTTGTTTTTTTTTTATTTGAATATGATAACTTATGGCAGAGATTTGTTTAAAATAATAATAATAATAATAATAATAATAATAATAATAATAATAATAATAATATATTTTGTTATATTATATTAGATATTTCAACCCGGGACGCTCCCGAGATAAAAACTAGTAGTAATAATAAGTTGAATTATAATACGTTCAGGAAGCTTACTCCAAATAGATTACCATAAATTCTCAATCCTTTAATAAGTTATCATCAATTAAAGATATACATCATCAAATCACATAATGTATAAAAATATAAGATAAGGTTTTAAACGATTTAAAATTTTTATATAAGTATAAATTTTATCACTTTAAGTTAATCCCTAAATATACAATGCACCAATGTTTACATGTAAATTACACAATTTGCCAAAAATTAAAAAAAAATTATGCAAAGACATCGATGGAGATTTTTTTTTTTTTTTTTATATATACTTGACTAGTTTATACCCCGGGAGCGTCCCGGGTTAAGAAATCTAAATAAAGTGAATAAAATTAGAAACATCTAAACTATAAAAATGACATCTGCCAATATATGATTAATGATTATTATTATTATTATTATAAACAAATCTCTGCCATAAGTTATCATATTCTAATATAAAATTCTAATATAAAAAAAAGGTAATTGGATCGGGGATCACCTAATCCCAGGCCCGACCCAAACCCACAATTTTTTTTAAACTAATTCCAAACCTGACACAATACCTGTCGGGTTACAAAAATTAGTCGTTTTTTTTTCTCCGTTTTTTATATAGCACTATGGTACTCGTTGGAAAGATAATAAAACGCTCGTTAATTTGGTGTAATTTTTTTCTTTAAAACATCTCGTATATTAAAGATATTAACTTTTAAAAATTATGGGAGGAAACATGAGGGTGAAAAATCCAATTTTGTTTTTTAAATTATTTTTTTCCTAAAATATCTCAATGCCACATGGGATGACACATGGCACACTCAAGGAAGAGAATGCATCTTTGAATGACATGTCATTAAAATGGCTTTGGTTTATTATATGTATAGATAGTTATCTCATAAGTTTTTAAAACCTTTAAGATTTCTATGAAAAGAATAGATATAAACCAAGAAAATAATGCATACACAAATATATAAAAAAAAATTTTTAGTTATAATAAGTTTTATCTTTTACAATAATACGTTAAAGTTTCCATGAAATTTGAACCTTTTTATCTTTTATAATGGTGTTGGAATTTTAGAGTTTAGAGTATTGTCATTTTAGGTCTCTAGAGTTACAGTTAATGCACTGGAAAAATAATGAATGTTACAGTCTCCCCTTGTTAAGGAAATTTCGTCCACGAAATTTTGTTAGTAGTGACTTTTGGTGTATTAAGAAGGGTGATTTATGATTCATGTTGACTAGGGTTAGCTCTTGGTCCGACTCCTGGTCTCACCTCCAACGCACCTTTGGTGTTTATATATAGGGTTTACCACAGGTAACCCACCACTCCTTTGACACCTTAAAAGTGTTATAGTTTCTTACCAATACTACCCTTTTAACTTGTTGGTATAAATTCGTGTTCAAATCTTGAAGGGCTTAGGGTACTAGCTACACAATAGAATTTCAATACACGCCAATGCACCTGTAAATTCACCATTGCGTTGCGCACCGTAATGGTTAATTTACCTTGCACGGACGTGTTATGTCCTTCTATTATGCAACCACAAAGTTATGTATGCGAAAGTTATAGTTTTTTTTAAGAGGTAGTGGAACATGTTTTTTTTTTTTTTTTTTTTTAGTGTCAAGGAATACAATCAAATAGATGTTTTTTCCATATACGTTTGAGTTAAGCTTACAAGCAGTAATGTGTGGTGAGTGACATGCACATATAGTAATTCGCGAAAATGTAATACTTATCAACGATTAAATATAAATTTCTAGACATGGAACAAATTCCTAATTTATAATGCAAGCAAATAAGATCAATAAGCAAAACCCACAATCAAGTTGTAAATCATGAATACATTTAAATTGAATTTGTAAATTAAGTAGGACATCTAAATTAGAATGTAAACAAGTATGCCATGTAGATTTTAGTTGACATGGTTAGGTATAATTCGAGTTGTGATGAAGCAACCAGAGATATGAACATAGACAGAGAAAATAAAGTTCATGGATTCTTTTTTAGCGGTAATCGTGTTCAAGGGCGTAGGCAATCAAGGTGGAAAATGTTGCTTGTGGAAATTTAGTTTGTGGGCAAATAGGATGAGGAATCATGTTTAAGTTTATGAAATTGAGAATTCATGTCATGGAAAATATAGGTAGTTAGTAATCACGGAAAAAGCTAGTGTAGAAAAATAGAGAATATCAACAACGAATAATCATTTTTATAGAAATGAAAAATATAGATTTATATAAGTTTATTATAGATTTATGAATAACTAAAATTTTCATCGTAATGAAAAATTGAATTTTTTTTTTTTTAGATAACCAAGTTTGTGGAAAATGATGAATATAGAAAATATATTATTTTAATTATAAAAATTGGGTTTGTGGAAAATTATTAACATAGATAATACATAATTATGTTTAGAGAAATCAAGTTTATTTAGGATAAAGAGATAAACAATCAGGTTTATGAAAACTCATATACGAAAAATTAAGAGGATAAGTTCTAATGTTTTATAGATAACGGATGATCACATTTATGGAAAAGTATGGATATTAAGAAATCGCGTTTTGAACAAGATAAGGGTACTTGGAGAGTTATATTCATGAAACAAGTAGGAATAAATGCAAAACTTAAAGGGTTTACCTTTTTTTTTTTTTTTTTGAGGCCAGGAGAATTTCATTTTCAAAATTGGTTATGTGTAAAGGTAAGGGTGATTAAATTGCTTGAGGATAAATGCTACAAGCTAAATGGGCTTATATTGAATAATTTAGGGAGTTGGAGATTTTAAACATGATGTTGGGTTTTTTTTTTAAAGTAAATTTGAGGAAATCGAGGATCCACAAAACATTTGTTTGCTATAATTTTGTAAAATCTATTGGTGGTGAAAGTTCGATGAAAACTAGTAATCGTTCGTTTTGGAAGTCAGGGTGTCTCCTCTACACAGGTTATAGTGTTATAGTTTAAACAAGATTTTAAAATCTTGGGTATGGTGAAATTTTATGGTTGAAGATACTTTCAGAAAATTGCACGGGAGGTTTAAATAAAAACGGCGAAGAAGAAACAAAAAAAATGACAGGTAATAGGTATGTAAAGTATTGGTTATGGATTAATGTTAGAAATAATCGAACATGTAGGAAATAATGTAGTATCGTCCAAAAACGGAGTAGGATTATGAAATAACGTAAATGATTATGAAAGTCAAAATTTTGAACGGAATAAATACGCAAGGTTAGCAGATTCCTCTACGGGATGAAGCATCGTAGCTCCACCACGAAAGAGAGTCAAAGGAAGGAGAAAGAAGCAAGATAAGACGATACAAGATGGATTATAGAAACACCAACAAATAGCAAGCAAGAAATAGGCTCATGTTGGACTCTTAAGGTTATAGTCTAGGTCATGTGTCTAATACCCTAATTCCCTATAACCATGGCTCTGATACCAATCTGTAACACCCCAACCGATGGCGGAAACATCGGGGTGCCACGTAGTGACGATTGTTCAATAGCTCATGATCAACTATAAAAATACATAGTTTATTTATTCGAATTACAAATTAATACAAACATCGAATATTGACAAACAACATGATAATCTTGTTTAATCTATGTCCAAAGCTCCTAAGTGATCCAAAGCTTGTAAAACTTCAAACAACAATATTCCTTGAAACATGTTAAGTTTGAAAAATGGAGGGGGTCAACTATAAAGTTGGTGAGAGTACATAAGTTTTATCAAAACGAAGTATAGTATCAAAAAGTATAAAGCGTACAATTCTGTGTCAATATGTAACAACTAGGGCATACATGTGAAAACAAAACTACAGCAAACTGGGGCATAATCAACCCTATGTTGACAAAGTGTAAAGGTCCATCCCATAGACATGGTTCACCTAAGTTTAAGTTGCAGTTCCAATCACCCGCGCTCCCCATAAACATGGTCAACGAATCTAGGTGGAATTGTCGATCCAATAGATCTATCATTGTTACCGTTGGCTTGATCAAAGTTAATGATTATGCAAGTATTAGTTGAGTTTACTTAGCAAGTTTAAGACACATAGCACAAAGAATCATACAAGACACATAGTCAAATCATATAAGAACCATCCTAGACCCGAATATAACAAACAAAACTCAATTACCATAATAGAGTCGTAGTCGCCGGCAATCGATATGAACCAAAATTCTCATAACTATTTACAACTCGAAAGGCAGAACAGTTTGCTAACCTGAATCAAAAGCCGAGTTATCAAGATTTATTGTATAGTAGTAGAAACATGAGGCAGGTAAGTTGTTAGCGGTTACTCAAAAACAAGTTGGTTGCGGCCTGAATGGCGCGGTGGTGAACACAGCAGAGTAGCGCATTAACGGAGCTAGAGAAATTGTGGCGAGGCGGTCCGGCGTGATAGGATGTTCTAGTGAAATGGAGGGTGGCGAGTTAAGCAAAAAAAATCGGATTAAAAGGCAGTGGACGAAGATTGAGATCAAATAGGTTTATAAAGTTTGATGGTCACAGTATCATATCCAAATTTTTCGGTTGATTCGTTCAATGGAGATATGACTAAATCTTTGAAAAAAAAATTTGATTAGGCAACAATGTGTATGGCAAGTTTGAAAGTCAGAATTATCATATTATTTTTTTTTCCTATGGGTTTTTAAGTAATAGAAAAGAAAATCATTTTATATGATTCATCAATTCGGCAACCATTTCGGAAACAATTATGGCAAAATTTTGTCAATTCTCAAAAGTGTAGGAGCAATGGATATTAGCATTAACAACTTGATTTAAAATATATTTTCAACACACCCCTCAATTGATAGTTTTATTTTCTAAAATATCATAATTTTTATTTATAAACTATAATACTATTAATTAATAATTACTATATAAAATGTTCGGTTAGTTATGATAATCATTTAATCGATTCAACGATGTACCAAACTTATTTAAGATCCGACATAATTACTCGACTATTTATTTATATATGGTTTTCGAATTTTTCGGGTATTACAATTCTACCCCACTAAAAAAAAATTTTGCCCTCAAAATTGTTAGATATGAGTAAGAGGTAAATTAATTTATATCATATATGAAACATATTTCGGATATCATCAATGTATAACAACACCAACTTCTAAATGAATTATTGGGTTATCAGAATGTCGGTTAAACGAGAACGGAAACGAATCAAGATTCGTACTTGATTAGACAAAATCGAACATGTCGAATATCAGAGTACTGAGACATAATCGGATTCGAATAGGCACCAATCTACACAACAAAAATCCCGTAGCGCACATATGTACCTGTAATTCATGATTGCGTTCGCGACCGTAATCATCAATTACCTTACAACAGTGCCCTAAAGGTCCTCTCGTCATGTATTTCAATGACATTACCACGTTAAGGAGACACGAAATGAAATTAAATGAATCATGTTTAATTACTATAGTTCTAGAAACATTGAGATTATAACTAAAGCATGTTAATTATGATAGGATATAAAAACAAATATGAAACACTTCTAAAAGCACATATGGTGGCAACGTTCTTGTAGCGTGTAGTCAAGTGCGTAAGGTGACATAATCATTCCAATCGTATCATCCGCCAAGTTTTGATTAACTCAAGAATTCAATAGTGAAACCATGATAATGATGGACTAACCGTATTATATGGCAGGAATCTAGGTATCGTATAAGCAAGTATCAACTAAAGACTTAAAAGACTCTAACGGATAAATCGAAGATTAGAAACTAATGAGCACGACGATTGATCAAAAGATGAAATCCTAACCCAGCGTCTACCCATTAACTCACAGGTTTACTTTTTAAAGTTTAAGTTTTCTACAGGAAAGAGCCTTTGCTCTGATACCATAATTGTAACACCCCAACCCGGCTAGGGCTGATGTGTCACTCTTACAGATATCAAAACAAAAACCAATCCATAACGTTATAACATAATTACCATTTATTATGATGTAGAAATAAATTAATGAATACTGCTTGTTCGACTTCTTTTAACGCTCTTCACTGATTCCCCAATATCCCATATTACCTGCGAAACAAATAAGACAACACAACAAAAGAAAATACGGCTGAGCAAAAAATTGCCCAGTAACGGAGGAATCAACAGTACAAGTAAATTCAACGTAGCGGAAAAGCAAGACATAATAGAACTGAGACCGAAGTGAAGATACGAAAGGGAATACGAAACCAAACGAATTCTATTTCAAACTTGAAATCAAACTTATATCGAAACAATTGATGAACATAATCCGAGGCAAAACCTGATACTTTACAGGAACATAATCAGACACATACCGAAGCATATAAGAACAATCTTAGAAACTTATCAGAATAGATACATACATCAAACTACGTGACTATTCATGTAAATAAAGTAAGTCACGTGAAACGGAAGCACCCACGAGCCTAAAAAACTTACAAACTGGTACATAGCTAGCTAGTCCATGCACCTATGAGACGGTGAGCGTGGCGTACACCCATTATTCCAATCTCCACAAAACGGAAACATATATTAAAAGTCAGAATCAGAAACAATTCTAGGATATATCCATACGCCTCTAAGGGACCATGTTAGAGACGCCGTGATTTTGATTACGCACTGTCACGGAAAGTGTTCATGTCGCTGACGCCCCAACGACAAGTCAAAACAAACTGCTCGGGTGACAGAGTACAAAAGCTAAGGCCATGTAAATAATTACAGGCAAACTAAAAATGACACTAATTGAAACATGCGGCCATGAGTACAAGTCAGAGGCATGGCATGCTATGACACACTAACAACAAATTGTCAAATATACACCGACCCAATTAACGAACCAAATACGAACCGATGATACGTATAAAACGATGACAAACAGACTCTAAACATAGACGTAAGTCCGTACTACAAAGTAACGAATATAAATTTTATACTATGATGACACGACTAACGAACCCGTACACATGGAAGGAAACAAAAGTTATACTATGATTAAAAGAAAACAGAATCTGTACCTTATAACCAAGCAAAGCAAAACGATTTGTCTTCGAGGAGTACATGGCCTATATCAACATTATTAATTTTACTAACATTATCTCAACTATATGAATCGTTGGCTCATCGATTGCCTGGCGACGGAGAACTTTATGACTGATAACTAGTTTAACGTAAGATTCATAGTTGTATTAGATTAAGTATCCACTCTAAAAGAAAAAGAAGTGTAGGGTGTGGATTAAATCATCGCAAAGGCTTTCAAAAGTAATAAAAACAATAAAAAATCCTTTATAACTCTAATACACGTGAAAGACATCAAATTTTTTTTTTAAAGATATAAACAGATCGCTAGTAGTCATAGACCCATTTGATATCCATAGCCAACTATATAATTTAAATGATATTTATATAGGTTATAAAAATTAATTAAAGGGTAACCGTAAAAAAAAATGGATGCATGTAAGCTTATGAGCCAACCCAATGGACTTAAACCTCTTAATTTGGCTTATCATAGTGGCAAAAGAAATATAAGTTTACAAAGGAAATATGTGTTCTGAATCGAAAACTTGCTCAAACAATACACATAAGTCAAATCATATAAGAACCATCCTAGACCCGAATATAACAAACAAAACTCAATTACCATAATAGAGTCGTAGTCGCCGGCAATCGATATGAACCAAAATTCTCATAACTATTTACAACTCGAAAGGCAGAACAGTTTGCTAACCTGAATCAAAAGCCGAGTTATCAAGATTTATTGTATAGTAGTAGAAACATGAGGCAGGTAAGCTGTTAGCGGTTACTCAAAAACAAGTTGGTTGCGGCCTGAATGGCGCGGTGGTGAACACAGCAGAGTAGCGCATTAACGGAGCTAGAGAAATTGTGGCGAGGCGGTCCGGCGTGATAGGATGTTCTAGTGAAACGGAGGGTGGCGAGTTAAGCAAAAAAAACCGGATTAAAAGGCAATGGACGAAGATTGAGATCAAATAGGTTTATCAAGTTTGATGGTCACAGTATCATATCCAAATTTTTCGGTTGATTCGTTCAATGGAGATATGACTAAATCTTTGAAAAAAAAAATTGATTAGGCAACAATGTGTATGGCAAGTTTGAAAGTCAGAATTATCATATTATTTTTTTTTCCTATGGGTTTTTAAGTAATAGAAAAGAAAATCATTTTATATGATTCATCAATTCGGCAACCGTTTCGGAAATAATTATGGCAAAATTTTGTCAATTCTCGAAAGTGTAGGAGCAATGGATATTAGCATTAACAACTTGATTTAAAATATATTTTCAACACACCCCTCAATTGATAGTTTTAGTTTCTAAAATATCATAATTTTTATTTATAAACTATAATACTATTAATTAATAATTACTATATAAAACGTTCGGTTAGTTATGATAATCATTTAATCGATTCAACGATGTACCAAACTTATTTAAGATCGGACATAATTACTCGACTATTTATTTATATATGGTTTTCGAATTTTTCGGGTATTACATTGCATATATGTTATGCTAGCCATTTGTTGATAACATAAGTAACTAATTTTAAATCCGTGATTTAGCAACGACTTTGATGGTTTAATCCTTGAATTTGCATATAACTTTTACAGGAAAAATGGTCACAGTGATATTGTGCAACCATTGGCTTCAAAAAGAGAGGGGAATTGCTTTTAATGCATGCGATTTGCCAACTTCTTCAATCAGCTGCTCTTTACATATACTTGATATCTTTGGCTCTATAATATAGTAACACACATGCTAATTGAAGGTGTTTGGACAAGTCTAGGGTCAATATTGTGTGTCGGGTTTCGTGCATTTGTTCATGAGTGTGTTTATCAGGTAAAAATACGAATCTCAAAAAAACAAGAATTTACTCTTCATGTGGGTAGTTTTTGCAGTGGGTCACAAGCATGTGTAGTAGTGAACTGAAAGCCTTTGTAAGCATATTGACATGGAGTTGCCCCAAGTTAAAGCGTTGTTGACATTCAAGTGTGTGTGAAACCAAGTGCTTGCATCATTTTCAAGTTTCAAGTTTTGAAATGAATAGCCACTTGGCTGTAAATGTCAAAAGGTAGACTAGCAGCATTTTTTAATAATCCAGATTTTATGTAATTTTTATATTTAGTATTGTCTCATGCTGGGGTGTTGCACAAACTTTTGAACCAAACTAGGGCGCCGCAACGTGCGCGAGGTATGATCCTAGTTATATATATATGTAATGAGGTTTGTATTAAAATTTTTTGATTTTGTTTAATGTTTTTAATTGTTCTCACGGTTCTCACAATATTTAGCGTTATATTTTATACGTATGCTAAACCTGTTAGTTTTGGCAAACCAAATTTTCAATAAAAAAGAAAAACTTCATATCATCAATAGACTTGAAATCTGATTTATTTCCCCTTCCAAAGTACTGTTTAGAAAATGGAAACCCTAGAAGAAGAAGAAGAAGACGAACAACAACCGACTGATAATCGATTGACCAAGAAAACGAAGATTTCATTCCCAGTTGTAATCATGGAAGAGATTCTCTCCAGACTGCCGGTCAAGTCCATTCTCCGGTTCAGATCCCTCTCCAAACCATGGCTCTCACGCATCTCAGCTCCATCATTCTCCATCATTCTCCGCCCCTCGTGACGGTGGTCCCGTCACTCATCTCCTCGCAATCGACCACGATCGTTACGGTGTTGACGTGACTAAAGCCGAACACTTAAACGGCTTAGTATGTTTTACTTGCGTGAAATGGTTATCTGACGATCAACCTTACTTTTTCGTTGTTAACCCTACCCTAGCACGCGTAAGGTTTTTAAACTCCCTCATCCTTACACCCATAGAGAGGGGAATCTAACTTACTTTTTCGGATTCGATGAGTCTACCAACCAACATAAGGTTTTGATGATTAGGAAACATACTATGTTCGAGGTTATGATTTTCTCTCTCTCAACTTATTCGTGGAGAACGGTGGATGTCGAGCCCCCTATTGGTTTTAGTTTCAATAACTTGTGGATTGACTACAACATCAGTGTTTGTGTCAATAGTGTGGTGCATATGCTGCTTTACAATTCGTTGGAGATTGTGGCGTTTGACTTGAGGACGGAGCAGTTTTCAATAATTAGCACTCCTTTAACTGATGCTTTGCTCCATGATGACGTGGTGGGAGACGACATTCACATCACAAAAATCAATGGTTGTTTAGGACTCGTTTATCGGAATTATATGTTTGATTGTCGTGTGGGGGAAATCAACGAAATGCATTTTTGGATATTAAAAGACTACGAAAACCGTATTTGGGTCAAAGAAATCATTGCATTACCCTGGTCTTGGTTGTCTAGTCGCACTTTCACCAAAGACTGTGTTAATATGGATGAGATTATTTTTCATTTAGGCATGTTGGATGGGAAAGTGATGAGTGTACCCGTCTATAATAAGACGGGCAGATGTATTAAATCGTTACAATTCTCCCCGTGTCAACAATTTCCCTTTTCAAGATCGTCATGTTTTGATCATATCGTGAGTTATGTTGAAAGCATGGTGCCTTTATAGAGGAACAAACAAGACTTGATGATCCAATACATGTTCTTCCACATGCCAATGTTGGTATTCATTTTTTACCTTGCATTGCAGTTCAGTTCAGTTCAGGTTTCTCTAACTACCTTACAATCAAGAAAAGAGACTTGTTTATCTTACTAGTTTAAGCTTGTTTGTCATTTATCAGTAGAAGTAATATATATGCACTAGTGCTTTAGTGGTGTTGTACCTTGTATTTTAAATGTTACATGTGTACCGATTAGTGATGTATGATGAAATCTTGATGTCAACTTTTAGCTCCCCTAGTGGTTGCCGGCCTTGAACCATATGAAAATGAAACATGTCAAACGGACTATAAGCCACCTAAAAGAGATTTAAACTACATCACTTTATCTTTTGGACCTGAAATTCCTTTTAGTAAATCATAGGAACTTTCATCTTTTGGGATGGGGTTGGGTGTGTGAAAATCTTTGTGAGCTTGGGTTAATTTTCCTTCATACGATGGCAATGAATCCTTTTGTCTTCGTTAACTGAAAACCTTTTCGTTAGTCTTTTTTTTAACATCAAACGAAGCCTTTTATTCCAACACCAATAACCCAATACTGGCCAGAAGCTAAACACTGGACATAATCTTTTGTTGGGTTTTAATGGGAACTTGGGTTATGCTGGATACATATAAAGGCCGAGGGTAGTAAACACTTATTATTATTATTATTATTATTATTATTATTATTATTATTATTATTATTATTATTATTATTATTATTATTATTTTGATGATAGCCTCCACTGATCACTACTCATTTTGTTTTCAAACTTTCTGCAAATCTCATGGTATAAAAAACTTAGTCAAATTGAATGAGTTTAAACCTTTTCTTGCAACATTGAGTCTTTTGAGCCAGATCCTTGGTTTTAAAAAGCGCAAAGCACATAAAAGCGACGGGGTCTAAAACCAAGGTGCAAAGCGCCAAACCCTAAAGTTGCGGGCTTTTCATACCCAAGGTACAATAGTCTGCAACATAAAAACGCCTCAGGTCCAAGATGTGGGCACCTCAAGCAAAAAAAAAAAAAAGCCTAGAAAAAACACCAAAAAGGGCGCCTTTTTGGCGCTTCTTGGAATTCCTCTAGGCACTGAGCAGAAAAGCGACAAGCCTTGATGCGCCTCGCACCTAGGCTCGTTTTTTAAAACCAAGGTCAAATCTGTCTTGGGTCAAGTAGGTTTATAATTTATTGTGTTGGGATGGTGTTTTAAGGAGGAGGGTTGATTGCAAAACCATTGATACATGACCCTTTATGTTACTATTGATGACCCCTCAAGGAAAACATGAGTTTTCATCACAACCCACCCACCCTTCATGAGTTTTTAAATTTCTAATGCTTTCCACTTCCATTAATGTATTTTGCAGTTCATGTTTCTCTAAGTACTTTACATTCAAGAAAAGAGACTTGTTTATCTAACTAGTTTAAGCTTGTTTTGTAATTTATTAGTAGAAGTAAATCAGTAATATATATGCACTAGTGCGTTAATGGTGTTGTACATGTATTTTATAAGTGTTATACGTTTGAATTGGGGATGTATGATCAATCTTGATGTTGGGGATGTATGATCAATCTTGATGTCAACGTTCACCTCTCCTAGTGGTTCCCAGTCTTGAACCATATGAAACAGGTAAAACGGACCTGAAAGCCACCCAAAAGAGATACAAACCCGTCTTGAAACAATGGCACTCGCTCATCTCCAATCCATCATTCTCCAAACTCCACTTCACTCGCTCCACCCGCACCGCCTTATGCATCTCTGCTTTTGATCACTCCACTCGCAAACTACACATTCTCTCCGCCTCATGTGACGGTGGTCCCGTAACTCATCTCCTCACAATCGACCACGCTTTTGCTCATGATATCACAGAATCTGAACATGTGAACGTTCTAGTATTCTTTACTAACACCAAATTTGTTTCCGATTACGCTTACGCCTTCGTTGTTAACCCCAGCACGCGTAAGTTTTTTAAACTTCCTAAAACGTACACTGATAAAAAGCTGGGTATTTGTTACTTATTTGGGTTCGATGAGTCTACAAACCAACATAAGATTTTGATGATCAGGAAACTTCGTAATCCTTCTACTAGATTTGAGATTATGATTTTCGCTATGTCGACTTATTCATGGAGAAAGATCGTTGCCGAGCCTCCTATTGGTGTTTGTTTGGGCAGATTGTGCTTCAACTACAACCATAGTGTTTGTGTCAATAGTGTTATACATCTGATGCTTCAAAACTCGTTTGACATTTTGGCGTTTGACTTGAGAACAGAGCAGTTTTTGATAATCAGCACTCTTCTGCTTGATGATTTGCCACGTTTATATGTGGTGGGATGCAACACTCACTCATAAAAATCAATGGTTTTATAGGAGTTGTTTATCATGGTCATGATCCAGGTGTGTGGGAAACAAGCGAAATGCAGTTTTGGATACTAAAAGACTATGAAAACCGTACACGGGTCAAAGAAATTGTTACATTACCCGAGTCTTGGTCATTTGGTGGCGCTTTCACTGAAGGTTGTGTTAATATGGGCGAGATTAATTTCCATTCGAGCAAGTTGGATGGGAACGTGATGAGCGTACCTGTATATAGCAAGAAGAGCGGATGTTTACAATTCACCCCGGGTCATCAATTTCCGTTTTCAAAAACATTGCGGTTTTATCAGATCATGCGTTGTGTCGAAAGCATGGTGCCTTTATAGAGGACCAGACAAGACCTTATGATCCAATGCGACGGGTACGTGTTGGCTTTCATTTTTTATTTTGCAGTTCAGGTTTCTCTAACTACTTTACAATCAAGAAAAGTGACTCATTTATCTAACTAGTTTAAGCTTCTTTGTCATTTATTAGTAGAAGTAATATATGTGTACTAGTACATTTATTTTGAGTGTTCCCTATGTGTGAATTAGTATAGTAATATATGTGCAGTGCACTGGTCCTGAGTGAGTCAAACCTTTTCTTTTGCAAGATTGAATCTTTTGAGTCAAATCTGTCTTGGGTTTATGATTTATTGGGCCATAGGAATGTTGTATGTTAAGACTGTAAGTCGAAATTTTATTGATTTATTCTGGGAAAAGTCAACAGCTGATGGTCATAATACAAACAAAGGAAAAAGTCAACAATCTGCTATCACCTGGTCAACCATGATTCAGAACGGAGCAGAGCAAGTTGAATTTGCTAACCAAGTCGATAATTAGATTGGTAAAGATGGTCATCAGTTAATGCATTGCTGTCAAAGTAAAGAAGTCGACATCTTGTGGACTTTGAATATACCAGCACAACTACTGTTAATAGTTCTCAAAGACATTATTGGCTTACTTCCTGGCAATTTGAGTGGTTGAAGATTTGGTGGTGATTCATGACAGTTGATTGCAAGACCGACTATTGACGACCCTTTTATGCCACTATTGATGATCCCATGAAAAAAAAATTAGTTTTCATCAATGCCCTTTTTCGATCCAAATTCCGAAAGCTTTCCACTTCCATTAATGCCTTTTTTCGATCTATTCTTGTTGTCTCAGTTCTGCCACAATTCTAGGGATGTAATTTTATTTCAGGTCAGTGTACCCTTTTTGCTTCTTTTTCTTGTATTCAGCTCTCCATGCTGTTATTACCATCTTTATTCCAAAATCTACAGATACACATGATTTCATTACTGTGTTTGTATAGGATAATAATATGTTTTCAAGACTCTTTTTATGACTTTTAGGTGCTTTTTTATAGTTGTGTCAAGGGATACGATACATTATCTTTCTACTAATATTTGTTTTATTCATTTGCGAGTTTGGAGTATTTAAGTTTATGTTTTGATGTGCTAGTAGCTTTGTTGGTTATGAGTTATGATTTTTTTATAGTATGTATTAACATCCTAATAAGGTGTCGTTAGGGTAATCAATGTTGTAACATGAGTTGCAACATTTGGGAAGGCATCTGTTCATATTGTTGTATATATAGGGTATCGATATATGGAAACTAAGCACCATGGAGGTCGCCATGGTTTTAAAAAGCGTGCCTTAGGCGCGAGGCGCATCAAGGCTCAAGGTATGTCGCCTTTTCGCTCAGCGTCTTGAGGAATTCCAAGAAGCACAAAAAAAGCGTGCTTTATGGTGTTTTTGCTGGTTTTTTTTTTTGGCTTAAGGCGCGCACCTCTTGGACCTGAGGCGATTTTATGCTGCAAACTGTTGTTCCTTGGTTTTTTTGGCCTATATATGTAGGTAAAATCATATAAAAACATTATAAAATCACAAAAAAAAGGGCTTATTTATAGCTACATTTTGAATTGGGGAAGCTAAAAACCTATGAGATATATAACAAAATATATAAATGTCTTGCGCCTTGGGTATGAAAAGCCCGTTGCTTTTATTTTGGTGTCGAAACCAAGTGCTATGATGTTAAGGGGGGACAGGTTGCTACCAGAATTGGTCACGGGTACCACACTACCAGCACGGTAACACCGCCGCCACACTTGCTGGTAGGGGTCCTGTGAACCAATTTTTGGTTCCATATAGTGTGTCACGGTCCAAACTTTTAGGTGTTTTTATTCCTTTTTTGACCATTTTAATGTTTATTAATTGTTTTTTACTTTCAAACGGTTATATTTTGTGACCGTTTTAATCTTTAGGTTTATAAAAACACAATACATTCCCACGGTTTTAAATCAAAAACATAGAAATCATATCAATACTTCTAAAATATGACTAACATTGACATAGAAGATGTTCAAGTAATCGTTCCCCCACTCGATGTCCACCCGATTTTACACTCAGGCGATAGTAGCCTTGAGTTTCTGACGGACCTTGCACGGCGGGCAGAGGAAAACACAACATCTAAGAAATGATACGTGCCACGTGATCACGAGGGAGGTCATGCCCGGTTAATAAATGACTACTTTGCTGAAGTACCAAAATACACCGACGTACAGTTTAAACAAAGGTATCGCATGTCGAGATGTCTATTTCTACGTATTGTAGCAGATGTTGAAGCAAACTTCGAATGGTTCAGAGAGAGCATGGATGGTTGGTTTAGAAAGAGTTTTACGCCCATGCAAAAAGTATCTTCAGCAGTGAAACAACTCGCGATCGGTAATCCTCCAGACGAATACAATGAGTATTTATGTATGCATGAGAGGACGTCGCGCGAATGTTTACAATTTTTTTGCAATGCCGTCATTAAGTTATACCGGGTTGAGTTTTTACGAAGACCAACAAGCCACGACATTGCATGTTTGTATGAAGCACACCAAGAAAGACATCACCTTCCCGGCATGATCGGTAGCATTGACTGCACTCATTTAGTGTGGCGAGCATGTCCTAGGGAATTACGAGGACAATATATGCGAGGTGATCACCAATACCCTATGATCATGCTAGAAGTGGTTGCTTCGCAAGATCTTTGGTTTTGTTATGGATTTTTTTGGCCCCCCGGTTCACCGAACGACATAAATGTCCTCCAACAATCCCCGGTTTATCTTACCCAACGAAACGGAGCGGCCCCACAGTGTCCATTTACTTTAAATGGCCACTTATATAAACGTGGATATTATCTTACCGATGGCATCTACCCAACCTGGTCAACGTTTGTGAAAGTGTTTCGATATCCCACCGACCCTAAGGAAAAGAAATTTGTTAAGGCGCAAGAGTCGGCAAGGAAGGATGTTGAGCGAGCGTTCGGAGTATTAAAGGGGAAATGGGGAATTACCGCACGACCCTTGAGGCCCAAAACCGTTGCTAGGTGTAGTGTCATCGTCTATACGTGCATGATATTGCACAACATGATAATTAAAGACGAGGGGCGTGCGATATCACCGGTCCACATACACGATCCCCTAATCCAACCGTTCTTCGATGAGGAAGCACTTGCGGAGTTGACAAAGTCCGATACGCATTTCCGACTTCGAAATGATCCCGTGGAACATCTAGACGGACTTGATCTATCGTATCTCAACGTGGAGGACTCTGAATAGTTTTTCTTTTATTTAGTTTATTTTTAATTTATGTGTATTTGTATTTCTATTTTTATTTGTTTTTAATATTGTAAGTTTATTTTATTATAAATAATATGTTAATTAATATTTCTTAAAAAAACTAAAAAATAAAAATTTCAGTGAAGTGAATCAGTTAATTACTGCCTACAAAAAAGTGAATCAGTGAAGTGATGTGACACTACAGGATTGGTTAAAATCAGTAAAAGAAAAATAGAGAACTAGTAGTGTCCCTTATGCCCTTAACATAGAAAAGAAAGGTTTATAAAATAAGAAATATTTTAGGACTAAATTTCCACGTACTAAAAGGATGACTTAAGTTTGTGGTGTTACACAACCCCCCATAGACACCTTGAATTCAATAACTGTTGCTACAACAAGGAAAATGACCGGTATTAGGTTAGGAGATGTTTAGGATTATAGGTTAGTGGTATGTTAGATTGAGATTAAGGTTTTAAGCTTAGGTTTAGATTTGGTTATAGGATCAGGGGTCTTCAAGTTCCTGGAAGAGACCTGCACAAAGGTAGCAGACACCGTTAGCCTTAACGCAGGAGGGAGCCTCCTGCGTTTGGACTCCGGCGTGAGAATAAGTACATATTCATTTGGAGTTGGGAAAATAATGAAGTAGAGAGTATGAGAGTAGAGAGAATGAGTGAGAAGTGTGTGTGGAATGTCTACCCAAGGGCCTCCTTATATAGGCAGTCGAATTCTGCCCAGGAGCTCCCTCAGGGTAGCTTCCTTACCATACCTGGATGTGTTTGACCCTCTTTTAGTTCCCAGCAGTGAGACTTTTCCCTTTTAGGATGTTTTCAGCTTTTATCATTTCCAATGCAAGGCTTGGAGCTGTGTGGTGTTTTGTCCCTTGCCATGATAATAAGCCAAAATCCCCTTTTTGCATTTCCAAGACATTCTACTGTTTGCTTTCTGCCCTGAGGCTTCCATACGGCAGGTAAGCTGCCTTATATCAGCTCCACTAAGTCAGGCAACCTCTTAATCAAATTTATTTTGCTTATCTTTTTGACGAGAGGTCTAAACGTTGTCGTTTTAGGACACACGTCATCAATAACTTAGTTAAAGAAGCTTACCGAGGCTTTGATTAATCTTCTAATCATTCCATTGTTGACTTCTTTCATTCCCCACACGCCATGGAGTTTGGTATATGTGATGTTTGTTTGGGTAGAGTTGAGAGTTTCTATTTTGTTTTATGTTGTTGAAATGTTTTTTTTTTTTTGGTTAAAATGACTAAATTTATGATTGTTTGATGCATGTTTTTATTGAACTTTATGCTGCTGCTAAATTGTGTTGTTTTGTACCAACTTCTTTGGATTTTGAGTTCCTTGACAAGTTATATCATAGTCACAGAATTAGCTGGAAATGGCATGATTTTTGAATTGGTATGTTTCGCACCATTCGGAATTCGAATACGTACCAATTCGGTATCAATTCGGGAATGAGGGTTAAAATTCGGGAGTTTGGGGATAATCAATCCGTGTTGTCAATTGTGAGAGTAGAGCCCGCTATAGCGATTACAGATGCGCAGTAGCGATTGGCGTACCTGGCGTATAGGAAATAGTTCATGAATGGAGACGAAGATGGAGGTGAAGTTAAAATTAGGGTTACTGGGAGGCGAACTTAAAAAGTAGGGTTAGTGGAAATGAATGTCAAATATGGCGGCTTCTTTATTTTCTAACTTAGAAACTTACATCATGGCTCTTAAACTTTAAATGTTTATCATATTTTAACCTAAACTAATATGAAATTTTAAATTTTGGTTATTTTGATTAATGAATTTAGTAAATTTTTATTTTAATTTGTGTATACCGAACCGGACTCAATGGTACATCGTACCGTACCGAAATGAACCTACCCCCTCCGTACCGAATTCATCCCATCTAGCGAATTGCGAACCCAAACCTCGTACCCGAACCGGAGCGAACCGCGAATTAGGTGACTATGAGTTATATTCTGGAAGTATTGTGGGTATACATTTCAACATCAGTGTCATTGATTAAAACTAATCCCTTCGACTAAACTGAGTGGTAGGAAGTTAGTCTTGCAATTCTTATTAATTTATTAACTAATTGTATTGCCAATTCAACATTGAGGGATATATAGCCATATAGGATGTGTCTATAGATGAACTATTATGAATTAGCATTCACCTTGGAGAGATATAAGGTTACGCTATACCATGAGAGCTTTGATGATTGTCTGCCTGCATTACTCATATTTTTTTTTTAACTTGCTGATTGTTGTTGTTGGATTGGATCACTAAAAATCTTCTAATGTAATCTCTTATCTATGTTCTACCATTCGGGTTCTTTTAATCATGGGTATAGTACGGCGTTTATCACCCTCATCCCCAAGGTTAAAAACCCAAGTGGTTTAAAGGACTACAGACCCATAACTTTGATTGGTATTTTGTCAAAGGTCATCTCCAAAGTACTAGCTAATCGGCTAAAGAAGGTTATTGGGCTCATTATTTCCGAGACACAAAGTGGTTTTCTATCAGAGCGTTTTATTCTGGACGGCCCTTTAATCATTAATGAAAGCATATCATGGTTGAAGAAAAAAGGTGAAAAGGCGTTTATGTTCAAGATAGACTTTGAGAAAGCATATGACAACGTTGATTGGGCTTTCTTACTTTCTATTATGAAACAAATGGCTTTTCCGGATCGGTGGTGCATGTGGATAGAAGGCGTTTTGAAATCGGCCAGATCGTCGGTTTTAGTTAACGGGTCTCCTACTTATACCTTTCAATGTGAGAAAGGTTTAAGGCAAGGAGATCCTCTTTCGCCTTTCCTTTTTCTTATAGTCATGGAAGCGTTTACTTGGTTGATGAATAAAGCGACTGAGGATGATAGCTTTGAATGTATCAGAATTGGTTCTAATGGGCCGAGATTTACACACTTACTCTATGCGGATGATGCTCTGATTGTGGGAAAGTGGTCGACAGATAATTTCAAGACTATGCTCCGTCTCCTTCGTATATTTCATATGTGTTCCGGGTTAAAAATTAATCTTCACAAGTCGAGCATCTTTGGTATTAATTGTACCGATGGAGAAATTAAATCCTTAGCAGATTTATGTGGTTGTAATCAAGGGAGTCTTCCTTTTGACTATCTTGGTATAAAGGTAGGTGCCAACATGAATCGAATTCGGAATTGGGAAGTGGTAATTAACAAGTGTAAATCCAGACTCAAGTTATGGAAGGCGAAATCCCTATCCATTGGTGGCAGGCTCATCCTTATTAAGTCGGTTTTGTCTAGTTTACCGATATATTTTTTATCGCTTTATAAGGCTCCAGTTAAAGTCATAGATACTTTGGAATCCTTTATGAAGCGATTTTTGTGGGCGGGAGATGAGAACGTTAAAAAAATCCATTGGGTTGCTTGGGAAGTCGTCACGGCTCCTAAGAAAAATGGGGGTCTTGGAGTGGCAAGATTAGTAGATGTTAATTCGGCGCTTCTCGCTAAATGGGTTTGGAGGTATAGAGTGAATCCGAATGGTTTTTGGAGGAAGATTATTGATTGTTGCCATGTTAGCAATAAAAGCTGGAACCTTCTTCCTTGCAATAATGCTGTTACAGGAGGCTGGAAGTCTATGGTCGCCTTTCTAAATAAACTGGATGTTCAATCTGGTTTGTTTTCTTCTCAGCTTAACGCTTCGGTGGGTAATGGGAGGAACATTAGATTCTGGATTGATACTTGGCGAGGTGATATCCCTTTTAAAGATGCCTTCCCGCATCTGTTTCGGCTAGTGGTTGACAAGCAAGACTCTGTTTCTTCAGTTTGGAATAATGGAATTGAAGCGCCAAATTGCAGATGGAGATCAGATTTCGCTTCAGCTGCTGAGGTTCTAGAATTCGGGCAGCTTCAGTCACTAATTCAGGGAACTTCTATTGATGTGTGTTCAGACCGATGGAAATGGGCTCATAATGCTAACGGTGTTTTTACTGTGGCTGATTTCAGAAAGGCGTTAGTGCAGCAGCGCAACCATAACAGTTCGGATCAAATGAGATGGGTCAAATGGGTGCCGTTGAAGATCAACATTTTCATTTGGAGGCTTCAAATGGATCGTATTCCCACCCGAGTCGCTCTTCGTAGAAGGCAAATTCCTATTTCGGATCCTACTTGTGTTCTTTGTGAGGTGGATGAGGAGTCGGCGATGCACGTTTTTACCGGTTGCGGGTGGTCTTTTGGTGTTTGGTCGGTCATAGGCTCTTGGTGTAAAATAGCGCCAATTTTTGCCTTTGACATCAAAGACTTATTGTTAATTGGTAAGTTGGTCCGGAATAAAGTAGCGGCCAATATAATTCAAGGGATAATTAGGGTGACCATGTGGGCTATGTGGTGTGCTCGAAATGAAAAGATTTTCAATAGCAAGGAGGCCAAAGTGATCGAAGTTGTGGCTAGGATAAAATCTCTTTCTTTTATATGGCTTAAGGCTAGATATAGATTTAAAGATTTGTATTGGAAAGATTGGGCGTCCTACCCCTTGTACATGATGTAATTGCCTAGTTGCGTCGGTCCTTGTTTTGAGGGCCGGGCGCGTTTTTCTAATGAAGTTCACTTTTCAAAAAAAAAATTATAGAGAAGTCAATATTTAGATCCAGTGGTATAATTAGAAGTATAAGAAGTCAAAAGCTGATGGTCATACAATACAAATCTATATCTATATCTATCTATATCTATATCTATATCTATCTATCTATACATATAATAAACCAAAGCCATTTTAATGACATGACATTCAAAGAGGGTATTCTATTCATTGAGTGTGCCATGTGTCATCTCATGTGGCAAGGGCTTTATTTTAGAAAAATAATAATTTAAAATGTAAAAACAAAATTAGATTTTTATCTCTAATGTTTCCTCTCATAACTTTTAAACGTTAATATCTTTTATATACGAGATTTTTTAAAGAAAAAATTACACCAAATTAACGAGCGTTTTATTATCTTTCCAACGGGTACCATAGTGCTATATAAAAAACGGAGAAAAAAACGACTATTTTTTGTGTGGTTTTGTTCGTACAGGAAAAAAACACAAAGTGTTCAGGTTATTCATTAATCATGTATAAGCAAGTCATTAGCTATGTTCAAACCAGTAAATATGAATTTTATTTACAACATGTGTTAGCATTGGAGTTGTACATTGTTTTAGGTTAGGTTTTAATATTAGAGTTATACATTGTTTAAGGTTATGCACTAACATTGGAGATACAATGTTAATTGTTTTAGGTTAAGTGCTACCGAAGCTTTCCTGCATGTAACTATAAAACGCATCAGTCTATTTCAGATGTAAAATTGAGATTTCAAATTAGATTTCTCAACCCGGGACGCTCCCGGGATATAATCTAGTATATAATAAACCAAAGCATTTTTAATGACATGTCATAATATTATGTAATCTCTTTTTTGAGAGATGCCACGTAAGATGCGATGTGGCAACTCTAGACCAATTAAAAAAATGAATAAATATGGTTTAAATATGATTTAACATAATCTATTAAATACCTAATCTATTAAATGTAAATATTAAAATTTTATTATCTTTTCTCTCATGTTTCCTCTCATAACTATTAAATGTTAATATCTTTTATATACAAGATTTTTTAAAGAAAAAAAATTACACCAAATTAACGAGCGTTTTATTATCTTTTCAACGAGTACCATAGTGCTATATAAAAAACGGAGAAAAAAAATGACTATTTTTTGTAACCCGACAGGTATTGTGTCAGGTTTGAATTAGTTTAAAAAAAATTGTGGATTTGGGTCGGGCCTGGGATTAGGTGATACCCGACCCAATTACCCCCCCCCCCCCCCCCCCCCCTTTTTTATTAAAATATGATAACTTATGGCAGAGATTTGTTTAAAATAATAATAATAATAATAATAATAATAATAATAATAATAATAATAATAATAATAATAATCATATATTGCCAGATGCCATTTTTATAGTTTAGATACTTCAAATTTTATTTACTTTACTTAGATTTCTCAACCCGGGACGCTCCCGGGGTATAAACTAGTAAAGGAATAAATAATAAACAATCTGATATCAGATGGTCAACCATGATTCAGAACAGTACAGGGCAACTGGAATTTGCTGGCCAAGTTCAACATGCTCTTAAAGTCAATATTTGGATTGGTTAAGATGGTTAAGTGGTGTGCTTACAGCCAAAAGGTTATGAGTTCAAATCCTTTGCATGTTGTGCTCTATGTATCCTAGGAATTGTTGTCAATTAAAAATGTCAACTAAAGTCAACATTTTGTGATCCTTTTAGATACCAATCTCAATTGTTAAATTCACAGACACTGCTGGTTTACTTTCTTGGCTATTTGACTGGTTGAAGGATTGGCGGTGGTTGATGACAGTGGGTATTAGGTGCAATAATATGAAGACTCTTTATGTGTGTTTGTTTTCCAAAGGGTGGTCAAATGGGTTATGGGAGCACCAAATGGTATTACTGGGTCACTAAGGGTGGTGTAGGACTGTAGGCGTAATCACACGCAATTAAAATCACAATTGCTAGGTCAGTACAAGAACTGTTATCAACTTTTTTTTATTAGAAAGGCTCTATTATAATCACAAAAGAGCCAGCAGGTTGCTGGGCCAATACAAGAGAAAGTAAAGCAGCGACGGCGAAACGGAAACTTCAAAGAGAAAGTACTACAACAACACCAAAACAGAAACAACAAAACACCACCAGAAATTAACGAAGGCAACTAGTAGGATCGCATCCGCATTTCCTAAGACAACAAAGGTCGATTAGTTGTGTTGCAAACCCACGAGAACAAGTTCATCTATATGTCTTCCACAACCGTTGAAATTTGCACCCTAAAGCTGTTAAACCGTTCATTCCTAGCCCTCCAGATGAACCAAAAGGTGGAGTAGGAGATCTCATAACCAAACTTCTTATCCTTTTTAGGCTTCCTAGCATCAAGCAACCCAACCATGAGTGCAACAACTGAATCTGCATTCATGAAATCGTAAGCGCTCCACCATGTTATTCAATTATATTGTTTATCAATCCGGAAAATTTTTATAAATGGCAAATACAAAAATATGCAAGTACATAATTTAGTCTTGCAGTTAGCTTCAAAATCAAGAAATTTGAATTATCCAAAAACAAAAAAAAAAAACCTTTTAAAAATTGCGTGTTAAACAACCCTTGCATTGCAAACATTTCCCACCCCAAGAGGTCATGTGCGAGTGTTGATCATTTGACACCTCATTTTATCAAATTCCATCACTAAATCATTATCACACTTACAACACCATCACTAAATCACAACCAATCATAACATGGCACCTCATTCCTCATTTACTCCATCAAACCTACCTACAAAAAATCAACCAATCACCTTCACAGTGTGTTGGGTTATATTGAGACCACAGTTACCAGATCAAAGAATTTTGATAGCTTGTTGTGTAGTTTGTAAGTTGAAGGGCTGTTTATGTAATTATGACATAGTTTATGCTAGAAACCCTAGGCTGCGCACTTAATGGACGGGCCCTGCGCACTTAGCTTAAGTGCGCAGGCCCATCAGACTTCCTATATAAAGAAAGCTTGTGTGCAGCTCTAGGGTTAGGGTTTTGGTTATTATCTTTGTAGCACAAGAAGAATAGGTGCGTACTTGTATCATTTCCACGGTTCTTCAGTAACAAATCATCAATGGAATTATCTTATTATTCATCTTGTGTGTCGGTTCTTATAGCATTCATCTAGTTTCTTTGTTTGTAGAAGATTAATCACTTAAAACACCTAATTCATAGGTGTTTCTAAGTGATAACAATCTCTTGCACTTAACAAGATCTAGTATTTGGGACTTACACAGTGGTTAAGTCATCACTATCTTAATTAGTTTGACCGCGAAAAAGGGGTACTTTCAACTATTGATTAAGTCATCACCCTGACTATTGATTAATGCCATTGATACACTGAACTACAAAATTGTTCACTACCACACTATACTTTCAACTTCTTGGCCCGTGTCACCATCAGATTAACCATGGTTAGTTTGTTTTTTCTGACACGACCATTTTGCGGATGTGGGACGGTGACGTGGCTAGTTTTTTTTGCTGATGTGGCATGGTGACGGGGCCATTTTTGCTGATGTGACATGGTGACGGGGCCATCTTTGCGCCTCGCTTCGAGGCGCATGCCTAAAACATTTTCTTAAACAATGCTCGAAACATAAGTCACTGGAACATGTTAAAAAATTATTGAATAGCTAGAAAGTCAAAGGAGGATTGGAATTGTGAATGTTTCTAGTAGTCTACTGCTGAACTTGAATTTGGTAACTAACATGGTAATTACATCCAGAAGCTAGTTTACTTCTCTTCTCTCGCCCTTTTCAAGATGCTTAAAGTCTTAAACATGGTAATTACAAGCTGTTATGGTTTGATTTTGCTAAGTTGTCTTTTTCCGCCATATTAAACAAAATTAGGCTTCAACAGATGGTTTTCTATTTCTATGTAGCATTGTAGGGAGAGCAGGAGTACCTATGGAAGTTATGGGATTGATGGCTTGGTGAATTCGTGGATGAGTATACCGTTTGTGTGGTGGCCTTATTCGTTATGCCGATTATGAAGTTGTTAAGGTGAACAGTCACCGGTAGATGATGCAAATCTTTGGCTCTTTTCTCCACATCATCTCTCACCATTTCCATACTATGGATGTGATGACAAAGGTACTTTAGTTCAGATGTGAGATTCATCTTATATTTTATTTGTTTTCACCCTTTTATGATGAAATTATGACAATGTTTTCTTGAATCAGAGGGATTGTTGCTTATTGAAGCTGACCGGATAATATAATTCTTGAAGGCTACTTTGTTTTGCATAGTAGATTATGCCCGAAAAATCTGTTGGGATCTTTGTAGCTCAGCAAGACCAAATTTTAATCTGGAAAAAAAACTATTGATCCACAATACTACTTATCTAGTGAGGCTTATAGTAATACATTTAACCTTATACTTATTATTATTTATCGTTCTTTCCATTTTGTTGTCAATTGTAGCATCCAGGGTATGATTCTTCCTCTACAAGGAAGAAACAGAGGATTTTTCGTGGTGTTATCAGCCAATTATGTCTTGTGTGGGAGATACTACCTGCAAACGCTGGGTTCTCGTTAGAAACAGGCCTTCCAGTTCCCAAATTACTCCTGCTTAGTTGAAAATTTCAAAAAGTATTATTCTTGTGCATTTTTGTAACTCTAGACAACTGAAGTTTATGTAATTTGTTAAAATCTTTCTGCAGGAATTCAACAGGATAAATTTTATGAAGATTTTGAATCTTCATTTATCATCTTTGAGAAATTACTGGTCTTACCTTGCACCCTTGCTTTTTGCTGATCACCCTAAAAGGCCAGGTGACGAAGATTCATTACGTCCATATAATATCATAAGAAATGTGAACATGAATGCCCATTGTGCTGGTTTGAGTGCTTTGCATTTTTGGAAGAAGGAAAAGTTGTTTGGGAGATGAATATTGTTCCTATGAGGGCTCGTAATTGCTCCAGTCATATTCGATCAAGGTTTGTTAGTAATTTGTATGATTGATAAGAAATTAGGTTCTTGTTCGCTTTTTATGTTAAATATTCCATGGGTAAAATTAGCAATACTTGTATCTTTTGTACAACTTTATTTTGCAAAGAAATAATGCTTCAGTTTTGATCGTTTTTACTTTATAGATTAACCTTTAAAAGACGACTTTTTGTTTTGTTTGGACAATTTAAGGCTATTTTAATGACACCCAAACATGTTTTTTATCCTTTTTGTATGTCGCAGGTTGCCTCAATTAGGTTACTCGAAACAATCAGACTGGCTTCTAAGAGGGATACAGATTCATTGAGTTTTACTCGCATGTTGCATCCGCAAAGGTGTTGCAGGCTTCAAGATTCATTGCCCTTTTTGTGCTTTCTTGGGGAAGAAACAACGAGTGCTACTTACTTACCTCAATCGAGGTGTGTGTGGGGCTAAACTCGTGGTTGCTGCAGGGTATAATCCTTTGCTCACACTCGAGGCTCGGATCCGCAACCTGAAAAGAAAGAATATGGTGGGTCGTACGAAAGGAGGCGACTGCTAGGTAATCGTAAGATTCCAACGTATAGACACCAAAGTGGTGTTTGGTTTGCTCGTGCAACAATGCCCGCCTACAAAAGGAAGTGAGAGCTCCTTTATATAGGGTACGAGTGGGCTAAACATCACTAACTCATAACCTCAACGATGGGCTTGGGCCTGGGTTATGGGCCTGCCTCCTTTCAGCCCCAATTAGTTAGGATTGGACCAAGTGTTTAAGGTGAGACTCGATGTAATAAATGCCGAAGAGACAGAAAAGGTGTACCGCCCTACCATTGTCCACGTGACGTGATCCGATTGGCCGCAAGCAGATCTTCTGTCATCACAACCTGTTCTTCTAGAAGACAGCTAATGTGATGTCTGACACAAATATGATCAGTGCAGATTGCGGGAATAGGGGGCCTGTATCTCCACTGTTGGTGGTTAGAGCTGTGGAGTCAGCTCTGCCACGCGTCAACTTTTGATTGGTCTGCGGAGGACCTCCGCATATGCTTTATCCTGCTCAGCTATGACATGCGATGAGGCTACGCAGATGTTCAATCCTGCGCATGTGCTTCTGGTCTTTACGCGATGGATGCTCCACAATGTTCTAGTTACCTTTACTCTTTGTGTTGATAGGTTATCCCATTGATGTATTTGTATGTTTGTACTTGGTTGTGGGTAGAGTCCTTATCCGCGCTAGGATTTAGGACCCTATCCATTCACTTGGTAAAAAGCATCATCTATCTTCTGCATGAGAATGGCCAGGGTAGCTGACATGATTAGAAAAGATAGTTAACTTAAACAATTGAACTTTTATTGACATTTTTTTGTGTTTATAGTTCAGAGAAATAGATTTTTTTTTTCTAACTGTGTTATGGTACTAATTTGAATGGTTGAAGGATTGGTGATTTGGTGGTGGTTCATGATAGTTGGTATATGACGAAAATTTTGAAGGCTGTTTTTGTGTTTTTTTTTTCTAAGTATGGTCGAATGGGTCATGGGAGTAGGTAATGCTAACAGTAATATAGTATAGTTGGGTCACTAAGAAAGAATGTAACTGATGTTAATGGATGGGAGAAAACAAGTCTAGTTGGATAGACAATTATGAAAGTCAACAATGCGGTGAAATTTCAAGCTCATTAGAATTGTAATATAGATGATTAGTAGAGAAACAATGATTCAATAAAGACGTGAAGATATATCGAAACATACGTCAATGGACCAAGTCAAAATTCTTGAGAGGTGTCATTTTTGGAGAGGTTATTACTACTGGTCAAACGTATGGATAGCTTAACTATGATCGGTCTGAGTCTAAAAGAGCATAAAAGTTAAGAAGTAGACTCTTAAAGAGTAGAAAAGTTAAGAAGGATTGGGTTTGTGAATGCTTTTAGCATCTTGCGAAACTTGATTATGAAAAGTCATTTTAGTCAACATAGGTATTGGCAACCGCTCGGACTTGCGTGGGTTACTACAAACAAATGAGAAAATGGATTTGTAACTGGATCACTCACATACAAATGAGTTGTAGCACAACCGCCTAGTGAGTGGGCGCCACTTGGGATTCATGCATGCCCCTTTGATCACTGTCATTTTACCTTTGCCATCACTGATATGTTGGTTTCACATCCTGCTTCATTGGGTTCTGACATGCTCCTTTTATTTATGACATATAATGATACTTCAACTTTATTAGTACCATGAGTTATTGAACATTAATACAGTACACGCTTCTCTCCCTCTATTTTTATCTGTACTTAATCCCTACGTTCTTTTTCTTCTTCATCTCCCTCTCTTTACATTTCCTTCCATTTCACCATCTATATATTTGATCCTTGGAGGTGAAATTCATCACGAAACACCATGCCTCAGCTTCCAGAGTTGATGTTGTTGGATATGTGAAGAAAAAGCGTATATTGTCGCCTTCTGAACCTAACTACTCCAACAATGTTGCATAATCTGTCATTGCGGTTCAACAATTGTTGTGGTGGTTTTTCGGTAAGGTGCTTCAATCAGTTGTACCTTATGCTTCAGATAGCTATACCATTGTACCATATTTAAAAAAAAAACTTGCAGATGCCACGTGTCCCAACCGTAGAGTGACATGTGGCCCAAAGAAACCGAGTGGTGTATAGTCTACCCACTGAGCTTAAACGGCGGCTGCTTGAGTCAAGCTTAAACGACCATTCAAAGAGAGTGTGAGATTAGAAAACAACGAGTGGAGGGATTAGAAAGCTAAGGGGTGGAGTCGTGGAGGTATAGTCTCCAACTGAGCTTGAAATTATATACTACTAATTCAAAAGCACTTCTATAGTAAATCTATTATTTTATTCTATAATAAACGTATTATTTTATTTATTTGATTATTTGGTTAATGTAAAGATTTCTTTAACCCAAGTACGGTTTTCATAGTCTTTTATCCAAAAATTCATTTCGCTTGTTTCCCACACACCTGGATCATGACCATGATAAACAACTCCTATAGAACCATTGATTTTTATGATGTGAGTGTTGTATCCCACCACATATACATGTGGCAAATCATCAAGCAGAGGAGTGCTGATTATCGAAAACTGCTCTGTTCTCAAGTCAAACGACAAAATGTCAAATGAGTTTTGAAGCATCAGATGTATAACATTATTGACACAAACACTGCGGTTGTAGTTGAAGCACAATCTGCCCAAACAAAGACCAATAGGAGGCTCGGCAACGATCTTTCTCCATGAATAAGTCTACATAGCGAAAATCATAATCTCAAATGTAGCAGAAGGATTACCAAGTTTCCTGATCATTAAAATTTTATGTTGGTTTGTAGACTGATCAAACCCAAATAAGTAACAGATGTCCCGCTTTCTATCGGTGTACGGATTAAGAAGTTTAAAAAACATACGCGTGTTGGGGTTAACAACGAAGGTGCAACCATAATCGAAAACAAATTTTGTGCAAGCAAAGAATAGTAGACCATTCAAATGTTCACATTCTATGATATCATGAGCAGAAGCATTGTCGATTGTGAGGAGATAAGTTACAGGACCACCCATAGGTATCTATTGTGCTACTTATTAGTTATTTGCATATGCACATGTCTATGTATCTTTTATTAACAAGTAATTTGTCTTGGTCTTCAAGACTAACCCGACTCCTTAACATGGCCGTTTCCTAGTCCCTTGGATTTATCCCCGAACCCAACACTCATTTCTTCTATGTTCGTTAGAATGTTATAACAAACTTTGCTTTACACTGGCATTTTTCCTTTCCTTGTCCAATTCTATTCTAAGAATTTGCCATCTATTTGTTTCTTCCCACCGTTTGTGATTGTTATGGAAACCGTTATCGATTCCCACACTTTACCCACCCAGTTCGCTAGGTTTCTTAATTTCAAGTATTTTATTCTAAGGTATAATCCCTAAGGCTCACCCTTTCTATTAACCTCACTTAAGCGAGTTATCCTGATTCATTACTTTGGGCTTTCCCAAAACTTATCTAAATCGTATTCCGTCATTTGGAAATTTGGGTTTACTGAGTTCCCGTCTTTCTAACTTCTTAATGTTAATTGAGTGCCCGGTTTGCCCAAGATCATTGGAATACATTTATTTCTTGCAGGTGTGTTTGTGGTTATTACCCTAACCGACCCATTTAAAGACTTTGAGCCTTAAAGCTCAGATCATTTATCTATATAGAATACATATTCTCCAAAATTCATTTTTTTTATTTACTAACCCTGACTTAGGTCAAGGTTGGTTTTCAATTTACCAACTTCGTTTCAGGATTCATTCTCTTTGTTTTCCAATCTTATCATAACTAACATTGAATTCAATATTCATGCTTTCTTGGTGTTATTTAGGTGTATTACCCAAATCCAACCTATTTTAAGGAATCGAGTGTTAATGCTCAAATTCTTATATTCTCGTCTATTATTTCCCCCATTTTGTGTTTTATCCATAGTTGTCAAAGCGCCTAGGGACATAGGCCGAGCCCGGAGCCTAGGCGCAAGACGCATAAAAAATGAGGGCTTTTTATAATTAGGCACATAGTATAAAATACATTTTTAGGGATTTTAGAGATGTTGTAGGCTTGTTTAGGGCTACTTTATGATGTTTTAGGGTTGTTTAGGACTTCTTCATAGCTTATTTAGGATGTTTTAGAGTTTTAGGCAACTTTTATCTTGAATTTGACCGGAAATCAGCCTAAAAACAACCCTGATTAAACGACTTACCGATTTATCACGGCCATGTCCGTTGTTTGGGTTTTGTCAACCAAAACCGTAGTTATGGCAATTGTACTGGAACAACACATCGGGCTCTAAGACTTTACGAGTCGCCTATACCTTGGTTTTACATGTCCCTGTTTACATAATTAACTCGAAGATTAAATGATTTATCATGGCCCATGTCCGTTGTTTATTTTATGTCAGCCAAAACCGTAGTTATGGTTGATATCCTGGAGCAATACCTCGGCCTCTACGATCTCTACGGGTCACTTATACCTAGGTTTTACACGCCTCCTTGTCAATCATGGCCCTTTAGGCCATAATCGACTAATCCATGATTCTCCTGACACCTCACACTTACTTAGTCTTTCCTACATAGATTGTATATGTATTAACTATAATAAATCCATCGTATCATATGTTTAACACTTACCTGGCCAGGGTAAGTAATTCGCATATGGTACACATGGACCTATTATAAGTTATACATTACCCCCTATGTAGGCAAATTTTTAGCTTGTGCTTGTGTCCTGTGTTTTATTTGGTAGAAACCGTTTCTTGATAATTTATTCAATATTAGGTTTTACCTTTATTCATTATACGATATGTTTTCGTTTTATAAGGCTTTGCGTGATTACATTCATTGACGTGAGCACTACATGTTCCTAGCATTCTCTTGTTTTAAACATTGGCTTGGATGATTACTCCCATCCCGGTTTCTCGGTTTAGATTACCCTTGTGTGTTGGTTATTCACTATTGTGAATAATGCACATTATCAATTTAGTTTCTCTTGAGAATGTTACTCTGGATGAGTATCTCCTCCTGTTTTCCCAAGTCTCATGTTTACGTATGCAACTACCATTTATCACGTGAACGTTGCATACTACTACGCATAATATGGTTTAGAGCGTGTACCTGGTTGATACTCGCCCTTATGATATTTTATGTTGTCTATCTATTGCTCTGAATCGTTACTTGATTTAGGTTTAGTCGTGCTCCCGAACCCTTCACTACCGGGTTGGGTGAATTATTCAATCCCATCATTGTTAGATGCGCTGATCTTATCCCTGTCACATTTACAATTGTTAGTATGTATCATTGTAATAAAAATACGAATATGCTCTATGCACAAGTAATTCGTTGTCCGATTTAATCCTTGGCTAGGCCCTATGCCACCTAACTATTTCTTTACCAAGATTTTGAGATAACGTGTAGACACACGATATCCCTATTATTTACCTATTAACAAGATGATCTAAACTTAATCGACCATGATGTTGAGGTTGAAGCGAGTCACCCACCCATAGAGATAAATAAACAAGAGGCCATCAAAACCACCCACTTCGGGTTTGGACTATACCAAACATTTATCCGAGCTAAATGAACATATAATAATATTCAGCAACAAAATCTCGAGGAAAAAAAAGCATTCGGGCGATTTTTGAAGAAAACTTGCATCTGAAATACGAGAAAAAATCAGCGAAAGAAAAACAAGACGATATTAAATTCCTTGTTTTGAACATCGATCACCTTGTCGATCCCGAAAGACAAATATACGAGGAAATGGAAAAAACATCATGCAAAAAATAGACTTGGAGAGTGTTTGGATTGATTTTTCAAAGCAGATTATGCATTTTGAAAAAGCAAGGGTGGAGCTGCTTTTAAATTATTGCGTTATGGTAGCCTAAAAATCTATTTCAAAACTCACCCCCAAACACTAAAAAGTGATTATTGTTATTTTTCAAAACACAATAATTTAAAAATCAATCCCAAACACCCCCTTAGTATGTTTTTCAATTATGTTTTTATTATTTTTAGTATTTTTTTTTAAATTTTATGTAAGGTTATTGATTTATCTAATATAAATGTCTTTTTTTATCTAATTATTTAGTTTTAATAAATAACAATAAAAAAAGCGGGGAGAAATGGCCCACAACTACCTCGTGGTTTATGAGGCTCTGAAGGAAAGTTTCATCTGTTAACATAATACACACGTGACGCTTCACGCCTTCTCATTCCTACCATACTGCGTAGTGTAACATATAATTTGAGTTCAGAGTCATTTAATAATTAAATTTTAAATGATAAAAAAATAAATCTTCATTTCACATCCTAATAGATGTTCGTTTAACGTTATTGTACGTGTCTAGATGTGTTTGATATAATTTGGGCTGTTTTTGTAGGTACTAGCGACTAGGTCCTTAGGGAACGACTAGGTCCTTAGGGAACGACTAGCTTGCTAGTCGTCCCACCTAGTCGCCTAGTAAGAGTCTAGTCGCCCCGAGGGCCCTGAGCGACTAGCATGGGGTATAAATACTTCCAATGATTGCCCTAATCATTTCAGCTGTCGTTTCACACATTCCAACACCTGTGTCCAAGGTTTTTGGGTTTGTAACTTGTATTGTGCACTCTAGCTCTGCTTTTAATATGAATACAACCTTTAAACTGTATTGTGTGTGTCTTTAAGAACTCGTTATTGTGTTTGTTGGTGTTTTTGTTATCCGAAAATCATCTAGTGGAATTCGTACACTAGGTGAACCAGCACATGATTGTCGGGTTGTTTGAAATCGATCATACAAGTGGTATCAGAGCATAGGCTCTTATCACGAGTGTTTTGATAACAAAATGGATTCAAAACAAGGTGTTTTTAGATTGAAAATCAGTGTTTTGGTGCAAAAACATGTTTTGAAAGTTTGAAACTTTATGTTTTGTGAAAAACCAACATTTTTCAAAATCTAAGGTTGTTTTAATGGCTAAAAACATGTGTTTTTTATTAGGGTTTGTTCCAAAACTATTTTTACAACTTTCCTAATCATTTGGGGATTAAACATATTGATTTTGAAGCAAAAATGATGATTTTCGTGCAATACAAGTCAACAGACCTGCAGGTAGCGACTAGCATTGTCAGTAGCGACTAGGTTTCCTCAATCGTTCCTTTTTCACACGACTAGGCTTCTAGTCGCCTGTTGAACCTCAGTCATTCCAAATCTCATAGTCGCGTCACTGTTCACGCGAGTAGCAACCCAATCGACTGTTTTTCTTCCTAATCGTGTCTAGTAGTCGTATGTTATACCTCAGTCGCCTGTAACTGTTTTGGACTTAAAAATTATCTGAGTATCGGACTAATATTAGACTGAATAACATAGCTAACCCATGGGGACATTTAAATCAACCAAGACAACAGTATGACCAACCCGTGAACACTCAAATCAACGTACCGACCAATCCATGGGCATTCTCCGCCGAACAAAACGTGCAATGGATGCAACAACAGCAACAACAAGCTCTCCGCCGAACAAAACTTGCAGTTCATGTCTGACTACCACTCCTGGAAGGGGCGATTCACGACTCATGTTGAGGGCATAGATGGTTTAGTTTGGGCAGTGATCGAGAATGGGTATACAAGGCTGATGATAGATAACTCAAGAATTCCAGTTGCCTTACAAGATATGACAGATGATTAGAGAAGAAAGTACAATTATGAGAAGAAGGCAATGGCTGCTCTAATACAAGCACTCCCCAAAGAAATCCTACATCAGTTTGCGCAATGTACAACCTCTCAGATGCTTTAGCTTACGTTGGCAGAACGGAATGAGTGTAACGAGAAGACTAGTAAGATCAAGATGGATCAACTCAGGAAAGAGTTTGAGAATTTTGCTGCAATTGGGAATGAACCACTGCGGGATTTGACTGCATGATATTATCACTTGATGTCGGAGATGTATCAGTACATGTTAGTTTATAAATCAGGTGAACTTGTTAAACGTTTTACAGTTGCACTTCCTCCACACTGGCATCAGTGGCTCGACATCCAGAAGTCCAACAATCGCTATCAGAGCATCTCCATCAATGACTTTGTGACTGAACTTGAGAACAAAGAAATTGATGAAATAAGAAGGGCAAACAAGGCGTTTATCCCTCAAAATTCCAGCATCTACTATGGGGCAGCACATCAAGATATCAACATTGCCTTATTTAAACCATAAATAACTTTTCTCCTTAACCAAGATCCTGTATTTGCTTTTGACAACTATGGCCCCCCACCAGATGTTGCTCCTCCCGTGTATCCACTTGGGCAAGCAAATCAATATCCTCAACCTTATGCAGCTAACCAGTTTGGTGTTAATCCATTTTCTCACCTTGCAGCACCAGCTCAAGCAACTACAAACTTTGGTGGACCTTCTCCGTCAGGGTATGGTGGTGCTTCTACTTCAGGTCAAGGTGGTGGTTATCAGTCTAATTCAGTCGCCGAGCATCTAAACACAGCAGGGTTCGAGAAGGTGATAGTGGAACTAACTCAAGAACATATGGCTCTACTATCTACATTGGTCAACTCCTACAGTGGCTTAGTTGCGGGGCAGATAGGAAATCCTTACCTCACTCAGGTAGACTACGCCCAGATTGATAAGGATGATATGGACCTGATAGATATTCAATGGCATTTTGCAAGCGTGGTTAGAAGAGCAAAGGAGTTTATGGATAGAATGGGAAGAAGAGATGTGCTGATCAACAACAACACCATAGTCAAGTTTGATAAAAGTAAAGTCACGTGTTACAACTGCTGCACTTAGGGACACTTTGCTAGGGAATGTGATCGATCGAAGCAGCAAGGAAATCAGAATCTGTTCAATAACAACCGAGGCAATTAGAACCAGAGACAGCAAGCTCGGACACAACCTAACCAAAGTACTGAACGAGCAGTCGTCCCCGTGCATAACCAGAACCAGCGTGCTCCTGCAAACAACAATCAAGGACATGCCCTGGTAATACAAGTAGGTGAGGGATTCAACTGGAACCTTCACTTAGAGGGAGAAGATGCTCTGCACGGTGGTGCAACATGTTTTGTTCAACAGGTCTTTGATGCAGCAGTTGAAGTTGAAGAATGCACAAGTGCACAGGAAGTCAATGTTCCAGAAAATGACTCTTCTGATTGTGAATTTGAGGTGGGTTTGGATTTGGAGGAACTACTTACGAAAGCAGACGATTTCATCAGCAAGCAATCTTTCTTGGTAGATGCAGACTGTGCTAAAGCCAATCTTGCTGAATTCTTTGGAGCTGAAAACTGCAGCTCAATATGCACAGATGGCTATCACAGAATCGTTAACCAAGGTAAGTTCATCTTCCAATTCCAAATCTGAGTGTGTTGAGTGTGATAAGCTTAGGTACAAAATCAATGTCTTAACTGATGAGAATCTGAACCTTAAAGCTGATCTGGGACAATACCAACGGTCAAATGGTGTCTTAAGATCCAATGAAAGCGGTTTTAAGAATAGCATTGAAAATTATAAAAAGGATGTTTCTGAATTGTCTAAGACTCTATCAAACAAACAAGTTACTATCAATAACTACATTAATGAGTTAGAAGACACCAAGAAACACTTGGCCATTGTTAATTGTGATTATGAAAAGATCAAGAAGAAACTTGAAAGTTAATTAAACTGCAAGTATGTTCTTGATAACATAATTGACAACCCAGAAAAGGAAGGCAATCCCACCAGATCAGCATACGCACAATGTCCACCTCCAGTGAGATTTCAAAATCACACGTTTGACGTCTTACCAAACGATGAGGTTGTGGATATATCGGCGAATGCCGCAAATGTTAGTGATCCACATCAACCTGATGTGAAACCAATACTTGGTGCAAGTGAGATTATTGACAATGTGGGTGTCTGTGAAACAGACGTGTCTGATGATGAATTTGATGAGCCTCAAAGGGATGCACCGGTAAAGAATGAATATATTCCTCCTCAAAATCACATCTTGTGTGATCCTGAGCTGAAAGTGCAACCTGCTGATAGCAAGGAGGTCTCGAAGTGTTTTAGAAAATGAAAGGATCTGATAAGATATACTCTGATGAGAAACTTCCTATCAGATTTATCGGTCCCGGTCTTATAGCTAAAATTTGGCAAGAATCCACCAATACCTTTGAAAAAGAAAGATGGGGTAAGGGAAAAAAAAGAACAGGGAAATCAATCCAACGATAATGACGTGCACGCTAGTACGCATAATTTAGCGTTGAAATAACACACATTTCTGCTTTAATATTTATAAAAATGGTTTAGACCTTAATATTAAAACACACACAATAGGGCAAGTGTACCCTGTCATATATGTAGTAAGTACAGATAAGAACCAGATATCGATCCATGGACGCGCGCGGAGCAATGTACTAAAACTCTATCCCCAATTTACTAGTAGGAAAAGATAGTGGAAGTTTGTTTTAAACTAAATTAATTCTAAAAAATCTAATTAACATATGTAAGACTCCAAATACAAAATATAACTATATAGACTATAATATATCAATCCTAGCATGTCATCTACATATCATATGAAATAAAGACGTGTGATCAACATTCCCATTTTCTGACAGTTAGTGTCCCTTTCGGGCATCCTAACATGACAACTATACGGAAAGCTAGCACAATAAACACACGTTAACCACCTCAAATTGTTCATTAGCGAGCAGTTGATATGATCTCATGTGAATCTTCTAAAGATAAGTTAGTCATCCGTTAAGAGTTTTCTAACCTCACGAATCAAGGAAAGCAATACCGAATACACAATACAACCACCGAGACTAGCATAAAGTAGAGCATTTCACAACCTATTCCATTTTACCAACTTTGAACACAGATCTACTAAGATCGCTATTTCTACCAAAATAACTAGCAAAGATAATTAACCGTGTCAAAGATCGTAACAACACCATTAAGCTTTTAAAACCCTTTTACGTGCTGGTAAGCATTTCTAATCATTATTCGACTGACTTTAACCAAACCAATACCCGGTTACAGTTTCATGGTTTAAACTTATTAACAAGTTAACTAGTCTACTACCGGATGATTAAACAGACAGTTTTTCAACAGGTATCCGCCTAACACATTCTATAATCATCAAAGTCATTCAAACATAACTACAAATTCATTAACAATGAAACAAGGTTGCACTATGATCATCAAGATTCAAATATGAAAAACTCCAAGTTCATACAAGACATGATTAACTATACAAACGATTGTTTTAACGTAATACATACTAGTGTTTTTGCCCGTAGGCATACGGTTTACTAAATAAACATCACAAGAACATACAAAATCAGATTTGATACAAAAATGGATTATAAGATCAAACCATAGAAATGCAAATGTGATGGATTGAATGATGATGGATGGATCAGATAGCTTCCCGAGCTCGTTCCATGCCTGCGCAGCACTTCGTTAGCCCAGAAAATCGGCTCAGATCGACCCCAAAAAACCCAATGTTTCAAACAGAGGCTCAATGGGTGTTTTATACAAGTCAGAGGCCTATGAGCAGCCGCTCGGTCCCTGTGAGCGGCCGCTCACTTTACAAAAAGGTGAGAAAGTGGTCCGTGCATGACGTAGAGGTTCCAGAAGGTTGCCAAAAAGATCTGGAGGAGCGAGCGGCCGCTCACAGGGAGTGAGCGGCCGCTCACAGGACCCGGGGTCCTGTTCGCGCGCTGAAATCTTCGTTTTTCCTTCTGTTATGCTTCCGGGACATCGTTTAAGACCTGAAATCGTAAAGATACCCAAATAAGTACCAATTCCTGTGCATAAGGTCAAAAAAGTATTAAAATGGGAGTTAAATGGGGACTTTTATATGTGTAATTTAACGTATATCAATCCTCCCCACACTTGAACCTTGCTTGTCCTCAAGTAAACACTAATTAGAAAATAAACGTAAAACTGGCCAAATTGCAACAAAGGAAAATAACCTGTACAATAAGATTCAAGCCAACATGTATAAACAGGTGACAAAACAACTAAAAGGCGACGATTCACTATCGATCAACATAGCATGCAACCCCGTACACGACTCACAATGATCACACACACTCGGTTTTATTTATGAAACATACGTGTAATGTGTATGTGTAAATTGCTCCATTGCCGAGACAATGAATCGTGCAATATCATAAGCTTGTCAAAAGATATAATCATCACCAACTAACGTGTGAAAAAGCACAAATCAAGAGGTCTTATAAGGGTTGTAATGTTAGGCAAAGGTAAGGGTGTGGAATGGATATTTACAGTGACAAATCGGCTAAAACCCGGCGGTTATGTCTAACTAATAGTAACGACTACAACTGTACAACACAAACGCGAATATAGGCGATTTTTATTTTAAATCGAGCTAAACATATAACTTCTAACTTTAAAGCTCTAAAAACTGCTCGAACACTGCTAATTCACCCTATTTTAGGGTGTTCTATTTTTATGGATTTTTTTAACATATACATATATATATATATACATATATATATATACATATATATATATATATATATATAACCTTACTAAGACTGATATAATCAACATACAGGTTCTAACTATAAATACCCGAAAACGAACTATTTACAATACAAATACTAGTTAAACAATAACCTAAACTGAGTTTCAACAAAAAAGGTTTAACATAAAAAGGCTATTTGGTTTAGTGGTGAAATGGTGTGGTAAATAAGAAAAACACGGGATTAGGTTGAACATGGTTAACTAGTGGATAACATTTAGGTGCGGGAAACAGATAAAACGCAAAGAAAAGGCTAAATCAAAAGAGTATCCTAAATGCCTCAATCATTTTCATACAAATTCACACGAATCTGGTCTAAACAAGCATGCTAATGACAAGTTCTAAATTGCACAAAACATCCGGCTCACTCGATAAGCATGTCAAAGAAATGAAATCTATTCTAAAAGGCTCAAATGCTCACGTAACCAGAAGAAAATGGGTGCAAGTGTACATATTTAGCATGCTAGTATCACGTCTGTTTGTCGCGCCTCAAGTTATTTTTATCAAAAATTAGATAGGCTTGATGTTTATTATAAATATATACACATATATGTACTTATAAAGGTTATATATATATATATATGTGTGTGTGTGTGTGTGTGTGCAGTGACGGATCCAGAAATTTATTTGACGGGGGGCACAAATTGGTTAGGTTAAAAATGACGGGTCAAAACAAATCATGTAAAACCAATATTATAACCAAACCGACTGACGTCAGTATATAAATGAAAAAAATATAGAAATATACACTAAAATCTAAATAGATAAATTTTAAAAATTGAGGAATTAAAACAATACGAAATTTGATTCTTAAAACTTGATAACTAACCAAAATTACGTTTAACAAATCAATAATAACTTAAAAAAATAAATAAATGAAATATCTAAAATTAGTACTACATGTACAAACTTTCAAAACCATGAGCTCTGCAAAACCATTTTAACATTTCAAAACCAGTTCATTTCTCTGCAAAACCACTAGAACTTTTCCACTTTGCAAAACCTAAAGTATTTTGTATTACATAACCTTCGTTATTGAAAGAGTGAAAGACGAAAACATCATCAACTTCATCATTGAAGACCAACATCTTCTTAGATCATTAATGAAGAGTTATATTTCCACTTTCTCTCATCACTTTACCAGATCTTTTCTTCATTCTACTTACACTTTGAACGATGAAAGTAAAATAACTCAAGAATATATACATATATATACACAAGCAGTGTGCGGTGGACGGTGGGCACCTGCCCACCCTACGGTATGACTAAATCCGCCACTGTGTGTGTGTGTGTAAACACAAGAGGACAAACAAGAACACGATATAATCCCTCCCCACACTTAAATGTCACATTCTCCCCAATGTGAAAATAGAAAGCATTTATGAATTAGCTAACTATCATGTGAAAAAGGAGAATAATACTCCTCTGGTGGTGATAACCCGAAAAGCATGGTGACCGCATTGAGCATCCATACCGGTGCTCGCTGTTTCCTACACTACCACCATTCTTGACAAAACTAAAAGACATCAAACCCATTCATCAGATTTATTCAAACCAACAAAATACTATTGAAATAAACTACTGAAATGGAAATAGTGCGAATACAAAATAAAACAAATAAAATACGTCTTGGGTGCACGCACCCTAATAATACAGTACGAAACAAAATATAAAAATAAGAAATACTACCACCACACTGTGCTCGCATTACTCATCATCATCATTATCATGTCGGGTCCCAGATGAACCCGCTTTATCCCCTCCTAGCCTACGCTTGTCACCCGGTCCACTCATTTGTGGGGGATTGCCAAAGTTGTTCGGGTAACAAGCATGGAGTTCAGTGATGATGTACTGCAGGGTTTCCCCCTGATGATGCAATGTCTCTCCATGATGATGCAAAGTCTCCAGCGTTTCCTTTCTGAACGCGACAAACTCTTCATAATAGCTCTGAGGAGGCTGGTGCTGGTGCTGTGGCTGGTAGTGCTGCTGTTCAGGCTGCTGCTGTGGCTGCTGTGGATGTGGTGGGTCCCAGATCGCTCTATCATGGCCCTTGAGCCTGCATGCCCCACTTTTGTAGTCATGAATAACCTTCATGTGTCTGAGCACATTCATGTCAACATAAGACCCACCCTGAACCCGAGTCAGCGTATTCCTCGCTGCTTTGAGGACCCCCAGATCCCTTGCTAATGCAGTCACGTATTCCCCCCATAGATCATACTCCCCGGTTTTGTACCTGCTGCTGTGGTGAGGAAAGATGCAATCAATGTAGCAAGGTTTACTCGTTCATCACTCACCAGGGCGTAGAGAAATAGCAAATCAGGGGAAGGACAGCCAGTTGAATCATCCTTTTTTGCCGCCGCGGTCCCACAAATAACCTTTTGGAATAACCTTAGCAACAGGTCTCGAATTCTGGAAGCTTTGGCACTTTGGGGGTTATAGTTCGGAAGCCCCATCAGTTCAGTCCAGAAAGCGTTCCTCACATCGTCGTCTGGGAACTTGTAAAAAGCTTCATTGAAGCTATCATCCAATATCTCCTCTTCAGTATATATCCCCAGGTGGACACCCAGCTCCGCAACTGAAATGTCGCGCCAGACCCCACCCAAGCGAAACTGCAGTCCCCAATGCCCATTTTGCTTAAAATCTGGTTTTTCATGCTTTCGCGGCTTTTGGTAGCGTAAAGTAGAGAAGAATTCAATTGTTATTTCTTCAAAGACCGGCTCCTTTATCGAAAGTAACTTTTCCATCGGCTCGTCCAACATGTAACACCCCAACCGATGGCGGAAACATCGGGATGTCACGTATTGACGATTGTTCAGTAGCTCATGGTAAATAATAAATTTCATTAATTGATTACATAAATTACATACAATTGTTCTAAAAGAATTTGTACATCAAAATGAAAAATACTAGATACACATCTTCAAGCATTAACTCTAATCTTCAAGCAAGCTATATCCTGAAACATGTTAAGTTGGAAAGATGGGGGGTCAACTATAAATAGTTGGTGAGAATACATAGGTTTTGCATATAGTTGAAAACAATATGTTGTATAGCAATAATAGTTGAAGTATAATAATGAGTAATGATAGAATATGAGTCCGACATGTAACAATGCGTCTTTTGTACAATCAAACCTTGTGTCGACTGAGACCTAACTCGCAAGTTAGTAAAAGTGTATCTGTTATCGATCATCCCTGAATTTATGCGGGGGGATGGGTTTGTCAGACCTATAGCGCTATAACCTAAACAGGCGGCTTGATCAATGTTAATGATTGTACTGTGTCTTTTTGTTACAGTCAAATGATAGAATGAGTAAATGATAGTGTAATTGAATCACAAGTTTCAACAATGTAAGAATGAGTAAATGATAGTGTATAAAATGTTTAAACATGTTTCACCCCAAAATGTAAAACAGAAAAAGGGGCTATGCAAACTCACCTTAGGTGCATAATGAGTTCGTGCGTTTTATTGAGCGTGCAAACACTTAGTAATAATGCCTTGGAAAACTCGAAACTAGCTAGAGGAGATAATGACGGATGAAAACTTTAGTATATGGGAGATGGGATAATAATGGTTTTTTTTTTTTTTTTTTTTTTTTTTTTTGAATGGTATAAAGAGTTGAATGGTAGACTAGTGTATTTATAGTGTAAAATTTGGAGTTGTAATTAGGGACTACTTTGACTAAGCTAGAATTTAGGAACAACTTTGACTTGACTAGAAGACCATATTTACTAACACTTTGACTTGACTTTTCAGGTTTGACTAAGGGACCTTGAAAGGGTTTAAGTTTAATTGGTTTTAATTAACATCACAAAACACCAAATGGTGTAGTGGTTTGTGTGGTGTGGTTAAGGTTTAGCCCGCCAGGGACTCGGGTTCGAATCCTGGCACAGGCAAACATTTTTTTAACATTTTTAAATCAGAATTTAATACAATCCAATTTAATATTGATTATACGTCATTATTTAAATAAAAAAATTAACAAAATGGATGGTAAAGATACTGTAAACATGAATCGGATGAATAAACGAGGGAGTTCTCTCTATATATATAAAGAAAATTTGTGTGATGTTACAGTCTCCCCTACTTTTAGGAACTTTGTCCCGAAGTTTATTTTAAGAAGAAACATTTGAATAGTGTTGAGGATGGTTAGGGTGACTATGGTTCAGAGTAGGGTAAGAGTTTAAGGAATGTATAAGATAACCAAAAATGCTAGATGGACTACCAAATAACTAGGGTTTATTATTGGTCTGACCCTACAGTATCCGTTTCCACGTATCATTAGTGTTTATATATAGGGTGTACCGCAGCTAACCCATCACACCTCTGATACTTCGAAAACATACGGGGTATCTCCCAAAACCTTAATAGAATTTCACACTACCTTAATGTACCTGTAAATTCATGATTACGTTCCGGACCGCAATCACCAATTTACCTTACATTAGGGTTTTGTGTCCTTCTATGACGCTAAACACACATGTAAGTAATGCAAAATAGCCTTTGATTGAATCGTATACAATGTATCCAAAAATAAGTCCAACTGTTGAGCAGGAAAAAGACCTCTACCAGTCAGTGAGTAAGAACCTCTACCGATTGTTGAGCAGGTGCGATAGCCTCTACCAGTCGTTGAGCAGGTTGTAGGGCCTCTACCGACTGTTGAGCAGGCATGATGACCTCTACCAATCGTTGAGTAGGTTATTTGGTACTCTACTAACTGTTGAGCAAGTACTTCATCCCCTATCAGTTGTTTGATTAAGTGTACCAATTATTACACACATAAATTGCAAATTGATAATATGTACATGTAAGCAATCAAGTATGAAGTATAGCATACGAGTTGTAATAGATTTGCCCTAGACAAGGTTAATGACCCTAGGTGTGTCTATAACAAATAGTCTATATTCCATGAATTCTAGTTTCAAATGTTCAAATATGGTAGATAGTCGAATCCTCATGTATAATTAAGGATTATGTTTGATGCAACACACAATCAAGTTTCAATAGTTTGGTTATCATGGGTAACTAGCTCATGTGTGAGAAGGTGAAGGATATGAATTTAGTTCTTGAGAGGATGATGAAAAATCTTGAAGTAGAATCAAGGTTGTGAGAGATAGTGAATGTGAAGATAGTTGATAAAGAGTTTATTTTATAGTAAGGAGATTATGTAGCAGTGTAAATTTTGGGGTTTGGATCAAAGGTTATAATCAAGTGTATAAGAAAACATGATTGTGGTATATGCCAAATATTGTAAAAATTTGAACAAGTTGAAAATGAGTGAGTGTCGATGGAGAATTTAGAGACTAGATATTATTCCTATGGATAAAAAAAAAATCTTATTTTCAAAATTGGTTTTATACATAAAGCAAAAGTTGTTAAATAGTACAAGCTAAGTGGGCTTTGATTAAAATATTCCCGTTAATTGGAGATTTCAAACATGACATTAGGTTTTGAAGATCAAGGTTCTATTAAGTGATTTTTTTAATAGTTTAAAGCATTATATAGAAAATTGTTTGTTACGTCAATAAATAAACAATTGAATTTAAGTTCGAGGACATCTTTTGACAAAAATATGTACTTTGTAAAGTTACTAGGTAATGAAAATACAACAGGATTTAGAAATCTTTAGTTTGTGCTAAGGTATGAGGTTATAGTTTTTAAAAATAAGTAACATGTGGAGAAATGAAATAATATGATTTGGGTAGGGTGTTGAATATTTAAAAAGTGGCTAAGATGGTAAGGTGAAGTGTGATTGTGAAATCCATAGATGGTTATGAAATGAGATTGATTTAAGCTGTAAAATTTTGAGATTTTAGAGCTTAGTTTAAGGAAAGTGAGTGTAATCATTTATTCATTAATTAAAACGAATAAACGAAAACGTTGACTTATCAAAACTTCTAGATTCTAATAACATAGTGAAGACATGCTTTAGCCTATAAGTGAACACTCATCCCGAGAATTCCCAGGTAGGCATCCGGGTCCCTCGTCTGATTGGGATTTATGCGCAATGCCAGTCCTAGACAGAAAACTCAGAATACAGGCGTTCACCCTTCCATATTGCACGTGTTCGTTATTAAAATCTAGAACTTCGACGAGATCTTCAAGGTGGTTCAGGCTAAACCTGAGGATTTGTCCTATTAGTCTAAGAGTAGATCCAGTGATGGAGAGCAATCTTTTTGTAGGGATTAAAGTAGGGATAAGAAGTAGGATAGAGAATAGAAACAAGTAAGGTTGCAAGTAAAAGGAGCAAGTACTGGTTAAAATCCTATGGTTATAGACAAGATTAATTTTTTTTTTCCTAACAACCTAATTCCCTATAACCTTGGCTCTGATACCAATCTGTAACACCCCAACCGATGGCGGAAACATCGGGATGTCACGTATTGACGATTGTTCAGTAGCTCATGGTAAATAATAAATTTCATTAATTGATTACATAAATTACATACAATTGTTCTAAAAGAATTTGTACATCAAAATGAAAAATACTAGATACACATCTTCAAGCATTAACTCTAATCTTCAAGCAAGCTATATCCTGAAACATGTTAAGTTGGAAAGATGGGGGGTCAACTATAAATAGTTGGTGAGAATACATAGGTTTTGCATATAGTTGAAAACAATATGTTGTATAGCAATAATAGTTGAAGTATAATAATGAGTAATGATAGAATATGAGTCCGACATGTAACAATGCGTCTTTTGTACAATCAAACCTTGTGTCGACTGAGACCTAACTCGCAAGTTAGTAAAAGTGTATCTGTTATCGATCATCCCTGAATTTATGCGGGGGGATGGGTTTGTCAGACCTATAGCGCTATAACCTAAACAGGCGGCTTGATCAATGTTAATGATTGTACTGTGGCTTTTTGTTACAGTCAAATGATAGAATGAGTAAATGATAGTGTAATTGAATCACAAGTTTCAACAATGTAAGAATGAGTAAATGATAGTGTATAAAATGTTTAAACATGTTTCACCCCAAATTGTAAAACAGAAAAAGGGGCTATGCAAACTCACCTTAGGTGCATAATGAGTTCGTGCGTTTTATTGAGCGTGCAAACACTTAGTAATAATGCCTTGGAAAACTCGAAACTAGCTAGAGGAGATAATGACGGATGAAAACTTTAGTATATGGGAGATGGGATAATAATGGTTTTTTTTTTTTTTTTTTTTTTTTTTGAATGGTATAAAGAGTTGAATGGTAGACTAGTGTATTTATAGTGTAAAATTTGGAGTTGTAATTAGGGACTACTTTGACTAAGCTAGAATTTAGGAACAACTTTGACTTGACTAGAAGACCATATTTACTAACACTTTGACTTGACTTTTCAGGTTTGACTAAGGGACCTTGAAAGGGTTTAAGTTTAATTGGTTTTAATTAACATCACAAAACACCAAATGGTGTAGTGGTTTGTGTGGTGTGGTTAAGGTTTAGCCCGCCAGGGACTCGGGTTCGAATCCTGGCACAGGCAAACATTTTTTTAACATTTTTAAATCAGAATTTAATACAATCCAATTTAATATTGATTATACGTCATTATTTAAATAAAAAAATTAACAAAATGGATGGTAAAGATACTGTAAACATGAATCGGATGAATAAACGAGGGAGTTCTCTCTATATATATAAAGAAAATTTGTGTGATGTTACAGTCTCCCCTACTTTTAGGAACTTTGTCCCGAAGTTTATTTTAAGAAGAAACATTTGAATAGTGTTGAGGATGGTTAGGGTGACTATGGTTCAGAGTAAGGTAAGAGTTTAAGGAATGTATAAGATAACCAAAAATGCTAGATGGACTACCAAATAACTAGGGTTTATTATTGGTCTGACCCTACAGTATCCGTTTCCACGTATCATTAGTGTTTATATATAGGGTGTACCGCAGCTAACCCATCACACCTCTGATACTTCGAAAACATACGGGGTATCTCCCAAAACCTTAATGGAATTTCACACTACCTTAATGTACCTGTAAATTCATGATTACGTTCCGGACCGCAATCACCAATTTACCTTACATTAGGGTTTTGTGTCCTTCTATGACGCTAAACACACATGTAAGTAATGCAAAATAGCCTTGTGATTGAATCGTATACAATGTATCAAAAAATAAGTCCAACTGTTGAGCAGGAAAAAGACCTCTACCAGTCAGTGAGTAAGAACCTCAACCGATTGTTGAGCTGGTGCGATAGCCTCTACCAGTCGTTGAGCAGGTTGTAGGGCCTCTACCGACTGTTGAGCAGGCATGATGACCTCTACCAATCGTTGAGTAGGTTATTTGGTACTCTACTAACTGTTGAGCAAGTACTTCATCCCCTATCAGTTGTTTGATTAAGTGTACCAATTATTACACACATAAATTGCAAATTGATAATATGTACATGTAAGCAATCAAGTATGAAGTATAGCATACGAGTTGTAATAGATTTGCCCTAGACAAGGTTAATGACCCTAGGTGTGTCTATAGCAAATAGTCTATATTCCATGAATTCTAGTTTCAAATGTTCAAATATGGTAGATAGTCGAATCCTCATGTATAATTAAAGATTATGTTTGATGCAACACACAATCAAGTTTCAATAGTTTGGTTATCATGGGTAACTAGCTCATGTGTGAGAAGGTGAAAGATATGAATTTAGTTCTTGAGAGGATGATGAAAAATCTTGAAGCAGAATCAAGGTTGTGAGAGATAGTGAATGTGAAGATAGTTGATAAAGAGTTTATTTTATAGTAAGGAGATTATGTAGCAGTGTAAATTTTGGGGTTTGGATCAAAGGTTATAATCAAGTGTATAAGAAAACATGATTGTGGTATATGCCAAATATTGTAAAAATTTGAACAAGTTGAAAATGAGTGAGTGTCGATGGAGAATTTAGAGACTAGATATTATTCCTATGGATAAAAAAAAATCTTATTTTCAAAATTGGTTTTATACATAAAGCAAAAGTTGTTAAATAGTACAAGCTAAGTGGGCTTTGATTAAAATATTCCCGTTAGTTGGAGATTTCAAACATGACATTAGGTTTTGAAGATCAAGGTTCTATTAAGTGATTTTTTTAATAGTTTAAAGCATTATATAGAAAATTGTTTGTTACGTCAATAAATAAACAATTGAATTTAAGTTCGAGGACATCTTTTGACAAAAATATGTACTTTGTAAAGTTACTAGGTAATGAAAATACAACAGGATTTAGAAATCTTTAGTTTGTGCTAAGGTATGAGGTTATAGTTTTTAAAAATAAGTAACATGTGGAGAAATGAAATAATATGATTTGGGTAGGGTGTTGAATATCTAAAAAGTGGCTAAGATGGTAAGGTGAAGTGTGATTGTGAAATCCATAGATGGTTATGAAATGAGATTGATTTAAGCTGTAAAATTTTGAGATTTTAGAGCTTAGTTTAAGGAAAGTGAGTGTAATCATTTATTCATTAATTAAAACGAATAAACGAAAACATTGACTTATCAAAACTTCTAGATTCTAATAACATAGTGAAGACATGCTTTAGCCTATAAGTGAACACTCATCCCGAGAATTCCCAGGTAGGCATCCGGGTCCCTCGTCTGATTGGGATTTATGCGCAATGCCAGTCCTAGACAGAAAACTCAGAATACAGGCGTTCACCCTTCCATATTGCACGTGTTCGTTATTAAAATCTAGAACTTCGACGAGATCTTCAAGGTGGTTCAGGCTAAACCTGAGGATTTGTCCTATTAGTCTAAGAGTAGATCCAGTGATGGAGAGCAATCTTTTTGTAGGGATTAAAGTAGGGATAAGAAGTAGGATAGAGAATAGAAACAAGTAAGGTTGCAAGTAAAAGGAGCAAGTACTGGTTAAAATCCTATGGTTATAGACAAGATTAATTTTTTTTTCCTAACAACCTAATTCCCTATAACCTTGGCTCTGATACCAATCTGTAACACCCCAACCGATGGCGGAAACATCGGGATGTCACGTATTGACGATTGTTCAGTAGCTCATGGTAAATAATAAATTTCATTAATTGATTACATAAATTACATACAATTGTTCTAAAAGAATTTGTACATCAAAATGAAAAATACTAGATACACATCTTCAAGCATTAACTCTAATCTTCAAGCAAGCTATATCCTGAAACATGTTAAGTTGGAAAGATGGGGGGTCAACTATAAATAGTTGGTGAGAATACATAGGTTTTGCATATAGTTGAAAACAATATGTTGTATAGCAATAATAGTTGAAGTATAATAATGAGTAATGATAGAATATGAGTCCGACATGTAACAATGCGTCTTTTGTACAATCAAACCTTGTGTCGACTGAGACCTAACTCGCAAGTTAGTAAAAGTGTATCTGTTATCGATCATCCCTGAATTTATGCGGGGGGATGGGTTTGTCAGACCTATAGCGCTATAACCTAAACAGGCGGCTTGATCAATGTTAATGATTGTACTGTGTCTTTTTGTTACAGTCAAATGATAGAATGAGTAAATGATAGTGTATAAAATGTTTAAACATGTTTCACCCCAAAATGTAAAACAGAAAAAGAGGCTATGCAAACTCACCTTAGGTGCATAATGAGTTCGTGCGTTTTATTGAGCGTGCAAACACTTAGTAATAATGCCTTGGAAAACTCGAAACTAGCTAGAGGAGATAATGACGGATGAAAACTTTAGTATATGGGAGATGGGATAATAATGATTTTTTTTTTTTTTTTTTGAATGGTATAAAGAGTTGAATGGTAGACTAGTGTATTTATAGTGTAAAATTTGGAGTTGTAATTAGGGACTACTTTGACTAAGCTAGAATTTAGGAACAACTTTGACTTGACTAGAAGACCATATTTACTAACTCTTTGACTTGACTTTTCAGGGTTGACTAAGGGACCTTGAAAGGGTTTAAGTTTAATTGGTTTTAATTAACATCACAAAACACCAAATGGTGTAGTGGTTTGTGTGGTGTGGTTAAGGTTTAGCCTGCCAGGGACTCGGGTTCGAATCCTGGCACATGCAAACATTTTTTTTAACGTTTTTAAATCAGAATTTAATACAATCCAATTTAGTATTGATTATACGTCATTATTTAAACAAAAAAATTAACAAAATGGATGGTAAAGATACTGTAAACATGAATCGGATGAATAAACGAGGGAGTTCTCTCTATATATATATACTAGCAAGAAACCCGCGCGATGCGGCGGCGACAGAAATGAACATCAAATGACCGGCGCTACCAAAGCACCTCTCTCTCTCTCTCTCTCTCCCATTAACGCACGCAACCACCGTCGCCTGTGCTCGCGCTGCGGCTGTTGTGAGATACAAATGGGAAGAAACAAGACAAAAACTAATCCGTACACGTAAAAATGTTTAGTAGTAACATGCACCTTAATTTCACTACTTGAGTAACCCTAATGTATCATTTCAAGAAGTTAAAACATTGTTAACCTGGAGTTGCAGACACTGTAAATGAACATCAAACATTTAATACGACTTCTATGGATATGGGTTGTATGTTTCATTAGAACAACTGAACAACGATTTAATATTAGAACACTTGAGATCCGAAACACCCACCTAAATTTTTGCATATATTAGAAACATGAAATGTTAATCAGTCCACAATATAATTGATTTGTAGACAACATACCATAATAGAACATCCAGAGGTCAAATACTATGAAAGTAATCCGCTGTATTCACATTCATATGCTTAAAAATCTTCAAAATCTAACAAATTATACATAATTTTACATTTCGATGACAAAAGAAGAACTAATGATAGTAAAAATTGCACAACAGAATATTGTTCAATTATTTTTTCAGTTTCACCACCGAAGCGACCTTTTTCGTCAAGAGTTGCAACCTGGAAAAAAATATATGGTCAAGAGAAAAAAAAAACTATCTAACATCTGAAAACTTTAAGAATTCACCTCATGCGCAGGTTTAGTTAATAAAGTCAAAAGAAATACTTTGTTGCTGTGAAATTAGTGTAAGTTTACACATAAAACCACCACGGTTCGATCAAAATCAATGAAAAACAAGCACAATTAAATCAAGGCTAACCGTATCTTTAGGTTTCACATGGATTTCGAATCGCATCCCCTTCAATCTCTTCACAAAAACCTTTATCATTATAAGCTATGAGTAATGTAAACAATGAAAATAGCACTGTAAACAATGATTTAATTATGTTTGTTTTTTTTTGTTCATTCCATACCTCAACTTCTTTCCGAAGTTCTTTCATGTAGTGAGTCAACAACCATGTCTAGTATATCTATGGTTTAAAAAACGGGTGAGGCGTACGCCTCGAGGCATGGCTTAAGGAGAAACGCTAAGAAAACGAGTCTGAGGCGCGCCTCATGGGGCTGAGGCGATAAGAAAATGTGCGCCTCAGTTGGTTTAGGGTGTTTTTGATGTTTTTTTTTTGGTATTGTAGACTTTTGGGGTCAATTAGTTTATTTTGATGTGTGTTTTTGATGTTTTAGACTTTTCTAGGTTAAGTATTTTATTTTTATAAGATACATATTTTTATAATTATTTTCTGAATGCTCCTCAGGCTTACGCCTCATGAGGCAAAGGGAAAACGCCTCGAGGCTCATTTCCGTTCTTTTAAACTTTGAGTATATATGTTGTGTTTGTTTACTGCAAGTATTAAATTTAGTTTTCTTTACAACATCAATCTTACCTTTATCCATATTTGCGACAAGATCTTGTACGGTTCTCATTCTTTCACTTATTCGGGTTCATCTTACCTGAAAACATCTAGAAAGAAGTATTCGCTTATAAAAAAAAGTCAAAGGGGATGCGTTAAATTGTAAATTTAGATTATTGCAATGTTTCCTTCCTTGATCAACCCTATTAACACTTCAAAGTTGTTTCATTACATTTATGTTCATTAAACATGGCTTTTATCAAGAAATAAAAAGATGTAATCTTATTTAAAAGAGTAAATTGCAAATGTTGTAATAGACATTAGCAGAGAAAATAGTAAAACTTATTTTCAAATATACCCCTGAAACACCCTTGTATTTAAATTTGGATTCTGCTAAACAACTAAAAAATATTCGAAATCAAATTTTGACCCGTTACCAAAATGACTTGTACCTAAGTTTGAACCATGTCAAATATGTTGCAATTAAATTGCAGCAGAAGCAAAAGAAACAATTATTTTTTTGGTGCCCAAACACCCTTCCAACCTTGAAATTTGCAAAACTTGTGCTATCTAAAGCTCACCAAATTGTGTTTTTATGCATAAAACTCATGTAGAATTCAAAAAAGTTCTGAAATAAGCCAACTAATGACTCCAAGCCAGCCATGGGTCACGCTTAAACTAAGCCAACAATAGAAATCCCAACCTTGAACACGCTCATAAGCCAAGGGATTACCTCAATAGGGTCAATGGTGTATCAATAAAATGATAAGCAAAATAATTATGGCATTCAAACATTTAGTGATTACCTGAATCGGGTCAATACTTACTATAAGAAGCTGGGTTTTAAAAAGCTCGCCTGAGGCGCGCTTAGGCGCAAGGCGTATCAAGGCGCAACCTAGGGCGCCTCAAGGCTTTGCGCCTATGCTTTTTCGCAAAGGCGCGCGCCTCAGGTGCTTTTCTCCCTGAGGCACGCGCCTCACGTAACCTGAGTATTTGTTATGCATAAAAATGTTGTACCTTGGTGTTTTTGGCTTGTACATATAGGTAAAATCACATAAAAACCTTATTTATAGCTATATTTTGGGTAAATGAAGCTAAAAACTCATGGAATATATATATATATATATATATGGGATATATAAAAAAATATATAATTAGTGTGCGCTTCGGGTATGAAAATCCCACGCTTTTTGCACTTTGCGCTTCGCGCGATGCGCTTCGACCTCGTCGCTTTTTTTTGTGCGCCTAGCGCTTTTTAAAACCAAGATAAGAAGTTAACTCGATTTAGTGTGCGTCTAGATTCAGAACAACCAGTTCGCACTCATGTCTTTAGCATTATAGCATTTGATAGTAGATGATGGTTCTGTAGTATGAATGAAAATGTCATTAATAATTATTCAACTAAACAAAGATCAAAACCTCCAATTCAACTAAACAAAGATCAAAGCCTCCAATGTACTCACCATTTGTTAAAACCAGGCATGGGACCTGCAAACTACCTGCAAGAGTGATACAATATAAAATCAAATCACAAGGCTCCAAACCAGTGCCTTGAAATACACAATGTAAGCAAATGATGGTTTCCTGTATATTTCTACAGGTTTTTCTCTTTTTGTTTTTTTACAAATTAACTCACAACTTGTTTAATTTGAAGCAAACACAAAACCTAAGGCTAAAGAGTGTCTATGTTGATGTAGAAATTCTAATCAATTGAAGAAACCAGGAGTATAAATTTCTTTTCACTCTCTTAGGAGTCCTAAACAACGATTAGGTTGGAATAACAACAAATTAACTGAATATGTTACCAGATCTTGAGAAACAAAAGAGGAAGAAGAGAGAAAACGTGTTTGAAAATGTTGTCAGAGGTGACAGGAGACTCTTTGATTAGTACCTCACCATGAATCGTGAATAAGATGTAGACTTTGAAGCCCTATAAACCTTGAATATCTATGATAACCTTCCATATGACTCCTGAAAAATATGTGAAATAAACAACTAAAACCTAAAGGCACTGGAAATACGAAATCAAAATTAATGAATCTTACCTTGGTTTTCTGAAGAACCCTAGTTTGGTCAGCCTCCGTCATGATTCTGAACCCTAGATCGAGTTTACTATAACTCTTATGGTGGTGATGTTCACAGATCGGCATAGCGATACAGATTGATTTTTTTTCTTCATTGGAACATGGAGAGAGAGAGAGAGAGAGAGAGAGAGAGAGAGAGAGAGAGAGAGAGAGAGAAGGTTCATGGAATTTGAGAGGGTCTAACAGGGGTGGGTTTGAAATTTGAAACAATTGGGTTTTTGCTTGTCCCGCCCGTCGCCTATGTATAATGTTTGAAGATGCTTTCAACTTTGAGGTGCTTTAAAATCTTGTACATAAGCTTTAAATGTTTGTACATGTTGAGAATTGTGTAAAATGACCATCTTGCCCTTCCTATATGCATTATAATATAGTATAGATATATAAAGAAAATTTGTTTGATGTTACACAACATATCCCTAAACCTCTCTTCTTGATTAAGATCTGCTAGAGTTTCCCAGCATAGTCGGCCCGGGGTAGCAATAGAGTCTCTTCATGGGTACAATTCATTAAAGGTGTCTGTGCACCCGCGCTCTCGTGGGTTTTCCACGTCGAATCTCAAGAAGCGGTGTACCATCTGCATTAAAATAAGCTTAAATATGTTAGACATAATCGAAGGAATAGGACCCGGACCCAAAACGCGCCAAAATAAAAAGCAAAAAATCATCTCAGACTGTTTGAGCGGCCGCATACTGCCCTCTGCGCGCCAAAATTTATTCTGCAGCCCCTATTTTCGATTCTGTGCACTGGCTTTTGTCCGGTTTTCAGTGTTTTAGCCAAATGCACTCAAAAAGAGGCCATTCAAGCACTTGGTTTTCGAAAAATTATGTCACTTTGGTGATTGAATGGCCGAACTTGCATCATTATGAAGTATTTAAACGAATTTGGAATTTTGAACACCTACGCGCTATGATTTTCCAAGAACATCTCAAATTCAAGTTACTTTGCGAAAGGTGTTTAAAAACCAAATATTTATGAAGTAACATAGAAACTTGGGGCTCGTTTGTCCGATTATGAAGAAAGCCCCAAAGTTTCATGAACAAATCTATCTAAACTAAGATGAAAACACTAACAATCTTAAAATTTGGGGTTTTGTTAAACCACTATGAAGGAAACCCCAAGAATCAAGATAACTAACAACAACATACAACCTAGAACATGATGAATATGGGGACTTTTAAACATTTATGAAGAATCCCCAAAATTCAAGAACAAACCTAATCTACACTAAGACTAACACTAGCATACAATCATAACAAGAAATTAATCTAGCACTATGCTAAATTACACTAAACATTAGGCTACAAACTTAAAATAAATCTTGAAAATTTTCGGATTTGTTTTAAACATTATGAAGAAAATCCAAAAACTCAAAGATTTGAACAATAATTAACCTCTAATCTATTCTAACAAAGCAAACACTCCACCTATGAACATTAGGGTTTGTTAAACATTATGAAAGAACCCAAAAAATTCATAAAAGTTTGCATATAATGAATCTACATTATACTAGAACAAGAGAAATTGCAAGAAAACTTGAGATTCATACCTTGACCTTGAAGAATTGAAGGTGGATTAGAGAGGTTTTGGTTGGTTTTGGGAGAAAAGTGCAAGTGTTTTGGGTGAAAAACTAATGAGTGGCCGATCAACTGAAATACCCATTTTGCCCTTTTTTTAAAAAAAAAATCGACCAGAGAAGGTGAGCGGCCGATCCAAAAGTATTTTTTTTTAAATTTAAAGTGAGCGGCCACTCACTCTCTGTGAGCGGCAGTTCGCTGCATTTGAACTGGTTTTTTTTTCGCTGCAGTTTCTCACCCAAAAAGCGCCTGCACTCGTCCGTTTTGTTATAAACAACCAACATACCTGTCTTGCGATGCTTCATAATAAAATAAGACATTTTTGAAGCGACTCTCCACACTTTCATAAGGCGCAAATCAATCATGCAAAAACTACACACAAACATTTGGCGTGCCCATACACGCTGTCACACCCCAATCCGGATAGGTTGAAATGTCACTATTACAGATATCAAAACCAAACACAATCCCTTTAAAAAGAGAAATAGAATTCACAAGACAACCGATAGTCTCCAAACAAAAATCCTAAATCTTAATTTATTTAAAACGGAAATAAACGAATATGAGAGTTTAATTATTCTTGAACTTCATTACTCTCTCACTCATCCATGATTCCCCAGATTACCTGCGAACACATAAGACAAACAAAACAAAGAAAATACGGCTGAGCCAAAGGTTGCTCAGTAACGGAGAGATCAACAGTACAAGTAAAGCCGGACATACAATAATACGAAAAGGTACCGAAACTGAACTGAAATAAAACTCGAAACTGAAAACAGATACTGACACAAATCAAATCTCAAAACTTATATCAGAGACATAGAGAACAAATCAGATATATATATATATATCAAATCAAAACATATCATATACTAAAATACGTGACTATACATGCCAATAAATAAGTCACATAATGCAGAAGCACCCACGAGCCTAAACAGAGGGGTACACAGATAGCTAGTCCATGCACCTATGAGATGGTGCGTGTGGCGTACACACATTCATCTCCAGAAAACAGAAACATATATCAGAAGTCAGAATCAGATCTAGGATATATCCATACGCCCCTAAGGGACCATTTAGAGACGCCGTGATTTTGATTACGCACTGTCACGGAAAGTGTTCAAGTCGCTGATGCCCCAACGACAAGTCAGAAACCATATGCTCGGGTGACAGAGTACAAAAGCTATTCCATATTTTAAAAATACTAGCACAAGTCTAAATGGAACATGCAACAATGATCACAAAATGAAGGTATATTGCATGCTATCAAAAATCAAATGGAACATATGAATTCAACAAAATCCGCACTACAAAGTAGCGGACCGGATTTATATATATATATATATATATATATATATATAAATACTATAAAGGGAAGGAAAACGAAATCCGTACCTTATTAGCAAAGCAAGTGAAACCAACAAAACGCCCTCAATAATTAGGTAAACCTACATTTTAATATAGTCGAATATATTAAAGAAGCTTAACACAAGATCCGATGTATGGCCTTATTGATTTCTGGTGACGAGAACTTCTACGACCATAGACTAATTATTTAAATGGTCTAAACAAGTTCAAAAGTTGTAATTTGTAAACATCCTAAAAGAAGTTTTAAAACACGTCTATTTGTAATAGAGTGATACTCAACTTCATATGTAGCTCTTTTTTTCCATCATTTGAAAAAGAAAATAAATAAAACATGTTATTTACTCAATTATTTCCAGCCAACAATCTAGATTAATTATTGTATTTATACAATTTGCAAAACCATAATAGCATCTTATTTATTCTGGGAAAGAAGAGAGTGGATTATAATTATATAATTTAGTCAAAGTTATGAGTTTTCTTATAAATTCTGGCTACAACAAACACAACATTATTAAAGGTAAGAATTCTATCGAGTTCATGTTCAAACGTAAACACCGAAATGGTCATCCCCATATACTGACACAAGAAGATTTGCAACTTAACTGATTAACTAAAAAGAATATATTCATAAACATCATATATTTATGGTTTTATAGCTGTATTACATCACAATATTGGCATAATTCATTTATTGCTTCATAAGCATTTTAATTTTTTTCAAATAATGCTTGAAATATAAATACCAACTACGTAGTATGATATATTTAAGAAGATAACCGTTAACATGAGGTGGTATGTGGAATAGATAAACATAGGTGATCAATTTAAAAATAATCATTATAACCTAATAATCTAACTAAACATTCCTGTATATTGTTCCAGACGCAATAATTTGATGACAAGCCAGAATACTTTTCAATTCACATATGCATATGCATAATGTTGTTCTTAGTCGCTGGAAACGAAATAGTGAATAACAATTAACCGAACACAGATCCGAAGGGTCAAGAACTTTACCTCACAAATAAGAACAACAAAAATGGATGAAGAGGCGGAGCTGGATCGCGGACCCAAATCGCCCAGCTACGATTAGTCAAGAATTAATGTCGTGGCTGGTTTGCGGCGGATAACGGTAAAGCAGTGACCGAGATTCAACACAACGGAGGATGATAAATGATTATAGTCAAAAGCGGTTGGGAACTATGGTTACAATGGTTTATAAATAACAATACTAAGTGATCATATCCCAAACATTCGGACGATTTGTTTCCATTTAGATAATAATATTTAATTTGATTTTAAATGACTTTTGGTGATGAAGAACAAAAACAAAAAAATATGTATGACAGTTAGGAGTTGCACAAGGATTGAATGTCTACTATATGTATGGTATTTTTTTTTTTTAGTCAAAAGTCATGCAAACGAGTCAATTAACTAACAACCATATACAAATTTAAATGACACTATTTCAATTTTATTATTATTTTTTTATGTCGGATATTACAATTCTACCCCCCTAAAAAAAATTTTGTCCTCAAAATTGCTAAGTACGGTTAACAAACATATTTAGATATAAAAGATACGGAACTTATATTCAAGTGTCATACATGTATAACAACACTACCTACTAAGTGAATTAAAATTCAAACAAGATCAGACGAAGTCAAAATATCGAATATCAGAGTACTTGTGACGTAAACGAATTTAGACAATGAGCACGAATGGCAAGTCCTCTAGTTAATATAAAACATATAATGGTCATGAATCTAATTGCACAATCTAAAGTAGTAGGCATACTCAAAGAGCATACGTATCACGTTCAACAATATGCAATTAACCAGGAAACGTACGTACCTGGGGCATTAGCTCCATTATTAGCATCAAGTGCAAAAACTCGTCCTCCAATAGGTCTCGCGTTTTCCCCGGTATTAGCTTGCTGATTACGCCGAGGGCACTCTCTAACCTTGTGCTCTGAACTCCCACAACTGAAACAAAGGCCTTCAGCTCGACGACATATCCCTCTGTGAGCCTTCCCACAAGTGGCACAGGGAGGAATAACTTCATGGTTCTGTTGTGTCTGATTCTGTGTAGACCGATGATTTTGGTTATTGTGATTCCTGTTAGAACGATGCCTACGGTCTCGAGTTTGATCACTGTCATCATGAATAGAGGAATCATCCTGGGTGTTTTCCCTTAGCCGCTTGCGACCATCATCAAAAACTTTCTGCCTATGTTTCGTATCATTATTCAAATTCTTGACCGCATCCACAATCTCATTAATGTCCGCAAAACGAAGGTTCAGGATAAATTTCCTATCCCGATCACACACAGCCCACTTGAAACGATTGGTCTGCTGCTCATGAGTAACTGCAGTGGGCCAGGAAACTCACCAGGCGACAGAAACGAGCTTTAAATTCCATGATTAGTTCATCGTCATCCTGCATGATCGTAGAATACTCCCTCAAATACTCGCTACGGTCAGCATCAGTAAAGTACTGCTGATAGAACAGTGTACGAAAGTCATTCCAAGGCAATGTAGCAGCATAGTTATCAGCTCCTCGGACATTCTTCAGAGTCATCCACCAACGATGTGCATCATCCTCCAACTTATAGCTAGCCAGCCTAACTTTGAATACATCGTCAACTCCCAAAACCTCAAACAACTTCTTAATGTGGGCAATCCAATTCTCTGCTTCGACTGGAGTGGTAGCAGTACTAAAAGACTTTGGCTTTTGCTTCTGAAAACGCTCAAGCCAAACATGAATGCCATCGGGAGGATTAGCATTAGCATTTGCATTTGCATTCGCATTCGCATTAGCATTGGCATTAGCGTTGGCGTTAGCATTAGCATTAGCATTAGCGTTGGCGTTAGCCTGCTGCAACTGTTGGATCAAGTTAGGAACCAAACCAGCAATCTCTGCGTTTACAGCGTCAGCGACAAGGGTTTCAAGGGGAACGTCGCCAGAAGCCTCAGCATCATCACTAGAGTTGTATGTACGTCTAGGAGCCATTCTGAAAAGAAGTTATACGTGTGAGCAGAGAAAAGCATTTATACAATGCGGAAAATGACAAGGATTAATCCTAACCCAACGTCTACCCATTACCTCACAGGTTTATTTATTTAAGTTTATGTTTTCTACAGAAAAGAGCCTGGGCTCTGATACCATAACTGTCACACCCCAACCCGGATAGGTTGAAATGTCACTATTACAGATATCAAAACCAAACACAATCCCTTTAAAAAGAGAAATAGAATTCACAAGACAACCGATAGTCTCCAAACAAAAATCCTAAATCTTAATTTATTTAAAACGGAAATAAACGGAAATGAGAGTTTAATTATTCTTGAACTTCATTACTCTCTCACTCATCCCTGATTCCTCAGATTACTGGCGAATACATAAGACAAACAAAACAAAGAAAATACGGCTGAGCCAAAGGTTGCTCAGTAACGGAGAGATCAACAGTACAAGTAAAGCCGGACATACAATAATACGAAAAGGTACCGAAACTGAACCGAAATAAAACTGAAAACTGAAAACAGATACTGACACAAATCGAATCTCAAAACTTATATCAGAGACATAGAGAACAAATCAGATATATATATATATATATATATATATATATATATATCAAATCAAAACATATCATATACTAAAATACGTGACTATACATGCCAATAAATAAGTCACATAATGCAGAAGCACCCACGAGCCTAAACAGAGGGGTACACAGATAGCTAGTCCATGCACCTATGAGATGGTGCGTGTGGCGTACACACATTCATCTCCAGAAAACAGAAACATATATCAGAAGTCAGAATCAGATCTAGGATATATCCATACGCCCCTAAGGGACCATTTAGAGACGCCGTGATTTTGATTACGCACTGTCACGGAAAGTGTTCATGTCGCTGATGCCCCAACGACAAGTCAGAAACAGAGTGCTCGGGTGATAGAGTACAAAAGCTATTCCATATTTTAAAAATACTAGCACAAGTCTAAATGGAACATGCAACAATGATCACAAAATGAAGGTATATTGCATGCTATCAAAAATCAAATGGAACATATGAATTCAACAAAATACACACTACAAAGTAGCGGACCGGATTTATATATATATATATATATATATATATATATATATATATATATATATATATATATATAAATACTATAAAGGGAAGGAAAACGGAATCCGTACCTTATTAGCAAAGCAAGTGAAACCAACAAAACTCCCTCAATAATTAGGTAAACCTACATTTTAATATAGTCGAATATATTAAAGAAGCTTAACACAAGATCCGATGTATGGCCTTATTGGTTTCTGGCGACGAGAACTTCTACGACCATAGACTAATTATTTAAATGGTCTAAACAAGTTCAAAAGTTGTAATTTGTAAACATCCTAAAAGAAGTTTTAAAACACGTCTATTTGTAACAGAGTGATACTCAACTTCATATGTAGCTCTTTTTTTCCATCATTTGAAAAAGAAAATAAATAAAACATGTTATTTACTCAATTATTTCCAGCCAACAATCTAGATTAATTATTGTATTTATACAATTTGCAAAACCATAATAGCATCTTATTTATTCTGGGAAAGAAGAGAGTGGATTATAATTATATAATTTAGTCAAAGTTATGAGTTTTCTTATAAATTCTGGCTACAACAAACACAACATTATTAAAGGTAAGAATTCTATCGAGTTCATGTTCAAACGTAAACACCGAAATGGTCATCCCCATATACTGACACAAGAAGATTTGCAACTTAACTGATTAACTAAAAAGAATATATTCATAAACATCATATATTTATGGTTTTATAGCTGTATTACATCACAATATTGGCATAATTCATTTATTGCTTCATAAGCATTTTAATTTTTTTTCAAATAATGCTTGAAATATAAATACCAACTACGTAGTATGATATATTTAAGAAGATAACCGTTAACATGAGGTGGTATGTGGAATAGATAAACATAGGTGATCAATTTAAAAATAATCATTATAACCTAATAATCTAACTAAACATTCATGTATATTGTTCCAGACGCAACAATTTGATAACAAGCCAGAATACTTGTCAATTCACATATGCATATGCATAATGTTGTTCTTAGTCGCTGGAAACGAAATAGTGAATAACAATTAACCGAACACAGATCCGAAGGGTCAAGAACTTTACCTCACAAATAAGAACAACAAAAATGGATGAAGAGGCGGAGCTGGATCGCGGACCCAAATCGCCCAGCTACGATTAGTCAAGAATTAATGTCGTGGCTGGTTTGCGGCGGATAACGGTAAAGCAGTGACCGAGATTCAACACAACGGAGGATGATAAATGATTATAGTCAAAAGCGGTTGGGAACTATGGTTACAATGGTTTTTAAATAACAATACTAACGTGATCATATCCCAAACATTCGGACGATTTGTTTCCATTTAGATAATAATATTTAATTTGATTTTAAATGACTTTTGGTGATGAAGAACAAAAACAAAAAAATATGTATGACAGTTAGGAGTTGCACAAGGATTGAATGTCTACTATATGTATGGTATATTTTTTTTTTAGTCAAAAGTCATGCAAACGAGTCAATTAACTAACAACCATATACAAATTTAAATGACACTATTTCAATTTTATTATTTTTTTTTATGTCGGATGTTACACACGCCGTGCTATATTTATTAACGAGTCGCTAGCTAGACTCACTTCCCCACACTTATTAGGTATGCGGGGCGTAGAGATTAATCACCTCCACAGTCGGGTCAACCGGTCCATCAATGTAAGCTTTTAAGCGATGACCTGTTGACTTTCAAACCTGGTCCATTTTGATTTATGGACTCGTCCATATGGACTTTAAACTTCTTGGAATGGCCGTTTTCATAAAAGATTTTCTTTAAGATCGCTTCCGCCCGAATGGAGATTGAGTACGGGCGAGAAGATCGATCGAGAAATGAACAGTCATCGGCCATCCCCACACTTAAAATGACGCAATGTACGAAATAATTACGTAATAAATAATTACAGACTCGATTTAAGAAAAATGGAAGAGATATACACAAATCAATATACCAAAAACTATACACTAAACTTAAATTATGATAATATGTAAAACATGAAAATATACAATATTTTCAGCGAAATCTGAGTCGCTCGCGCATCGCGAAGAAGTATAGACCGCTTCTCGCGTGGCGCAAGTGACTACAATGATTCAAGGGGCTTGCGCGTTGCAACAAGATAAAGACGGTCTTTTTGCTTGCGGGAAAACAACCATTTTTCACTGAAAAATAATATAACGGAAGTTGATGGATAGAAACGATGATGGATGCCAATGAAATGAGTTAAAAACGGAAGATAGCGGCTATTCACGTTACACGAAGGACTCTGGAGATCCTGTTCGCGTATCGCGAACAATAAAAGATAAAACCCAGGGTAATTAGGAACTCGCTTAAGGCGGAACCATAAGCCCAGCTTCTTTGCGAATCACAAGGAAGCATTTTCACAGAAAATTATTTTTATTAAAACCACTTCTATATTAAATAAATTTCCCAATTTTTGTTAACCCAAACGTTTTATAAAAGCATCCGAACCATCAAATTTAAACGTAACATATCCAGACTTCCATTATATATTTACATAAAAACTATAAATACATAAAAATTAAAATTATATAAATAGATAAACATATGAACACATGGTCAATAAATAAAGAATTTTAACCTTCCAAATCTAAAAATTAACAATTAGCCCAAATCCGGACAAATAAATCAAATAATGAATCAATCAAATTCATAGACAAACCAACTAATCCAATATTTAATAAATTAAATCAATCAACATCCTAATGAACGAATAATCAATCGAATCAATCCTATAAGCATAAAAATGAACAAATATATATATGCAAACCTATGAACCAATCTAAAATCAATCCAATATATCAACAGACAGATAAATCTAATAAATAATCAAATAATCATATATGCAAAAAATGAACAAATGAAGAATCAAAGAAGTATAAACAAGTATTCACAAGCATGTACACCGGTGAAAAATTGACTCGGTTTGTTCTAAAAGCTCGTCGCGTCCCCGGCAATGGCGCCAAAAACTTGACGTGCGCGCTAGTATGCATAATTTAGCGTTGAAATAACACACATTTCTGCTTTAATATTTATAAAAATGGTTTAGACCTTAATATTAAAACACACACAATAGGGCAAGTGTACCCTGTCATATATGTAGTAAGTACAGATAAGAACCAGATATCGATCCATGGAAGCGCGCGGAGCAATGTACTAAAATTCTATCCCCAATTTACCAGTAGGAAAATATAGTGGAAGTTTGTTTAAACTAAATTAATTCTAAAATATCTAATTAACATATGTAAGACTCCAAATACAAAATATAACTATATAGACTATAATATATCAATCCTAGCATGTCATCTACATATCATATGAAATAAAGACGTGTGATCGACATTCTCATTTTCTGACAGTTAGTGTCCTTTTCGGGCATCCTAGCATGACAACTATACGGAAAGCTAACACGATAAACACACGTTAACCACCTCAAATTGTTCATTAGCGAACAGCTGATATGATTTCATGTGAATCTTCTAAAGATAAGTTAGTCATCCGTAAGAGTTTTCTAACCTCACTAATCAAGGAAAGCAATACCAAATACAAAATACAACCACCGAGACTAGCATAAAGTAGAGCATTTCACAACCTATTCCATTTTACCAACTTTGAACACGGATCTACTAAGATCGCTATTTCTACCAAAATAACTAGCAAAGATCATTAACCGTGTCAAAGATCAGTAACGGCACCATTAAGCTTTTAAAACCCTTTTACGTGCCGGTAAGCATTTCTAATCATTATTCGACTGACTTTAACCAAACGAATACCCGGTTACAGTTTCATGGTGTAAACTTATTAACAAGTTAACTAGTCTACTACCGGATGATTAAACGGACGGTTTTTCAACATGTATCCGCCTAACACATCTGATAATCATCAAATTCATTCAAACATAACTACAAATCCATTAACAATGAAACAAGGTTGCACTATGATCATCAAGATTCAAACATGAAAAACGCCAAATTCATACAAGACATGATTAACTATACAAACAATTGTTTTAACGTACTACATACTAGTGTTTTTTCCCGTAGGCGTACGGTTTATGAAATAAACATCACAAGAACATAAAAATCTGATTTGATACAAAAAATGGATTATAAGATCAAACCATAGAAATGCAAATGTGATGGATTGGATGATGATGGATGGATCGGATAGCTTCTCGAGCTCGTTCCATGCCCGTGCAGCACTTCGTTAGCCCAGAAAATCGTCTCAGATCGACCCCAGAAAACCCAATGTTTTGAACAGAGGCTCAATGGGTGTTTTATACAAGTCAGAGGCCTGTGAGCGGCCACTCGGTGACTGTGAGCGGCCGCTCACTTTACAAAAAGGTGAGCAAGTGGTTCGTGCATGACATAGAGGTTCCAGAAGGTTGCCAAAAAGATCTGGAGGAGTGAGCGGCCGCTCACAGGGAGTGAGCGGCCGCTGACAGGACCTAGGGTCCTGTTCGCGCAACGAAATCTTCGTTTTTCCTTCTGTTATGCTTCCGGGACATCGTTTAAGACCTTAAATCGTAACGATACCCAAATAAGTACCAATTCCTGTGTATAAGGTCAAAAACGTATTAAAATGGGAGTTAAACGGGGACTTTTATATGTGTAATTTAACGTATATGAGATAATAACAAGAAGAATCAAAAGAAAAACACTAATGATCTTCCAAAGCAAACTCAAAAGCAAAATCCCAAGAAGCAAGTAACAGAGTTTGTTTGGCCTACTTGGAAAGTTGAAAGTGATGTAGGCAATAGACCTCAGACTAGTTTGCAAAAACAATATTTGAAGGATCGAAAGCCAAAGAACACCTTTTATAACACCCCAACCGTGGCGGAATCATCGAGGTATCACCTCATGATGATTGTTCAATAACTCATGGACTAAAGTGTAAATATAAATAACCAACATTCTCCATTTAGTCAGAACCAAATACAATTGTCTCGAAACAATCAAAACATAAATTGTTCAAATTTTATTTTAAGCACTAGGTCCAAAACCTAAGCGTGACTCGCAAGCAATGGTCAAACTTCACCTGAAAATGTACAAAATAATTTTTTCAACACATATAATGTATTGGTGAGCATATCTATTTCGTTCAAAAAGTATTTCGCAATTTATGTGCTATGATAATTGCAATATGCAAAAGGGTTAAAATAAAGCCTAAAATCGTTCCACAAACGTTCAAGTATCGATCATAAAAAGACCCATAACAATGACCAAGGACTCAATACGTTCACATAAGTCAATCAAGGGATATAAATCATAGTACTACTCATTGTTATTTTCGGCGCACAATGGTTAATAATTTTGGCAAGCGTTCATACAATTCACATAAGCATTTCATAAAGCACACCGCGTTATAAAGAATATGCATAAGTTTAATAATAATGGTACATGTTTCACCCCAAAAGAGTAAAACAATAAAGGGGGGTTAGATATACTCACAGTGTGCGTAGGGATTTGATCCTACCGAACGATGAGTGTTTAAATAATAAACCTCATAAATATAAAGATTTTAGAGTTAATTGCCAAAATGGCCCCTCAGGTTTGGCCCAAAATGCTTGTTTGGTCACAAAATTAATTTTTCTGCTAAAAGCACCCCTAAATGACCCATATTAAACTGAGTTTTTAACTGAGTGTTGAAAGTCAGTTAAGTCTCAGGGCAGTTTCGTCCTTTATGTCCTCAGGGGCCAAAATATAAAAACCAAAACTTAAGGGGCATTTTTAAAACTTTTTATTGTAAATACCAAACCCCCCCTCTCTCTCTTTTCTGTGAAGCACCGAATTGCTATAACACAGAGCCAAACACAACACACAGAAGAATATAACCTTCTTATTATCTTCCCTAAGTTCAACATATGTATGCCCATTATTTTACACTAACCCTAACTCCTTACTTCTTCCAGCCATCCAATCCACTCTTCTAAACAACACAAAACCTCAAAAAAAGGCAAGGGGTTGTTGGTGAATAACATATAGGATTTGAAGCGAATAAATCTCAACCATAGACATAATATTGGTATTAGAGTGTTTGTTGCCGGAATTGAAGGAAGGAGAAGGCAGTTGAGATAATATTATTATTGTTATTATTATTGGAGAACGAGTAGAGGAGAAGAGTAAAAGGAAGAGAGTGATAATTGGGGGTTTGATGTTGTGTTGTTGTGGTGTCGTCGGAGCCGCCGTAGAAGGGTGGTGGTGGTGGGCTGAGGCTGATGGCAGATGGTGATGGTGGTGGTGGTGGTGGGCTGGCGGAAGATGGTGGCGGTGGGTCTGTCACTCAGCAAATCGAGGTAATTTGATATCCTTATCCTCTTGAAAATAGCTTATGGTGCTTGAAGTGACTGGTGACGGTGGTCCGTAGTTACAGTGACGATGTATGGTAGTCGAAGGTGGCTGATGTTGTCGGGTCTGTAATGGTTGTATGGTGGAGTATGAAGATGTTGATGAGATATTAGAAGTGGTTATGGTGGTGGTTGGTTTTCGTTTTGTATGACGACGGTGTTAGTAGTGGTGGTGGTTTCAGATGATGACATGGTATGGTGTGAGGAGATAAGGGTTTTGAGATGAAGGGAAGGGAATGGAAGAGAAGGGAAGACTAAAGAGAGAGAGAGAGAGGGAGAGGACTAATGATTGAGGGGCAGGAGGAGCTGTTGGAACATGTAAGGACAAAATTGCCCCTCAGACTTAACTGACTTTCAACACTCAGTTAAAAAACTCAGTTAAATATGGGTCATTTAGGAAATTTTCGATCTGTGAGGGGTGCTTTTGGAAGAAAAATTAATTTTGTGACCAAACAAGCATTTTGGGCCAAACCTGAGGGGCCATTTTGGCAATTAACTCTAAAATTTTTATATTTATGAGGTTTATTATTTAAACACTCATCGTTCGGTAGGATCAAATCCCTACGCACACTGTGAGTATATCTAACCCCCCCTTTATTGTTTTACTGTTTTGGGGTGAAACATGTACCATTATTATTAAACTTATGCATATTCTTTATAACACGGTGTGCTTTATTAATTGCTTATGTGAATTGTATGAACGCTTGTCAAAATTATTAACCATTGTGCGCCGAAAATAACAATGAGTAGTACTATGATTTATATCCCTTGATTGACTTATGTGAACGTATTGAGTCCTTGGTCATTATTATGGGTCTTTTTATGATCGATATTTGAACGTATTGAGTCCTTGGTCATTGTCCGAGGTATCACCTAATGATGATTGTTCAATAACTCATGGACTAAAGTGTAAATATAAATAACCAACATTCTCCATTTAGTCAGAACCAAATACAATTGATTGTTCAATAACTCATGGACTCAATACGTTCAAATAACGATCATAAAAAGAGCCATAACAATGACCAAGGACACAATACGTTCACATAAGTCAATCAAGGGATATAAATCATAGTACTACTCATTGTTATTTTCGGAGCACAATGGTTAATAATTTTGACAAGCGTTCATACAATTCACATAAGCATTTCATAAAGCACACCGCGTTATAAAGAATATGCATAAGTTTAATAATAATGGTACATGTTTCACCCCAAAAGAGTAAAACAATAAAAGGGGGTTAGATATACTCACAGTGTGCGTAGGGATTTGATCCTACCGAATGATGAGTGTTTAAATAATAAACCTCATAAATATAAAAATTTTAGAGTTAATTGCCAAAATGGCCCCTCAGGTTTGGCCCAAAATGCATGTTTGGTCACAAAATTAATTTTTCTGCCAAAAGCACCCCTCACAGATCGAAAATTGCCTAAATGACCCATACTTAACTGAGTTTTTTAACTGAGTGTTGAAAGTCAGTTAAGTCTGAGGGGCAATTTTGTCCTTTCATGTTCCAACAGCTCCTCCTGCCCCTCAATCATTAGTCCTCTCTCTCTCTCTCTCTTTAGTCTTCCCTTCTCTTCCCTTCCCTTCATCTCAAAACCCTTATCTCCTCACACCATACCATGTCATCATCTGAAACCACCACCACTACTAACACCATCGTCATACAAAACGAAAACCAACCACCACCATAACCACTTCTAATATCTCATCAACATCCTTCATCTTCATACTCCACCATACAACCATTACAGACCCGACAACATCAGCCACCTTCGACTATTATACATCGTCACTGTAACCACGGACCACCGTCACTAGTCACTTCAAGCACCATAAGCTATTATCAAGAGGATAAGGATATCAAGTTACCTCGATTTGCTGAGTGACAGACCCACCGCCACCATCTTTCGCCAGCCCACCACCACCACCATCACCATCTGCCATCAGCCTCAGCCCACCACCACCACCCTTCTACGGCGGCTCCGAAGACACCACAACAACACAACATCAAACCCCCAATTTTTACTCTCTTCTCTTTTCTCTTCTCCTCTACTCGTTCTCCAATAATAAAAACAATAATAATATTATCTCAACTGCCTTCTCCTTCCTTCAGTTCCTGCAACAAACAATCTAATACCAATATTATGTCTATCGTTGAGATTTATTCGCTTCAAATCCTCTCTGTTATTCACCAACAACCCCTTGCCTTTTTTTAAGGTTTTGTGTTGTTTAGACGAGTGGATTGGATGGCTGGAAGAGGTAAGGAGTTATGGTTAGTGGAAAATAATGGGCATACATATGTTGAACTTAGGGAAGATAATAAGAAGGTTATATTCTTCTGTGTGTTGTGTTTGGCTCTGTGTTATAGCAATTCGGTGCTTCACAGAAGAGAGAGAGGGGGGGTTGGGTATTTAAAATAAAAAGTTTTAAAAATGCCCCTTAAGTTTTGGTTTTTATATTTTGGCCCCTGAGGACATAAAGGACGAAACTGCCCCTGAGACTTAACTGACTTTCAACACTCAGTTAAAAACTCAGTTTAATATGGGTCATTTAGGCAATTTTCGATCTGTGAGGGGTGCTTTTAGCAGAAAAATTAATTTTGTGACCAAACAAGCATTTTGGGCCAAACCTGAGGGACCATTTTGGCAATTTACTCAAAATTTTAAGTCAAGTTTATTCTGATATAAAAAATATATTCCAGAATTTTAAACTCAAAATTTTTGATATTCTAGTAATTTATATTGACTTATTATTATTAATAATGAAATAATTAGGATATAAATACTCTGTTTCAAAAAAAAATTAGGATATAAATACAAATAAAATGCAAAAACTTTATTTTCATTTTTGAATAGTGGTTTATAAGTGTTATAAGTGGAAAATAATTTAACGAAAACATAATTTAATTGAATTTAATCAATTAATATAATTAAATTGTGTAAGATCCCACATTGGTTGTGTAAGGGAGAACAGAACTCCTTATAAGGAAGTGGCCACCCTCACTATTACAACGCGTTTTGGCCAGTCCTTCGGGGGTAAGACCAATGCAAAATCGTGAGCTGCGGCAAAGCGGACAATATTGTGGTATTAGTTACCTTAGGCTGTTACTCTTAGAGTGGAAACCATGAAAACTCTATCCTATCCATCCATTGGAGTTAATCAATGGCTAAGATTAATTTGGAAGACTTTTTGTTTGAGATAATATTATTAAAATATAGATAGTACAAATAAGGGTAGTTTGGTAATGTTGCAAGACAACCCCTCTCCTTCTTTCTTGTCATATTTCACATCCTAAGACAACCTCTCTCCTCTCTCCTCTTCATCTCTTCTTTCTTCTCCTCTTTATCTGTAATATTCTCAAGAAAAAAAATTAAAATAGTTTTTGACTTTTCAAAGTCCAAGATGCTTCAACTCCAAGTTCACAAAATCCTCAAATTCAAATTTGAGGATATATTATAACGATCCTACCGATATTTCCGATTTTAATTTTGTTTTAAATCTCTGAACCACATTCGAACTCCCCACATCTGCTCCTGTTTTCCCTTCTCGAAACTTGACCTCATCTCCGCCGCGAACCACCACCGCGCTCCGCCGTGGAAAAACGCTGTTGCATCACCTTTTGAAGTTTCAATATGGTTTCGATCCGTATAGGTACCAAACTAGCCTACGTATTCGTTATAATCTGCTTCTGTTATATATTTATTTTGTGATCGTTAATCTTGTTCCGGTGACGACCTACGCAGCCACCGTTACCGATATTCATATGCCGCTTCCGCTCTCCGACTCATTTGTTCTTTTCAATATTTGAGGTATGAACCTCACAACCATTGCCACATCTATTCTATAAATATGTTCTTATTTTTTTTAGTTATTTCGTATTCGTTTCGGAAAAACTTTTGGACTTTGGGTTCACTCCGGCGACTAGGATAGAGATTTGGGTTGGGTTGTTATGATAAATGATTGTGTGCAATATGTGTGTGAATCTTTGTGTGTATGTATCTAATTAAGTTGCAGTGCGTTTACTATGTGTGTGTGTTAAGGTGGGAGTTTTAGTATATATATGAGTTTAGAGTGTCTATATATATGTGTACGTACGGTAGGCATCATATATATATATATATATATATATATATATATATATATATATTAGGTAGTTGGTGTAGGTGTGTGTGCGTTTACAATGTTCCTTAGACCTCATTAAGAATTTATTTGATATCCGTCTTTTTGTACTCTGTCACCCTGGCACTCTGTTTGACATGTCGTTTGGACGTCAACGGCATGGTACTGTTCGTGACAGTGCATTATAAATTTTCACGGCGTCTCTAGTTGTGTTAGTGTAACACTTGGCCCCTAGAGGCGTATAGATCGATCTTAGCTCTATTATGTGTATGTGGAGATGGAATAATGGGTGCACGCCACACTCACTATCTCATTGGTGCATGGATTAGCTACCTATGTACCCCCTTTGTTTTGGCTATGGGTGCTTCCGATTACACGACATGTTTTATTGCTACATTATAGTCGTGTGAGTTAGTATATGTTCTCTGATACGCCTTTGATATGATATGATAAGCTTTGAATAAGTTTCGTTATAGACTTGTACCAAATTTTATTTCAGTATTCCGTTTTGAAATTTCGCTTCTTGAAACCGCTTTTATATGTACTGTTGTTCTTTCCGTTACTGAGCAATTTTTGGCTCAGCTGTAGTTTTCTTTGTTGTGTTTTCCTACTTGTCTTGCAGGTAATCGGGGAACCAGGGAAATGAAAGATGAGAGTTGATGTTCGAGTGCTAAAGGTGTTAGGACAAAGAGGATTGGTGAAACCACTTTTGGAAACCTAAGTCTAATTCACTTCTGTCAAAAATATTCTAAGTATAGAACTACTGAAGAAAGAAGACAAAAGTACTGAAGAAGGATTCTACAAGTACTGAAGAAGAAATGCATCAGAAGTTCTGAAGTCCAAACCAGACAGTTCACTGAAGAACTACTGAAGATAAACTACTCATCAGTAGTTTGTCATTCATCAGCACTTGTTCAAGAATCTTTCCACCGCCTTATGTTTCAGTAGTTTATTAGTTTAGTATTGCTTTAACTTTTTGTACAAGTTCCAAGATTGCAACTTGTTGCAACTTGTCTCTGAACTTGCTTTTTGGCAAGGTTCATGTATTTGTAAAGTCTATAAATAGATGGGTTCATCCCTCTGTTTTAGACATTGATTTTTAATACAGAAATCCTTCAAAGCTTATCATTGTTATTTCCATTTCATTTACTGAGAAACTGTTTAAGTATTCATTCTCATTCAATACTCAGATTCTCATTAAATACTTGTCTTTAGTTTTATCAAACATCCAAGGGGAGTAATAACTCCTGTTGATAAGTGTAGCTTTAACTTAAATCATTCCGCTGTGCTATAACTGATAAAGAACTTGCTAGACACTTAAGTGTTCACTAGCAAGTTCATACAAAGAGCAATACTGATCCAACAAATGGTATCAGAGCACTGGTTTATCTGATCACATATCAATCTAACACATTGAGAATCAGACACAGGCTCTTATTGATATTCAATAAAGGATTAAAAGTTCACTTTTATCAACATCCATCACTTTAAGAGATATTTGACAAATCAATACTCTTTAAAATGGAACCTCATAATACTGGTTCTGCCAATAAACCTGTTATGCTAGAAAGAAATGAATATAATATCCGGCAAAGGAGAATGACACATTCCTTATCACAGAACAACACAGGTTGCTGGAAATCTGTGATATATGGTCCTCATAAACCAGTAAATATCAATCTTGAAACTAAAGAAGAAATACCAAAAGACCCAAAAGACTATACAGATGATGATTTCCTAAAACTTGAGCTTGATGCTAAAGCTTTCTCTATGTTGGCAATGGCACTTCCAAATGAAATCTACTCTGGCCTATTACATTGTGATAGTGCCAAAGAGCTTTGGGACTGCCTCAAAGAACAATTTGGAGGAACTGAAGAGGTGATTGCCAACACCAGAGATATCCTGGCTCAACAATATGAAACTTTTGCTCACATTAATGGGGAAACTTTAACACAACAATTTGAAAGATTCTCCTCATTAATATCTGAGATAAAACTAAATGGTCAGACCTACACAACTGTATCTATGCTTCATAGATTTTTAAGGTCTTTACCTGAAAAATGGGAAACATACTCTATAGTCTTAAGATCTTCACCAGACTTTAGCTCCCTCACTCTTACAAAACTACATGGGAAATTACTTACTTTTGAAAGAGAAATTGATGAAAAGAAAAAGTTACAAAGTTCTGGTAAAACTGCTGATGACTATCTACCAGGTAGTACAACACTATTGGGACAAGACTCACCAACTTGTTCAAATAGTTTTGGATCTTTTGACCATATTGACATAACTGCTGGGATCTCATCTGAAAGATCATTCCCAGGTTATTACAATAATGATTTTAGTCAAACTGCTGATAAGATGTGTTTTATCATGGATGATTTAAAAATTTTTAGCAGTGATGACTTGGAAGAAATGGATATTCTACACCAACTGACCATGTTGAGTATAAAAACAAACAAATTTTACAAAAGGTCAGGAAGGAAGTTTCCAGGACTCAACAGCTCCACAAAAATTGGTTTTGACAAATCTAAACATAGATGTCACAAGTGTCAAAAGTTGGGACACTTTGCTAGAGAGTGTAGAAGCTCTAGCTTTAACCAATCTCAGTCTGGAAATAATTTTAACCCCAGTTATAACAGGAATAATGGAACACAAGGGAGTGCACATTTTGTACAGGCACAAGCTCCACAATACCAATATGTGCCACAAGTACAATATGTACAGATGCTTGCTCAACAGATGCAGAGCCAACAATCAATCCCTCCCTTTCCAGCTGCTCAACCTCCTCCACAGACTCAGCAACCCTCACAACAAAGTTTATTTACTTTAGGGTATGTTGACTGGAGCAGTCTTCCTTTTGACACTACTGAGTGTAACCCTTATGCAGACAACAAGATGTTTGACATCAACTGGGGAGAGCATGACAATGGTAGAAAAACTTTGCCTTGATGGCATTTGAGGGATGCACCTCAAAATCTGCCTTGTCACAGGTATCAAAAGAATCTTTGACAAAACTTTGTTTAACTTTTTGTAAAGAATCTTTTGCTCTCATAAGAGAGACTAATGTGCACTTACAAGGTAAAGCAAATGACTCTGAGAGAAAATTCACTCAGATGAAATGTGATTTAGAAAGAAAACTTGCTGCAAAAACAAAAGAAGTTTCTAAATTAACTAACACTGCTATTGAAACCCAAGCACAAATTAAAATCATGATAAATGACCTAGGAAATGTCAGACAAGAGCTTGCTGACACCAAGGTCACTTGTGAAAAATGGGTTGAATCTTGTAAGGGGTACCAACTATTGCTAAACAAACAAAGTGCTTCAAATGTTAGGTTTAGCATAGGGTACAATCACACTGAAACACCAACATATTTTTCCCCCAAAACTACTGAAGATGGGAGAAAAAATGTTTCAGGTGAAACTTCTGAAGAGAAAGAATGCACATCTTTCCATGAAAACTTTCTAAAAACTCACAAAGAAAGTTCTTCAGAAGTACTAATAAAATCTGACATTAAGCCATCAGTAGTTTTAACTACATCAGGAGTTGAGAACCTGAAAACTACTGATGACCTAAAACCAATCAATACAGTCAGAAACTTGTCTTTAAAAGAAAAGACAAAAGAATGTGAAATCTGTGGTCTGTTCAACCACAAGACAGAATTTTGCAGATATAGAAAAGGTATTCAATACAACAAGAAAATTCAACAACTGGTTGTGGGAAAACAAATCAGAAATGATTTTGTAGAAACTTTTTCTCCCGGGAAACAACAACCAGTAAACACCTTTTCTCAGAAAAAGACAAAATCTCAACATAAATCTTTTTCTCAAAGTTCTCTTTCAGTAGTTAGACCTAAATCATCAGCAGTTTCACAAACTGCTGAGATTAAAGATCTCATGAACATGGTACAACTACTGATGACCAAATTGATGGTGGTCCTCAAAAGGATACCACCATTGCTCTTAATGAAAAATCCATTGCCAAAAAGACATGGATTCCTCAACTTGGTCAAGAACAAACTGTAAATGTTCTCAAGAGCAAACCCAAAGCCAAACTGGCTTGGGTTCCCAAATCTAACTAATTTGCTATCTTGTGTAGAGAGTTTCCAGAGGCTTAAATAACATTTGGTATGTTGACAGTGGAGGTTCAATGCACATGACTGGATGCAGATACCAGATAAACAATTTTATCAGTCAAAGTGAAGGATCTGTATCCTTTGGGAACAATGCTAAGGGATATGTGCTAGGACATGGCAATGTCTCCTCTGGCAAAATACAGTTTGATAAGGTCAATCTGGTTGAAAACATTGAGTACAACTTGCTGAGTGTGTCACAAATGTGTGATAAAGGATTTCTTCCTTTTTCACAAAGACAGCATGCAAGATCATATCACCAGAAGGCCAGAATTTGGTAGAGAAGATCATTGAAGATCATACTTTGTTGATAGCCAAAAGATGTGGCAATGTCTATGCAGTGGACATTGAAAAGGACAAAGTACTAAACAACACTGCCTGTTTCTTCTCAAAGGCATCAACTTCAGAAACTGATCTCTGGCACAGGAGACTTGGTCATGTGAACTTTAAAACCATAAATAAAGTCACAAAAACAGGCTTGGTCAGAGGTCTACCTTTGAAGGTATACCAGTGTCAACAACACTGTGTATCCTGTTTGAAGGAAAAACAACATAAGTCCTCCTATAAGTCTATTGAAGAATAAAAAACAACTGCATGTCTTCAACTACTCCATATGGACTTATTTGGGCCTGTAAAAATCATGAGCCTTGGTAAGAAGAAGTACTGCTTGGTCATCATTGATGACTATTCAAGATTTACATGGGTATTCTTCTTATTTTCCAAGGATGAAGCTGCTGAAATCATCAAGTTCTTCATTCTACAAGTAGAGAAACAATATTCTCTATCTGTCAAAGCCATTAGAAGTGACAATGGGACAGAGTTCAGGAACAAAACTCTGGATGAATTCTGTTTGTCTAAAGGGATTATTAGACAATACAGTGTTCCCAGAACTCCTGAACAAAATGGTGTAGTAGAAAGGAAGAATAGAACCTTAATTGAAGGAGCAAGAACAATGTTAGCTGATTCAGGCCTACCATTGTATTTCTGGGCTGAAGCAGTTAACACTGCATGTTATGTTCAAAATAGAGTCCTTGTCAACAAGAGACACTCCAAGACTGCCTATGAAGTTCTTCATGGCATAAAGCCCCTTATCTCCTTTTTCAGGGCTTTTGGATGTCAATGTTTCATTCTAAACATCAAAGACTCTATTTCAAAGTTTGCTACCAAAGTTGATTCAGGTTACTTTCTTGGTTACTCTTCCACTAGGAAAGCCTACAAGGTTTTTAACTCAAGAACCAGGATAGTAGAAGAAACACTGAATGTCAAGTTCAATGAGTCAAAACTCACTCTTATTCCAGCACATCCTGCTGAACTTTTTGACCTTGACAGTTTTCATTTCGGACCTTAAAAGACTGTTACTTCATCTAAACCTACTTATTATGGTGATCAAAGGTTTGATGATGAGGATCCAGCATCATGGACTCCTCAAACAGTCATTAAGTCAACTTCCAAACCATCAGAAGTTTCACAAACTTCTGATTCAACAACTACTGATGTACAAACTCAAACATCTGCTTCAGCACCTAAAACTACTGAAGACACTGAAACTGCTGAACCAGACATTATAAACCTCAGTGGTTTGTTTGATGAAGTACAAGAGCCACCTACACCTGTCAGTGGTTTAGAACAACTGATTGAACACAAAGATCATCCACTTGAACAAATCATGGGTGATATTGCATCAGGTGTTCTTACAAGAAACCAACTTTCCAACTTTTGCTTCTTCTCAGCATTTATTTCTCAGTTGGAACCTAAAAAGTACCAAGAAGCCCTAAAAGACAACAACTGGGTGCAAGCCATGCAAGATGAGTTGCTTCAATTCAAAAAGCAACAGGTTTGGGAAATCTGTCCCTTACCACCAAACAAGCAACCAATTGGTACAAGATGGGTTTTTAGGAACAAACAAGATGAGGCTGGTATGATTATAAAGAACAAGGCAAGACTGGTAGTACAAGGTTACTCTCAAGAAGAAGGAATTGATTATGATGAAACCTTTGCTCCAGTTGCAAGGCTTGAAGCCATCAGGTTATTTCTGGCCTATGCCATTTCCAACAAAAATCAAAGTTTTTCAAATGGATGTTAAAAGTGCATTTTTGTATGGAAAAATAAAAGAGGAAGTGTATGTCTGTCAGCCACCTGGGTTTGAGGATCCTTCTCATCCTGAGTGGGTGTACAAGCTAGACAAAGCTCTTTATGGGCTCAAACAGGCTCCAAGAGCCTGATATGAAACACTTTCTAACTTTCTACTAAAAAATAACTTCACAAGAGGCTCCATTGATTAAACTCTTTTCATAAAACATGTTGGAAATCATGTCTTACTTGTTCAAATATATGTTGATGATATCATATTTGGTTCAACAAACACAAAACTGTGTGATGAATTTAAGAAACTCATGCAATCAAAATATGAGATGAGTACAATGGGAGAACTGCAGTACTTTCTAGGACTGCAGATTAAACAACAAACAAATGGAACTTTTATACATCAATCAAAATATGTTAAAGAATTATTAAACAAATTTTTTGTACAAGACTGTAAATCATGTTCCACTCCCATGACACCAACCACACAAGTTGAACCAGATGATCAAGGAAAACAGGTTGATCAAACCATGTATAGATGTATGATAGGTTCCCTTTTATACCTAACTGCTTCTAGACCAGATATTATGTTTTCAACATGTGTCTGTGCTAGATATCAATCAGCTCCTAGGGAATCACACCTCATTGCAGTCAAAAGAATCTTCAGATATCTGAAAGGAACTCCAACACTTGGAATTTGGTATCCTGCTTCAAGCAATACCAAGTTATCAGCTTTTTCAGATAGTGACTATGCAGGGTGTAAAATGTCAAGAAAATCAACATCTAGTGGTTGTCAATTCTTGGGAAATTGTCTAGTGTCCTGGCAATCAAAGAAACAAACATTTGTTGCAACTTCAACTGCTGAAGCTGAATACATTGCAGCTACAAGTTGTACATCACAGATACAATGGCTCCAATATCAACTTCTTGATTATGGAATCAAAGAGACCAAGACACCATTGCTTGTAGACAACAAATCTGCCATTAGCATCATTCAAAATCCTGTTCAGTTTTCAAAAACCAAACATATTGAAATCAGGTATCATTTTATAAGAGATTGCTATGAAAAAGGCAAGATTGAAGTGAAACATGTAGCAACAGCTAATCAAATAGCTGACATATTCACAAAACCCCTTGACACATCAACATTTCAGAAGTTAGTATCCATGCTTGGGATGCTAAATTTGTAAGTGTTTCTTTTTATTTTTCTGCACATATTTTCATTTTTCACTTACATCTGTTTTTAAGTCTGAAAACTTCTGAAAAACAAACAAGAGAGAAACTACCGATGAACAAAACATCAGTATGGGAATATTTTTCTGAAAAATGATTAACTTCTGATAAAATAAACTTCAGAAGTTATGAATAAAGTATTTATAAAACATTCTCATCAGTTGTTAACAACTACTGAAGAGAAAGTGGGAACTACTGATGATATTTGTTCTTCATCAGCAGTTTGGTCAAAAAGGGTAAATCAGACTTTTCCCACATCAGAAGTTTGCCCTAGGCGGTTATAAACTTCTGATAAATACCTTTTCCAACACTTATCCTTTCAAAAAGCAAAAATTCCCTCCTTCTCTCTCATAAAACACTCTCAATACCTAAACTTGCAAAAACACTGTTCGATCCACACACACACAAACCATATGGCTCTAGTACTGAAACAGGGCCACAATCAAAGAGGCTACTTCGAAAAACAAGAAGCCTGGTCCCAATACGACGAAATCATTGATTTGGTCGTCAAATCCCAATACTTCACCGCCCTCGCCATCGACCCTCCAATCCACACTGAAACTCTAAATGAGTTTTGGGCAAACGCAGAGACGATGACGGTGAACAATAAAGTGATCTCCCTCAACTCAACCATCCAAGGGAGAAGAATGGCAATCACACCGGCTACTTTGGCAATTAGGCTGGGTTTGGATGATGTAAACGCCCCAGACCAATTTCCAAACTCTCAGATTCACTTAACCATGACAGAGTGTGGTTACCAAGGTACTCTCTCACATGCTACAATTTTTAAGAAATATTTTGAACCAAAGTATAAACTACTGTTTCATTATATTATTATATGTTTGAGTCCAAAAACTGGATCTTATGATCAGATGCCGTCAACTTTTCAACCTATTTTTCATTCCATAGTGAATGAAACAAAATTCAGGGCATCATCACTTTTCTTTAATGAGTTGGTGTTACATCATCTCAATACTAAAAAGAAGTTTTTGTTGTACCCAAGATTTATTATGCATTGCATAATAAAAGAACTTGGAGAAGAGGTGCTTGTGGGTAAAACTACAATTTTAAACCCTTTGTCCTCACAAGCATACTCAAGGCACAACAAACCGGCTGCCTGGCCAGAAGATGACCAAGGGGAACCAGAAACAGTCCCCATGGAACCCTCACCTTCCAAATCTACACCCCCAAAGGCCAAGAAACCCAAGCAACAAAAACAAAAACCCACCAACCCAAAAAGAAAGGCAGTTTAGGAGGTTGAGATGCCTGAACTTGCAAATGTGCAATCTGCACTTGATAAAGATGTGACTGAAACATCCTCTCAGTCTCATCCATCTCAAACCCCACCAAGAGCACCAATAACAATCCTTTTCAAAAGAAAGAAATTCAAGAAAACAATCCCAATAGACTCTTCTTTTGAAACTGCTGAACCCATAGACCAAACTACTGAACCAGCACCCCAAACTTCTGAACCAGAAATTGAAATTGCCAAGCTTCTCTCTGGGCTAAAAGAGAGAATCTCATCCGAACATGTCAGTCCCCAACAACCACATCAAACAGGGGACATAGCTTCAGAACTTGACATGGATGTGGACACTCAAAGCCCTAGCCAAAGAGATGATGATGAACCAGGGTCTCTAAGCCCAAACTTAGATACTCTAGGTACATTTGAGGCTGCTACTACTCACATACCACCCAGTGGTGGATCTGAGGAAAGAAGTAACATTGCTAAGACCTCATTTGTGGCAACTACTGATGAAGGCTTAATGCCTGAGGTAGGAAATCCTCTGAACCAAGAAAAAGAGGTACATGAGACAACTGAGTTGGGCTCAGCTCATGATGTAACTGATACTGTCCTCATTGAGGATGTAATCAGGGATTCAGATGATTCCATTGATTTGGATGATGTTTCACAACCAAACATTGAATTGACGGCTGCTAGTGAAGGTCCTACACCTGGTGTATCTAAGCTCAAAGAGCTAGTCACACCAGATCAGGTTAAAGTCCACTCGATCCCTGATTCCCCTAAAGTGGCATCTTCTGTACAACAAGAAGATCACCCCAAAACACACCCCTCACTACAAATGCCTACCCACGTCCCTGGGTCAACAAGCATAGACTTGAACCAACTATGCAGCCCAGATGGTCCCTTATACCATATGATGAACACACTCATCACCAATCACTTCAGAACCTACACAGCTGCTTTGGAGCTGTCTGTCAAGAACCAACTTGAAGTGATCAAAACAAAAGTAAATGATCTGTCAAACAAAATTGACCGCAATTCAAAACAGATCACCATGCTAACTGGTACTTTCTCCAAACCTTCCAAACTTGATGAATCCAAAAAGGGGGAGAAAATTAGGGAACCAAAGGAGTCATTCAAAGCTAGAGTAAAAGCAAGAGTGGCTCTCCAAGAAAGAGAACTCAAAGACAAAGCCAGAAGAAAAAAACTGGCTCAACAATTTGGTGTCTCTAAAAAAGAAATAGAAGAAGCTGAAACATCCCAAGGCCATAATGAAGAAACTTCTGATGCTGATGAAAGTTCTGATGATAACTCAGAAAGTACTGAAGACAATCCTTTAGTAGTTGACAAACCTTCAGCGATTGTCAACACATCAGAAGTTAACACTTCCAACATACAACCAACTGAAGAGCCTTCCAAAACAACTGAACAACAACCAACTCCTATTCCAAGGCCTACTACAACTACAACAATGACTGTGCTGAACCCTTCTCCTCTATCAATGTCCAAAGAACTACTTGAGAAGAGTTTGATTGCAGCCGAAAGAAAGGCTAAGGAAGATGAGATCTGGAATGCTTTGGAAGCAAGGGATGACTTAAGCTACAATGAAAAATTACAAGCTTATGGAGCAGAGTTACAAAGGCAGGCTAACCTTGAAGAAGTTGCTGAAGAAGACAAAAGACAACAACTGATGTCTTACATTACAAAGAACAGCAAGACTAAAGCCTCTTCACTAAAAGGACTCTCCATGGATGAGCTAACAAGAAGAGCTCAAATTGTTGCAGACAAACTTGCAACAAATAAAGATGGAAAAGCCAAGAGAGCTGAGATGATTGAAGAACTGGTGGCAAACAACTATGGTTCAAAATCTTCTGTGTCAAGATGGAAAGAAGAAAGATTACTAGACACATACAAGAAGTACAAGGCTGCAAAGGCTGCTAATCCAGAGAAGTTCAAAACTTCTGAAGTATCAACTTCAGTAGTTAGAACTTCTGGTGTTACAAGACCTGCTACCAAGAAGAAGAAGACAGAGGACAATACAAAAACTGACTTCAAGATGGTACTACTAGAAGGAAACACAGTAGTCCATTCAGACTTTGATATTGAAGAAAAGCCGCTGTTAACACAGTTCAGGGATCCTTCTACATTTGCCTACCAAATCCAGAAGACCATCAAAGACAAACTGCACACTAAGGTAGTTACTGAACATCACTTACCAACTTTCAAACTACCTGATGTGGTGCAACAAGAAGAAAGAAGTGATTCCCACCTGAGAGTCACTGAAATTGAAAACATTCAACACTCAGGAACTTCCCAAGGGACCAACATAGTTCCCTATACTTCAGACTTTGGCAAGTCTAAAGTGCTGATCATCAGATGGTCCTTTACTGATGATAACTCAGTATTAGTGACAAGGAGAGATCTTACAAGCAAGACCTATAAGTCCTTGAATGAACTGAAGAAATTATCAACTCAGGACTTGCTTACAATTCAACATGTGGAACCTCAAAGGGGATCTCTCATTGATGAGCAGCTTAATCAATTAAAGAATTCCATGTTCAAAGGGATATGGAAGATTGTGAATGACAGAAGAAAACAATAAGGAATTAGAAAGGTTTTGGCTTCATCAATCCAGGGGGAGATTGTTAGGATAAAGAGGATTGGTGAAACCACTTTTGGAAACCTAAGTCTAATTCACTTCTGTCAAAAATATTCTAAGTATAGAACTACTGAAGAAAGAAGACAAAAGTACTGAAGAAGGATTCTACAAGTACTGAAGAAGAAATGCATCAGAAGTTCTGAAGTCCAAACCAGACAGTTCACTGAAGAACTACTAAAGACAAACTACTCATCAGTAGTTTGTCATTCATCAGCACTTGTTCAAGAATCTTTCCACCGCCTTATGTTTCAGTAGTTTATTAGTTTAGTATTACTTTAACTTTTTGTACAAGTTCCAAGATTGCAACTTGTTGCAACTTGTCTCTGAACTTGCTTTTTGGCAAGGTTCATGTATTTGTAAAGTCTATAAATAGATGGGTTCATCCCTCTGTTTTAGACATTGATTTTTAATATAGAAATCCTTCAAAGCTTATCATTGTTATTTCCATTTCATTTACTGAGAATCTGTTTAAGTACTCATTCTCATTCAATACTTAGATTCTCATTAAATACTTGTCTTTAGTTTTATCAAACATCCAGGGAGAGTAATAACTCCTGTTGATAAGTGTAGCTTTAACCTAAATCATTCCGATGTGCTATAACTGATAAAAGAACTTGCTAGACACTTAAGTGTTCACTAGCAAGTTCTACAAAGAGCAATACTGATCCAACAAAAGAATATTTAGTTTTTGCATTTTAGTTTTAATAAGACATAAGTTCAAAACTCTATTTGAACTTCGTTGTTCCGTTGGATTTCTAGTTAACGTTTTATGGACTTTGTTTGGTATTTGATATCTGTAAGTGTGACATGTCAGCCTGTTTCGGGTTGGGATGTGACAGTTATGGTATTAGTGCCCAGGCTCTTTCCTGTAGAAAACTTAAACGTAAATAACGACATGTGAGGTAATGGGTAGACGTTGGGTTAGGATTCACTCTTGTCATTCTCCGCACAATCTAAATGCTTTTTCTCTGCTCACACGTGTATCTTCTTATTCAGAATGGCTCCTAGATGTACGAATAACTCTAGTGATGATGCTGAGACTTCTGGCGACGTTCCCCTTGAGACTCTCGTCGCGAATGCTGTCAATGCAGCGATTGCTGGTTTGGTTCCTAACTTGATCCAACAGCTGCAGCAGGCTAACGCCAACGCTAATGCTAATTCTAATGCTAATGCTAACGCCAACGCTAATGCCAATGCTAATGCGAATGCTAATGCTAATCCTCCTGATGGCATTCATGTCTGGCTGGAGCGTTTTCAAAAGCAAAAGCCTAAGTCTTTCAGTACTGCTGCCACTCCAGTTGAAGCAGAAAATTGGATAGCCCATATTGAGAAGTTGTTTGAGGTTTTGGGAGTCGATGACGTGTTTAAGGTCAGGCTCGCTAGTTATAAGTTGGAGGATGACGCACACCGTTGGTGGAAGATTGTGAAGAATGCTCGGGGAGGTGATCATTATGCTGCTACTCTGCCCTGGAATGATTTCCGTACTCTATTCTATCAGCAGTATTTCACTAATGCGGACCGCAACGAGTATCTGCGAGAGTATGCTACGATTATACAGAATCATGATGAGCCGATCATGGAATTTAAGGCTCGTTTATGTCGTCTTGTGAGTTTTCTAGGCTCAGCTGCAGGTACTCATGAGCAGCAAACCGATCGTTTCAAATGGGCTATTTGTGATAGAGATAGGAAGTTTATTCTTAACCTCCGATTTGCTGACATTAATGAGATTGTGGATGCTGTTAAGAATCTGGATAATGATCAGAAGCATCATCAGAGGGTTTTTGATGAGAGTCATAAACGGCCTAGGGATAATAATCAGGGAAATTCTTCTTCTCAGGACGACAATGATCACTCTCACAACCGTGGGCACCGTTTCGATCGAAACCATAATAATCAGTCACGTAATGTGAGGAACCGAAACCAGAATCCAAGGCCAACACAACAAAACCAAGCCCCTAATCAAGTTCAACCTCAAAACCCGCCTCAGAACCGTTACCCTCCTTGTGCCACTTGCGGAAAAACTCATGGAGGTCGTTGTCGTAAAGCTGAAGGTCTTTGTTATAAATGTGGGGAATCAGGTCATCAGATTAAGGAATGCCCTCAGATGAATCGTAAGGCTAATACGGGAGGAAATGCTAGACCCACCGGAGGATGAGTTTTTGCCCTAACAGCTAATGCCCCATGTACGAGTTTTTGTTTCCTTATCATCGCGATATGAATTTTGCTTCCTTCTATGAATGTGAATGTTTGTTTCTCTTCATCATAGTGTGAATTTCGTTTTCCTGTTATAGGTACGGTTTCTGGTTATGTGTATATTGGTGAACGTGATATGTATGCTCTTTTTGATACGGGTGCTACACATTATGTAGTATCACTTTTTGCACTCGATATGGTCATTATGAGTTTTTGGTTATGCCATTCGGGTTAACCAACGCACCGGCTGTTTTCATGGACCTAATGAACCAAGTTTTCCATGAATTCCTTGATAAATTTGTCATAGTCTTCATCGATGATATTCTGATTTACTCTAAGAGCAAAGATGACCATAAGGATCATCTTCGTATTGTACTCGATATTTTGCGTAGAAAGAAACTTTACGCAAAATTTTTGAAGTGTTAGTTTTGGCTAGATCAAGTAGCTTTTCTTGGTCATGTTGTTTCCGCCGATGGTATTTCCATGGATCCGGCTAAGGTGGAGGCAATCACTAAATTGCCTACGCCCACCTCAGTCACAGGAGTTCACAGTTTCCTTGGTCTTGCGGGTTACTATCGTAGATTCGTTGAAGGGTTTTCAACCATCGCTTTACCCCTCACGCAACTTATGAGAAAAGGGGTTAAGTACTCTTGGAACGATGCTAAAGAAAAGAGTTTTCAGGAGTTGAAGAAAAGGTTGGTGTCTGCCCCGATTCTTGTGCTTCCATCAGGTACAGGTGGATATAAGATCTATAGTGACGCCTCGAAGAACGGGCTTGGATGTGTATTGATGCAACATGATAAAGTTATTGCTTATGCCTCACGTCAGTTGAAACCGTATGAAGTTAATTACCCGACGCATGATCTTGAACTTGCTGCCGTCATCTTTGCTCTTAAGATCTGGCGACATTATCTATACGGGAGACTTGTGATATTTTCACTGATCATAAGAGCTTGAAGTACATCTTTACACATAAGGAGTTAAACATGAGACAAAGACGTTGGTTAGAGTTGTAAAAAGATTATGACGCCAAAATTCAGTACCACCCAGGAAAAGCCAATGTTGTGGCCGATGCTCTTAGCCGAAAGAATGTTGGATCGATTTCTTCTCTTCAGTTGCAACCGCAGATTATCTCCGATCTTGATAAGATGGGTATCGGTATCTATTTTGGTGACACTAACGGTTATTTAGCTAGATTTCAGATCGAGCCCGACTTAATCTCGCGAATCAAGAGTGCTCATCAAGATGACGGAAAATTTTGGACTATTGTACAGAATTTGGAGGTTGGTAAGCAGTCAGAATTCCGAATTGATGAGGATGGGGTAGTCTGGTGTGGAAACCGGTTATGTGTGCCAGATGATTCCACCCTACGAGAGTCATTGTTAGCCGAGGCGCATAGTTCACCATTCTCTATCCACCCCGGATCTACCAAGATGTATCGGGATCTGTAACAACCGGCAAAATTAAGGTAATTCCGTACTAATTAATTAAACGCGATTAACGTAATTAACCGTAATTATGTGCTGAATATTTAATTGAGGCCTTAGAAAGATAGGAATTCCCAAATAATGCATAGGAATGCATAAGTTTAATAGCAAAGCATGATAGGATCATGCGTAGGCAAAACTATCCGGTATGGACACTGGCGATTACCCGGTAAAACTTAAATAAGCGAAACGAACACCGGACACCCGGAATATAAAATAAATAATATTTTCACAAAATATTATGAGTTTTGGAAACCCAAAGCCATACGCGAAAGCTTAATGCACAAATCTCCCGGTAACGAATAAAGTGCGCGTACCGCACCCGATACGCGCGTAACACGTAAATTCACCCGACAAAAGCCGAAATAAATTATCAGTAATTTAACTGGGCAAAATTTTATGAATAATAACGGTATTTTAATATTGAGGTAAACCGCGGCTAAAATTCGAGAAATACCCGGGCGGTACCCGAAAGGAACTAACTTAAACATAATATGGAGAGATAATTAGCAAGGTGGACCCCACCAAACACCCCATAGGGGCCGGCCAAAGGCCACTTAAGTGTAGTTCACTTGAGTTTTTTTTAAATATCTTCCATATCATTTGCAATGATGGGCTTGCATGAAAAAGGATTGGATAAAAAAGATTAACCAAATCATTCTTCCTCTCTCTCTCTTAAACTCGGCCAAACACCCTCTTATAACATCACTAGAGATTTTTTTTTTTTGTAATCTTTCATAATCCTTCCATATCTCCATAATCCAAGACAAGATTTGGGTAATCTTTGGAGGATTTGGGTAAGATAATATAACCTCTTGAATGAGCATTTGAAGAAATCACAAAAAAATCCTCTTCTTTTCTTCTCTTGGCCGTGAACTTACACCACCCCACCAACACCTCTCTTTCAATTTTTACAACTCCAAATCATCTCTAGTTCATTCTTAATCAAACCCCTTCTTGTGTGTTCAAGAGCTTGGAGCATAACCCACTTGGAAGAACACATTAAACCTCACCCAAAATCCAAGATTTTGTCTTCCCTAGCCTTGAGCTAGTAGTAAGTCTTGCATTGTTTTATTATTTGAAATGTTCATATTTTTGTGCTATGAAAGCAAGTTGTACAATGTTGGGTAATAAAGATGAGTTTTATAAAAGTAATGGGTTTTGTTAAAAATGAAAATGGAAGAATAATAATATGAAGAAATCTTAGATTATTATTAATAAAAGTGGTATTTTGAAGAAAATATAATAATAAGAACATGTTTGTAAGTTGGAAGATGAGAAGAACTAGATTTTGGAAAATGACTTGAATATGATGAAAAGTGGTTTTAATCATCATAAGATGACTAGTTAATGTCAAAAAGTTGTTAAAAAGGATTATAAAATCATAGATGAAAAAGTTTCATCTTCAAAGTCCACTCACTTGGATGAGTGAAAATTGGATGTTTTGGATTAAAATATGGAATAAGCATATTAATGACATCTAGGATGGATTAGAAGATCATTAAAAGTAAAAAGAAGTAAAAACAACTAAACATGATGAAAATGGTTCTTCAAAGTCCACTAAAGTGGAAGAAAAATATTGACTTTGAAAGATGGAGTGAAAAATGCTACAAGTATAAGTTAAAGGACTAATATGGCAACTTTGGAAGTCAAGGGACTAAAATAAATATTTTAGAAAACTATTAAGTCCAAAAACACAATAATGGGAAAATTTGTGTCAAGAGTGTAAGTAATAATTTACAAGGTAAATTTGGTAAATAATAGTAGCATACTTGGGTATTTTAAGTAAAAAGTATATTTTTATGAAATGGACGTTTTATAAAAATGAATGGAGTAACGCAAGTATTTTACAAAGTAAGATTGTATAAAATAAAGACTTGGGAAGACTTGTACAAAAATGGGATACTTTTATATAAATGGGAATATAAAAGTATCGGAAACATTTTTGGTAACAAGTTGGACGAGTCGGGCAAAAACGTACAAAGTATATTTTTCCAAGAAATAAACGTTCGGAATCGGAAGTTGGAACAATACTTCCATGAGAACGCGCAACGGAAATAAATATGAAAAACGCTAACTAACTTAGTTACACGAACCAACGTAAACGGACTTATGAGGAAAAGACCATTACGTCAAGATAAAAATATACATATATATTTTATGGAAATAAAATATATATAACAAGGGTGAAACGTGCGTAACACTTTCCTAAGTGTAGTAAAAATATTCGTGGGAAAGGAGAAACAAAACGTAACAAATTAAAAACGCTAAACGACACGTGAACTTAACAAGTAGTATCCACGCGATGGTATATATACATATACTCGTTCTCGACGAAATTCTAGTATATCTATTTAAATGGGAAAGTAGATATGCGAGAAGGAAAACCGAGACGAGTAGGTGAAATATATCTATGAACGTGTGAATACCGACAAGATCCTAGTACATTTATTTAAATGGGAAAATAAATGTACGGTGTGGTAAGTCTAGTCGGGCGTTAAGATTATGTTACCAAACGACAAAGACTTAGCATATTTATTTAAATGGGAAAATAAATATGTGGCAAAGTAAGTCGGGTCGGTTAATAAGAAAACACGTTATATCGAGCGAAACGATCCTAAGTATAATTATTTAAATGGGAAAATAATTATGCGTCGGGAAGAATCGTGTCGAGTATAATATTGTACAAGTCATAAAGAATATTAATAAGAGTAATATATGACTTGTAAGGAAAGGGTAATCCATCGCCATTGAACCTAGGATACCAAACTATTAAACGGAAATTGGGATAAAGACGTGGTCGGGAAGTTGGGTGTACAACTTGCCAAGGCACATACACCATAGGTGTAAGTGACTTATACGCCTAGAACCTTTGTAGGTACGGGATCACAAACTTTACTATTTTCTTTGAGCCGAGCACAGTTACAGGTGAGTCTCACGGCCCCATTTCTAAACTATTTAACGTTTTTACGGGGGAAAGATATGTTGGGATTGTATGACGGGTTGGATACTTGAGTAAAGATCGCCACTCGGGGTTGAGACCTCCCCACTATAATCATTTATTCAGGAATGAGAAACCAAAGGGATATTTGGATAGTACTATTGGTGCCTGACAAGGCCCACCCCTAATCGATAGCGTCGATTATGCATCGGCGTATGCCTGGGGTGCACTTATTCTGAAATAAAGTCGTAGGAATACCGAGTAACGACTTTGGGCGGGGGCATTATTAATTGTCTTGGTTTGGTTATAGGCTCATGTAAATTGTAGGACTTTGCAACTCCTATAAATGTCATAACAAGGATATTCCCACTTTATAAAGACTTATTAAATTAAAACCTGTGAACTCACCAATATTTATATATTGACGATTTTCAAACATATCTTTCAGGTAATTGAATGATGGAAGTTAGCATGGCGAGCAGGGTCGGGGATGTCTCCAAGTTGGGCGTTGGGAATGTCGTAAAAGGGTCTCAACTCTTTATTCCATGGACTTAGGGATAAAGGGAGAAGCCTCTTTATCAATTTCAAAAACAATTTATAATTATGTATGAATAATTTGACATGATTATTAGCATTGAATAAATGCCCGTTTTTCTAATTACTATTGTGGTTTGCATTAATCTTGGCTTAATACTTTTGAACCGTCGCGCCACGTGTTTCCGCCTTAGACGTGGTGTGACAGGATCTTCGTCAGCATTTTTGGTGGAATGCGATGAAAGAGGATGTAGCGAGGCATGTCAGCAGATGTCTTACTTGCCAGCAAGTTAAGACCGAACATTAGAGAGCCAGTGGTTTACTTCAGCCATTAGATATTCCAGTGTGGAAGTGGGATGACATTTCTATGGATTTTGTGACTGGGTTACCAAAAACGTTTAAAAAAGAATGATGCTATCTGGGTTGTGGTGGACCGCTTATCAATATCTGCTCATTTCCTTCCTATTCAGCAGGGTTTTTAGTCAGTAGATTATCTGAGATCTTCACTCAAGAAATTATTCGACTCCATGGTACCCCTATCTCTATTGTTTCTGATCGAGACCCACGGTTCACGTCTCATTTTTGGAAAGGTTTTCAAGCCACGTGGGGCACTAGATTGAGATTCAGCACCGCATTCCATCCTCAGACCGACGGTCAGTCAGAACGTACGATTTAGACACTCGAGGATATGCTTCGAGCATGTGCTTTAGAGTGGACTGGAAATTGGGATGAGTACCTTTGTCTTGTCGAGTTTGCCTACAACAATAGTTGGCAAGCTAGCATTGATATGGCACCGTTTGAACTTCTATATGGTCGGAAGTGTAGAGCTCCTATATGTTGGGAAGAGGTTGGCGAGAAAATCATTGAAGGACCTGAATTAGTGCAGATCACGAGTGAAAAAGTTGCTATTGCTCGAGAAAATTTAAAGGAAGCTCATTGTCGACAGAAAAGTTATGCAGACCAACATCGTCGAGCATTAGAGTTTAAGGTTGGTGATCGGGTGTTCTTGCGAGTTTCGCCTTGTAAAGGCATTCAACGTTTTGGGATCAAAGGGAAGCTCAGCCCTAGATTCATTGGTCCGTTTGAGATCCTTGACAGAGTTGGGGAAGTTTCTTATCGTTTGGCTTTGCCACCTCAGCTAGCGCATGTACATAATGTTTTTCACGTATCTCTTCACCGGGGATACAACTATCACCCGTTACACGTTGTGAACTATCCATTACATCAAATTCGGAAAGACTTATCTTTCGAGGAAGAACCTAAAGCTATTCTTGATCGACATGAGCGTATTATGCGAAACAAGATTATTCCTTTTGTTAAAGTTCTCTGGAAGAATCATTCTGAACGTGAAGCTACTTGGGAGGTGGAAGACACAATTCGTTCCCAGTACCCTAATCTGTTTACATTTTAGTACTCCGTATTTCAGGTTAGCTGCTCTATTATATTTGTTCGCGTATGAATTTTGATAAGTTTTAGATAAGTTGTGATGTCGCTTTTGATGCTCTCTGTTTTAATATGATATCTTAAATAAGTTCCTATCCATACTTAGCAATTTTGAGGACAAATTTTTTTTTAGGGAAGTAGAATTGTACTATTCTCAAAAAAAAAAAAAAATTTAAAATAGTTTTGACTTTTCAAAGTCCAAGATGCTTCAACTCCAAGTTCACAAAATCCTCAAATTCAAATCTGAGGATATATTATAACGATCCTACCGATATTTCCGATTTCAATTTTGTTTTAAATCTCTGACCCACATTCGAACTCCCCACATCTGCTCCTGTTTTCCCTTCTCGACACCTGACCTCATTTCCGCCGCGAACCACCACCGCGCTCCACCGTGGAATAACGCTGTTGCATCACCTTTTGAAGTTTCAATCTGGTTTCGATCCGTATAGGTACCAAACTAGGGTGGTGTGGTAACATATGTTAACACTCGTTATTACAAAGTATCATAACAAACTATTAATCACTTTAACAAAATAAATATAGTAAATCTATACATTAAGTACTAAAAAAGAAAAGTATATTCAGAAGCTTCAACAATGACCTAATAAAGGTCACTTTTTTTTGTGACACATGTTTCAACAAGAATGTCAAACACTAGAAAAAAAAGGGTAACATGTGTTAGTGAGGTAACATTTGTTAAAGTTGTATTACAAAGTATACTGAGAAATAAAGCATACAAACAATTAACACATGTTATTACAAAGTATGATTACAAACTATTGACCACTTTAACAAAATAAATCTAGTAATTCTATGCATTGACTACCAAAAAGAAAACGCTATTAAAAAACTTTTCTACATATTTTTCTCGGCATCTTTGGACTTCGTATCTTAACATATGTTAACCGTGGGGGGTCTTCGTTATCAACTGCAAAACAATAGATGAGATGTTAAACAGTGTGACCAACTCATCATCTAACATACTAACAGAAGTAACACATGTAACCTACTCAAACATTTCATCAAACACATGGAGTGCATATATCCAAAACACAAAAGTCATTATAATTACCTTCCGTACATTCACCATTAGCTTTAAATAGACATCCATATATCCATAACACAAAAGACCTAATAACTAACTACCTTCCATCATTCACCATTAACTTCTAACATACTAACAGAGTAACACATGTTAACCCAGTCAGGCATTTCTTCAAACACATGGAGTTCCTATATCCAAAACACAATGGACATTATAATTACCTTCTGCACATTCACCATTAACTTTAAATGGACATCCATATATCCAAAACACAAAAGACATTATAACTGACTTCTCATACATTCACCATTAACTTCTAACATACTAACAGAAGTAACACATGCTAACCCAGCTAGGCATTTCATCAAACACATGGAGTGCATATATCCAAAACACAAAAAGCTTTGTAATTACCTTCCATACATTCACCATTAACTTTAAATGGACATCCAAAACAAAATTATTCTTTGGTCCTAAAACCTCATAACCCAAAATATTAATAATTTTATTTTCTAATACCCATTTCATCTTTTACTTTCATCACAACAAAAAAAGATAATATCCATCACCCTTATAATCAAATTCAGTAATAATATTACCATGTAAAAAAAACCTTAAATATTTCTAACAAAATATGAACTTTTTATAAAAAAAATCATATTTTTTTCCAATCTCTATAAAGAAAAGTTGAACTTTTTATAAACAAAATTCCATTCATAACCATCAAACCCTTTCAATCCATCTTTTTGTTTTCTTATCTATAGAGAGAAAGTTCTAGAGAGAGAGAGAGAAATTATGGAGGAGGTCTCACCCACTGGTTGTAAACTCCACAAATTCAGATCCATACCTGGTTACGAAGAAAACTTCGAGAAGGAGATAAGATCTTCAACGCTTGTTCATAAGATATATTGTTGTGGTAGACGGTGGTGTTTATGGTGGTCGATGGTGGTTGTGGTGGTGGTGGTTCTAGAGAGAGACAGAGAGAGGGTAGAGAGACGAGGGAATGATCTGAATTTGAAAATAAAATGGAGAGGGAGAGGGGGAAACAATATATATAGGGAGAGAGAAAGAAGCCTTGAAACTTGATGTTGACATGAGGATGCTTTTACAAATATACCCTTCCCTACAGTTTAAAATCATTATTTTCTTGGGTGATGTGGCTCAATCTAAACCATAAGACGAGTTTTCATAGTTTACACCATAACTTAGGTTTTCTTCATATACTTACACTATATATATATATATATATATATATATATATATATATATATAAAGAAAAGGAAAAAAAGAAAAGCTGAAAAAAAGAACACAAAAACCCGGCCACTTCTGGGCTCGGACTCAAGACCTGATGAGGGTGTTGTCATGCCCAGACCAGTTGGTTTGGGTGTCTGTTTGTTATTTGTATCAGATTCAAAATGTATATAAACACAACCTGAAACAACATTAAATCCACAAATAAACTTATATAAACCCTAATTCCTAATCAACTCAATTAACATCGAATTCGATATAGTTAACATTAAAAATTATAGGGCTTTTATTCCTTAAAGAAAATTGAATCAAAAGACTATAAAAAGTCGAGTTTTGATGTACCGAAAGATGGTGAAACTTGAGCACAAAGCTACGGCTAAGAAGACTCGATTATGGAAGATTGAGGGCACGAAAATGAGAGGTTTTTGAGGGGTTATTCTAGTCGCTGGTTTCTGGTATGAGGTGCGAGTTTAATCAAAATTCTATGGCTTATATATACGAATTCAAAAGATGGGTTTCAAGAAGGTTTTTAATGGCTTTAATTGATTAATTGACAGCTCTCACGTATTTAATTAGTCAAATTCGTAAGTATGGATGGTTGATAAGATTAGGGCGCTCAATAATGATGTTTGAATTCGAAAAATGGGCGCGTTTAAGCTTGGTAATTGTCGTGGGTCTTGAAACGGGTCGAACCGGACAGAACTAGGGCTGTTTGGCTGTTCGATCAGGAAGGAGAAGGCAGAAGTTGTAGTGGGCTGCAGTATTGGGCCGATTATGATTGGTTTAGAGGGTTGATTTTGGGTTAAGTGTATTAGATATTAGAGTTTTTATGAAGAAAGAAAAAAACATTTATATAGTATATATATATATATTATTAATATTATTATTATTATTACTACTTAACACATCATAATTATATATTATACATATGTAAATAGATTTATAATAGACACAATAATGAAAGAAATAGATTTCCGCACATTATTATTTGATAATAGTTTCGATTACAAGGACTAGAATGTCAAATAAGGAAAACATGAAGGACTAAGGTTGTATAAAAGTAAAAGGTGATGGATGTCACAGCATCCCCTACTTTTGAGAATTTCATCCCGAAATTGCTTCAAGTGGAATTCTCTGGAAATAGGTGAGGATACTGACTTCATTTGGTCTTCACGCTCCGAAGTAAACTCTGTGCCACGTTTGGACTCCCAACGAACTTTGACTATAGGAACTGCGCTTCAGTGTTTTAACTTCTCGATCCATAATCTCCACAGGTTTCTCTATGAAGCACATCGATTCATCAATCTAGATGTCCTCTAAAGGGATATGGAGGTTCTCATCCGCTAAACACTTTTTGATATTGGAAACATGAAATGTTGAGTGAACATTGCTGAGCTCCGGAGGTAGATCAAGCTTGTAAGCTACCTTCCCAACTCGCTCAAGAACCTTAAAAGGGCCTACATATCATGGCGCAAGTTTCCCTTTCTTCCCAAATCGAAACATACCCTTCCAAGGTGAAACTTTGAGAAATACCATATCTCCGAATTGAAATTCTAGAGGTTTGCGTCTTCGATCTGCATAGCTCTTCTGTCTGCTCTGAGCAACTTGCAAATTATCACGAATCCGAAGAATTTTGTCTGTCGTCTCCTGTATTAGCTCAGGACCGGTGATCTGTGTTTCGCCGACCTTGTTCCAACAAACGGGTGAACGACTTTTGCGACCTAGAGTGCCTCGAATGGTGCCATATTAATACTGGCATGGTAACTGTTATTATATGAGAACTCAACCAAAGACAAATGCGTGTCCCAGTTGCGATAAATCGATGACGCACGCTCTAAGCATATCCTCCAATGTTTGGATGGTTCGTTCAGTCTGACCATCCGTCTGCGGGTGATAGGCCGTGCTAAGATTTAGTTGAGTACCAGTTGCGGATTGAAGTGTTTGCTAGAAGCAAGAAGTGAACTGATTATCGCGATCAGAAATGATGTCCAGAAGAATACCATGACGACTGATAACCTCATCAATATAGATTCTAGCAATGACCCAAATGTTGTCATAACTATGAGAGGTGCCAGGAAGTTTCGTGATGAAGTCCATAGAAATGTTCTCCCACATCCACACTGGAATTTCGGGTTGTACAAGCAAGCCAGATGGACGTTGGTGCTTGACTTTGACTTTCGAGCAAGTGAGGCATTTAGCCACATAAAGGGCTATGTCTTTTTTCATGTCGGGCCATCAATATAAGTTACCTAGATCCTGGTATATTTTATCTGCACGAGGGTGATTGGAATAACGAGACTTATGAGACTAGTCCATGAGAAAAGTACGCAGGTTTTCCCAATTAGGAATCCAAAGATGAATCATGAAATACAGTAAACCGTGTTTGGTTTCCAAATGATTTTCAGCACCACATGACATTTCCTTGTACATGTTGCCTTCCGTGACTGAGACGTTTTGGGCTTCAAAAAATGTTTATTTTAATATCGGATTGAATTTGGGCACAATAAAGCTGGGCATGAGCCTTACGACCGAGAGCATCGTCTAGAACATTCCCTTTGTCTGGGTGGTAGCGAATCTCGCAGTCGTAGTCATTCAACAACTCGACCCATCGTCGTTGACGCATATTGATATCTTTCTGGTTAAAGATGTGTTGGAGAATTTTGTGGTCAGTGAAAACTACACATTTTGTCCCATATAAATAGTGTCTCTACATCTTAAGTGCGAAAACGATTGCTCCAATCTCAAGATCATGGATGGTATAATTCTTCTCATGGATTTTTGGTGTCGTGTGAATGTTTAAGAAAACTAAACTTCTTTTCAAAAAGGGCAAAGTCACGGGGGAGATGCCCAAAGTTTTTGATGAAAAGACGAGTTAGTTAGAAAAACAAAAGACACACTAACAAGTTTTAAATTTATAATTTAAAATGATAGTTGCTTAATGTTCTAAACACGACACAATAGGAAAGCGTACCTATCGTATATAGTATAGAAATATGCAAGTACCGAGTATCGAATCCGTGGACACGATTTTTACTACTCAGCTTCCTAAAATTACTTAAAAAGGTTGTAAGCGAAAGATTTTGACTAAAACAGGATTAGATGATCATACAAGTTACAAAACCAGGTGCGGAAACCCTAGCTTTGAACAAACTGATAGAAACTCAAATCAAAACACAATCATTATCATTTTCAAAGCTTTTCATAGATTAACTTTTGCATAAACTTGATTACAATGACAATACGGTTAATCTAGATCAATTACAGACACTTTCAATCTAACCTGGAACCTGACCTCAAAACACACACAACTAATAACTCTCTTACATTCACAAATACACAAAATCTATATATAGAGTCTGCACATTCGCCCAGTTGATGTGGTCGAATGTGGACTTCTTCCACATTCGCCCACTTTATGGTACGAATGTGTATCTTGATCAAGCTCCATTTTACCTTCGTCCACTAATCTTTTACCTTCGCCCACTAGCTATTTACCTTCGACCAGTCAGCAAAACTTAACATATGTTAATATCCAATCACTAGTCGCAAAACGCATCTACAAACTCCCCCTCGACTATTGATTGGATTGTCTTCTGTTTTCGTCCATGGTTTTGTTCATCAGCTTAATTCTGAGCTATTTCTTCTGCTCATTGGTCATTACAGGCTCAAACTTTCTCTTCACCGGTTTCGACACATTTGCCATCTTCACCGTCTTGCCAAGTTTATTCTCCAAATTACTCCCCGCATTAATATCATAAGCAAAGCAAACTCCAACCACTTGAGTATACTTCCTTGCTTGATCAGCGTCTTTCGGCTCAAAATAAATCGGATTATAGAAAAGCATGATGATGTCTTCAAAAGTACAGTTAATCAACCACATTGGATCAAATACATGAACATGCTTGTATTTGTCCTTCCCGTCTCTCAACACTATCACTGCTTCAGCCTTCCTCCAATCATAATACCAGAAAATAAAATCAGAACTGAAATGTTGTGGCATGGGCATCAAAGGAATTTTTCTCATCACTTCAGGTGCCTTGTATATCAAAGTAACCCGATTCAGCTTGGTTTGAGGATCAATATCCCTATGAACTTTCCTTCGGGGATATTGAGGCTTGAATCGATTCCATCTCGTTCTACTTTCCCAAACCAGCTTATCTGCACACCAACCGACATGAGTACCATTCACTGAAGCACCTGACATAGGGAATCTGCATAGATCTCTGACCGCCCAGTACGGTAGAGTTAGCAAATCAATGAATCTGTTAAAATACAAGATCCCTGTTTCCCATTTAGCAGCTATGCACTTCAGCCTGCCCAAATATGTCCACCCGAGAGCTCTGCCTTTGAACTTGGCATTGTGAAATCTATAGAAGTTTCCTTGAGCTTCAGGCTTTGGTCGGTTTTCATCCATTTCTCTCAATTTCTTCAAATAACTCTTCAATTCATCAGATTGATTTGAAGATTCTTGCTTATCAGCACCAAACACCTTCTCTACAAACTCTGCACTTCTTTGCTGTGCCTTTTTCTTTGCCGAATTATTTGGTGTCTCAGTAAAATCAGGAAATATCTCATCTTCATCTGTTTCTCTGAAGTACTGAGGAAATTCTTCATGAGTTATGTCTTCAACCTCCACTTCATCAAGCTCAGGAGTATTCTTATCATCTGAGTGACTTCCAATATCCTTTTCAGAAATATCTGGAATCGACTCATCTACTATAAACTCCTCAAATGTTTTCCCTACCCTCTGTGCAAGTCCATCCAGAATTTCCTTTGCCACAGAAGCAGGTACTTCACCTTCTTCAAGATCAGGATCGTCGTATTCCAATTCATATCTCAAGTCATCAGTTTGGAATATCTCAGCAAAACATCCTGTGAACTCAATAGTCCATTCTCTTCTTTCCAACATATCTTTATACACTTGTTTAGCATCATCTGATAAAGATCTCACCTTCTCATTCCAGAAGATACTTTCATCTGAATCAACGTTCTCACCTTTCTTTTTCTTTGAACTTGATTCTCCAGTACTCTTCTTTTTAGATGTTCTCTCTTCAAATGTAAACTTTGAAGTATCATCTCCTCCATCATCATCATCATCACTATCACTATCATCCTCTTTCTGTCTCCCAGACCCTTCTGCATCATCATCATCATCATTATCCTCCTCATCATCACTTTTCTCTGACTCTTCATCATCCTCATCATCATCTTTTTCTTCATCCGATTCAGACTGTTCATAGTCAACTTTCTCTTCTTCTTCTTCTTCTTTATCTTCTTCACCCTCCTTCAACTTGGGTGCAACATTGTACAAATCATCAATCAAATCACTAAGGCATTTGTTCTCAGCCCTTAGTTCTTTGTTGTCTTCTTTGATCAACTTTATCATGTTCTTGTTTCTTGAACATTTACTCTCAAGCTTCTTATTCTTTGCTTCAAGCTTCTTAACCTTCTCGTTAATCTCATCTTGATTTGATTTAGAAGCTACAACTATCTGAAGCATTTTTTCTTCATTCTGCTTGAACTTGACTATTTAAGCTTGTTGAGCCACAATCATCTTCATCATATCATCCATTTTCTTGTTCACCTGCTTCATTACATCATCATCCACAGTGACCTTCTTGGATTTGGATCTAGATGGCTCAACTTCCTTTTCTTTCTGAGGCTTTCTGAACATGTCAAGTACATTGTCCAGTGCAACATTTAATTGATCAGCTGATATTGTCTCTGCCTCTTTAGATTTCTTTTGCTTTTTAGTGACCGGTGAAGATAGCTTTGATGATGTACCAGCATCGGGTACTCTTTTTCCCTTCAACAGTTGTGCTAATTCTTTCTCTCTCAACTGTTTAGTACTTGTCTTCTTAGACATGGTCTTGTGCTTAGGCTTAGGCAAGTTTACAACCACAGTCTCTCCAGTATTCAACTCATCCATGTCAATGCCTAGTCCTTCATCTTCAACATTCAACGACTTCTTACTTTTCTCAGGTTCTTCAATTGATTTGTTTAAAGATTCAGACTCACCAACCATAGTGGCCTTACGTTTGGTGGTCCTAACATTCTCAGCATCAGAATCCCATCGTTCTTCTTCCTCAGTTTCTTCTGAATCCACTGATTCTTCATCCACCAAACCAGTACCTTTCTTAGCAGTTGATTTCTTTCTCACCTCCTGTTGCTTAGAACTTCCTTGATCAGTCTTTCCCTTACCCTTCCCTTTGGCTCCGGGATTAACTACCTGTCTCTTCCTCTTAGTGCTTGCATCAACATACACCAAGGGATCATCATTATCAGAATCACTGTCATCATGTCTTGCTCTGTTCTTGCCAGGATCAGTGTAATCCTGACTAGCCAAAGCTCCAAAGAGTCTCCTGTGAGGTGGCTTTTCATTGTCTGGCACACCCTTATATCCTTTCATTCTCACCAATGTACGAATGTTCATATGATCTTGACCTAGGATCATAGTCGGATCCTTCTTCAATTCTGGATACTTGTGGTCAAAGATCATCATGAGAAACCTCGGATATAACATAAATTGCTTCTTCTTCAAACCCTTTAACATCTCAAGCATGTTATCTAAAATCATACCAGATACATTGAATGGTTTGTTAAGAGTTAACGCAACCATCAATGAACTCAAGCTTCTCCTCATGACATCATATCCTCCACTAACACATCCAAACACATGGATAATGACATGTGCAAAATATTTGAATTGCACACCCAGCTTTCCCTTATATATGGAACCATCAGTAATCGCTCCTTTGTACTTCATTCTGAGGAAACATGCTTTCTGTTCAGTCCATGATAGTTCTCTGGGATCTTCACTCACTTCGAACTTTATCTGGAGTGCTTCTCTAATATCAGACTCTGTAATAAACATCTCCAAGTCTTGTATCTTGCTTCTAATGATTGTCTGATTATCCCAGAAGTCATACTTCGCATTCTTATAGAAGTCTTCAATGATGTCTTTGTAAATGATAGTCGGAGTAGCTAAAGCATAGACAACTCTGCTCCTCTTCAAGAATTCAATGATTCTAGTAAACTCTACATTCTTTTCCACGTCGCCAAGATAAGCACAGCAGTTGTATGTTTTCTCAAACGGCCAGCTTATCGGTGTAGATGATTCAGCCTCTTGAATAGTCTCTGGAACTGGTTCTGAAATGATATTCTCCACTGGAGTCTCAATATTCTTAGTCTGGTCAGCCATCTGCACATCAAAATCAAAAACATTCATCAAAATACAAAAACAACAAAAATTCAAAACTTTTAAGGTTTTAAGATTCCACATTCGCCCCTTTTGATCTGGACGAATGTGAGTTTTAAGGTGCGAATGTGAAATTTTCTGGACGAATGTGAAAAAACTTTGAGTTAAAAAAAAAAAAACATTCGCCCGTTTTAATATACATTCGTCCAAAACTCTTCACCTTCGCCCGTTTTATTGACCCGAAGGTGAAACTGTTCATCCCTAAAAATTTAAAAAAATTTCAATCTTGTTTTTAACACGTAATTTTGATTAGGATGTGTCCTAATGTGGCCGATCAACACTCATGTATGACCAATTGTTCCAATTATTCAATTTATATCAGTTTTTAAAAGAAAATTAGGGTTTTATCAACCAAACCATCGATTGATCCATTAAACGTTGTTATAACCCTAATTTGTTAATCATTCTCCCCCTAAAACTGATATGGATTGAAATGTGATCAAAATCAAACCAAGACAATCACTCTAAGTCCCGTAATTCTAAACCCTAGGTTTGATTTGAAAAACGATGATTCTGAACTCAATAATGCTCCAATACCTGTGATTATAGTATCAGAATGATCAGTAAACAAGCAGGAAACAAACGCACAAGCAAGAGAAATCAAAGCAACAAGGTGACAGATCGAAGAAAAAAATTTTGGAAAAATATGAATGAACTGGTCGAACATGAAATAGCTTATATAGAAGGTCCACCTTCGCCCGTTGTAGTGGGCGAATGTGAGGCTATTCCACCTTCGCCCCAACTTAATGGCCCGAAAGTGAAACTGGTACCCGAAGGTGAATTTTTGTTATAAAATGCCCACATTCGTCCAATGTGAAACGGTCGAAAGAAAGATTTTTCCACATTCGACCCAATTAAGGGGCGAATGTGAAATGGAAAAATCTGAAAATGTTGCCAAATCACGAATTCGAATCCCGTTCAACATTTTTCACTCTGTTAAACTTCAAAAACTCAAATTTTCACTTTTTGAATGATACAAAGCCCAGATGGTGTTATCAAATCTCAGAAATTGACCATCAAGCATCCCCGGTAATCAAAAATAAAGCAGACATGCAAAAAATTTGGGTTTTTCTGAAATTTTATCATAACACACCTAAAATCTTTTTGGATTTTGTATCTTTTTGACAATAAAAGTAAAATGCAACAAAGTAAAATGCATCAAAGTGAATGAAAGCAGTAAACATTTTGTGATATCCGGTAAGAGGATCATATCAGTTTTCTGGGAAATCTGATCACAGCGTTGATCTGTTTGAAGAATATTATCATTAGAAACAGTATGTGACACGGCAATTGCTGATATTGTGGTCCACGTAAGCTCACATGCAGACAATTACGCAATGCTTTAAAATGATACGAGTTAGGTGTATTAGACTAACACATTGTGGTGCCCACACACATGACATACTCCCGTATCAAGTAATTGCACAAAGCTTCGTCGTAACACGTGATTATGCCAGAGTTATCCGTAAAATTTACAAAGTATATAGCACAGAGGTGTACAGGTCAGCAAGCGAATGCAGCAAAGTAACATGTGCGTATACACTAGGTTGAGGCTGATATTAACCACTGATTTGCATCAGAAAGTCAATACGATGTAATAATGATCTTTGATCAATAAAACATAAAGTTCCTCAATTCGGTAACTTTCGGTTTTGGCAATTATGCTCTTTTGCAAATATTCTGATGAAACTAGGTCCGTAAATCAATACGACAAAAGTTTAATCAGAATATCCCGGATAACCATAACATAACGACCTGAAACCTCAGATTTTGGCAATCCTATCAAACGAAATTACGGTACTAAGACCATATGCCCATGAGATGTTCAGCCACGAATGTGTAGTTTGTTATGTTTGTATCACTAATGCACGCAATATTTAGTCTACGAAGCCTATCAGCATATCACACGTAATCAACATACGCCTCATTATACTATACAATTCTTTAGCCTGTGTCAGATCCCCACTGATGTACTATCATTTCCTCTTTTTATCCAGGAAATCATTTTGGTTTTTCTAATTTTTAGGTCTTTTGAAATTTTTCAATGTTTTTTGGTTTTTCTGATAAAATGACTCCCCCTAAAATAAAGAACATATTTTTGGGTTTTTAATTTTTCTAAAAAAAAAAACAAAACAAAAATTTGAAAGAAACAATCCACTTGAAAGCATCAACTTCTTTGAGGATTAAACAATCCCCTCGAAAGCATCAACTTCTTTGAGGATTATAATAGAAAAGAGAAATTCCCAATAAGCAAAGAGAAATTCCCAATTAGCAAAATAATAAAAACTAAAACTAAACTAAAAAGCGATAAACCGAGGTGCCGATTAGTCCTGTTTTTCTTTTATATTGTTTACTTTTAAAAGATATTCAAAGCGGGATCTGTCAAAAGCTTTTGTAAACAAATCTGCACGTTGGTAGTCAGTATGGATTTTGACCATATCTATCAATTCCTTAGCGTAACAATCACGGATAAAATGATATTTGATCCGGATATGTTTCGCTTTAGAATGATTTTCAGTATTTTTAGTTAATGCAATTGCGGCTTCGTTGTCACAGTGTATAGGGGTTTTAAGAAACTGCAAACCGTAATCCACCATCTGTTGTTGGATCCAGAGTACTTGCGAACAACAACTCGAGGCTGCAATGTACTCAGCTTCACAGGTAGACAGCGCCACGGAAGTCTGTTTCTTGCACTGCCAGGTAATTAACCTGCTCCCTAAAAACTGGCAACCAGCTGTAGTAGATTTGCTATCTTTGTCACAGCCGCCCCAATCTGCATCACTAAAAGCAATAAAATCAAAATCATCATCATTAGGGTACCAAAGTCCTTTTGATGGACAACCCTTTAGATATCGAAGGATACGCTTGACCGCCGTCAGATGACTTTGTTTCGGCTTCGATTGATAGCGAGCACAGAGACACGTTGCAAACATAATATCTGGTCGAGACGCCGTTAAATACATCAGAGATCCGATGATTGCTCTGTATGTAAATGGGTCTGTCAGCTCCCCCTTAGCGTCCACTCCAATCCCGTGATTGGGTTGAATCGGGGTATCCATCGGCTTACAGTCCTCCATCTGGAATCGGCTCAAGATGTCGGATACGTATTTCGTCTGGTGAATGAAGATCCCGTCGGGTCTTTGGTCCACCTGTAAGCCTAGGAAAAATTGCATCTCCCCCATTGCGCTCATTTCGAACTTTTCTTGCATCACAGTTTCGAATTCCCTGCATAAAAGCTCGTTAGTTGAACCAAATATTATATCATCAACGTAAATCTGCACTAGAAGCAAATCATCTCCCGTCTTCTTCGTGAAGAGAGTGCAATCGACGAGGCCGCGCTTAAATCCTTTGGAGATGAGGTATGTACTTAGCTCCTCGTACCACTGTCTCGGAGCCTGGTGCAAACCATATAGAGCTTTGTTCAGCACGTAGACCTTATCCCGGTGGATTGGGTCCTCAAAGCCTGGTGGCTGCCCGACATAAACCTCTTCCTTGACTTTCCCGTACAAAAATGCGCTCTTAACGTCCATTTGATAAACTTTGAATTTCTTATATGAAGCAAACGCAAGGAACATCCGAATAGCTTCAATCCGTGCTACTGGTGCATAGATTTCATTATAATCAATCCCTTCGATTTGATGGAAACCCTGCACGACCAATCTGGCTTTGTTACGAACAATAACCCCACGATCATCCTTTTTGCACTTAAACACCCATTTAGTGCCTATTTTCTTCCTTCCCGGCGGCAAATCCGTGAGCGTCCAAACTCCCAATTTCTGGAATTGTAATAACTCCTCCTGCATGGCTTCAACCCAGGCATCTTCATTCAAAGCGTCCTTGTATGTCCTTGGCTCTACCTGCGACACATAACACGCAAACGACCAATCATTTTGACTACCAGATTTTTGAATTTTGGCATATAATGCTAAAGCACCAAAACTCTCTGGCGAGTTAACGCTTTTCAGCTGCCCTCTGGTCATAACACCGCTTCCAGGATCACCGATAACTTTCTCCAGCGGGTGAATACGATTAATCCGAGATTCTGGATAATCAGGTACAGTAACTCCCGTCTGAGCAGTCAAGTTTTCTACAGCATCCAGATCATGACCCGTGTTTGATGATGAAGCAACATCTGGAGTTGGAGTTGGGTTCACTGGCATTGCCTCTGGTTCTTCTGCATGTTCAAGAATGACTTCTTCAAATTGTTCAACTTCAGATTCTGAAGAGTCTAATGAAGTTGAAGCCTCTTGAAACACATCTTCCTCTTGTATAGGAACATTGGTATCATTAGAAGCTGGTAGGGGGTTTACGGTGATTGGACGCACCAACGATGAAGTCGTCGCGTTTTCACACTCGTAAAGTAATCTGATAACAGCTTCTTCAACCAAGCTATCTAGATTGAATGATTCAAAGAAATCTTTGTAATCAAACATCCAATCAGGACCCGTGCCTTGCAAATTTTGAGTATATCGTTGAACTTCCACGTTAGCCCAATCCTCCACTTGACGAGTTCGCTTGTTGAATACCCGTTTGAGCGGGGTTGCATATCCAACAAAATATCCCTCCTCAGCTTTAGGACTAAACTTCTCACCTGGATTCAACATCGTGCATGGCGCCCCAAAAGGTTCTAGATACTCTAAGTTTGGCTTTCGTCGGTGTAACAGTTCATAAGATGTTTTTCCAAACTTCTTCACTGTTAGAACCCGATTTAGTGTATAATTTGCTGCATAAATCGCCTCGTTCCAGAACATTACCGGAAGATTTGAATCAGCAAGCATTGTTCTAGCCGCTTCAATTAGAGTCCTATTCTTTCGTTCAGCAACACAGTTCTGTTGTGGGGTGTACGGAGCCGAATATTCATGATGTATCCCTTTGCTTTCACAAAGTTCAACCATCTTGGCATTTTTGAACTCCGTCCCATTGTCACTCCGAATTCTCTTTATCTTCACATTGTAGAGATTCTCCAATCGAGTGAACAGAACTTTTAGGTTGTTAAAGGTGTCACTTTTATTTTGCAGACACATCACCCATGAAAATCTTGAGTAGTCATCAGTGACAACTAAACAATAAAGCTCTCCAAGATGACTTTTGCGCTTGACCGGTCCGAATAGGTCCATGTGCAATCGCTCAAGTGGCATCTCAACAGAGTTGACTTTCTTCACTTTGTGGGATTGTTTGTGTTGCTTCCCCTTCTTACAACTTACACACTTGTCATTCAGATGGAAATGTTTCACGTTTACTCCATCGACAAGCCCATTTTTCACAAGTTGATTCATTTTTCTCAGATGAATGTGCCCCATTCTTCGGTGCCACATTATCGATTCTTTCTCAGTCGCTTTGGATAGAAAACATGTTATTTGCCCCTGTGATGTCATCGCCTTGGTCATATCAAGAATATAGAGATTGTTGACGCGAGGTGCCATCAACATTATCCACTCCTTTGGAATTTTGAAGCCCGGTTTGAGAATGTAGCAGGATTTGTCATCAAAATGCACAGAAAATTGTTTATCACATATTTGACTGACACTCAACAGATTATAATCAATCTGCTTCACATAAGATATACGCTCAAAGCTCACTATCCCATTACTCACGCTCCCCTCCATTGTGATATATCCACCTTTATTTCCAGCGAATGCGACATACCCTCCATTGATATTTTTCACGTCGAACAACAATGCTAGATCCCCTGTCATGTGGCCTGAAGCTCCACTATCAACAATCCAAAGACTGCTAATAGGGCCAGCTGAAGCTCCCTGCACACAAAAAGTAAATCATTTAGTTCTTTCGGGGGACCCAAGCCTGAGTCTTGGGCCTTTGAACATCAGCTTTCAAAGAAACATTCTCATTAACATTTTCAACAACTTTTTGTTTTGGATCAATTTTTTTCTGATTGTTCAAAACAGTTTCCTTTTTCTCATTGACCTTAGAAGTAGAAGCTCCTGGAGTACCATTGGGTGGCCAAGATTGTTCAGACCTTTTAAGAATACGAATATGAGATTTTGGTTTCTCAGTCGGTTTCTGAACATTGTTAACAAACGTAACTTTCTTGGTTACCTTATCTGAGTTAACAGACTTAGGTCCAACATTTGATTTGACAATCGTTTTTTGTGGAACCTTTTGCCTATCAATTGTTGCGTTCTCCACAGGCTTCCTCCATGATTGTTCCATAGCAATCCGATTTCTTTGATCATATTGAATTGGACGATTGTTCCTCATTTGATGAAAATTGTTTTGGTTTTGATTATAAAACTGTTGTTGTTGAGGAACAACTCGTCTGTGTGGTGGAACATAATGATCAATCGATTTTCTCATGGAATTTCTCACTTCAACCTCGTGCCTTTTATGCCTTACATATGGACACTGAGCAAGTAAATGCCCGCGTTCCCCACATTTAAAGCATGCACGGTACTCTTCAAAAACATATTGAGCATTTGGTTGAGCAAATGATCTAACAGGATATTGATCATTGTACTGTTGATTCCTCAAACTCTCAGGAAGTGGCCCTTTTGAGTAAGTAGGCTCATGAAAACCATTAGCTCTGTTATTGGGTCGAATGAACTCTGTAACGTGGACCTTTGGTTCTTGAGGAACATCCAAATACAATTTCTTTAAAATTGCTGGTGGAATCTCATTTGTTCTCTCATGTTTTGGGAACCAAATAGTGCTTTCTTGCCAAATCTTTTCTATTTTAGCATAGTTAGCATTTTTGATTGGAAATTCCTCATCAGAGATGATTTTATCGGATCCTTCCATCCGATAGAACACCTTGACAGGTTTGTCACATGGTTCATTCTCAACATCTTTATTCTCAAGGTCCTTTTTAATCACATTCTTTTCATACTTTTTCTCACGATAAGCATTTGCCATCGGATGCACATGTTGAGATGGAGAAACTGGTTCAGTAGTAATGATGTGATTTTCTTTTGGAATTTCACATGCATTAACAGTTTGGTCATTACCAGTATCATCACTCTCTGAGTCTGAATCCACACTTTCAGCATAAACACCCTCATCATTCAAGCCTAAAATCGGTCTCACATCGGAATTAGGATCACCAATACTCGAGGTATTAGATTCAATTTCCGATGATGATTCTGATTTTACCGAGCTCTCCGGTGTAACTTGGTGACAATTGTGATTTTCAAAAAGCACCGAAGATGGCACAGACTTGTAATTAGTGGTGTTATCATCTATGATGTGGTCTACCACGTAAGCAATGTGCTTATAACTTTCCAACTTTTTGTTTACCTTCTCAGCAAAGCATTTTATGGCTGCCATTTCCAACTTGGTATTTTCAATTTCATTGATATAGTTGTTAATTGCCAATTGTTTTAATGATAAAGTGTTTTTCAAGTCGGAAATGTCCTTTTTGTAGCCATCTAATACCTTGTTGAAAGCATTCAACTCTTTGCGAGTAGATTGACTGTTCATGATAGCACTATCACGTTGAACTCGGAGTTGTTTATTCTCCTCAGTCAATCTATCACATGTGTCACAATATTTATCACTTTTAATATCAGTGCTAGACTCAGAACTTACAGGTTTTGGCGGATCAGTCATGGCCATCAATGCGAAATGAGCTTCCTTTCCAGTAAAGAATTTAGAATAGTCAATCTTGGTGAAAGCATCATCAGCAATGCACGACTTCCTTGTCATCAGAAAATCCGCTTCTGCTAGCAACTGATCTATGTCATCATCTAGTGATGTAACACTTGCTTCCGTATCCGATTCACTGTCTGAATCAGAATAAACCGATTCACACTCCTCAGGAACATCAGAAACAGTATCAATCACCACTCCAGAATTAGTTTCCTCAACCTTAACCTCAACAGGTTCAGTCTCCACATTCATTTCAACCTCAGACTCATCACTTTCACACTCAGTTTCTTTCTTTTCATCCACCGTCACCGACTCTTCAATATCAACCTTGCAAGCAACACAAGCCACATTGCCACCAGTAGTAATTTCCTCCACTCCTATTTGCAATCCCGACCAATCAAATCTTTCATCTTGTTGAGTCACCAATGCTTGATTCTGACTCGTGTTCTGTTGTGTCTCATTCGGTGTAGTGATCGGTATAACTGTTCGGTTAGTGTTGTTAGGAGATTGGTTTTGGATCTGGTTTGATGTGTTAGGTTGTCTGTTTTGGTTGTTGTTAGAGTTATTTTGACGGTTTTGGTAATTGTTGTTGTTTTGGTAAGAAACTCGGTTTTGGTTTTGTTGTTGACGATTCTGGTAGCTTGCATTGAATGGGTTTCTATTACCTTGTTTTGGTGGCTGGGTGCATTCACGTTTAAAGTGACCTTTTTCTCCATAGTTAAAACAAGTAACTTTCTCCTTGTTGAACCCGTAGGTTGTGTTAGGAGAAGTTCCCAAATCTGTTCTACCTGTCTTTTCAATAAACTCCGTTGCTATTCTCATGATGCTTGCAAAAGCCCATTGGATATCAATGAGTTCCATCTCTTCCTTGTCGATCTGTGCATAGTCTTCATTGGTTAAGTTGTTATTCCCAATTTGACTAGCAACAAGTCCGTTGTAAGATGAAACCATTGCAGAGACTAGTGCAATATGTTGCTGAGCAATTTCCACTGTCACATTGCCCAAGTTAGAAGTCTCCAAAACCACTTGTTGTTGATTAGGTTGAGTAACTTGATTCATTGGTTGTTGAGATTGGCTAGCAGTATAAAAACCTGCTTGTTGCATTGGGGAGAATGGTGAAATGTAGGAATTGTTGTATTGTTGTTGTGGTGTTGGTGGTTGTGTGTATGATGGTTGTGAGTAGGATGAAGTTTGTGCCATGTAGTTGATGGCAGATTTTGGTGATTCCATAACATTGGAAATACAAGCAACATGTGGTGCAACTATTCCTCCTGAACTTGAGTTACTCACAGGAACTGAAGTGCCTCCAAAGTATAAGCTAGGATTCTGAGGAACCTGTGCTCTTCTAGCTTTCCTCTTCTCTTCCATTTCCTTGTTTTCCAGCTTCTGTATGAACTCTTGAATAGTCCAGTATTGATATGCATCCTTCTCCCTGAGAACTTCCACATGCTGATCCCAGTAAGGTGGTAGAGCATCTGCAAACTTATCCACCAAATTCTTCATAGGAATCTGTATACCATAGCTTGACAATTCAGTTAGCAAATGACTATATCTAGGAGTTAATTCTTTTAAAGTTTCATTTCCAATATAAGAAATATTCTCAAACTCCTTTCTCAATTCATCCATCCTCAAACTTCTAGTTTTCTCATTCCCATCATGCCTCCTCTTAAGCACATTCCACAATTGCTTAGACGTTGTACAAGTCCCAAATTGATGCAATAAATCATTTGTGATTGCCTGAGTCAATTGGGAAAAGGCTTTCTTTTCCACAGCAAATTTCTTTTTCTCTTCCTCAGTCATGCTCTCCAATGGAACTGGTTCACCGGTATTCTCTAAAACTGGTGCTGTGTAACCTTTAGCAATCATACTCCATGCCTCTGCTCCCTCTACTCCCATGCCTTCTAAGTGAATCTTGAACTTGTTCTGCCACTGATTGTATTCTTGTATCTCCATGAGCTTCGGTGGCCGATTCCCACTACCTGAAGACAAATCGTTAATCAATGTAGAAATAGCATTTGTAGTTTGAGTGTTTACCACCGCTGCTGCTACTCCCCAGTAGTCAGGTTGTGGTGCTGGAGGTGCTACGCTTTGAGGCATCGAGCTCGTCATCGCCATGTAGTTAATCGGTTGCGAAGACTGTGTGCTCATCTTTTGTGCTGCCACCGTCCATGGGTCCATCACTTGCTGTTGTGGTTGTGTCGTTGCTGGTCTCGGAGTAGTCGGAAAATTCCACATGATCACGAACTTCGAAAAATTCAACACTTAGAAAATTTTCCAAAAATTAGTCCTAGGTTCGCCCAAAATAGCTCACTTTCGTCCCTTCTGATGCAGGTTCGCCCAAACAGTGTTTCCCGAATGTAAGACTTCACCAGAAAGTAAAAACACACTAACACAAATCCACTTTCGCCCAGAAAATTCTAGGTTCGACCAGTATAATTCTAGGTTCGCCCGCCCAAACAATCTGATGTGGAAATGTGACCCGAAAGTGAAAACTTCAAACAAAAACTTTCCAGGTTCGCCCAGACTTTCCTAAGTTCGACCAAATACAACTCACGTTCGCCCACTAGGTTCCAGGTTCGCCCATTTTCAGAAAATTTCAGATTTGAAAAACGGTTACACTTTGAAAAACGGTTATTTTGATCTCTGATTTTCAAAAGTTTGTGAATTTGAATGATCTTAATCAGGTTATGATTCGGAATTGATTTGGAGCAACTTTAATTCTTGGAATTTTAGATTTTAACCACAAAATCAACTTCAAATCAATCAAAAACACTCAAAAACCATTTTCATGCAAAAACAGATGTATTTTGATCAAAAATATGTCCAAATCAGCTCTGAGTTTATCAAATTTGTTGTTGTATGATCCGTATAGCTCTGATACCACTTTGTAAGCGAAAGATTTTGACTAAAACAGGATTAGATGATCATACAAGTTACAAAACCAGGTGCGGAAACCCTAGCTTTGAACAAACTGATAGAAACTCAAATCAAAACACAATCAATATCATTTTCAAAGCTTTTCATAGATTAACTTTTGCATAAACTTGATTACAATGACAATATGGTTAATCTAGATCAATTACAGACACTTTCAATCTAACCTGGAACCTGACCTCAAAACACACACAACTAATAACTCTCTTACATTCACAAATACACAAAATCTATATATAGAGTCTGCACATTCACCCAGTTGATGTGGTCGAATGTGGACTTCTTCCACATTCGCCCACTTTATGGTACGAATGTGTATCTTGATCAAGCTCCATTTTACCTTCGTCCACTAATCTTCTACCTTCGCCCACTAGCTATTTACCTTCGACCAGTCAGCAAAACTTAACATATGTTAATATCCAATCACTAGTCGCAAAACGCATCTACAAAGGTTTTTCTTTAAAATAAGAAGAAAAGTAAAATGAGAGATGAAAACTTTTAAGGAAAATCATGTAGAAGATCGTTTTGTCAAAAACAAGTATTTGATCAAACAAGTCTACCAATTTAGGTGCGGAATCCCTAAATCAGTTAAGAAATGATAATAATATGAACAAAACACGCAAATCACCTTTTAAAATCCATTTCATTAATAAACAATATCAATTAATCTTACAAAACGTTGTTTACAATTAAATAAATACTTTTCAGAAACACTTAGAACACTAGAGAGAAATACAGGACGAATGAGGAATACAAATGACAAAAGTTAACATTAAAATCAAATTTTCAGTTATATAGGCCTGCACATTCGCCCCCCCCCCCCCCCCGAAAGGGTCGAATGTGCAGGTTCGCCCCTTCAAAAGGGCGAATCAGCACATAGCTATTCAGACTTCCATATTCGACCTGCATACTCCACCTTCGACCTACATAAGTCACCTTCGACCCTTAAAATATCCACCTTCGACCCCACGTTTTTATCAAAACATAATAGAATGTGCAATCCAATAGCACTAGTTACAAAACGTGCATCAACAAACTCCCCCTCGACTATTGCTTGGATTGCCTTCGCTCTTCGTCCATCTGCTTATTCATCAGCTTGATGCGCAATAACGTCTTCTGCTCTTTGGTCATGACTGGTTCAAAAGTTAATTTGTTTAGGTTTCTTCTTTTCTTTCGTAATCTTCACAAACTTTCCCAGTTTCTTGTCATAGTCACATCCCTCATTAACATCCCAAGCAAAACACAAGCATACCACACGTTGGTATTTCAGTGCTTGTTCGCTATCCTTCTCTTCACAATAGATTGGGTTGTAATACAGCATAATGATGTCTTCATGTGAGCAATTGATCAACCACATTGGATCAAAAATATGAATCTTCTTGAATTCATCTCTCCCATCCTTCAGTAAGATAACAGCTTCTGTGGTCTTCCAATCGTAGTACCACCACATGAAATCTTTAGAAAAATGTTGTGGAATCGGCATCGAAGGAATATGTTTCAGTACGGTCAGTGGTTTATACTTCAAAGTCACCTTGTTCATCCCAGTAATCTAATCTTTGATCTTCTTATGAACAATCCTTTTAGGATACTGTGGAGTGAACACGTCCCATTTCGTTATGCTCTCTCTAGCCATGCGATCTGCAAAATAGCCAACTGCATCATTGTTTACAGTTGCACCTGACAAAGTATGTCGGCAGACGTCGCGTACAGCCCAGTAAGGTAGTGTTTTGATGTCATGGAATCTGTTGAAATACAGAATTCCCTTCTCCCATTTCACTGTAACACACCTTAGTTGCCTCAGGTATTTCCAACCGAGAGCTCTTCCTTCGAATAATTCGCTGTGAAATTTGTAAAAGCCTCCCTGAATTTCAGTCTTCGGTCGGTTGGCTTCTTTTTCTTTCAGTTTCCTCAACAAGCTTTTCAGATCATCAGATTGTTCAACATTCGGTTTCTGACTTTCTGAATTCTTGAAGACTTCATCAACAAATGTCTTACTCTTTTCACGTGCAAGTTTCTCAGCTTGATTTAGCATTTCTTCAGAAAATTCAGGAAATGCAGAATCCTGTTTATCTTTAAAATACTCTGTATATTCCTCAGTGGTAATATCCTCAATCTCAACATCTTCAAAAACTGGTCCATCTCTATCATCAGAGTGATTTCCTGCTTCATTCTCAGGAATGTTAGGAATCTGATTCTCACTCATCAATTCTTCAAGAGATTTACCGACTTGTCTAGCCAATCCTTCAAGTATCACTTTTGATATAGCTACAGAAACTTCACCATCTTCAAGATCAGGATCGTTATACTCAAGCTCAAATCTCATATCATCCGATTCAAATATTTCTGGAAACTTTCCTATAAGCTGAATCGTCCAGACTTTCTTGGTCAACATCTGACGATATAACTTTTTGTCTTCATCTGATAAAGATCTGATCTTTTCATTCCAGAAAATATTATCATCATCAGTGTTACCACCAGGAGCTTTCGAGCTTGATTCTCCTGCATCTTTACCAGAATCTCTCTTTTCATACTTATATTTATCAGTATCATCATCATCGTCATCATAATCATCATCTGCAAAACTATTATCTCCATAATCATCTCTAGAACCATCTTTATCATCACCATCCTTCTTCTCAAGAGCATCACCGACATCATGTTCTAATTCCTCATCTTCTTCTTCTTCTTCAGATTCAGACGGTTCAAAATCAACAAGTTCTTCTTCACGCTCTTTATCTTCCTCTCCTTCTTTCAACTGTGGAGCTTTCTCATAAAGATCGTCAATAAGCTTCCTTAAGATCTTATTATCTTTCTTTACTTGTTTGTTCTCGAGTCTCAAAGAAATGTATCTTCTAGTATTTCTCTGTTCATGAGCTAGCAACTTCTGATTTTCATCCTGAAGTTGTTTGATCTTTGCTTCCAATTCTTCTTGACTCTCCTGTGAAGATTCAACAATATCCAACATCTTTTTATCATTCTTTCTCAACTGTTCAATCTCTTGCTGTTGCTGGTTAATAATCTTCATCATATCTATAAGCTTCTGGTTAACTGCATTCATCACATCACTTGATACAGTAACCTGTGGTGTTGAAGCCTCAGCAACGGGAGTCTTTTTCTTAAACTTATTCAAGAGTACTCTTTCCATAGCATCATTAAAATCTTCAGTTGGATCAACAATCTTGTCAACAGTAGATTTCTTCTGTTTCTTTGCTACTGGGATGTTACGGGAGTAGCAGATTTAGAACTAGATACATCAGGAACTTTCTTTCCTGCAATCAGAATCTCAACTTCTTTAGCTCTTTTCTTCTTTGGATTCTCCCTATCATCCTTCTTAGACATAGTCTTGTATTTGGGTTTCTTCTGTTTTTCACCCATCTTCGGAGACCCACTGAAGTCTTGTGCATCAATTCCAAGACCCAGATCAATATCGTCCATCACAATCGGACTTTTCATTCTCTGCTCCTCTAGGGTTTTGTTGTGACTTTCAGACTCACCAGCCACAGTGGCCTTGGGCTTGGTTTGTTTTACTGTCTCTTCACCTGAATCCCATCTCTCATCAGTTTGAGTCTCCTTAGAATCGGCAGACTCTTCGTCAACAAGCATAGTGCCTTTTCTTGCTACACTTTTCTTCCTTCTAGATGTTTTCTTTGGAAGTTCAGCCTCATCCTCCTTTTCCTTACCTTTTCCTTTCCCAGTCTTTGCACCAACATTCACCACTTATCTCTTTCTCTTTGCATCCTGATTAACGTGAAACAAAGGATCATCATTATCAGATTCACTATTTGCATTTCTAGCCTTATCCACACCTGGATCCTTATAATCAGGATTGATCAAATGCCCGAACAGATTCTTCTGAGGTGGTCTTTCATTCTCACGAAACCCTTTGTAACCTTTCATTATGATCAAAGTGTTCAAGCTCATATGATATTGAACTAGAATCTGTGTAGGATCTTTTCTCAATTTCTTGTATTTCTGATCAAATATCATTTATAGAAACCTGGGATATAGCAAAAACTTCTTGTGCTTCAAACCTTTCAGTGGTTCAAGCATATATTGAACGGCTTGTTCAGTATAAGAGCTACCATCAACGAACTGATGCTCTTTCTCATCACGTCATAGCCACCACTAACGGATCCAAAAACATGTAACATCACATGAGCTAGGTATTTGAACTGTGGGCACAGTTTTCCTTTATGCAAAGCTCCATCTGTGATTGGTCCGTTGTACTTCATTCGTAGAAAACAGTTTCTCTATTCAATCCATGATAAACTTCTCGGATCTGTAGGCTCATCCTTCAGTCTTAAGGCTTTCCGAATATCACTCTCTGTCACTATTGCAAGCTGCCCTTGAATGTTGCTAACAATAGCTGTCTGATTGTCCCAAAAATCTATCTTCACATTCTTCCAGAAGTCTACTTGATGATCTTTGTATATTATGGCAGGTGTAGCTATCGCATCAACGACTCTGCTTCTCTTTAGAAACTCTACAATTCCAGTGAATTCAGTATGTTTCTTGACATCACCAAGAAATGCACAACAATTATGAGCTTCTTCAAACGACAACTCTTCTTCCGGCTTCTTTCCAGCAGCTTTGTCAAACGATCCAGCTGGAATATCTGTGTTTTGAGATTCTGCCATTTGAAATTCTGCAAAAATGAAACATGAAAATTCATTAAAAACGGACAAAAATTCACAAAATTGAAATTTGGTTTTTGAAAGTCCACATTCGACCCTTCGGTGGTTCGAATGTAGAAATTCTATGGTTCAAAAATGAAAAACAAGGTTCGAATGTGAAAAATTTGCTTAGAAATGTACATTCGACCTTTATTCCACATTCGACCCTATGAACAAGTCACCTTCGACCGGAAAAGCCACATTCGACCTTTCTTAAATGGTCGAACCTGACTGTTCATATGACCAAATGTTCAGAATTCAAATTTGACCATCTTAACATCTAATTTTCATTTGTTTATCTTCTAACATCACCGACTAAGCCTTTTCGTCAATCAATTGAATCAATTATTTAGTTTTTGACTGTTTTTACCAAAATCTAGGGTTTATCAGTTTTTAAACAATCAATTGATCAATCTGTTGTGTTTTAATCCTAGATTTTGTTGTATTCTCCCCCTAAAACATTCAATAACTAAATCCTAATCATGAATTGGTCCTAAAACATCTTGTAAATGATCAAACGATTTAGTTTAGGGTTCGAGAACAAAATCATTGATTCTGCCTTTGTTCATGGATGAATACCTGTATATTTGATATCAAAATGATCAATAAGAAGCAAGGATCAAAATGCAAAGGTCTAGAAAATACGAGCAACAAGGGTTGGTGATTTCAGAATTTTGAAAAAAAATTTCAAATGAGGTTCGAATGTGCAGATAGGTATATATAGGCTCCCATATTCGACCCTACTGAAAGGCTCGAAAGTAAAAACAGGGTTCGAATGTACAAAATACACTAGAACACTCACATTCGACCGTTTTAAAAAGCTCGAATGTAAGGAAAAATTCCACATTCGACCCATCGAAGGGGCAAATGAAGATTGGAATTTTTGAACATTTTACCAAATCTCAAAATCGAATCCCGTTCAATCTTTTTCACATCTTTTAAGCATCAAACATTCATCATTTCACATTTAAAAGTTACAAAACTCAAATGGTTCATCAAGTTTCAGAAAACGACCATCAATCACCATCAGTTATCAAAAATAACGCAGAAATGTAAAATCTTTTTGGTTTTTCTTAAATTTATGCTAAAACACACCTAAAATCTTTTTGAGTTTTTGTAAATTTTGAACAAATGTAAAATGCAGAAATGTAAACATAAAACAGTAAATGTTTTGTGATTTCCGGTAAGAGGATCATATCAGTGTTTGAGAAATCTGATCACACCGTTGATCTTTAGTGTTTATTATCATTAAAGACAATGTGTAATCCAGCAATTGCTGATATTTTTATCCACATAAGCTCTCATGCAGACTTTTATGCAATGTTTGATACGATTATCTATAGTATAAACAACATTGTTTGTGGTTCCCACGCACACGAAATACTCCCGTATCAAGGAATAATTGCACAAAGACTCATTGTAACGCGTGATTATGCTTTCGTTATCTGTAATTTTACAAGGTATTGAGGCATAGAGGTGTACAGGTCAGCAAATCAATGCTGCAAAGTAACATATGCACTCTACCAGGTTGAGGGCTAATATCAATCATGATTTTCATCAATGATTGGATACGATGCATTAGATAATCTTTGATTATCGTCATACATGAAAAGTTCCTCAATTCGGTAACTTTAGGTTTTGGCATTTAAAGCTCTTTTAGCAAGATACCCTGTCTGATCTAGGTCCGTAAAACCTTACGACAGAAGATCAGAAAGGCTATCCCCAGATAACTAGTAACATAACGACCCGAAACCTCGGAATTTTGTACAAAAAACCCTATCAAACGTAATTACGGTACTAAGACTGTCACACCCCAACCCGGCTAGGGCTCACGTGTCACTCTTACAGATATCAAAACCAAAACTAATCCATAACATTAAAGCGAAAAGATCCTAATTACCATTTATTACATTGTAGCACTAAATTAATGAATCATGATTTCCAACTTCTTTTAACGCTCTTCACTGATTCCCCGAAATCCCATATTACCTGCGAAACAAATAAGACAACACAACAAAAGAAAATACGGCTGAGCCAAAAATTGCCCAGTAACGGAGGAATTAACAGTACAAGTAAATTTAACGCAGCGGAAAAGCAAGACATAATAGAACTGAGACCGAAGTGAACATATGAAAGGGAATACGAAAAACAAACGAACTCTATTTCAAACTTGAAACCAAACTTTTATATCGAAACAATTGATGACCATAATCCGAGGCAAAACCTGATACTTGACCGGAACAAAATCAGACACATACTGAAGCATATAAGAACAATCTCAGAAACTTATCAGAACAGATACATACATCAAACTACGTGACTATTCATATAAATAAAGTAAGTCACGTCAAACGGAAGCACCCACGAGCCTAAACAAACTTACAAACTGGTACATAGCTAGCTAGTCCATGCACCTATGAGACGGTGAGCGTGGCGTACACCCATTATTCCAATCTCCACAAAACAAAACATATATCAAAAGTCAGAATCAGATCTAGGATATATCCATACACCTCTAAGGGACCATGTCAGAGACGCCGTGATTTTGATTACGCACTGTCACGGAAAGTGTTCATGTCGCTGACGCCCCAACGACAAGTCAAAACAAACTGCTCGGATGCCAGAGTACAAAAGCTAAGGCCATGTAAATAATTACAGGCAAACTAAAAACGACACTAACTAGAACATGCGGCCATGAGTACAAGTCAGAGGCATGGCATGCTATAACACACTAACAAACAAACTTACAAATACACACCAATCCAAATAATGAACCAAATACGAACCGATGATACGTATAAAATGATGACAAACAGAATCTAAACATAGACGTAAGTCCGTACTACAAAGTAACGGATATGAATTTTATACTGTGATGATACGACTAACGAACCCATACACATGGAAAGAAACGAAAGTTATACTATGATTAAAAGAAAACGAAATCCGTACCTTAGGTTTAGCAAGGCATCACAAAATCACGTGTCTTCAACGAGTACGCAAACCTATATTTTAGTTATTGAATATATGAAAATTAATTTTGGCTATAAGATCCGTTGACTCATCGATTGCCAGGCAACTCTTAGACCAATCACTTTAGCGGTTTAAAATAAGTTCATATCGTTTTATAGAAATTATACAATCAAATCTTTACCCACTAGAGTAAGTCATTTCCAAATTCATTTCTTAAAGTTTCATATATGCTAATTTATGGAGCTATAGGATTTAATTTTAGTAATACAAGTATTCACATACATAGCTTAAATGAGCAAAAGATAGAAAATTAGTTCATTACCATACACGTATTTACCCTCTTAGTAATAGTGACCTACATATTTTTACTCAAGTGTTAAAAAGTTCCATTTTCTTTTATGAGATACGTAGGTTATATAAGAAAATTTGAGTGTGAAAGCTTAAATCAACCTAGCAAACAAATATAAATAAAACCAAGAATTCCAATCATCCAATCTCTAAGTGAATCATCAAACATGAACGAGCAGATTTTCATTATCGCATCGAATTGTTAGAGTTGTTATTCATGTCCTTTGTTCATGTTATAAATAAATTCTAAGTTACAAAAACTTTAGTCGCCGGGACAACCGAAAGAAAGCCAAGACTTGTATATCTAAAGAGGGTTCGATCTAATACCGTAATAGTCGAACTGAAACAAATCAGAGATTTAGACAGGAGCGATGGTACATGAATGCATGAAGGTGGCTCGCCTTGAATCGTACCGACCTAAACTGAATGCGTTTAACAAAACTGAAGGTGGCATCTATCGTGGCGATGGAGCGACGGGTTCGTAAGAAGGCTGTTTGGTGGCTGATATTGGCGGTGATTTGTTGGTTACGCCGGAGAAGGTGTGCGATGGTTCTAGTTTGCGCTTGTCAGAGATGGTGGTTAGTTGTTTGTGTAAAACTTGCGAGGCACATCTCGATTTTATTGAGACCTTATCAAATTACAAAACTTACTAATCATTCTTTTAAATCATAAAGCACGGCGGTCACCGAAATCTCGTAACAAAAATGGTGGGATGCGGATTTACAGGAAACGTTGCTTAAAGGAATTGATAGAATTGATAATTCAATTCACCTTTCACTATAAGCCCTTAGGTTATACTAAAGCTTCCAAACCTAACCATTGAATTTAGTTTAAATTTCCAACAGACCCTATTTATTATAACTTGATTATATGTTAATATAAATTACAAGTGAATACTTAATTATTTGTAAAATAAGAATACTAAATTTTTAACAAGCTTCTAGTAAACAAAGACGCCTAGTTACTTTTGCTAACCATTTAATCAATTTTACAATTAGACTCGTTTAATATCCGACATAATAAATCGATATTTATTAATCTAAGGTCTTCGAATTTCCGGGTATTACAAAGACCATATGCCCATGAGGAGTTCATCCACATAACAATTCGTTTGATATGTATGTATCTAACACGCAGTAATAGGTCTACGAAGCCTACCAGCACATCACATAGACTCAACACACAGCTTATATAACATTTCAAATCTTTAGCATATGTCAGATCCCCACTGATGTACTATCATTTCATCTTTTATTCCAGGAAAATCATTTTGGGTTTTTCTAATTTTTATGGCTTTTTGGATTTTTCAATGTTTTTGGTTTTTCTAAAAACTCCCCCTAAAATGTAAGAACAGTAAAACTAAAACTAAAAATGATAAACTAAGGTGATGATCAGTCTTGTTTCTCTTTTATATCGTTAGCTTTTAATAAAAATTCGAATCGAGATCTATTGAAAGCTTTAGTAAAAAGATCTGCACGTTGGTAATCAGTGTGGATTTTGACCATATCAATCAACTCTTTGGCATAACAATCTCGGATAAAGTGATACTTAATCCGAATATGTTTAGCTTTTGAGTGATTAACCGTGTCTTTAGTTAATGCAATTGCGGCTTCGTTGTCACAATGAATAGGGGTTTTTAGAAATTGCAAACCGTAATCGACCATCTGCTGTTGAATCCACAGAACCTGTGAGCAGCAACTTGAAGCTGGCACATATTCTGCTTCACATGTAGATAGTGCGACTGCCGTCTGCTTCTTACACTACCAGGTCACGAGCCTGCTCCCTAAAAATTGACATCCGACCGTTGTGGATTTGTTGTCTTTATCATAACCGCCCCAATCTGCATCACTAAAATCAATTAGGTCAAAATTATCATCATTAGGGTACCATAGTCCTCTCGACGGACAACCCTTTAGATATCGTAGGATCCGTTTGACAGCTGCAAGATGACTTTATTTCGGCTTTGACTGATATCGTGCATAGAGACATGTAGCGAACATTATGTCTGGTCTGGATGCGGTGAGATACATCAGAGATCCGACGATTGCTCTGTATATAAAAGGATCAGTCAGTTCCCCTTAGCATCAACTCCAATCCCGTGATTAGGTTTGATCGGGGTATCCATCGGCTTCGAATCTTCCATCTGGAATCAGCTCAAGACTTCAGAAACGTATTTTGTTTGGTGAATAAAGATCCCCGTTGGTCTTTGTTCCACCTGCAAGCCGAGGAAAAACTGCATTTCTCCCATCACACTCATCTCGAACTTTTCCTGCATCACTTTTTCAAATTCTCTGCACAAAAGTTCGTTAGTAGATCCAAAAATAATACCGTCAACATAAATCTGGACGAGAAGCAAGTCATCCCCTGTTCTTTTGGTGAATAAAGTGCAGTCTACCAAACCACGTTTGAATCCTTTGGATAGTAGGTACGTGCTCAGCTCCTCATACCATTGGCGTGGAGCTTGGTGCAACCCGTATAGTGCTTTGTTAAGAACGTAGACTTTATCCCGGTGGATAGGATCTTCATAGCCTGGAGGTTGACCGACGTATACCTCTTCCTTGACCACACCATAAAGAAATGCACTCTTGACATCCATTTGATACACCTTGAATTTCTTGTATGAGGCAAACGCTAGAAACACACAAATAGCTTCTAAACGTGCCACAGGTGCATAAATCTCGTTGTAGTCAATTCCTTCCAATTGATGAAAACCTTGAACTACCAGTCGAGCTTTGTTTCTCGCGATTACGCCTCTGTCATCCTTTTTACACTTGAAAACCCATTTAGTTCCAATTTTCTTTCTGCCTGGAGGTAAATCTGTTAGTGTCCACACTCCTAGTTTCTGAAACTGCAATAACTCGTCTTGCATCGCCTCAAACCAAGCGTCATCCAAAAGAGCATCCTTGTAAGTCCGTGGCTCAACCTGCGAAACATAACAAGCAAAGGACCAGTCATTCTAACAACCAGATTTCTGAATTTTTGCATATAAAGCTAAAGCGCCAAGATTTTCAGGTGAGTTTGCACTCCGAAGTTGTCCTCTAGTCATAACACTGCTTCCAGGATCACCAATCACTTGCTCAAGCGGGTGAATACGATGAATCCGAGATTCCGGATGATCAAGTACTTGAGCTCCCGTTTGAGTAGTCAAATTCTCTGTCAAATCCAGATCATTATCCAAGTTGGATGATGAAGCAACATTTGGATTTAGGTTCACTGGAAGTGTCACTGTAGCATGATCTAGAATAGCTTCACTTGTCACATCATCATCATCTTCCGATTCTGATGAATTAAGAGTAGTGGAAGCTTCTTGGAAAACTTCTTTTTCTGCTACAGGAACATTGGTATCATTAGAAGCTGTTGGAGGAGTTACGGTGATCGGACGCACCAACGGTGATGTTACTGCGTTTTCACACTCGTAATAAAGTCTTAATACAGCCTCTTCAACCAAGTTATCTAGATTGAATGATTCAAAGAAGTCTTTGTAATCAAACATCCAATCTGGACCGCTACCCTGTACATTCTGAGTATATCGTTGAACATCAACGTTAGCCCACTCCTCTACCTGACGAGTTCGTTTGTTGAATACCCGTTTGAGCAGGGTTGCATATCCAACAAAGAATCCCTCTTCGGCTTTTGGTGCAAACTTCTCAGATGGATTAAGCATAGTACACGGTGCTCCAAATGGTTCTAGATACTCCAAATTCGGCTTTCGTCTGTTCAACAGTTCATAAGAAGATTTGCCAAACTTCTTCACTGTTAACACACGATTCAATGTGTAACATGTTACGTATATGGCTTCATTCCAGAACATTACTGGAAGGTTAGAATCCGCAAGCATTGTTCTCGCCGCCTCTATTAGAGTCCTGTTTTTCCTTTCTGCGACACCGTTCTGTTGAGGGGTATACGGAGCACTGTATTCATGATGAATTCCTTTATCTTCACAAAGAGCATCCATCTGTGCATTTTTGAACTCCGTCCCATTATCACTCCGAATTCTTTTGATTTTCAAACCATAGACATTCTCTAAACGAGTGAACAGAACTTTCAGATTGTTAAAAGTGTCACTTTTATATTGCAAACACATTACCCACGAAAATCTAGAATAATCGTCAGTAACCACAAGACAGTAAAGCTCTCCGCAATGACTTTTACGCTTGACAGGTCCGAATAGGTCCATGTGCAAACGCTCAAGTGGCATTTGAACAGAGTTTACTTTCTTTGGTTTGTGGGGTTGTTTGTGCTGCTTTCCCTTCTTGCAATTCACACACTTGTCATTAGATGAAAATGTTTAACATTAACACCTTCGACAAGCCCATTCTTCACCAGATGATTCATTTTCCTGAGGTGAATATGTCCCATCCTCCTATGCCACATAATTGATTCTTTTTCTGTAGCCTTGGAGAGAAAACACGTAACTTGGCCCTGGGTTGTCATCGCCTTTGACATATCGAGAATGTAAAGATTATTCACTCTCGGTGCTTTCAACATGATCCACTCTTTAGGAATAACAAAGCCGGGTTTAAGAATATAGCAAGATTTGTCATCAAAGTGTACAGAAACCTGTTTGTCGCAGATTTGGCTGACACTAAGCAGATTGTAATCGATCTGTTTCACATACGAAATCTTCTCAAAACTTACAATCCTGTTACTCACACTTTCCTCCATTGTGATGTAACCTCCTTTATTTCCAGCAAATGCTACATATCCGCCATTGATGTTTCTGATATCGAATAGCAGCGACAAATCCCCTGTCATGTGACCAGAAGCTCCACTGTCAACAATCCAAAGACTGCTAACAGGTCCAGCTGAAGCTCCCTGCACATATCAAGTAAAATCATTAGTTCTTATGGGGGACCCAAGCCTGTTTGGTCTTGGGTCTTTGAACATTAAATTTCAAAGATTCTTTAACACAAACATTTGAATTTGAATTGACCTTTTTCTGATCAATCAAATTCTTCTCACTTTCAGATTTTTCATTGGCTTTTGAAGTAGAAGCACCTGTAGAACTCACCGGTGACCAAGATTGTTCCGAACGTTTCAGAATCCTGATTTGAGATTTTGGGGTCTTAACCGGTTTCTTTGTATCATTCTTAAATGAAACCTTCTTAGTTACCTTCTCTGATTTAACAGAGACAGGTCCAACTGATGATTTAACAACAGGTTTTGGTTGAACCTTTTGTCTATCAACAGTTGTGTTCACCACTGGTTTCTTTAATGGTTTTTCCATAGCTATCCGGTTACGACGATCATATGCAATTTGACAATTATCCCTCTTTTGAAAATAACGGCTTTGATTATAAAACGGTGCTGGTTAAGGGACAAAACGTCTTTGTGGATAACAGTGATTGTCGACTGGACTTCTATATGTTTGCTTTACTTCAACTTCGTGCCTCTATGTCTCACGTACGGGTAGTGAGCAAGTAAATGCCCTCTCTCCCCGCACTTGAAACATGTACGGTATTCTTCAAACACATTCTTGGCTTTCGACTTAGCATAAGAAGTGATAGGATATTGTTCATCCACACACCTTCGTCTCAAACTCTCAGGAGCTGGGTCCTTTGAGTAAGTCAGCTCAAGAAAACTGTTAGCCTTTTCTTTTGGCCTGATGAACTCAGTGACGTGAACCTTAGGTTCTTTAGGAATACCTAGATAAATTTTTTTTGAAATTTCTGGAGGTACATCATTGGTCCTCTCATGTTTAGGAAACCAAATAGTACTCTCCTGCCAGATTTTCTCGATCTTTGAGTAACTGGCAAATTTTATCGGATATTCCTCGTCAGAAATAATCTTATTGGATCCTTCCATCCGATAAAATACTTTGACGGGTTTGTCCACTGGTTCATTTTTCTCAACTTTCTTTACTGACTGATTCACTCGATGAGCATTTGCCATCGGATGTGAAATCTGAGAGGGTGATACCGGTTCATTTGTGATAATGTGATTTTCAATGGGTATATCACTCACTTTCTCAGGTTTCTCATCATCTGAGTCAGAATCATCAGTCACATCAATCACTCCCTCATTATTCAATCCCAAAATTGGTCTAACATCGGAATGTGGATCCCCAACACTAGAAGTGTTAGACTCATCATCCGATGTAGAATCGGATTTGATTGAACTCTCCGGTGTTATTGAATGTAAAGTGTGATTCTCAAATAACACTGGAGATGGAACAGCCTTGTAGTTTTCACTACTTGGTTGTGAGGGTTCTTCAATGATATGGTCAACCACATAAGCAATGTGTTTATAGCTTTCAAGCTTTTTGTTGACCTTTTCAGCAACGCATTTGATGGTTGCCATTTCTAGTTTAGTTTATTCAAGTTCATTGATATAACTGTTTATGCCCAATTGTTTTAAAGAAAGAGTTTTCTTCAAATCCGAAATATCCTTTTTGTAACCATCAAGCACTTTATTGAATTCATGTGCTTCTTTGCGATAATATTGACAGTTGATTCTAGCACTCTCAAGTTGAACCCTGAGTTGCTTGTTCTCCTCTGTCAATCTATCACAAGTTCCACAATATTTATCACTGTTCATATCTATGGTGGATTCATAACTTACCTGTTTCGGAGGATCAGTCATCGCCATTAAAGCAAAATGTGCTTCCTTTCCAGCAAAGAACTTAGAATAATCAATTCTTGTGAAAGCGTCATCCACTATGCATGACTTCCGAGTCATAAGAAAATCAGCTTCAGCCAGAAGTTGATCAATGTCATCATCTAGTGATATAACACTAGCTTCTGAATCTGGCTCACTCTCTGAATCAGAATATACTGAATCACGCTCTTCAGGAATATCAGTGACTGAATCAAGAATCAATCCTGAAGTTTTCTCAACAGGAATATCAGCTTCTTCTACCATTTCCTCAATCTTTACTTCAGAAATCTTCTCATTTTCCAAAACTTCTTCAACTAACACCGACTCCTCTAAATCAATCTTCTGAGCAACACAAGCTACATTACCAGCAGTAATCTCTTCAACACCGAGTTGCATCCCAGTCCAGTCAAAACCTTCATCTTTTTGAATCACCAAAGCCTGGTTTTGGTATCGGTTTGTGTTTGGCTATTTGGTGTGGAAATAGGAATGATGGTTCTGGTTGGGTTATGTGGTGTTTGATTTTGTGTCTGGTTTGGTGTAGTTGTTTGTCTAGTATAATTGTTTGTTGAGGTGTTCTGTCGGTTTTCGTAATTATTTTATGATTGAACGTTGTTGTTTTTTTGGCTTTGATAGGTTACCTGATTCTGAGATTGACGGTTTTGGTAATTTGTGTTGAATGGATTCCTATTACCTTGTTGAGCTAGCTATGTGCACTCCCTTTTAAAATGACCTTTACCACCACAGTTAAAACATATGACTTTGGCTTTGTTAAAGCCATAAGTGGTGTTAGGTGATGTAGATAGATCAGTTCTACCAGTCTTCTCTATGAACTCGGTTGCTCGTCTCATAACACTAGCAAACACCCACTGAATGTCAATAAGCTCCATCTCCTCCTTGTCGATTTGAGCATAGTCTTCACTAGTTAGATTGTTGTTACCAATTTAACTAGCTACCAGACCATTGTAAGAAGCTACCATTGCAGATACCAGTGCGACATGTTGCTGAGCAACTTCAACTGTGACATTGTTCAAGTTGGATGTCTCCAACACTATTGGATTTTGACTTGGTTGACTTGGGTTCATTTGAGGAATGTAAGGTTGTTGTTGAGGTTGATTCATGCTAGCTGAATAACATGCTGCTTGTTGCATTGGTGAAAAAGGTGGAATGTAAGTGGTAGTGTATGATGGTGGTGTGTAAGATGAAGTTTGAGCAAGATAGTTTATCGGGGTTTTGGGTGGTTCCGTAACACTTGAAACGCAAGCAATGTGTGGAGCAACAGTACCACTAGTACTTGAACTACTCAAAGTAGAAGATGTACCACCATGATATAACTCCGGATTTTGAGGAAATTGTGCTCTCTTTGCTTTCCTCTTCTCTTCCATCTCTTTGTTCTCTAGCTTTTGAATAAACTCATTAATGGTCCAATATTGATAAGCATCTTTCTCCTTTAGGACCTCAATATGTTGGTTCCAATATGGTGATTAATAGCATAATAGTTGTCAATTAAATGATTTAATTACCAATTATAAACATACCTAATCGACCTAAACCTAATTCGTATAAATACTCGTCATTAGCTCGATTAAACTCGCACAAATACTCACAAGGGGCCGATTAGAAGAACCCCCATATAAAATTCACCTTACAACCTCCAAGAACTGCTGATTCGAGGTGTTTTGTTTCGCGATTAGGTGCTCGATTCTCATAATCAACCGGTACACTTTAACCTTCAATTTTGCATGTTTTAGAGTCGAGTTATGATAAGGATTAAAAGCCTTATAATTAATCTTGTTATTGGGATCGTTTCTAATGTCAATAAACTGATTTAAGCATCTAGGGTTTCTTATGTTGTGATTTGGGGATGATGACACGTCTTCGCGTCTACTTGTATTTAAAACAAAACAAAAACAATAACAAACTGATCCTCAGATCAGTTGGTTAGTGCATCAGTCACTAAGGTCTGGCCGGCCAAGGACTCGAGTTTGAGTCCGGCCCACTACATTCTTTTTAAATAAATACCCTTTTCCCTAAAAAAACATATTTATAAAAAAACCCGCCTTTACCCGGATTCAAACCCATGAGATCTTGATTCCTAGGCCTTACAATAACAAGCCCAGACCAATTGGTCTGGACCCTGAGAACGATAACAACCCAGATTTAATTATCTTTAAACACTTCTTAATATTGAATAAGGTAATTCTTATAATTCTTTTATTTATCAAATTTATAAGATAAATCTTTATATTCAACAAAACGATTTATAAAAAAATTCTACACAATTCATTTTATGTTATCCAAATGGTAAAGTTTATCATACAATTTTTAGTTTTTCAAAAATATATTACAAGTTTATTCATTTATAAATTAAAATTTCTATAAAAATATCTAAAAGATTTTATAAAATTTCACAAAAATTACTTTAAACTTATAAATCAATAAATGTTCGAGAAATAAATTTTAATTTCATAATAACGTTTATTTAATATTTTTAATTAATTATTGCTATTTTAATCATAAATAATTCATAATAAATCCATTTTCACTATTTTTATTTCAAAATTTTACATAAATTATTTTTGTTCATTTAGAATAGAAATATAATATTTAATATGAAACTTTATGGATTTTGATATTTTTAAACATTAATACTATATTTTGACAAATAAATATTAATATAGTATATATTTAATAATTAAGGAAATAATTTTATAAAAATTATTTTCACATTTACAACATTGTAATACAACCAACTTTAATCAAGATTTTACAAAAAGTCCTTTTAGTTATTTATTTTCCTAAATTTCTTATTTTAATTGTTCATTAACAATTTATCTAAATTAACAATTAAACGCTTGTCAATCCCCAAATTAGAAACCCTATAATACCTTTATACTAGAAAAAAAAACTTAGACTTATTTTTATTGCCTTGAACTTAGGGTAATACTTGGAATCGTTTGTGTCATATCTAGACTATTTTAAAGGATTCAAGACTTGTGCTAAGGTGAGTTTACATAGCCCCTTTTTCTGTTTTACATTTTGGGGTGAAACATGTTTAAACATCTTATACACCATCATTTACTCATTCTTATATTGTTGAAACTTGTTGATTCAATTTGACTGTAACAAAAAGACACAGTACAATCATTAACATTGATCAAGCCGCCTATTTAGATTATAACGCTATAGGTCTGACAAACCCATCCCCGCATAAATTAAGGGATGATCGATAACAGTTACACTTTTACTAACTTGCGAGTTAGGTCTCAGTTGACACAAGGTTTGATTGTACAAAAGACGCATTGTTACATGTCGGACTCATATTCTTACATTACTCATTATTATACTTCAACTATGATTGCTATACAGCATATTGTTTTCAATTATATGCAAAACCTATGTATTCTCACCAACTATTTATAGTTGACCCCCCATCTTTCCAACTCAACATGTTTCAGGTTTTACTAGCTATTGGAAGTTGTACAAGTCTTGGATCATATAGGAGCTTTGGACCTAGTTTATGTAAATCAAGTTTATGTATTTATTAAATTGTATGAAAAATTATAAATTATTTAGTAATATTCAACTTCCATTTAGTACCATGAGCTATTGAACAATCATCACTATGTGATACCTCGATGTTTCCGCCATCGGTTGGGGTGTAACAACCATGGCGTTAGGAGTGGACTCAACGGATCGTGACGATGTTCGTGCAAACGGTTTTGAGGTTGCCTTTGTTAGTGGTGTAGGTTGCCTGGCAAGGGATTGAGTTTCTTGGTTGGGTAGTTGGGTTGATTTAGGTTTGGCTCCGGGGGACGTCGGGGACACGGTTGATTGTAGAGGATAAGACAAACGTGGTAAAAATGCAGCGGTCGGTGGCGAGATTTGGATGGTTCTATTCAATGTACAGATGGACAATATGGTAAGTGTGGTGATAGCGTTTGTGAACGGTGTTGTAGGTGGTGGTGGAGATGGTTTTAGAGATAGTTTCAGGGTAGAAACGGATGGTAGAGTTTATGGTGGTGTGGCGACTGCGGTTGACGGTGTGAGTGAAGAGGGTGACAGAGCAGGTGGTGGTTCATTGTTACATTTCTCGGAAATATAGGTGAGAATGGTAGCTTGTAGCTCAAATTTGGTGTGAAGGGTGGGGGTTTCTTCGATTAAGGTTTGCAAGTAGTTGGCTTGCTATGCTGCAGCGGCTGTGGTGGATGCAATGAGTTGTTGCAGCAGGTCCTTGGTGGTGGGATGGTAGTCTTTGGACGGGTCATGACGAGGCATGGTGGAGGTTAGGTTGCTAAATGAAAGCCCCAATGATAGGTTTTACAAAGAAAAACCTACAAAACTTCTAAGAAACATCAAGATGAGAAGAGAGATCAAGCACAAAACTTTCTATATTTTTCATTCATTCCTAATTCTTTTACAAACAAAGCTATTTATAGGCTTATAAACATAAAGGAGATAACATCAACCCACTACTACTAGACGTATAAACATAAAGGAGATAACATAATATGCATAAACATAGGAAACCATGCAGAGATATAAGGCCCACGATGATACATGGGAAACATAGGTAACTACTAGGTAATGGATGGCACGTATCGGTATATGAGGGAGATATCAAGTCTGTTTTTATTTTTTATTTTTATAAACACGAAAGCAAAAAGAGAGTCAAGAAAGTCAAATTAGATAAGGTTTTGTATTTTTTTTATCAAAGCAATTAGTATGGTCTGTGAGTCCTGTAGTTAAAAAAAAATACTATTTGCTAAGCTTAGTTTACACACAAATGAACCATTACCATTTATTGGTCTTGGATTTATATCGTACATATAGTCAACAACTTCTTTTATTAACAAGGCATGTAAAAAACTTTAGGGCTTAAATATTAGATTCATAAAACACTTTATTATAGTATACACCAAAGTGCCCCCGCTGTAACCAGGATGAGATCTAACTTATTAGAAAATGTAACCAACGTGCCCCCGCTGCAATGCCCCGAGGACGACATCTAGTTTTAAGATACTTTCAACATGTGTTAGCTAAAAACCTTGTACTATATGCTAGAAATACTTGTACATGTTGAAATTGGGATGAAATGACTATATTGTCCTTTTAATATGCATTATAATATAGTGTGTGTGTGTGTATATATATATATAAACCTAACCTTTATTAATATCATCCTCTTCTTTTCTTTACACCCTCTTTACTAACCTAACCCACCTACCTACACCATCTTCACCCCCACCCCTGCCATCACTGTACCACACCCGAAACACCACCATTGTTGCACACTGCACTCCCCATCCCACCCTACCGCTGCACTACTTCAACCCTCTACACCACACCTCCGCACCATCGCCACCGTACCACTCACCCCCAAACTTTAGAAAGTCATCGTTCCACCGATGGAATGGATGAGAAGATGAAAAAAATCAAATCGAACTTAGATCCATCACACTGAAACCACCGACGGCCAAACACCAACCCCTCTCCAACCTAAAACAAACAATCATGTCGCCAACTGTGGGGTGTAACTGGTTAGAGTGCGGATGTCGACCTGTATTGCATACTAACGTAAACATGTAATCACCACTGATTGTTCATCTTCAATATGAAAGGTGGCATTAACTTTATGCTGACGACCTAGGATTCTGTCGGATTTGGTGGTGGTGGTGGTGGATGGACGTTGATTTCGATTCTATTTGTTTATTAATTTCTAGGGTTATAAAGATACGAAATAACCTATGGTGTTTGTGTAGAGAATTACTAGAAAGAGTGTAGAGAATTAAGGTTTTGGTTAGTAGAGAAAGTGTAAAGGAAGAAGAGGAGAAATATAGTAGATATAAGGGTTAGGGTTAGGGTTAGGGTTATATGTATTTTTTTTTTTTTTTTGGCTCCAGTTATTCAGACATGAAGGGTTTTTATTTGGATATCCCCCCACGTCCCGTGGAGACCTCCACGGGACGTGCACATGCAAAATCAGAGGACCACATCCCGTGGGGGTCTCCACGGGACGTGGTAAAGCTTCCCAATGATTAACAATCATTGGCGATGATTGATAGTGAGTGGGAGTTGTGAAAAAGAAGTGTAGGTGTTTAAGATTGGTTAGAGAGGTGCAAATGAATGTATATAGGTGTTTGGGATGGGTTAGAGAATATAATTTTAAACAAAATGTTTAATTTTTTATATATGTTTATATTTTAAACAAAATGTTTGATTTTTTATAAATGATTTTTGTTATTTATATAAAATGATTTTTTATATGGATATTGTTTTAAAAATAACTAGAATTATCCTTATAAAATTATATAATAATCGTTGCGTAAACATTAACTTTTATGTTGCCGAACTAAACAAAACATAAAATACGAACAATAAAACAAAATAAACCATAATACTCAAACGTTTACATAATTAAAAATGTTCATACAATAATAATGTCCAAATAAACAACTAATCATCCTGCCCCTGAGATGCACCGGACGTACCGGCCTGAGTACTGGACGGCCCACTCTGATCGGTACGCGGTGGAATACGCAGTGGCCGCAGATCCAAACCCACTGCAACTCGCCTCCCGTTCTCGCTGTGTACCAACCACCGAATATCAGTCCGCATCTCCTCCGTCTACTCTAGAACCTACTGAAGTAGCTGGTTCGTGGTACCAGACAACCTAACGGCGTGATAAATGCGGGGAGGATGATGTCGGCCATCAGGAAGCACGTCTGCCATCTCTACATCCACCTCTGGATCGCCCTCTCAACCTCCTCGGCCCCAACCGGAAACTCAATATGTACCAGCGGCATGGGTACAAATGGCCGGTCAACCGGACCCGAAGCGTGCTAGTTATAATAAACGAGTGGAGTGACCTTGGTCTTTCCCGCCACCTTCATCTGCTGCATAGTCCGCAAATTTAACGGGCTGAAACGCACAGCAATAATAATAATATTAAATAATAATAATAAATAATAACAATAAATAATAAATAAATAATAATCATACCTGGGCCTCATCAGAGGTGGCAGAATCTCATCCTCAATATGAGTAAGAATTCACAATTAATATTAATAATAATAATAATAATAATAATAATAATAATAATAATAATAATAATAATAATAATAATAAGTATAAAGAATTGGTATTACCTCTTCTTTTGGCAATCCACAACTCGTCATAAGTTGGTGATCACAAGTCTTATTTGTTTTCCTATAATATTTTATCTTATTGAGCTCGAGGACCAACATGATCGCTGCATGGGAAACCTTACCGAGTATGTTTGAAAAATCGGTAAGTCATGGTGCCTCATTTTCTGTGCCCGACTGCCTTCAAACGAGTGGTTTATCGCTATGCGCTGTGACTCCATAACTTTGTCTGTTTTTATCACAAGTGCGTGGAGCGAGCTGTTAGGGCCCTTAATTTCCCTCTTAATCCTTGCATGTTGACTCTCAACTCTATTGGTCGTATACTGACCAAATGTATAGTTTGTGTTTGTCAATGCTTGCACAAACATTTATTTATAATCTTTGAGCCAAACTTCATGCATGTATTCAAAAACCTCTATAAAAAATAAAATAACGATATCAATAAAGAAAATATGTATCCATGCATGCATGCTTGTAAATTAAAAATTAGAATATATACCCTTTCGACCGTCCACACACAGTCGTTGATAGAGCCAGTTAAGGTTGTATTCGTATATTTCTTAACTAGGAGATTTACACAGTCGAGCCCAAGATTGCAAAAATATTTTCCAATCTGCATCTGAAAATCCTTTTTTATAATATTTTGCTATATTTTGTTGAATATGCCACTTGCATAGCAATAATAATAATAGTAATAGTTATAATAATAATAATAATAATAATAATAATAATAATAATAATAATAATAATAATAATAAAAATGTTTTGTGGGATGTGCTACCCGCATAGTAACTTCGAAGCTTTTGGGAAAACTCAATCACATGAATTCATTAGAGCTAGATCTCTATATGTAATAATTACACGTGGCTCCATACACTCTTGCAGCATATCTCTAAGCCTCTGTAGCACCCATACGTAGTCACTCGTTTTTTCTTTAATGATTAATGCATGGGCGATACAAAACGATTTGTCTGTCAATGTCACACCCACAACTTGAACAAACGGGATTCTATACTCGTTCGTATTGTAGGTGAGGTCGATCAACAACACAGATGGGAAGGCACGCTAGAGATTGTACAAGACCCGGTGTACAAAGAAAATATCCTCAACAGCTTTTGTCTCTGGGTTCTGCCGGGTGTAGTATGTAAATTTCTTTTCAACCAAGATACTCTCGAGTATCTGCTTAAGGATGATAATAACAATATTTAATAATAATACCTGCATTGGAGTTTGGTCGCTGTACATTGTGTGTTTAATCTTGTTTATGGTATTGTGTATGTCTTGTAGAATGCATACACTATTCGGGTTTTTGTTCTCTTATTGCCAAATGTATGTTTGAAGGGTCCATGTTTTGAAAATAAAGTCTTTCCACCATCTTTTCTTCGCGGTGTCAACCTCCTAGCAAACGTATGACCCTCAACTTGTTGAAAAGGGTCGTGGTTATCATTCGGGTTTTTTACCTCCACCTTCCGACCATCGTTGCCTAGCCTCCCTATCAACTTAAAGGGACAGTTAACCTTTTTGCTACCCGAAACCCGTACTTTGGCTGTACTATGGTATTCGCCACCACGGTCGCATCGCAGCCATATCTTAACTTCTTTTGCATAATATCCCTTGCCTTTTGAAATTAAATGTCTTGTCACTATGACGTAACCGCTATCAAGGGATCTATCATAAACCCATTGTTTCAACTCTTCAACAGTCCCGAATACCTGGAAATTTATATAAGAGTCTAGTCTAAATTTATACTAGTCTAAATTATATACCACTGTAAATATATACTAGCGTAAATAAATAAACGCACCTTATCGGTTTCATACGAAACATCCGGGTTAGGTTCCACTTTTATGTCAACATATTCAGAAGCACCTTTCTCGTTGTCAGCAGCTTCCTCAAAGCCGTTATCACCTTTCTTGGAGTCCTTAGCACCATTCCCGCGCGAATGGTAAGTCCCGTATGTGTACTGCGGATAGCTTGGTGGCATGAAAAATTACTCCTCTTCCTCTAAATATTCCTGGTTCAGATCAGGCAGCATCTTCCCGTCATTACAACGAACCACGAATTTAACCTCCTCGTCACCAACTTGAACCCCGGGTCAGAAAACGCTTTCAGAGACGTAAGACTCATTCGGAGATAGGTCACCTAGGGAATAGCTATAGGAATATGACATCGTGAGACCGGGAAGTCGCGGGCAGTCAAGAAAGAAGTGGTGGTGATGTTTGAATGTTTGTTTGGAATGAGAACAAAGCTGCTCCCGTTTGTGTTTAATTGGAAAAAAACCACGGGCCGTGGAGGGTTTAAATAAGCTTATCTGCCACATTTCCACGTCTCGTGGAGGCCCCCAACGGGCTGTGGAAAGTACATTTTTCAGTCTGAACTCCCTTCTTTTGACCTCGTACTTCGTATCATCACGTCCCGATAATATGACCCTTTTTTTAATACATGGTGATATTTTTGCCTTTTAACAAAAAATTAAAGAATTTTTTGGGTGGAGTTAATCAATTGGACTTAAAAAGATTAGAGAACTACCCACCAGGTACTCAAAAAAAAGTTTGATTTTGTAATTCTCTCTTTATAAGCCTAATGTGTAGTACAAATTTAGCAATAGTTTTTTTTTTTTTTTTTTTTTTGACAGTCTATGCTAACAATTAGTAGAATGTTTGCTGGTCAAGAACAATCACTACAAGGTACGGGACCTTTAGCGACAACGCCCGTCGCCGCTAAAGATATACTATTAGCGGCGACAAGACCTTTGATCTTCATTTGATCAATGGTTAGATTAAAATGGTTCTTTAGCGGCGACGCTTTGGCGGATCGCCGCTAAAGGCCAAATTTCTTGTAGTGAATCACGTTTTTTAATAGATTGATTTGGTTAGACCATGTGTAGTGGGAGGTGAAAATTTTCAAGCCCCGTGAGGCATTAATCGACACGTAGCATGTGGGACCATTAAGGGATTCAAATTAGGATGGGGTGTAGTGGTAAGATGAAAATTTTCATGGAGCATTCAATCATTGGGGCTTGCATATATCATTGGTCCATCAAAAAAGCTTGTTTCTGATTGGTCCACACAAATTTTCCACTCCGTTAAAATTTTTCCCTTGCCCTAAAAAATGCCCCAATTGCTTTTGGGGGCGGTGTGCAAATCCATTGGGGTTTTTTTTGTCCTCAAAACACCCCAAACTCCCTTTCGTTACTAATTTGTTACAGTTCTCTAATACTTCTTTGAGATATCTAACCAAAAAAATGTCTTAAAACTTTCATTTTAGCTCTAGATAGAGAATTAGTACTTACACCTTTAGGCAGTGTTTAGTCATGTTTAAAATTATATGTTTTATTTATATTGTAATATGAAATTAATCTTTCTAAAATAGAAATTTATTATTTACCCATTTTAAGTAGCGTGTAATCATGTTAAAAACTATATATTATTTAAATTGTAGCGTAAAAATAGAACACTTCAACAAACGAATCTACGGTTTGCTATCACAAAAACATTGTTGGATAAATTGATAAAAATCTATATTCATATCTTAAAATCCGTATCTATATCCAAATCTATGTTATTAGATATTCATTAAATCACCTTAAACCACGCCCTCGTTATTAATATTAAACCACCTTCGTTTTCTGAGTACGTTCTTTGCTGTTCGTTCGGTTGCTGCATAATGGCATCTAAAGTGGTATTCAATGAAGATGCTGATGTTGTAGAAAGATGTCCTAATAATCGTTACGTTCGGGTAATATTCAGTTTCCATGACTTCATACATAATGCATTATTATTTTAGCAGTTTGCATCAGAATATTAACCATTGTTTTCTGTTTGCAGTATAATGAATTGCTGGGGAGGGGCGCGTCGAAGACAGTGTAAGACCTCTATCCGGTTCTTGTTCGTTGTTATTTTTAAACCATAACTTATTTTTCTGGTAATGTATTTATTATTATTATTATTTTTTGGTGTTTGCAGATACAAGGGGTTTGATGTAGTTGAAGGAATTGAAGTTGCTTGGAGCCAAGTGAAGTTAGATGACGCCATGCAAAAACCTCAACATCTGGAGAGAGTTTATACCGAGGTTCACTTGCTAAAGACGCTAAAACATGATAGCATAATCAAGTCGTATGTTTCATGGGTGGACGACGAGAACAAAACGATTAACATGATTACTGAACTGTTTACCTCTGGGACTTTGAGGCAGTAAGTTGCTAATTACCCTTTGTTCTTGTGTTTTGGTGTGTTTTAAATAGCGTTTAATTAATCTTTTGTGTTTAGATATCGCAAGAAGCATAAGAGTGTTGATTTGAAGGCGATCAAGAATTGGGCGAGACAGATCCTTAAAGGCTTGGTTTATTTGCACGGTCATCAGCCGCCTATTATTCATAGAGATTTAAAATGTGACAACATTTTTGTTAACGGTAACCATGGAGAAGTGAAGATCGGCGATCTTGGATTCGCAACTTTTATGCTACGCCCCACTGCCAAAAGTGTGATTGGTAAGTCGTTTAGATCATTAATAATTGAAAGTGTCACATCTTTGATTTATAAAAAAAATAGCATAAGTTTTAATCGTTTACTGGATTGCAGGAACCCCTGAATTCATGGCGCCAGAGCTTTACAAACGGGAATACAATGAACTTGTCGACATATATTCATTTGGGATGTGTATACTGGAGTTGATTACTTGTGAATATCCGTACACTGAATGCAAAAATCACGCGCAGATATATAAAAAAGTTACTTCTGTAAGTTGGTCTTTGATTGAATATCTTTTACTATGAGGGTGTTTGCTTATGTGGTTTGGAATCAGTAATCTAACTATTGTGATATTGTCTTCTGTTTTGCAGGGGATAAAACCCGCTGCTCTTTCGAAAGTCAAAGATCCACAAGTCAAGGAGTTCATAGAGAAGTGTTTGGTCCCGGTATCTCAAAGATTGCCTGCAAAAGAGCTTCTGAAAGATCCATTCCTCGCGACAGAAAGTATAAAACAGCATGTACCCGAGCCCATGGAAGTCAACCTGTCAGCATATCCGATGGACATTGATCATAACTACAATATAGTTTCATCTAGCAGCGCATGTAAACCTTCACTTGAATTTCAGCGCGTCAATGAGAGAAATAACATCCGATTAAAAGGCGAAATGAATGAAGATAACACTGTCGAGTTAACCTTGAGAATAGCCGATTTTAGTGGTAAGAACCATTCTTCTTATCAGTCGGGGTTGGGTTCACCCACTCAACCCGTTTCTCTTTTAGCTAAATGTTTACACTTTACCCAATTTTCGGTTACTAATATTGTTAACGTTTGGTTGTGTTTTGTGTTAACAGGTAACGTGAGGAATATTGAGTTCCCCTTTTCGCTTGACGCTGATACTGCACATACCATAGTTCAAGAAATGGTTGAAGAACTTGACCTTTTGCACGAAGATGCGATTATTATAGCAGAGCTGATTGATGATATGATTATGAAATTCGTGCCAACATGGAAACCGTCGTTCAGGAAAAACTCCCCATCCGTTGGAGGAGTTAGCTCAACAGAAGGTTCTATCATTGTTCAAAACTGTCAAATCGCACGCAGGCCCACAAACGCTCCAGAACCCGAAAATCACAGTTTGAAAGGGTCCAATAAGTCATCGCTGCTGTTTACATATTCTGGTGATTGGATGAAGAACTCAGAAGTCTTTCCTTGCACGAGAATCACGTCTAACAATTCGATACTGTGTGAAGATGATGGCGTGTTTGAAGATTTGAAAAAAGAAGTTGATAATATCGAAGCTCGGTACCATTACTTGCAGAGTGAACTGCATAAGTCTAGAGGAGCTGCAATTGAAAATGCAAAGAGGAAATGGATTTGAAGAACAAAGGCCAAGTTTTATGAGAGTTTGGTGTAGAAACTAACAAACAATAGTTCTAACATGGTGTTTAATATTTCTCTGTATTCTTTGTACCTACCATCTACATCTTTGAGAATGATAGTAGGAAGTTCTATACAAAAGAAACTAACCTAGCAAAACTGATCTTTATCATGGTAATATGATATTATTGAAGTGCTACTATTATATGAGTAGGTTGTGTATGAGTTCTTTTATTTGTTTGGTTTCTTACTATCATCATTGGTGGCTCTATTAATTTATTTGGTAAAAAAAGAATCATCCATGTCATCTTTTTACACACTTGAACCATCAATTAATCGAATTTTTATTAGTTTAAGAGGTAGTAAGTCAACTTTTTTTTAACTGTTTAAAGAACTTTTCATTATTATGTATCTATTAGGTATATGTCTATCTTTATTTTTTTCTTGTTTTTTTCATTATTATATGAATGTTCACTAGGAAAAATTTATGGTATACCTTTAAATTTTTGGGCTAGATTAAGACACGAAACAACGAGCATCCAAACCACTACGCATGATGTCGGTTGTCTCCGACTTCTTCCATTTCGAACCACTTGCTAGTTGAACCATTTTGGACAACACCGTCCATTTTGAGCTATATATGTTGAAGAACATATCCCAAGCTGAGACAAGAGTAAAAGCTGCGTGTTGATCTGAATGGTATTCAAAATATTGGAATAGCACGTATCACTTACGATATGTTGATATTGGGCCAATTGGGCTTTATAATGCACTAATTTGGTTCGTAGTTATTGACTGTATCCAGAACTATTATCAATGTTTAACACCAAACAGTTAACCGTAGGATATTCATATTGTTTTGTTCTAATAATCGTTGATGGCTAACCACAGTTATGATGTTGATTTGGTTCGGATAGCAAGGCGAGCCACAGTGGGTGCAACTGCATAGACATATGTAGTCGTCATTCTGAAATATGATAAAACTTATACGAAACTGACCATGATGTAAACCCGAAAAATTTCTCAGCACATGAAACCAAATGCGACATGAGTTTTCGCATTTGGTTTCTCATGGGAACGTGATGAGAATTCTATAAAGAACCCAATTTAAGTCTCATGTGTTCGAGGTTCTTGTTAGATTGGAAAACAATTGTTTCTATCATACTATGTTTAAACCGAAAGCAGATCAACTTGAGGAGCACCTATGAGAAGTGAGAACGAGACTGCCCTAATTTTTTCTTTATTTTATTTGGCACTATATTTTTATGCTAAATTTACAAATCTATAACAAAAAAATAGAAATAAATAGTTGCGTTTAAACTATAAAATCACTTTTTTAAAGTTTTATATAAAATCACTAATTAGTTTAAGTTATTGCACAAAATATATTTGTATTTAAAGAAGTTACATAAGTGAACGGGTTAACTCGTAAAGTCGTCAGACTGAGTCGAACATGACCCATTTAGCTAAATGTGTTCACATGTATGACTTAAAACTAACCCTTTTACATTTAGATTAAGTCATTAAACTAAAATCGATAAATGTTATTTTGTGTCTTATGTCACAATTTCACACGTGTAATTCTCATTTATCAACACTCAAAATTCAAAAGTGTCTACTTTTTATGGGACATTATTATTATTATTTATTAGTCAAGTTTTTTTATAATGCTGGGCTAAATTCTTTCATGAAATAAGGTGCACGTTGCAATCGTTTTATCATAGAAGTTAAAGTCACTTTATCCATTTTTATTAATTATTAATGTGACAACGCTGAAAAGGTACAATGCAAATTTAATAATAATGTTACGTACTTGCATGAAATGGATTAAAAAGGTACATAAATATGTAAACACTTCAAACTATATAACAGATTAACAACACAACATACTTATTTTCATGTATGTACAAAAGTCAATCAACTTTTAGGCAATATGTTTCCAACCTAATCCTGAGTGCTAATCAACTTGTGCTTCTTCATCATATGACTCTCCACTAAAGTCTTGTTGTTGACTAATAACTAGTGTTTCTTCCTCTAGATGATGATTGAAGATGCATAGAAATTGAACAATAGGAGTAGTATCAAGGGCTTGATATAACCACCAAAAACATAACTTTAGCATTTTAAAAAGTAAATCATCACAATGAGACAAGAATAAGATTAGAATATGATTGACAATCCAAAAATGTCGTGTTGACATGAAGATCAAACACACGAAGCACACCGTCACTGAAACTGACATGTTTATCGCTTGAAAATGGACCATAGAACCGGTGGATAGTTGTAAGCGGAGAGGGATTTTGATGGTAACAAAGAGAAGGAAGAAGGTGAAAATGGTGGAAGTGTAATGATAATAAGTGAAGAGGAGATTTACTAGAGGTAGAAGAAGAAAACGTACGTCCATTTCAAATTCCATGTTTGTTATTTTTAAAAAATGGAATGTGAAGTTGGATGATATATATAGCCTCAAAGGGTCACCACGATTGTGTACAAAAGTGCAACACGTAACCAAACAACTTCCAGTCCATCAGTTTAAGCTTTAAACAGAGACTAAGTACGTATGTGTTCTTTCACTAGTCGCCAACTTCTATAAGGCTCCTATATCTTTACTCATTTACCTCTCTTTACTCCCTTTAGATTTATTTTTAATTTTCAAAGCCCTTTTAATTTAATAATCCCTTATTTTAAGTCACAACTACTTTTTTTTACATTGTAAGACATAGAAACTTTATTTTTACATTGCAAGACATAGAAGTGGAGATGTAAACGAGCCAAGCTGTTTGTGAGTTATTCAAGATTATCTAGCTAGTTATCCGAGATTGTCTAGGAGACAACTCTAATCGAGTTGAGTATATAAAATAGTCTAAGGGTAGGATGGTATATATTAATTTTCAAAAATGAAAAATGTATTGTCCACGTTCCAAGAAACTTCAGATCCAAAAGTTCTTGAAAAAGAGGAGTATATGTTTTGTGGGACAACTGGACAAGGTTGATATATGTGGTTGTATTAGAATTGTTTCATTGTTTAATTCACATACAATGGAATCTATATTTCAGTTTGGGACTTTTAAGTTTCATCAAAATAAATAAATAAAAACTCAAGAACATTAAAATATATTTTATTCATATTATTTATTAAGTTTTTCGTTAAATACAATACTTAATTATTAGGGATTATGACCAAATGTATCAAATCTTGTTCATAAAAATAAAATAAAATAAAAAACATCCCAAAATTTCTAGTTTAATGCTTCTTAGTAATGTACACATTAACTTTCTAATAGAAAAATGTATTAAAATAACTTGATAATAACTGGACCATCTTTTTTTAACAATAGTTCATTATACCTAAATTTAAGCCTATAAGAATTTGAACCCGTACTTATTAGAGGCTAACACTAAACCACTATATATTGTTTCATAATATAAATAAGTTTCTAAAATCACCTATTAATAATTTATGTACTTTCTCCACAGGGTCACCACCGTGTACAGAAATTTCACCTTAAATTGTTTTACAACTTGACTACCAAAACAATCGCAACTACGTAAGCAAACACCTTTATGTTCTGGACTGGACTATCAGCATGTTTGGCTCTCCAGTTTTTCAACTCCTTTTGACTTATGAATTTTTTAAATAAGTTAATAAGTTGAAATAAAGTGTTTGTCAAACTAAAAGTCTTTTTTAATTGGTTTTAACTTTTCATTTGGTCTTTGATAAGTTGTTTTGGAAAAATAACGACTTGTGACATATCAAAACTACTTATAACTAGGGGTGCAAACAAGCCGAGCCGAGCCCGAGCTCGACCAGGCTCGAGCTCGAGCTCGATTAACTTATAAGAACTCGAGCTCGAGCTCGAGCTCGGCTCGGGCTCGGCTCGTTTAGTGTTTATTAGTTAATATATTAAATTAAATAATATAAATAATAGGCTCGATAACTCGATAAATCAAAAGCTCGACTCAGCTCGTTTATTAAATAACTTTAAATGTGAGGTAAATAGTATAAAATATTAACAAAATTAATATTATACTAAGGCTTGTCAAGCCTAGCCAGCTTCGTATGTCAGGCTCGAGCTCAGGCTCATAAGTAAACGAGCTTTGTTTTAGGCTCAAGCTCGGCTCGAGCTCGATAAGGCTTTGCTCGTTTCGAGCTTTTTATGGAGCCGATCTCGAGTAGCTCACGAATTGTTCGGCTCATTTGCACTCCTACTTATAACTTATTGATGAATATTTACCAATGTCATCCTTATATCCTTATTACTACCCTCCTTATATTATTTTTGGTCATTTTACCTGAATAAGTTAAACCAAACACTTTTTACAAAATAACTTATTGACTTATTGTTTTTCCTCACCACATAAGCTAATCCAAACACTTTTCTAAAAAATCATAAGTTAATAAATCATTTTAACCAAAAGTCCTTTTAGACTCAAATAAGTTTATCCAAACATGCCCACTCAGTGTATTAAATCTTATTGTTAAATGGATTAAAATTATTTTACTGATTATTGGATTACCTATATATAAATTTATTTATTTAAGCATACATCAGTAATTTCTGGGCTATGGTTATTAAGAAGAGTAAACTATACGAATGGTTCATGTGGTTTGCACGAATTGTAGAGATGTCCCCATCTATTTTCAATGGTCCCCAACGTTAACATTTTATAACACTTTGGTCCTTACCAGCTAACTTGGTTAAAAGTTTTCAGTCAAGTCATTTAAAATGATCAAAATACCCTCACCATATAAAAAATAAAAATAAATTAACTAATATAACCCCCCCCCCCCCTCTCTCAGGTCTATCTCCCTCTTTGGAGTAAAACTGAAGCGAAGCAATAAAAAACTTCTTGATCACCATTCACCTACATGTCATCATATGAGAGCATAGTTTCTGTTTTCCCGCTCATTTTACCGGGCCAAATAAATGGGTCATGGATACTCCATCTACTATTAAATTATTTTCTCTCTCATATGCACGACACATGCACTTTCCCCAATGATTTTTAAGCTTTAATAACTTTTTTAAACGACATTTTTTGAAAAAAAAATACACCAAATTAACGAGCGTTTTATTATCTTTCCAACGAGTACCGTAGTGCTATACAAAAAACGAAAAAAAACGAGCGTTTTATTATGAAACATAGCTTAGTAACAACTGTTTAAGGTCTGTTTACTAAAGACCAAACCAAGAAGTCAATCTTCTGTTGCACGCAAAGTCTGTTTACTAAGATCTGTTCCAGAGCACTGGGTCTGTTAAGGAGAGCTGTCTGAAACAGCTATTTGAAGCAACAGCTATGTCAGGCAAACAACTTTTACTAAGGTCTGTTCCATAGATGATATGTTTATGGAACAGACCTTAGTAACAACTGTTTCAGACATGTCTCTTTAACATACCCATTGGTCTGGAATAGACCTTATTAAATAGACTTTGCTTGCAACAGATGATTCACTTCTTGATTTGGTGATTAGTAAACAAACCTTAAAGAAATATAATGTTTATATATTTTTGTATAAGTTTGTTGTAAACCCCGTCCAATGAACGGATATAAAACTAGTGGTTAATATATAAGAAACAGGTGAATACATGAACAACATGAATACATACTTAAGACGAAGTCGAGCCCATTGAAGAAGAGTGTTTATTTGTGCGGGAAGCACTTAGCGGGATTAATATCGATCAAGAAGATGAACTAAAAGAAGTGGGGGTATACATCGGTGTTATCATACGATGGAAATAAAGCCCATATAGCGGTCCTACCATGAACAATTTCTATAAATTTTGAAATGAAACATGGGCACCCAAAGATTTTGAAAAATGAGATTAGTGGTTTGATTTTGAACAAAATTTCATAAGAAGTCTTTTGATGTCTGGGGTTAATCAAAACTCTGCTCTGAATATAAACGCATAAATGAGTAAAGTGATTGGATTCGAAGGAAAAGAAAAAGAAGGCGGTGGCAAAATTGTACATAACAAGCTAGAACTTGTATCACACAGAAACCGTTTCAAAAATAGTTAGAGTAATTATATAACTAGTGTCTAGCGTATTCTATGCCTAGGGTAATTATTGCAGCGCTTTTCTTTAGTATGTGAAAAAAACGAAGATAGATGCAACTACAGTTATACCACCGCAAAAATGACTGAATCATCGACTCAGCAGTAGATTCAAACAGGAGTAATAGCACATGTGTTTATATCTGTAATTTATAATTTGTATTTATTAGATAATCTCTATCCAAAATAGAGAGATAACATTGTATCATTATAAATGTTTTGAGAATGAATAGAAGGGGCAAGGACTCCAATGCACATGAAGCCTGGGTTGCCATCGAAGACATTTTTCATGACAACAAGGCTGCACGTGCCATTCACCTAATGCACAAATTCTCAAACACTCGATTGACTGGTTTTCCTAACATGTCAGCCTACTGCCAGGCCATTAAAGTCCTCGCTGACCAGCTCGCCAACGTGGATGCTCCCGTGGATTCGGACCGTCTGACACTTCAATTACTTGCGGGTCTAAATGCCGAGTATGAAAGTATTAACACCATTATCCAAAACACCCATCCCTTACCCTCATTTTATGTGGCCCGTTCAAAACTGATACAAGCCGAATCAACCAAAGCCGAGAATGCCCTCCAGGTCGCCCAAACAGCATCTTCGGCTTTGGCTGCCACCACCCAAACCCGTCCCCCTCCGACTCCTCACCCCACCGATCACAGCCGAACCCCTCCCACCCACTACGGACGCGGACGCGGTGGCCGCACTGGCAGACGCGGTCGTGGACGTGGTGGTTTCCAACCACAGAACGCATTATTTCCCTACTGGCCTGGATCGTATAACTCTTGGACTCCTAACTGGCCCACACAGCCCACTACCCCACCCTTTTATCAACCCTCACAAACCTTCCCTTCGCCCACCCCACCATGCCCTTACCCCAACACCACCAGGCCCAATAACAATTCCACTTCAGCCCAATATAACCCATGTTAGGACAAAAAGGATTGAGGAAACCACTTTTGTAAACCTTAGTCTAATTCACTTCTGCAAATATCCTAAGTATAGAACTACTGAAGAAAGAAGACTAAAGTACTGAAGAAGGATTCAACAAGTACTGAAGAAGAAGTATCAGAAGTTCTGAAGTCTAACCAGACAGTTCACTGAAGAACTACTGAAGACAAACTACTCATCAGTAGTTTGTCATTCATCAGCTCTTGTACAAGAATCTTTTTCACCGACTTATGTTTCAGTAGTTTATTAGTTTAATATTACTTTATCTGTTTGTACAAGTTCCAAGAATGCAACTTGTTGCTACTTGTTACACACTTGCTTTTGGCAAGGTTCATGTATATGTAAAGTCTATAAATAGATGGGTTCATCCCTCTGTTTTAGACATTGATTTTAATTGAAACAGAGATCCTTCAAAGCTTATTTTTGTTCTTTCCATTTCATTTATTGAGAATCTGTTTGAGTATTTATTATCATTCACATTCAATACTTAGATTCTCATTAAACTTGTCTTTAGTTTTTCAAACATCCAAGGGGAGTAATAACTCCTGTTGATAGTGTAACTTTACTTAATCATTCCGCTGTGCAAATCTGATTGAACTTGCTAAACATATAAGTGTTCACTAGCAAGCAATACATCAAGAGCATTACTTGTGACAACTCGGGTAAATCCCTCTTTTGGTTTCTATCTTTTGTCTGTTTCTTTTGTTATTCCTTTTGGGTACTGTGCAATTTTCGGGACGAAAATTCTTTTAACGTGGGGATGATGTGACACCCGGCAAATTCTGGTTAACAACGTTGTCTAGATGAAAGTCTACCTTAGCGAGTCACGCGTATATTATACTTAACTGGGTTAGTTAAGTCGTGTTATGGTTCGGGAACTATCGGTTTAGTATAGAAGATCATTGGATGTTGGTCTAGAGGTTCATTAGATGTCAGTCCTTAACCAAGTGTACAAATGGTGACGATCCGTAGAATCGTCAGGGCATACGGAACATACAAGTCTCGAGTCCCGGGAATTGGTGAACGAGTGTGAATATGTTTGTTTGCAAGTGTTATGTGTTTACAATCATTATGTGACTTGTCGGTATGTGAAAATGTGTTAACATATGTTAAAACGGGGTTTAACGCGCAAAATACACGGAACCAACCCCTATAGGCGATTAGGGGAGCCCAATCGCCTATAGGGTATGCGATTGGGCAACATCAGGGGCGAGTAGCATGCTAAATGCATGCCTTAGGGGCGATTAGGCCCTAATTGCATGAAGTTTCATGCGATTAGGAGCCCTAATCGCGTATAGCTGCTGCACAATCGCGTGTTACGTACTGGACGACTAAAAACGACTATAAATACAATGCTTGACCTCCTAAACTTCATAATATCAACCCTAGTCGTCCCATAACCCGCCCCAACACACACACAACCTCTGGAACGTGATTTTGGATCAAAACACAAGGTTTCAAGCTTATTTCATCAATCTATCACAATCTAAGGTGTGATTTTCATCCATGAAATCTTTATAAACGTTTTTATTAAATCCCTAACGGTCCAGACCTGTTTTAAAACGTATGAGTCTTCTGAAAATCGTTAATAATCATTGTTAATTGGATTCTAAGTAGCATGCATGATGTATGTGGGTTTTCAATCAAAAGCTAGGGTTTTTATGATTCAAGATGGATGATTACAGGATATTAAGTTAGTTTCAGATTAATAATGATGGCATGATGATAGAATCTGAGTAATTGTTCATTAGGGTTATGATTATGCATGTTAAGATGATGTTTCATGCTATGTGTATTATGTTTGGATTACATAGTTACATGCAGGGCTGATAGAACATGGTTAAACGAAGAATTTTGGTTTAAATATGTTTGATATAGTTGTTTGGATGATATTTGATGTTTACACATGTTCTGGGATTGATTTGGAGTGTTAAACGCGCGAAAAACCGGAACAGCTGGGTTACTGGCGATTAGCAACCCTAATCGCCTATGTTATAGGCGATTAGGAGGCCAATCGCCTGAATAGACACCCTAATCGCCTATATTACATGCGATTGGGGGGCTAAATGCCTCTATTACATGCAATTGTGATCCTAAATGCTAGTTAAGTCCTGAAATACATGTCTTATGAGCTAATTGCTAGTAGATGCATGTCTTATGAGCTAATTGCTAGTAGATACATGTCTTATGAGCTAAATGCTAGTAGATGCATGTCTTATGAGCTAATTGCTAGTAGATGTATGTCTTATGACCTAATTGCTAGTAAATACATGTCTTATGACCTAATTGCCTATAAACTCAAGATTTACATGTCTTATGACCCTAATCGCCTATAATATAGGCGATTAGCCTTCCTAAATGCCTGTTGACCAACCTAAATGCTAGTTGACTTTTCCTAATCGCGTGTACTGCTGCTGTAAGTGTAAATTAGCATTCCGAGACCCGATTTGACACCTAGGAACATGCTAGGAACTCCGTAACAAATCTAATAACTTGGTAACATATGTTCGGACTTATTTACGTGATACTTGAACTACGTGCTGTAACTTGTTGGACGTTAACGTATGTTAAGTGTGATTGCATGATTGTATGTTTGAGAGCGTAAACATAACACGGGGAGTCTCGGGTCACCAATGGGATGTCGAGTCTTGTACATTGGGTCAGTTAAACAGTCACGGTGTTTTCAAACGAACTTGGTTATGGTCTGGACATCTAGGGACTAACTAACCTGCGGGTTATTAGTCTAAGTACTTGTAACTGTCATATGTTAGGTCGCCGCTTTACGGGACTAGCATAGCTGCTGAGTTTATTCGTATTACGAAGTAACGCAACTTAAGGTGAGTTTACGGCCCCTCTTTTAACTGGTTTCACTTTTCGGGGGAGAAAACATGTGTTAAAACTTATGTTTGGTAACTACTGTCATACTATGGGTTTTCTATGGTTTACTATACGATCTTTGGAAGTCCCGGGGGGAACCATGAATGTGCGGGTTTGCACAACGGGGAAATGTGAATAGCGCTATTGGGAGTGACCAACCCCGCTCGTCGACTTGGAGGGTCGGCGGGTGCATATTGTCTCAAACAGGAACAACAGGTTACTACATCGGGCACGACATCTGGGTTGCGAGTTAGTAATGGTTTTCCAATCGTAGTGGTAACAAAACATACGCCTAGCTAGCGTACTTGGGTTTTCGATTTGTTATAGTATGGACAGGTTGAACTTGGTACTGTGATTACAAAACCTGTAAACTCACCAGCATTTTTGTGCTGACGTAAACTTTTACATGTTTTCTCAGGTCGCTAAGGTAGCACAATGGAACTAGGGCGCACGCGTCTGCACGGCGTCTAGTTAGGATTGCATGGTTTTCAAACGTTGAACACTTGGTTTATTTTGGATTATGTTTTGAATAAGCTTCCGCTGTATTTGGGGAATTTTAAACTATGTTTTTGAAATTGCATATGTTCATTTAGACTTGTTTATTGTGATCGTTGGTTTAGATCCTGGATTGTCATGCGCCTCGCGGTAAAACTCCGCAAGTGGATTTTGAGGGTGTGACATTACTGATCCAACAATTAGTATCAGAGCACTAGTTTATCTGATCACATATCAATCTAACACATTGAGAATCAGACACAGGCTCTTATTGATATTCAATAAAGGATTAAAAGTTCACTTTTATCAACATCCATCACTTTAAGAGATATTTGACAAATCAATACTCTTTAAAATGGATCCTCATAATACTGGTTCTGCCAATAAACATGTTATGCTAGTAAGAATTGAATATAATATATGGCAAAGGAGAATGACACATACATTATCACAGACCAACACTGGTTGCTGGAAATCTGTGATATATGGTCCTCACAAACCAGTAAATATTAATCTGGAAACTAAAGAAGAAATAACAAAAGACCCAAAGGACTATACAGATGATGATTTCCTAAAACTTGAGCTTGAGGCTAAAGCTTTTTCTATGTTGGCAATGGCACTCCCAAATGAAATCTACTCTGGACTATTACATTGTCATAGTGCCAAAGAGCTTTGGGACTGCCTCAAAGAACAGTTTGGAGGAACTAAAGAGGTGATTGCCAACACCAGAGAAATCTTGGCTCAACAATGTGAAACTTTTGCTCATATAAATGGGGAAACTTTAACTCAACAATTTGAAAGATTCTCCTCATTAATATCTGAGCTAAAATTAAATGGTCAGACCTACACAACTGTATCTATGCTTCATAGATTTTTAAGGTCTCTACCTGAAAAATGGGAAACATACTCTATTGTCCTCAGATCCTCACCAGACTTTAGCTCCCTCACTATTACAAAATTGCATGGGAGGTTACTAACTTTTGAAAGAGAAATCGATCAAAAGAAAAAGTTGCAAAGTTCTGGTAAAACTACTGATGACTATCTACCAGGTAGTACAGTAGTATGGGACAAGATTCACCCACTTGTTCAAATAGTTTTGGATCTTTTGACCACATTGACATAACTGCTGGGATCTCATCTGAAAGATCATTCCCAGGTTATGACAATGAAGAATACAGTCAAAATGCTAATAACATGTGTTTTATCATGGATGATTTAAAAAATTTCAGCAATGATGACTTAGAAGAAATGGACATCTTACACCAACTGGCCATGTTAAGTATCAAAACAAACAAATTTTACAAAAGGTCAGGAAGGAAATTTCAGGGACTAAACAGTTCTACAAAAATTGGTTTTGACAAATCTAAACTTAGATGTCACAAGTGTCAAAAGTTGGGACACTTTGCTAGAGAGTGTAGAAGCTCTAGCTACAACCAATCTAAGTCTGGAAATCAGTTTAACCCTAGTTATAATAGGAATAATGGAACACAAGAGAGTGCACATTTTGTACAGGCACAAGCTCCACAAATCCAATATGTGCCACAAGTACAATATGTACAGATGCCTGCTCAACAGATGCATAGCCAACAATCAATACCTCCCATTCCAGCTGCTCAACAACCTCCACAGACTCAGCAACCCTCACAACAAAGCTTGTTCACCTCAGGGTATGTTGACTGGAGCAGTCTTCCTTTTGACACTACTGAGTGTAATCCTGATGCAGAAAACAAAGTGTTTGACATCAACTGGGGAGAACCTGACAATGGCAGAAAGAATTTTGCCTTGATGGCATTTGAGGGCTGCACCTCAAAATCTGCCATGTCTCAGGTATCAAAAGAATCTTTAACAAAACATTGTTCAACTTCATGTAAAGAATCTTTTGCTCTCATAAGAGAGACTAATGTGCACTTACAAGGCAAAGCAAATGACTCTGAGAGAAAATTCACTCAGATGAAATGTGATTTAGAAAGAAAACTTGCTGCAAAGGCAAAAGAAAATTCTAAATTAACTAACAATGCTATTGAAACCTAAGCACAACTTAAAATCAAGATAGATGACCTAGGAAATGTCAGAAAAGAGCTTGCTGATACCAAGGTTACCTGTGAAAATGGGTAGAATCTTGTAAGGGGTACCAACTGCTGCTAAACAAACAAAGTGCTTCAAATGTTAGGTTTGGCAAAGGGTACAATCACACTGAAACACCAACAGATTTTTCCCCCAAAACTACTGAAGATGGGAGAAAAATTGTTTCAGGTGAAACTTCTGAAGAGAAAGAATGCACATCTTTCCATGAAAACTTTCTAAAAACTCACAAAGAAAGTTCTTCAGAAGTACTGATGAAATCTGACTTTAAGCCATCAGTAGTTTCATCTACATCAGGAGTTGAGAACCTGAAACTACTGATGACCTAAAACCAATCAAGACAGTCAGAAATTTGCCTTTAAATGAAAAAGAAAAGGCAAAAGAATGTGAAATCTGGGGTCTGTTTAACCACAAGACAGAATTTTGCAGATATAGAAAAGGAATTCAGTACAACAAGAAAATCTCACAACTGGTTGTGGGAAAACAAATCAAAAATGACTTTAAAGAAACTTTTTCTCCAAGGAAACAACAACCAGCAAACACCTTTTCTCAGAAAAAGATGAAATCTCAACAAAAGTCTTTTTCTAAAAATTCTCTATTAGTAGTTAGACCTACATCATCAGCAGTTTCACAAACTGTTAAGATAAGAGATCTCATGAACATGGTACAACTACTGATGACCAGGGTTGATGGTGGTCCTCAAAAGGATACCACCATTGCTCTTAATGAAAAATCCATTGCCAAAAAGACATGGATTCCTCAACCTGGTCAAGAACAAACTGTTAATGTTCTCAATAGCAAACCCAAAGCCAAACTGGCTTGGGTTCCTAAATCTAACTAATTTGCTACTTTGTGCAGAGGGTCTCCAGAGGCTTAAATAGCATTTGGTATGTGGACAGTGGAGGCTCAATGCACACGACAGGATGCAGATACCTGATAAACAATTTTATCAGTCAAAGAGAAGGATCGGTATCCTTTGGGAACAATGCCAAGGGATATGTGCTGGGACATGGCAATGTCTCCTCTGGAAAAATACAGTTTGACAACGTCAATCTGGTTGAAAACCTTGAGTACAACTTGCTAAGTGTGTCTCAAATGTGTGATAAAGGATATTCTTCCTTTTTCACAAAGACAGCATGCAAGATCATATCACCAGAAGGCCAGAAGTTGATAGAGAAGATCATTGAAGATCATACTTTGTTGATAGCCAAAAGATGTGGCAATGTCTATGCAGTGGACATTGAAAAGGACAAAGTACTGAACAACACAGCCTCTTTCTTCTCAAAGGCATCAACTTCAGAGACCGATCTCTGGCACAGGAGACTTGGCCATGTGAACTTTAAATCCATGCCAGAGACTGATCTCTGGCACAGGAGACTGCTAGTTCTATTTCTTTAAATCCATAAATAAGGTCACAAGGTTACTCTCAAGAAGAGGGAATTGATTATGATGAGACCTTTGCTCCAGTTGCAAGGCTTGAGGCCATCAGGTTATTTCTGGCCTATGCCATTTCCAACAAAATAAAAGTTTTTCAAATGGATGTTAAGAGTGCATTTTTGTATGGAAAAATCAAAGAGGAAGTGTATGTTTGTCAGCCACCTGGGTTTGAGGATCCTTCTCATCCTGAGTGGGTGTACAAGCTAGACAAAGCTCTTTATGGGCTAAAACAGGCTCCAAGAGCCTGGTATGAAACACTTTCCAACTTTTTGCTCAAAAAATAACTTTACAAGAGTTGGAAATCATTAAAAATGTTGGAAATCATGTCTTACTTGTTCAAATTTATGTTGATGATATCATATTTGGTTCAACAAACACAAAATTGTGTGATGAATTTAAGAAACTCATGCAATCAAAATTTGAGATGAGTACAATGGGAGAACTGCAGTACTTTTTAGGACTGCAGATTAAACAACAAACTAATGGAACTTTTATACATCAATCAAAATATGTTAAAGAATTATTGAACAAATTTTCTTTACAAGACTGTAAATCATGTTCCACTCCCATGACACCTACCACACAAGTTGAACCAGATGATCAAGGAAAACAGGTTAATCAAACCATGTATAGATGTATGATAGGTTCCCTTTTGTATTTAACTGCTTCTAGACCAGATATTATGTTTTCAACATGTGTCCGTGCTAGATATCAATCAGCTCCTAGGGAATCACACCTCATTGCAGTCAAAAGAATCTTCAGATATCTGAAAGGAACTCCTACCAAGTTATCAGCTTTTTCAGATAGTGACTATGCAGGGTGTAAAATGTCAAGAAAATCAACATCTGGTGGTTGTCAATTCTTGGTAAACTGTCTAGTGTCCTGGCAATCAAAGAAGCAAACATCTGTTGCAACTTCAACTGCTGAAGCTGAATACATTGCAGCTACAAGTTGTACATCACAGATACAATGGCTCCAATATCAACTTCTTGATTATGGAATCAAAGAGACCAAGACACCATTGCTTGTAGACAGCAAATCTGCCATTAGCATCATTCAAAATCCTGTTCAGTTCTCAAAAACTAAACATATTGAAATCAGGTATCATTTCATCAGGGATTGCTATGAAAAAGGCAAGATTGAAGTGAAACATGTGACAACAGCTAATCAGATAGCTAACATATTCACTAAACCCCTTGACACATCAACATTTCAGAAGTTAGTATCCATGCTTGGGATGCTAAATTTGTAAGTGTTTCTTTTACTTCTCTGCACATATTTTATTTTTCACTTACATCTATTTCTAAACCAAAACTTCTGAAAAACAAAAAGAGAGAAACTACTGATGAACAAAAAACATTAGTATGAGGATATTTTCTGAAAAATGATTAATTTCTGATAAAATAATCTTCAAAAGTTATGAATAAAGTGTTTATGAACAATCTCATCAGTTGTTAACAAGCTACTGAAGAGAAAATAGGAACTACTGATGATAATTGCTCTTCATCAGCAGTTTTGTCATTAAGGGCAAATCAAACATTTCCCACTTTAGAACTTTGACCTAGGGCGGTTAAAAACTTCTGATAAACACCTTTTCCAACACTTATCCTTTCAAAAAGCAAAAATTCCCTCCTTCTCTCTCAAAAAGCTCTCAAACCCTTAACCTGCAAAAACACTGTTCGATCCACACACACACAAACCACATGGCTCTAACACTGAAACAGGGACACAATCAAAGAGACTACTTTGAGAAACATGAAGCTTGGTCCCAATACGACGAAATCATTGATTTAGTCGTTAAATCCCAATACTTTATTGCCCTCACCATTGATCCTCCAATCCACACTGAAACTCTAAATGAGTTCTGGGCAAATGCGGAGACGGTGACAGTAAATGATAAAGTGATCTCCCTCAATTCAACCATCCAAGGGAGAAGAATGGCAATCACACCCGAAACTTTGGGGATTAGGCTGGGTCTAGATGATGTGGATGCCCCAGATCAATTTCCAAACTCTGAAATTCATATGACCATGACAGAGTGTGGTTACCAAGGTACTCTCTCACATGCTACCATTTTTAAGAAATATTTTGAACCTAAGTACAAACTTATTTTTCATTATATAATAATGTGTTTGAGTCCAAAAACTGGATCTTATGATCAGATACCCTCTACTTTTCAACCTATTTTTCATTCCATTGTGAATGAAACAAAATTCAGGGCATCAGCACTTTTCTTTAATGAGTTGGTGTTACATCATCTCAATTCTAAAAAGAAGTTTTTGTTGTATCCAAGATTTATTATGCAATGCATAATAAAGGAACTTGGAGAAGAGGTGCTTGTGGGTCAAACAACTATTTTAAACCCTTTAACCTCACAAGCATACTCTAGGCACAATAAACCGGCCACCTGGCCAGAAGATGACCAAGGGGAACACACAACAGTCCCCAAGGCACCCTCATCTTCCAAACCTTCACCCAAAAAGGCCAAGAAACCAAAACAGCAAAAACAAAAACCCACCAGCCTGAAAAGAAAGGCAGTTCAGGAAGTTGAGATGCCTGAACTTGCTAATGTGCAATCTGCACTTGATAAAGATGTGACTGAAACATCCTCTCAGACTCATCCATCTCAAACCCCCACTAGAGCACCAAAAACCATTTTATTCAAAAGAAAGAAATTTAAGAAAACAATCCCCATAGACTCTTCTTTTGAAACTGCTGAACCCATAGACCAAACTACTGAACCAACACCACAAATTTCTGAACCTGAAGCCCTTGAAATTGCCAAACTTCTCTCTGGGCTAAAAGAGACCATCCCATCAAAACATGTCAGTCCCCAACAACCACATCAAACAGGGGACATACCTTCAGCACTTGACATGGATGTGGATATCACTAGCTCTAACCCAAGAGATGAGGATGAACCAGGGTCTCTAAGCCCAAACTTAGAAACTCTAGGTACATTTGAGGCTGCTACTATTCATATACCACCCAGTGGTGGATCTGAGGATAGAAGTAACATTGCTAAGACCTCACTTGTGGCAACTACTGATGAAGGCTTAATGCCTGAGGTAGGAAATCCTCTAAACCAAGAACAAGAGGTACATGAGACAACTAGGTTGGGCCCAGCTCATGGTGTAACTGATACTGTCCTCATTGAGGAAGAAAGCAGAGATTCAGATGATTCCATTGATTTGGATGATGATTCACACTCCACCAAAATTGAATTGATGGCTGCTAGTGAAGGTCCTGCACCTGGTGTATCTAAGCTCAAAGAGCTAGTCACACCAGATCAGGTTAAAGTCCACTTGATCCCTTATTCCCCTAAAGTGGCATCTTCTGTACAACATGAAGATCACCCAAAAACACACCCCTCACTGAAAATGCCTACCCAATTCCCTGGGTCATCCAGCATAGACTTGAACCAACTATGCAGCCCAGATGGTCCCCTATACCAGTTGATGAACACCCTAATTGCCAATCACCACAAAACTTTCACAACTACTTTGGAGTTGTCAACCAAAACTCAGTTTGAGGTGATCAACAAAAAACTTGGTGAGCTGTCCAACAAAATAGACAACAACTCAAGACAGCTTGCTGAACTCACTAGTAGAACTTCCAAACCTAGCAGGCTTCCAGAAGTGGATGACGCCAAAAAGGGGGAGAATATTAAGGAACCTAAGGAGTCACTGGAAGCCAGGATAAAGGCAAGAGTGTCTCTACAACAACAACAACAACTTCTAGAAAAAGCCCAAAAACAAAAAGAAGATCAACAAAGGCTGGTTTCTAGAACTGAAGATGAAGCTGAACCTTCCCAAGGCCATAATGAAGAAAATGCTGAAGAAACCTCTGATGACTCAGAAAGTACTGAAGACAATCCTTCAGTAGTTGACACTTCTGTCAACACTTCAGCAGTTAACACTTCCAATATACAAACAGCTGAAGAGCCTTCCAAAACAACTGAACAACAACAACCAACTCTTATTCCAAGGCCTACAACAACTACAACAATGACTGTGCTGAACCTTTCTCCTCTATCAATGTCCAAAGAACTACTAGAGAAGAGTTTGATTGCAGCCCAAAGAAAGGCTAAGGAAGAAGAGATCTGGAACAACTTGGAGGTAAGGGAAGATTTAAGCTTAAATGAAAAGCTTCAAGCTTATGAAGCAGAGTTGAATAGGCAAGCTGAAACAGAGAGAGTTGCTGAAGAAGACAAAAGACAACAACTGGTGTCTTTTATAACAAAGAACAGCAAAACAAAAGCCTATTCACTCAAAGGGCTCTCAATGGATGAGCTAACTAGAAGAGCTCAACTTGTTGCTGACAAACTTGCAACAAACAAAGATGGAAAAGCCAAGAGAGCTGAGATGATTGAAGAACTGGTAGCAAATGACTATGGTTCAAAAGCCTCTGTGTCAAGATGGAAAGAAGATAGACTACAGGACACATACAAGAAGTACAAGGCTGCCAAGGCTGCTAATCCAGAGAAGTTCAAAACTTCGGAAGTATCAACTTCAGTAGTTAGAACTTCTGGTGTTAAAAGACCAGCTAGCAAGAAGAAACCAGAGGACAATACAAAGACTGACTTCAAGATAGTGTTGCTGGAAGGCAACACAGTTGTGCAAGGAGACTTTGATATTGAAGAGAAGCCTCTGATAACTCAATTCAGGGATCCTTCAACATTTGCTTACCAAATTCAGAAGACTATCACTGACAGACTACACACAAAGGTAGTCACTGAACATCATTTACCAACCTTTAAATTACCTGATGTAGTGCAAGAAGAAGACAGAAGTGAATCCCACCTGAGAGTCACAGAAATAGAAAATATCCAACACTCAGGAACATCCCAAGGATCCAACATGGTTCCCTATACTTCAGACTTTGACAAGTCTAAAGTGCTGATCATCAGATGGTCCTTTACTGATGACAACTCAGTATTGGTGACAAGAAGAGATCTTACAAGCAAGGCCTACAAATCCATGAATGAACTGAAGAAACTATCAATTCAGGACTAGCTTACAATTCAACATCTGGAACCTCAAAGGGGATCTCTCACTGATGAACAGCTTAATCAACTGAAGAATTCCATGTTCAAGGAGATATGGAAGATTGTGAATGACAGAAGAAGACAATAAAGAATTAGAAAAGGTTTTGGCTTCATCAATCCAGGGGGAGATTGTTAGGACAAAAAGGATTGAGGAAACCACTTTTGTAAACCTTAGTCTAATTCACTTCTGCAAATATCCTAAGTATAGAACTACTGAAGAAAGAAGACTAAAGTATTGAAGAAGGATTCAACAAGTACTGAAGAAGAAGTATCAGAAGTTCTGAAGTCTAACCAGACAGTTCACTAAAGAACTACTGAAGACAAACTAATCATCAGTAGTTTGTCATTCATCAGCTCTTGTACAAGAATCTTTTTTACCGACTTATGTTTCAGTAGTTTATTAGTTGAATATTACTTTATCTGTTTGTACAAGTTCCAAGAATGCAACTTGTTGCTACTTGTTATAGACTTGCTTTTTGGCAAGGTTCATGTATATGTAAAGTCTATAAATAGATGGGTTCATCCCTCTGTTTTAGACATTGATTTTAATTGAAACAGAGATCCTTCAAAGCTTATTATTGTTCTTTCCATTTCATTTATTGAGAATCTGTTTGAGTATTTATTATCATTCACATTCAATACTTAGATTCTCATTAAACTTGTCTTTAGTTTTTCAAACATCCAGTGGGAGTAATAACTCCTGTTGATAGTGTAACTTTACTTAATCATTCCGCTGTGCAAATCTGATTGAACTTGCTAAACACATAAGTGTTCACTAGCAAGCAATACATCAAGAGCATTACTGATCCAACAACCCAACTGCCCAACAACCCGACATTCTTGGCCCGCGACCCGCACAAAATCATTATGCAGCTTACAGTCCGACTGATATTGAACAGGCCTTGTACACGATGTCTTTGCAACAACCGGATCTCACTCAATACATGGACACCGGGGCATCCTCTACCGTGATGAACGAGCAAGGTGATTTTCATACCTTTTCTAACTCTTGCATTCCTCATAATATTATTGTAGGCGATGGAAATACCATCCCGGTTATAGGACAAGGCACCAAATACCTACCACCACCATTCCCCCCTTTATACTTAAAAATGTCCTTTATTCCCCTAAATTAGTGAAAAACCTTATTTCTGTCCGTAAATTTACTAAAGAGAATTGGGTGTCTGTTGAATTTGATCCGTTTGGTTTTCTTGTGAAGTACCTCAAGACGCGGGCTCCGCGCCTGCGATGCAACAGCAGCGGTGATCTCTACCCTCTGGTGCTCGGGTCCAACTCCTCACAACCCATTGCTCTTGCCACCATCTCTGCTGACTTATGGCACCAACGTCTTGGCCACCCAGGACGTCACCTTTTAAATTCAATAAAAACTGCTAGTTCTATTTCTTTTAATCGTTTTCATAATAATGTTTGTGACTGTTGTAACACCCTAACCGATGGCGGAAACATCGAGGTGTCAGGTAGTGATGATTGTTCAGTAGCTCATGGTGAATAAATTTCATTAAATGATTTAAATAAATTACATACAATTGTTCTAAGAATTTGTACATCAATATGAAAAATACTAAATACATCTTCAAGCATTAAACTCTAATCTTCAAGCAAGCAATAACCTGAAACATGTTAAGTTTGAAAATATTTTGGGTCAACAAAAGTTGGTGAGAATACATAGGTTTTCGAATGTAATAGATAACAATAGTTTGTACAACAATCACAGTTGTATAATGATAGAGTATGAGTCCGACATGTAACAATGCGTCTTTGTACAATCAAACCTTGTGTCGACTGAGACCTAACTCGCAAGTTAGTTAAATGTTGTTACTGTTTTCGATCATCCCTGAATTTATGCGGGGGGGTGGGTTTGTCAGACCTATAGCGCTATAATCTAAACAGGCGGCTTGATCAATGTTAATGATTGTACGGTGTCTTTTTGTTACAGTCAAATGATAGAATGAGTAAATGATAGTGTAATTGAATCACAAGTTTCAACAATGTAAGAATGAGTAAATGATAGTGTATAAAATATTTAAACATGTTTCACCCCAGAAATGTAAAACAGAAAAAGGGGCTATGTAAACTCACCTTTGTGTTAGAATGGAGACCCTTGTTATAAAAGTAAATGTGGCTCGTGTGTATCCAAATATCACCCTATTTCAAGGTAATAAATAAGTGTTGGGGAAAACTAAATAAATCTAAGTTTTTCTAGTCTAAAATGTGCTAGGGTTCCTAATTTGGGGATTAATAATTGATTTATGATTAAATTTGAATAATTTAAATAAATAAAGAAATAATTAATGAAAATGTTTTCTGACCAATATTGTCTAAAAGTAGTTGAATTATAATGTAATAAATGTGAAAATAATTTTTATAAAATTATTTTCTTAATTAATGAATATTTATATATAAATACTTATTTGACAAAATATAGCCTTTATATTTAAAAATATTAAAAATTATAAATTTCGAATCAAAAATTTATATTTCTGATCTAAATGATTAATAATAATTTATGTGAAATTTTGATGTAAAAATAATGAAAAATGAATTTATTATGATTTATTTATGATTAAAATAACAAAAATTGATTAAAAATATTAAATAAATGATTTTTCAGAATTAAAAGTCATTTCTGAGATGTTTATTGTTTTATAAGTTTAGAATAATTTTTGTGGAATTTAATAAAATCGTTTTGATATTTTTATAGAATTTTATAATTATAATAGAATAAACTTGTAATATTTATTATATATAATAAAAAAACATTTTTGAAAAACTAAAAATTGTATGATAAACTTTTCTATTAGAACATCATGAAATAATGTTTGTAGAATTTATAACCCTCTTTTGGTATTTTAAAACTATTTTAAAAGATTAGGAGGTTAAATATATAAATACAGGGTTTTAAAACAAAAGATGTTGCTTAAGGGATTCGAACCTGGGCCCTTGGCCGGTTCATGGTTTATCACAAGTGAGGCTCACCACTGAGCCACACCCTGAGAATATTTTAGAATCAGAAATGAAATACTTTAAACCATAACTGCTATGTGTCATCTTCCCCAAATTAAACCCTAAGAACCCTAGTTTCCATTTGAATTCAATTTGAACCCGTTTAAGGATCTGTTAATCCAGATAATTATGGGGCTTTTATACTATGGATAATAACAAACGAAACGGCACAGGAATCTTACACTATTACGACTCGAACGAAGACGGAGAGAGGTGGCCGGACCGTGCACGCCGAGGAGCCTCAAGGTGAACGAACGGTGGTTTCTTTGGTGGACTTTCAAGTGGAAACAGGTTTGCGTTGTGATACTGATATCGTTTATGGGTCCTATATATACAACCATGAGTATGCGACGGATTGGAAACCTTGGTCCAAATGGCCGGATTTTATGGCTCGAAATTTCCGTGATTCAACGATAATTAATGCTTACTAAATGTGCAGAGGGTGTCGGTGGTGGACTATAACATATATGTCACATTTATAATAGCTGAAACCGCGTATTAGTGGGAATGGTAAGCCGCCGGAATTTCCGGGACTTACCGGAAATAGATCGGAGATGCAGGAGACCAGAGGAGGAAGAAAATAGGTATTTTAGAAAGCCCTTTTATATAATTCGGGTTGGGGTTATATCAGAAATGAGTTGTGGCTCAGTTGGTTTGAGGTGTTGTGTGATAATTGATGGGGTGCGGGTTTGAGTCTCGTATTCAACAAAAAAAATCCTTTTTCTTTTTCTTTTAGTGTCGCAGCAGAGAGGGAGGGGAGGAAAGGGTTGGTTTTGGGCTGGGTCTGTTATGGGCTCACATTTTGGGCTCCGAAAATTAGAGGTAAGGTTTGGTTTGGTTTTAGAGATAACTTGTTATGGTTTGGGCTTGGGTTAAAGGTTGTGGATTATGATAAGTGGATTCTTGATAAAGCTTAAATAACCAATTTAGTTGTTGTTATTATTATTATTATTATTATTATATATATATATTAGAAGTATGAAGTGGTTTTTTAAAAAAAATAAATAAATGAATAAATAAAAGAATACATATATATGTATATACCATAGTACAAGTATATAGTGGGTAAAGTGGTGATTTGATTAACTCAAAACTTGGGGAAAATGCGCGATGTTACAATCTCCCCTACTTTTGGAAACTTCGTCCCGAAGTTATAAAAAAAACATTGAGTTACAGGTGACTGGGTAGAAATGAAAATAATTGTGATTTGTGAAATTTGGGTTATAGCATGACATGAATAGGATAATGTGTTCCGAATAATTTGGATGAGAGGTGTGTTATGTGTGAGTTGATTGACTAAATGAACTACCAGATAACTAGAGTTTACATTTGGTTATCTCCCGAAACCTTGATAGAATTTCACACTACCTTAACGTACCTGTAAATTCATGATTACGTTCCGGACCGCAATCACCAATTTACCTTACATTAGGGTTTTGTGTCCTTCTATTACTCTAACACACATGTAAGTAATGTAGAAATATTCATGTGGTTGAACCTTTGTATTTAATGAGTCCAACTGTTGAGCAGGAAAAAGACTCCTACCAGTTAGTGAGTAGGACCCTCTACCGATTGTTAAGCAGGCTCGATAGCCTCCACCAGTCGTGGAGCAGGTTGTAGGGCCTCTCCCAACTGAGCAGGTTCGATAGCCTCTACCAATCGTTGAGTAGGTTATTTGGTACTCAACTAACTGTTAAGCAAGTACTTTATCCTCTCTTAAGTGTAGCAATTATTATACACATAAATTGCAAATTGATAATATGTTTATGCAGGCAAGTTTATAAGTATAACGAGTATAGTATATGAGTTGTAGTTGTATAGATTTAGATATTGATATAGCAATTAGTTCACATTCAAACAAGCATGCATCCAAGTGTTATGATTATACCATATAAACAACTCTCAGACAAAAATTTCAATACTAGAATTTATTACTTGAATCAAATAGCGTCAATACATAGAATAAAAAGCAAACAATATTCAAATGGTAGGACTTGCTTTTAAGTAGCTGGAGGGTCTTGATCTCGGTTTAGTTTAGGGCATCGGTTACGGAAGTGGTTTGGGTCTCCACATTCATAGCATTGACCATAGTTGTATCTACCAGGACGATTAGGATTAGCAGCCTGAGCAGGGTTGGTTGGTTGGTTGGCATTAGGATTTGGGGCCTCACGACATGTGTTGACCAGATGGCCATACTTACCACAATTGGTGCACAAGCGACACGCTGAAGCAGTGGGATGATGTCGTTTGCATGTGTTACACAATGGATAGTTTCCTATATAAGGTTTCTTGTTAGAAGCTTGAGTAGTGAGGTTTGCATCAGGATCCCTGGTCTTACGCTTTTGGTTCTCTGTAGTTACCACGGCTACAATACTTGCTTTCTCGCCTTTCCGAACTAAGGTCCCGTTCTTTACGTGGTTTTCAGTTAAGGTAGCTGCTAGACGCTTGGCCTCTTCGAGGGTAGCAGGGTTCCTTCCCCACACCGTGTCCTGAATCTGCATAGGTAAACCACCGATATATTTCTCAATGGCTACAGGTAGGGGAGTGACCTTATGGGGAAACAACAGACTGAGCTCATGGAAGCGGGTATTATAAGCAAGGTTTTCCCCACTATCCTGAGCAAGGGTGTGGAACTCGCCCTCTAATTTCTTGACCTCGTTACGTGGGCAAAACTCAGCTTTCATTATCTCCTTGACTTGATCCCAGGTCATAGTAAGTGCAACTTCAGCTCCACGGGTGCGCTTTTCCTCATTCCACCAAGTGAGTGCTCGTTTGTGAAGAACACTCATAGCATAACGGACCTTAAAGTTATTGGGACACTCACTGTTAATGAAGGTATTCTCAATACCCTCAAACCATTATAGAAGACCAGTAGCTCCTTCATCCCCACTGAACTTAGGAGGATTACAGGTATTAAAGTGTTTGAGAGTGCAGGCTGGGAGACCATTCCCGTTTCCATTCCCGTTCCCATTGTGGTTTCCATTGCCGTTTCCGTTTCCATTGCCGTTTCCGTTCATCTGGATGACTTGGGCCAGTAAGTTAGGAACCAGAGTTGCTATTTGTTGCGCCATTTGTTAGGAAATGATCGCAGCCAGTTGGGCATCAACGCCATTGTTGTTGTTGTTATTGTTGTTGTTGTGGTTAGTGTCGTGGTTATGGTTGTGGTTGTTGCTACCTTCCTCTTGATTTCCACCACTGTTATTGCGAGTGCTGCGACGTGGAGGCATGATCTGTAAGAGACACAATGAATGAGGTAATATAAGGAATGTAATCATTTATTCATTAATTAAAACGAATAAACGAAAACGTTGACTTATCAAAGATTCTAGATTCTAATAACATAGTGAAGACATGCTTTAGCTTATAAGTGAACACTCATCCCGAGAATTCCCAGGTAGGCATCCGGGTCCCTCGTCTGATTGGGATATATGCGCAATGCCAGCCTAGACAGAAGACTCGGAATACAGGCGTTCACCCTTCCAGATTGCACGTGTTCGTTATTAAAATCTAGAACTTCGACGAGATCTCAAGGTGGTTCAGGCTAAACCTGAGGATTTTGTCCTATTAGTCTAAGAGTAGATCCAGTGATGGAGAGCAATTTTATTATAGGGATAAGAAGTAGGAGGGAGATAGAGAATAGCAAGTAAAAGGGGTAAATACTGGTTATAATCCTATGGTTATAGACTAGATTATTTTTCTAATAACCTAATTCCCTATAACCATGGCTCTGATACCAATCTGTAACACCCCAACCCATGGCGGAAACATCGAGATGTCACGTAGTGATGATTGTTCAGTAGCTCATGGTGAATAAATTTCATTAAATGATTTAAATAAATTACATACAATTGTTTTAAGAATTTGTACATCAATATGAAAAGTACTAAATACATCTTCAAGCATTAAACTCTAATCTTCAAGCAAGCAATAACCTGAAACATGTTAAGTTTGAAAATATTTTGGGTCAACAAAAGTTGGTGAGAATACATAGGTTTTCGAATGTAATAGATAACAATAGTTTGTACAACAATCACAGTTGTATAATGATAGAGTATGAGTCCGACATGTAACAATGCGTCTTTGTACAATCAAACCTTGTGTCGACTGAGACCTAACTCGCAAGTTAGTTAAATGTTGTTACTGTTTTCGATCATCCCTGAATTTATGCGGGGGGGATGGGTTTGTCAGACCTATAGCGCTATAATCTAAACAGGCGGCCTGATCAATGTTAATGATTGTACTGTGTCTTTTTGTTACAGTCAAATGATAGAATGAGTAAATGATAGTGTAATTGAATCACAAGTTTCAACAATGTAAGAATGAGTAAATGATAGTGTATAAAATGTTTAAACATGTTTCACCCCAGAAATGTAAAACGGAAAAAGGGGCTATGTAAACTCACCTTTGTGTTAGAATGGAGACCCTTGTTATAAAAGTAAATGTGGCTCGTGTGTATCCAAATATCACCCTATTTCAAGGTAATAAATAAGTGTTGGGGAAAACTTAATAAATCGAAGTTTTCTAGTCTAAAATGTGCTAAGGTTCCTAATTTGGGGATTAATAATTGATTTATGATTAAATTTGAATAATTTAAATAAATAAAGAAATAATTAATGAAAATGTGTTTTGACCAATATTATCTAAAAGTAGTTGAATTATAATGTAATAAATGTGAAAATAATTTTTATAAAATTATTTTCTTAATTAATGAATATTTATATATAAATACTTATTTGACAAAATATAGCCTTTATATTTAAAAATATTAAAAATTATATATTTCGAATCAAAAATTTATATTTCTGATCGAATTAAAAGATTAGGAGGTTAAATATATAAATACAGGGTTTTAAAACAAAAGATGCTGCTTAAGGGATTCGAACGTGGGCCCTTGGCCGGTTCATGGTTTATCACAAGTGAGGCTCACCACTGAGCCACACCCTGAGAATATTTTAGAATCAGAAATGAAATACTTTAAACCATAACTGCTATGTGTCATCTTCCCCAAATTAAACCCTAAGAACCCTAGTTTCCATTTGAATTCAATTGAACCCGTTTAAGGCTCTGTTAATCCAGATAATTATGGGGCTTTTATACTATGGATAATAACAAACGAAACGGCACAGGAATCTTACACTATTACGGCTCAAACGAAGACGGAGAGAGGTGGCCGGACCGTGCACGCCGGGGAGCCTCAAGGTGAACGAACGGTGGTTTCTTTGGTGGACTTTCAAGTGGAAACAGGTTTGCGTTGTGATACTGATATTGTTTATGGGTCCTATATATACAACCATGAGTATGCGACGGATTGGAAACCTTGGTCCAAATGGCCGGATTTTATGGCTCGAAATTTCCGTGATTCAACGATAATTAATGCTTACTAAATGTGCAGAGGGTGTCGGTGGTGGACTATAACATATATGTCACATTTATAATAGCTGAAACTGCGTATTAGTGGGAATGGTAAGTCGCCGGAATTTCCGGGACTTACCGGAAATAGATCGGAGATGCAGGAGACCAGAGGAGGAAGAAAATAGGTATTTTAGAAAGCCCTTTTATATAATTCGGGTTGGGGTTATATCAGAAATGAGTTGTGGCTCAGTTGGTTTGAGGTGTTGTGGGATAATTGATGGGGTGCGGGTTCGAGTCCCGTATTCAACAAAAAATATCCTTTTTCTTTTTCTTTTAGTGTTGCAGCAGAGAGGGAGGGGAGGAAAGGGTTGGTTTTGGGCTGGGTCTGTTATGGGCTCACATTTTGGGCTCCGAAAATTAGAGGTAAGGTTTGGTTTGGTTTTAGAGATAACTTGTTATGGTTTGGGCTTGGGTTAAAGGTTGTGGATTATGATAAGTGGATTCTTGATAAAGCTTAAATAACCAATTTAGTTGTTATTATTATTATTATTATTATTATTATTATTATTATTATTATTATTATTATTATTATTATTATATATATATATATTAGAAGTATGAAGTGGTTTTTTAAAAAAATAAATAAATGAATAAATAAAAGAATACATATATATGTATATACCATAGTACAAGTATATAGTGGGTAAAGTGGTGATTTGATTAACTCAAAACTTGGGGAAAATGCGCGATGTTACAACTGTCACACCCTCAAATTTTCACTGCGGGGTTTTACCGCGAGGCGCATGACAAACCAGGATTCAAGTCAACGGTCACAATAAACGACACTATATGAAGTACGTAACCAAAAACATAGATTTCATAAGCGAGAGCATTTAAAGTATTTAATCTCTACAAAACCGTGTTCCCAAGTATCCAAGACACTTATTACAAAACATGCTACTAATCCTAGACGCCAATGCAGACTCGTGCGCCTAGTCCAACCGGTGCTACCTTAGCGACCTGAGAAAAACATGCCAAAAAGACGTCAACATATATAATGCTGGTGAGTTCACAGGTTTGTTCAATATGTTACCAAGAGTTACCAAAGCGTTACCATGTCCATACTATACCAATGTTACCAAGTACGCTACCTAAGCGTATGTTTTATTACTACTACGATTGGAAAACCATTACTAGACACGTTTAGCAATGTTTAGCAATGTTCAGCCCGAATGTTCAACATGTTACCAATGTTACTAGTTCGAGACAATATGCACCCGCCTGGCCCTCCAAGCCAACGAGTGGGGCAGGTCACGCCCAATAGATCTATCCACATTTTCCCCGTTGTGCATCCCCGCACATTCATGGTTTTCCCTGGGACTTTAAAAGATCGTATAGCAATGCAAAGTTAAAACCATAGTATGACATATGTTACCAAAATAGTTTAGCGCATGTTTTCTCCCCCAAAAGTTAAAGCTGTAAAAGTGGGGCCGTGAACTCACCTTACGTTGCGTTCTTCAGTAAATAATAGAAAGCCAAGCCCTTGATAATCCAACTACCGGAGATCTATCAAAATGTTCACATAAGTGTTCCGACTAATAACCATAAGGCTATCTAGTCCCCGATTGTCCAGATCGTGACCAAGTATGTTTTAAAACGTGTTTAAGTGTTCAACCGACACACTAGACCGACCCGACATCCCGTTGGTGACTCATTACCCTAACTAATCAAGTACACGTAGATTACACACAAGGTTCAAGCATAAAACACTTAGTTTGTATCAAAAATCTCATTTTTGAATCAATAGGGTCGAACTAGGAAGATTAATCCACCTTCGCCCCTTTTAACCCACCTTCGACCCTTTGGAAAGCCACCTTCGGCCGTTTTTAAACAGATTCGACCAATATGTCCAGGTTCGACCCTGGGATTCTACATTCGACCACTCGATCGGTCGAATGTGCCCGTGTTCGACCCTGACAGATTACTTTTCCCAAAAACGCTTCAAAAACATCCGAAAACATCCCGAAACATTATCAAACACTGCAGTTAAGCATGAATAACTTATCCCTACAAAACCCCACCAATTTTTCCCCAAAACCTATTCGTTTTAGCCCTTTTCCCAAAATGGCAAAGATTATGGAAGTGCCACATCATGCATGTAATCTTTACCCAATTTGGAAACTTTTCGAAATCAATCCATAATCATCTAAAAATGCTTAGTTTATCATGTAATTGAAAACCCCCAATAGTTCTATTGATAATACTAACATGCAATAAGCCCTAGATTCAATAAAATCCCCAAATTAGACTTGATATCATCATCTATCTAATTATAACCTTCAATAATCCTAAACTATCATCAATAGCAGCCCTAGATCATGTTTCTAGCATTAGCACAGCAGCAAATCATTAAACAACACATAATATCACATAACACATAATTAACACATGTTTATTGATATGAAAACCTATGTTTAATGAGAGGGTTTAGGTTTAGAAAGATGTTTAAAAGGTTTTTTATTAACAAAAACATCCTTAGAACAGATCTGGACATTTAGGGTTAGATAAAAACGAATTAAAATACTTGAACAAGGTTTAGAATTAAGAACACACCTTGGATTCTTGATTAGATGTTGTTGATAGGTTAGATTATGAAAAATAAGAGCAAAAACTCCTTCCTTAGTGATTAAAATCGTTTGAGAGTGTTTTGAGACGGTTAGGGTTTGTGAAATGGTGAAAAAATGACAAAATTTGGTATTTATACTAGTCCACATTCGCCCCTTTCACAGGGTCGAACGTGCCTTGTTCTGGTCGAATGAAATTCTTTCATTTCTACATTCCAGGTTCACCCCTTCAGTAAGGGTCGAACCAAGAGTATTTTCCAGGTTCGCCCCCACGATGTGGTCGAACCTGGACCTATGTTTTTCCAGTGACTCTTGTGTTTTGGGAAAAACTATTAGACTACCATTTTTTAATTCCACTACTCGTACTGTTTTACCTTTTGCTATATTGCATAGTGATGTGTGGACGTCTCCCATTATAAGCTCATCAGGTCATAAATATTACGTTTTATTTTTAGATGACTACTCTAATTTTTTGTAGACATATCCACTAACACACAAGTCAAACGTCTTCTCCGCTTTTACTCAACTTACATACACCATTGCCACTCAATTTAACCGAACCATAAAAAACTTTTCAATGCAACAATGGTCGTGAATACGTTAATAATGATTTTCAATCATTTTTCACCACCAATGGCATCCTCTACCGTTTGTCTTGTCCATACACGTCCTCCCAAAATGGCAAAGCCGAAAGAAAAATCCGCACCATTAACAACCTCATTCGCACCATCATGATCCATGCCGCCCTACCCACCAACTTTTGGCACTTTGCCTTAGAAACCGCTACCTATCTTCTCAATATCCTTCCCACCACCACCACTCAAAACAAAACACCAACCGAAATTCTCTACCACACCACTACCACCTATGACCATCTTTGAGTCTTTGGTTGTTTATGCTACCCTCTCACTCCTTCCACTACCATTCACAAACTTGACCAACGGTCCCAACCTTGCGTCTTTCTCGGATACCCACCTACCTATAGGGGGTACCGATGTCTTGACTTGAAAACCAAACAGATCTATATCTCTAGACACGTCGCCTTCGACGAAACAACATTCCCTTTTAAATTCACCGTCACCCATCAGCCTACATACGACTTCCTTGACCCCCCTGCCGCAGCGTTTCCTCACCAACTACTCCCTCATGTTAAACGACTAGCCCAACCTACACATTCCAATGGCCCAACAGCCCACCCGGCCCAGACTACCCATCCGCACACCACACAGCCCGTCCCACCTGTTACCACCGACCCACCCCAGCCCACTTCCCAACCAACATCTCACCAGCCCAGTACCTCCGCACCCACATCCGCACCGAACACACCACATCCACCTTCAGCCCGGACCAGCCATACTCGCTCTATGAGCGGTATTTACAAGCCAAAACAACCTTTTAACTTACACACCTCCACCACCACACCCATCGTTCCCGTCCCTAAAACACCTATCGATGCCTTAAATATACCGGAATGGTACTCTGCCATGTCTACTGAGTACAATGCATTAGTTAGAAATGGGACATGGGAATTAGTACCTCGTACGTCTGATATGAATGTTATTCGCAGCATGTGGTTGTTCAAACATAAGTACAGGTCGGACGGCTCATTGGAAAGATACAAGGCTAGGCTAGTGTGTGACGGTCGTTTACAGCAGGTTGGGGTTGATTGCGGGGAAACTTTTAGCCCGGTTGTTAAACCAGCAACCATTCGGACGGTTCTCTCTATTGCATTATCCAGGGGTTGGTCTGTCCATCAGTTGGACGTCACCAACGCCTTTCTTCATGGGAATCTCCATGAAACCATCTGCATGTACCAACCTATGGGCTTCCGTGACAAACGATTTCCTGACTACCTTTGCTCACTTAAGAAGTCTCTTTATGGCCTCAAGCAGGCCCCTCATGCCTAGTACCAGCGGTTCACGAATTTTGTTCTTACCATCGGCTTTCTTCATAGCAAGAGTGACGCCTCTCTATTCACTCTTCATCAGGGGCCTCACACCGCATGTCTATTGTTATATGTCGATGACATACTTCTCGTCACCTCCCCTGACAAACCCCGTCAGTCTCTCATGGCAAAGCTTGCAGGTGAATTCGCCATGAAAGATTTGGGTACTCTTTGCTATTTTCTAGGTATTTCCGTATCACGTAGTGCGAACACTATGTTCCTCTCCCAGCATTCTTATGCGACTGAGATCATCGCTCGTGCTGGCATGCAGTCTTGCAACCCAGTCTCTACACCCGTTGACACTAATGGCAAGCTGAGTGCCACAGTTAGTGAGCTGTTTCATGACCCTACTCTGTACCGTAGCCTTGCAGGTGCACTACAGTACCTTACTTTTACGCTTCCGGACATTTCCTATGCTGTACAGCAGGTATGTATGCACATGCACTCTCCTCGCCTGGACCATTGGAACGCCCTCAAGCGTATTATCAGATATATTAAAGGGACCATCAGATTAGGCCTTCTCCTACACGGCTCCCCATCCTAATCACTCGTCTCATATACCGACGCCGATTGGGTTGGGTGTCCTGACACGAGGCGCTCCACTAGCGGTTACTGCATTTATTTCGGGGATAATCTTATATCCTGGTCTTCTAAACGACAGAGCACCATATCTCGTTCCAGCGCTGAAGCCGAATATAGGGGGTGGCGAATGTTGTAGCAGAAATATGCTGGTTACGCAATTTATTACTTGAGCTACATCATCCTCTGTCTCGTGCCACCTTGGTCTATTGCGACAATGTCAGTGCCATCTACCTCTCAGGGAACCCGGTACAGCACCAGCGCACCAAACACATATTATTGGACATTCACTTTGTTCGTGAACAAGTGCAACGGGGCAATGTGCGTGTGCTTCACGTTCCTTCTCGTCACCAGATTGCAGATATTTTTACCAAAGGTCTACCTCGCATTTTATTTGAAGATTTCAGAGGCAGTCTCAGCATACGGCCTCCTCCCGCTTCGACTGCGGGGGTGTAATAACACATTTGTTTATATCTGTAATTTATAATTTGTATTTATTAGATAATCTCTATCTAAATTAGAGAGATAACATTGTATCATTATAAATGTTTTGAGAATGAATAGAAGGGGCAAGGATCCTATTCTAATAAGGAGGAATGACCCAATATCGAGTAGAAACAGTTTAGGCCTACGTCCCGAGTTAGGAGCCGAACAAAGCCTACTCTAGCATGATCGATATTGACAGTTGAGACCACATCGGCTTAGTTTTGGGCCAAGTTGTTGACGTGAAACTTAAAGAGTTAAATGCAGATAGCCGGGTCTAGCCCATTCTTTAAACAATGTTGGATTATGTCATAATAGTTACAAAAGGCCCAAGGGTCCAGAATTTATTTTATTCAAATATATAATAACTATTTATTATTAAAATTTAATTAGTTAAAAACTTTTTTTATAAAGTTAAATCAGAATGTTTCAAACTAAAAAAGCAAGCTTTCAAAGTTTATTTATCAACTTTTTTTGGTGAACTGGTTGTTTATGATTCATTGACCGCGAATAAATGTTACTAACAACATCATCAAGAACTACATCATAACTTTCACTTTTGTTATCAAGGACAATCTCACTCTCACGAAAAAGAAATTATCTATGCCATTGCCTTTTATTTATGTTGTATCGAAACAATACCAACATTGTAATTGAGATAAATATTAGTCAATTGGTTATTAAGGGCCGGCAAATTTAGTGATAGTTAAGAGTATCATTAGGCATATTGCGTGTATGAATTGCTTTCGGCTAATGAGTCATAGTTTACATTAGTTAATTTAAGTTCACTTAGGTGGTGTTTGTTTTTCTCCCAGAAGCACTTCTGACCTCTTTTGTCTGTGCCGCGCAGACGCGGGCAGACGTTTGGGGCGGGCAGACTGTTTGTTTTTCGGAAGACATTTCACTCCAAAAGCTCTTCCTGACCTCTTCTTGGTGCAGACTTGGACCAAAGTCTTCTAAGGTCTTCAAAGGTCTTCTCCTCTTCTCTTCTCCTCACCCACCACCACCACCACCACCACCCACTACCACCACCACCACCACCACCGTCCACCACCGTCACCCACCCACCCACCACCACCACCTAGCATCGTCCACCACCACCGTTCACCACCACCACCGTCCATCACCACCACCGTCCACCACCACCACCCACCACCGTCCACCACCACCACCCACCACCGTTCACCACCACCACCGTCCACCCACCACCACTACCACCACCCACCACCACCCACCACCACCACCATCACCACCACCGTCCACCACCGTCACCCACCCACCACCACCACCGTTCACCACCACCACCGTCCATCACCACCACGGTCCACCACCACCACCACCGTCCACCACCACTACCACCACCCACCACCACCATCACCCACCACCACCACGGTCCACCACCACCACCACCGTCCACCACCCACCACCGTTCACCACCACCACCACCGTCCATCACCACCACCGTCCACCCACCACCACCCACCACCATCCACCACCACCCACCACCCACAACCACCACCACCACCGTCCACCACCGTCACCCACCCACCACCACCACCTAGCATCGTCCACCACCACTGTTCACCACCACCACCGTCCATCACCATCACGGTCCACCACCCACCACCACCACCGTCCACCACCCACCACCACCACGGTCCACCACCACCGCCACCCACCACGGTCCACCACCACCACCACCCACCACCACTACCACCACGGTTCACCACCACCACCTACCACCGTCCACCCCACCACCATTACCACCACCCACCACCCACCACCGTCCACCACCACCCACCACCACCACGGTCCACCCACCACCACCACCGTCTACCACCAGACTGCTGTAAAAACTCAGTTTATTTAAATTTAAGTTTATTTCAGCAGCCTGCAGACGTTAACAAACAAACAGTCTTCTTCTTGCAGACTGCAGACCTTTGGTCCACCTCTTCTCCTGCAGATGTCTGCAGATGTGATCCACAGACTGCAGACCTTTTCTTGCAGAAAAAACAAACAGTACGTTACATTTTCAACAAAAAAGTTGCTCGTGTAACTTTGGTCAAACGAACTATAAAACTTTCTATTAGATATGAATCCATTTTTCTATTAGATATAATCACATTATAATGTCATACTCGGTTTTTAACATAACATCATACATTAAAAGTGATAAAAGAAATATGTAAATTAACTTACATCATTTAGTTAAAAAAACTAGTGTAACTAGATTACACACTCATGACAAATTCTTTAATCAAACCCATGGTTCACGCTCTAATCAATTTATTATACATTTATATACTAATTCTTTTGAAAGTCATCAGAAAGTGATTTAAAATGTATTTGTGAGAGGTCTAATACAATTCGACGTATTTGATCTGATACGCAATTTGTACACTTTTATTAATTCAAGATACACCATCTGATTAGCCTATGTCTGTATTTCCATAAACTTTTTATCCATTTTTGTTATTTATTCAAGATACACCGTGATGGGTGGCGTGATGCCCAGAGCCGGCCCATATATGTATCAAGGTAAAGGCTTGGGCCTAAGGCCCCCAGTATTTAGGGCCACATAAAAAAAATGTTTACATGTAATACAATATAATGTTTTCTTTACCATTTCAATACAAGAATATAATTTTGGTGCAATGAAAACATGAGCATTTGTTTTGTGGCAGCCCTAGGCACTAGGGGTCGATTCCCACACCAGCCAAAATTGTTTTAAAGAAAATCCTACCTTTTCTTATATTTCAAGTAAACTAGTTGTATTTTAACAGCCGCGTTGCGGTTGGGATTCGCCTATCGTTATAGTTAATACGAGTTTGCGTTGCGAGTCCATTCGGTTGTCGTTAGGTTTTTGCATCGCGGATTCGTGCAGCAAATCGCCGCCGCCAACATAGGTAAACAAACCTGGTAGACGCCATCACCACGTAACCCCCGCTACCACCACTGGAACACCAAGTAACTGCCAACACCAGTAGCCGGCAGGCAGGCGATATGGTTAACAGGCCAATTCATTTATCAAAAGGTTTGGATTAACCATTTTTTACGGGTTGTGTCGGGTTCACCTGTTTAATAAATGAGTCATGTCAACTGACCCAACACCCTTTTTTGGTGTAATGTTTGGTATCAGGACGGTCACACAAAATTATTCTAAGGAGCTAAGTTAGTGTATAATTGTCATTTTGTTCTATATCTATGTATGAGTGCTGTGTAATTTGATTAAGAGCTTGTAAACTTTTGGCCCATAAATACAACTATCATTAACCCGACCCCCTGCCTCTTATATGCTGTGCTACTGCAAATAAAAACCTAAAATCAACCTGTATATGAATGTTTAATGCACTGAAACTGCAACCTCTAGAAACAGCCTGTTCACATCAATGGTTTAACTACACCAGATCACCTTAATGATATTATACACTTGAGTTCCGAACAATCAATCATTTTAGATCACTTCAATTTTCAAGTCAGTCTCTCACAATGGGAAAGGAAAGTTAACTTGTTTGTACACAGTGGCGGATCTAGAAATTTTCGTGAGGGGGTGCAAAAATTTGTAAGGTCAAAAGGACGAAATACATCGAGACAAAACGGGCTAAGTAAAATCAATAAGTTCGTACTTATTAACAATGTTGTACGTTGGGCATACTTAAAATGTGTATACGCCATATATCAATTGATTAATCTATCACTAAAACATATTACTTTTTTTTAAGTTGAACTTCATAAATACTAAAACCGACGCACCCTGTCTTGAGGAGAGACTGGGTCACCAAAAACCAAGAAAATTACATAATTTCAAATTTACGCAAATTATCCCAACCTACTAACTTGTTCTTATGTCTATTTTTAAACCATAGAAAACCCAAAGTCTTCAATTTCACCACTTTAATCTTCTTATTCTCGAAAGGCCATTAGTTCCTAGCTTTTCAATCTGCCAACAAACTATAATGATAACACCGTGTATCACTTCCTTCCGGTCGCGAGACAAATCCCCAAACCTGTGAAGCTATAATGATAAAACATATTACTGATATACCCAATTTACTTATCTACTCGATTTAGCTTAATAATTAATTAATAAATTAATATTAACTAGTCTAACTTCAGGGATGTTTTAAAATCAATTCAAACTAAAAGGTTTGTTTTATCAACACTACCTAAACTAAAGGGAATAGATGTAAACATATCATGAAAGCTTCAAATTTCTCTTACCTGGAAACAAACGTCGGAAAAATAAATGTCGCCGGAGAACTATGTATTTCTCTATTCTAAGTTTGTTTTCTTAGTTTTTTTATCACCTAAGGTGCCTTTCTGGCATTTGAAAAGGGTCCTAAAAACGAACACTGGTCATTTTGTATAGATTTAATGGATGTTAGCCGGATCTCAGCGGGTGCCTCGGCACCTCCTAGAGAAGCTTTGAATCCGCCCCTGTTTGTACAAAAAAAAAAATTAAAAAAAAATAGGAGGAATAGTAACTTAAGATTGACAAATTACATCAACTAAAACTGTTTTTCTTATCTAGGAGACCTCTTTAATTAAAGCTACTTCAGTCGAGGCTGGTGTTGAAATCAGGTATTTATCTTCTTCCTCTGCATCATAATCATCATCATTGTCATCATATTCCAACGGTTCTTGACCATTTGAGGATGACACAGATGCAGTCCCATCTTCTTCTGCAATTTAATTATCATGATAGTCAAAGAGATTTTATACGCGCTAACAGGAGCTGCAAAAATAATAGATAAGCAATCCCAAACACTCCCTAACTACTTTCGAAACAAACATCCAAACACTCGGTTGCTCCAAGGCTTGACCCAAAAGGGTGCAATAGTTATAATTCTTTTGGAAGCAAAGAGGTAGACTAAGACTTCTACGGTCAAAAGTCAAACAACGGTAATTACCAACCCATAAATATTTTCCTAAATCCTTCTGACTGATGATTAAAAACTTGTAATCCAAATTAAATGGAAATCAACACACAACAGAATTATAGGTTAATGAGAAAATTATCTATAAAATATGCAATAAACATATGCAGTCTGTCCAATCAAAAGTCAAAACGCACTACTTTATTTTTGGGAACAAAGGGATGACAAAGTAAAAATACCACAATAAGGGGTTGTTTAACTGCAGTTACTTGAAGGTTTTTTGGAAGTAGACAATTGCAAACAGAACCTGAAAAAAAAAAAAAACCAGAAACCGTATTTTCTTCAAATAAAACCGACTGATTAACTTGTCCAATCACGATACTTGAATTCTCAAAGGAAAAATAAATAAATAAACAGTTCTAATTTGTGTTTGAACAAATAACCATCATACCTAAGCATAACGGTTGAATACATAACCAGATGTATACTCATAATCATGGTTTAACAAAAATTTTGGTTTGTTTGTAGTAATGAGTAATAGCATGTCAAATGTGATAACAAAAATATATATAATCAATAACAATAAAGGAAGACTTGGTCAGCAATGTGTCGCGTTTACCAAAGATTCATCTAAACTTTCGACTCTATACTAATCGCCCGATTTCAATTTTTTTTTTTTTTTGCATAATCGTTTAAAACAGTCATCGGCAATACTAACTCATGGGATTCCGTAGGACTGCAAACTGTGAAGGTTGCTCCCACCGAGACGGGAAAACCTGTTAGTGTATTGTTCAACATATAAAAAATGAACATGCTAATATTATGTTAACCGAATACAATTCTGTTTACAATTCCAGCAACTGTGATATATATTTCATTTACCTATTATGTGTACAAATTGGTTGTGCGCCTGCGTTCTGGATGGGTCCAAAAGAGCGTGTGTCTTGCTTTCCATGTCAGGGTATTCGATCTGCAAGGAAAAATAGAATGTTTCAGAAATGTATTTGTGTATTCATGCAATTTTTGCCATTGTAATAGGTGTAATTCGATCTTAAGCCAAGTAAATATCGTGGGCCATTATTCATATAAACATTGGACACATTAGTATTCGTAAAGGGAAAACATGGTTCAAACCACTATAGAGTAACAACATCCAAACAATGTATGTAGCACAATGTGGATAAGCCACCTGAAAATTTGCACACACAAATACGAATGATGTAATCGCTTGAGGTAGCGCAACCTGTGAAGCAAATAAGCACAATCATAATTAACTTGACGTCTCAACAACATTATTACATTAAAATTGTGTGTGTGTGTGTGTATGTTTTACTTTAAGTTTCTTTCATGTAATTAAATTTTTTTAACATATGGAGGGTTTACTTTCGCATTTTTTTTTATTATTTGCTTGATGAAACAGAGTTTCATTTCGTCCCTGTACAACTTAAATCAATTTTAAACCGTAACCCTAATACCGCAAAACTGAAGCATGAAAATAAGTCTACAACATCGGCACAAAAATCTTAAAGAAACGTGAAAGGGCCGTACCTATTGGTGAAGATGGTGATGGTTTCGAGACGTTGGTGTTCGTCGATGGAGGTACTGGTGATGTTGATGATGGCGGCCGCTGTAACACCCCAACCGATGGCGGAAACATCGGGATGTCACGTAGTGATGATTGTTCAGTAGCTCATGGTGAATAATGATTTCATTAAATGATTTAAATAATTTACATACAATGATTCTACAAGAATTCGTACATCAAATTGAATAAGACTATGCACATATCTTCAAGCAATTCTTCAAGCAAGTAGAACCTGAAACATGTTAAGTTGAAAATATTTTGGGTCAACAATTGTTGGTGAGAATTACATAGGTTTTTGAGAAATAGTTGATAACAATAGTTTGTACAACACTCAGGGTTGTATGATGATAGAGTATGATACCGACATGCAACAGTGCGTCTTTGTACAACCAAACCTTGTGTCGACTGATGACTAACTCGCAAGTTAGTTAAATGTTATTACTGTTATCGATCATCCCTGAGTCTATGCGGGGGATGGGTTTGTCAGACCTATAGCGCTATAATCTAAACAGGCGGCTTGATCATTGTTAATGATTGTACTGTGTCTTTTTGTTACAGTCAAATGATAGAATGATGTTGTAATTGAATCACAAGTAAATATGAGTAAATGATAGTATAAAATTTTTAAACATGTTTCACCCCAAAAATAGTGAAAATAGAGAAAAGGGGCTATGTAAACTCACCTTAGCAAAACGTTATCTCTTGAAAAATAGTGTGTTGCCTAATGTATCAAGTATCACCCTATAATGAGGTAATATATATGTCTAAGTCTACCAAGTCTATAAATGTATAAGTTTCTAGGGCTTCGTATTTGGGGATATCCAATTGTTGAATTTAAAATAAAATGTTAATTAAGTAAAGGGAAATTTGATAATTAAATAAAAGAAAGCCTTTTTATAAAATTTGAATTTAGAATGCTCACAATAATGTGTTTGAAGTATAAAAATAATTTTTATAAAATTATTTCTTTTAAAATAGATTTTTAAATCTATTTGTTACAAATTGCCAAAATTTAACTTTAATTTTCAAAAATACAAAAATTAAAGAATTATTATATTAAAAATCATATTTCTGTTCTAAATATTTAAAAATAAATTGTATAAAATTTTGGTGCAAAAATAATAAAAATTGAATTTATTATGATTTAATTATGATTAAATCTAACAAAATTTGATTAAAAATATAAAATAAATGATTTTTTTGATTTAAAAATCATTTCAGTGAAGTTCAACTTTGTACAAACATAGGATAATTTTTGTAGAAATTAATAAAATTGTTTTGATATTTTAATGGATTTTTATAAATATAATAGTATAAAATTGATTTAATTATTATAAATATTAAATAAATGAATTTCAGAAAAATAAAAATTGTAGATGAAACTTTTACATCAGATTTGTTAAAAATAATTTTTTTTAGAATTTATAAAAGAGTTTTAATAATTAAAAATGAATTTATAAGATTATATGTAATTTATATATATTATTAATTGGTTTGTTAAAAAGGTTTAATGAAAAAGAATGGTATGGGACGCCACAGGCAAGAATCGAACCCGGGTGGATTAGGGGCCAAGCAACAGTCACAACCACTTGGTCTAGACCAGTGGTTGTGATTGTTTTTGTTTTAAATTATATAAATACACTATGCGAAACTAGTTTATCCCCAAATCAAAAATTACGAACCCTAGATTCAGCAATCAGGCAATCCACACAACTTTAACCCAATTAACCTTAGGGTTTCTGTTGTGTGGGTGCCGATAAACAAAACCCACGAAAAATATTATACTTACAAAGCTTAGTAGACTATGAATTGAACGGTCCACCTTAAAGTCAAACTTGAATAATTATACCACGAACAGCAGATTTTGAGAGAAATTATAGATTGAGAAAGAGTAAACGGCGAGTTGTGAAGGTTCGTGTATGGTCAATTTATAGTATTAAAGCTTCAGTCTTCGAATTGGCAAGGGTTGACCAACATTGATGTCCATACGCGTATTGTTTAAATTGGGTATAAATTGATTGATTTTAATCGTGCATCATGGTCAAACAAGGCCGGTAATCACGAGTCTTACCATTTCTGGATTAAAACGCGTTTAAAGTTGTTAATTAGGTTGGTCAAAATAGAAGAAAAAAGGAAAAAAAGTAAAACAGAACAATGTCATCTGCTGCTGTCTTGCGAAGAAGGAAAAGGGAAAAGGAAAGGAGGGTATTTATTTAAAATGGTCTGGGTTTATAACAATAATCATGTGTGGCTCGTGTGGTTGGTGTGACTGTCTGATGTGTGGTTGATCCCGGTTCGAGACCCGGCGGGAACAATCCCGTTTTTTTTTTATATAAAAGTAAAGAGGGTTTTTGGGCCAGGTTCTGATCTGGGCTTGGTGTGGGCTTGGGTTTAAAGGAAGGGTGGGTTGATTTGTGTTGTGGGCTTAACATAAATGAACAAATCTTATAATTATTATTATTATTATTATTATTATTATTATTATTATTGTTATTATTATTATTATAGTTGTATATATATACTTTTATATATATATATATATATATATATATATATATATATATGAATAATTATCATTGTATTAGAGTTTAAAATGCCACAAAAATAGTAATAACGCTTTGTCGTTTTTATCGTAACGGAATACTATTTAATGCGAAATGTTACAGTCTCCCCTACTTTTAGGAACTTCGTCCCGAAGTTAAGGGAAAACCAAGGTTACAATTGGCTAACTACCGAAAACCTTGATAAAATTTCACACTACCTTAACGTACCTGTAAATTCATGATTACGTTCCGGACCGTAATTACCAATTTACCTTACATTAGGGTTTTGCGCCCTTTTATGACTTTACCGATTGTTAAGCAGGTCTGATAGTCTCCGCCAGTCGTTGAGCAGGTGGTAGGGCCTCTCCCGACTGTTGGAAAGACATGATGACCTCTACCAATCGTTAAGCTGGTTGTTTGGTAGTTAACTAATTGTTGTACAAGCAAGTATGATTATATTTATAGCAATTAGTTCACAAACAAGCATGCACACAAATGTTATGATAATACTTGGATTTATTATTTGAATCAAAAGTGCAATACATGGAATTAAAGAGAAAGTAGACATTATTCAAATAGTAGGGCTTTAAGTAGCTGGAGGGTCTTGATCTCTGTTCAGTTTAGGGCATCGGTTACGGAAGTGATTTAGGTCTCCACATTCATAGCATTGACCATAGTTGTATTGATTAAGGTTAGCAGCTTGAGCAGGGTTGGTGGGTTGGTTGGCATTAGGATTTGGGGTCTCACGACACGTGTTGACCAGATGGCCATACCTTCCACAATTGGTGCACAAGCGACATGCTGAGGCAGTGGGATGATGTCGGTTGCATGTATTACATAAAGGATGGTTTCCTGTATAAGGTTTCTTGTTAGAAGCTTGTGGAGTGAGGTTTGCATCAGGATCCCTGGTCTTACGTTTTTGGTTCTCAGTGGTTACCACGGCTACAATACTTGTTTTATTGCCTTTCCGAACTAAGGTCCCATTCTTTACGTGATTATCAGTTAAGGTAGCTGCTAAACGTTTGGCTTCCTCCAAGGTGGCAGGATTCCTTCCCCACACCGTATCCTGGATTTGCATGGGCAGACCACCGATGTACTTCTCGATGGCTACCGGCAGGGGAGTGACTTTGTGAGGCAACAATAAGCTAAGCTCATGAAAGCGGGTGTTGTAGGCAAGGTTTTCCCCACTATCTTGAGCTAAGGTGTGGAACTCATCCTCAAGCTTCTTAACTTCATTGCGAGGACAAAACTCTTCCTTCATGACCTCCTTGACTTGGTCCCATGTCATAGCAAGAGCAACTTCGGCCCCACGAGTACGCTTTTCTTCATTCCACCAAGTGAGTGCTCGTTTATGGAGAACACTCATGGCGTAACGAACTTTGAAGTTGTCGGGGCATTCACTGTTGATGAAGGTATTCTCAATACCCTCAAACCATTGGAGGAGTCCTGTAGCTCCTTCTTCACCACTAAACTTTGGAGGGTTACAAGAGTTGAAATGCTTAAGGGTGCAGGCTGGGGGTCCATTACCATTGCCATTGCCGTTCCCGTTCCCGTTGCCGTGACCATTCCCGTTGCCGTTCAGTTGGATGACCTGAGCGAGTAAGTTGGGAACCAGAGTTGCGATTTGCTGCGCCATTTGTTGAGAAATGATTGCAGCCAATTGGGCATCAACACCATTGTTGTTGTGGTTAGGAACTTGGTCATGGTTATGGTTATCACCACCTTCTTCGTGGTTCTCACCATTGTTGTTGCGAGTGCTGCGACGTGGAGGCATGATCTGCATGAGACACAGTGAAATGAGTGAGATTATATAAGGAATGTAATCATTTATTCATTAATTAAAACGAATAAACGAAAACGCTGACTTATCAAAGATTCTAAATTCTAATAACATATGAAGACGTGCTTTAGCCTATAAGTGAACACTCATCCCGAGAATTCCCAGGTAGGCATCCGGGTCCCTCGTCTGATTGGGATATATGCGCAATGCCAGCCTAGACAGAAGACTCAGAATACAGGCGTTCACCCTTCCAGATTGCACGTGTTCGTTATTAAAATCTATAACTTCGACGAGATCTCAAGGTGGTTCAGGTTAGACCTGAGGATTTTGCCTTATTAGTCTAAGAGTGAATCCAGTGATGGAGAGCAACCTTCTTGTAGGGATGAAAGTAGGGATATGAAGTAGGAGGGAGATAGAGAATAGCAAGCAAAAGAAGCATGTTCTGGTTAAATCCTATGGTTATAGACTAGATTATTTCTCTAATAACCTAATTCCCTATAACCATGGCTCTGATACCAATCTGTAACACCCCAACCGATGGCGGAAACATCGGGATGTCACGTAGTGATGATTGTTCAGTAGCTCATGGTGAATAATGATTTCATTAAATGATTTAAATAATTTACATACAATGATTCTACAAGAATTCGTACATCAAATTGAATAAGACTATGCACATATCTTCAAGCAATTCTTCAAGCAAGTAGAACCTGAAACATGTTAAGTTGAAAATATTTTGGGTCAACAATTGTTGGTGAGAATTACATAGGTTTTTGAGAAATAGTTGATAACAATAGTTTGTACAACACTCAGGGTTGTATGATGATAGAGTATGATACCGACATGCAACAGTGCGTCTTTGTACAACCAAACCTTGTGTCGACTGATGACTAACTCGCAAGTTAGTTAAATGTTATTACTGTTATCGATCATCCCTGAGTCTATGCGGGGGATGGGTTTGTCAGACCTATAGCGCTATAATCTAAACAGGCGGCTTGATCATTGTTAATGATTGTACTGTGTCTTTTTGTTACAGTCAAATGATAGAATGATGTTCTAATTGAATCACAAGTAAATATGAGTAAATGATAGTATAAAATTTTTAAACATGTTTCACCCCAAAAATAGTGAAAATAGAGAAAAGGGGCTATGTAAACTCACCTTAGCAAAACGTTATCTCTTGAAAAATAGTGTGTTGCCCAATGTATCAAGTATCACCCTATAATGAGGTAATATATATGTCTAAGTCTACCAAGTCTATAAATGTATAAGTTTCTAGGGCTTCGTATTTGGGGATATCCAATTGTTGAATTTAAAATAAAATGTTAATTAAATAAAGGGAAATTTGATAATTAAATAAAAGAAAGCCTTTTTATAAAATTTGAATTTAGAATGCTCACAATAATGTGTTTGAAGTATAAAAATAATTTTTATAAAATTATTTCTTTTAAAATAGATTTTTAAATCTATTTGTTACAAATTGCCAAAATTTAACTTTAATTTTCAAAAATACAAAAATTAAAGAATTATTATATTAAAAATCATATTTCTGTTCTAAATATTTAAAAATAAATTGTATAAAATTTTGGTGCAAAAATAATAAAAATTGAATTTATTATGATTTAATTATGATTAAATCTAACAAAATTTGATTAAAAATATAAAATAAATGATTTTTTTGATTTAAAAATCATTTCAGTGAAGTTCAACTTTGTACAAACATAGGATAATTTTTGTAGAAATTAATAAAATTGTTTTGATATTTTAATGGATTTTTATAAATATAATAGTATAAAATTGATTTAATTATTATAAATATTAAATAAATGAATTTCAGAAAAATAAAAATTGTAGATGAAACTTTTACATCAGATTTGTTAAAAATAATTTTTTTAGAATTTATAAAAGAGTTTTAATAATTAAAAATGAATTTATAAGATTATATGTAATTTATATATATTATTAATTGGTTTGTTAAAAAGGTTTAATGAAAAAGAATGGTATGGGACGCCACAGGCAAGAATCGAACCCGGGTGGATTAGGGGCCAAGCAACAGTCACAACCACTTGGTCTAGACCAGTGGTTGTGATTGTTTTTGTTTTAAATTATATAAATACACTATGCGAAACTAGTTTATCCCCAAATCAAAAATTACGAACCCTAGATTCAGCAATCAGGCAATCCACACAACTTTAACCCAATTAACCTTAGGGTTTCTGTTGTGTGGGTGCCGATAAACAAAACCCACGAAAAATATTATACTTACAAAGCTTAGTAGACTATGAATTGAACGGTCCACCTTAAAGTCAAACTTGAATAATTATACCACGAACAGCAGATTTTGAGAGAAATTATAGATTGAGAAAGAGTAAACGGCGAGTTGTGAAGGTTCGTGTATGGTCAATTTATAGTATTAAAGCTTCAGTCTTCGAATTGGCAAGGGTTGACCAACATTGATGTCCATACGCGTATTGTTTAAATTGGGTATAAATTGATTGATTTTAATCGTGCATCATGGTCAAACAAGGCCGGTAATCACGAGTCTTACCATTTCTGGATTAAAACGCGTTTAAAGTTGTTAATTAGGTTGGTCAAAATAGAAGAAAAAAGGAAAAAAAGTAAAACAGAACAATGTCATCTGCTGCTGTCTTGCGAAGAAGGAAAAGGGAAAAGGAAAGGAGGGTATTTATTTAAAATGGTCTGGGTTTATAACAATAATCATGTGTGGCTCGTGTGGTTGGTGTGACTGTCTGATGTGTGGTTGATCCCGGTTCGAGACCCGGCGGGAACAATCCCGTTTTTTTTTTTTATAAAAGTAAAGAGGGTTTTTGGGCCAGGTTCTGATCTGGGCTTGGTGTGGGCTTGGGTTTAAAGGAAGGGTGGGTTGATTTGTGTTGTGGGCTTAACATAAATGAACAAATCTTATAATTATTATTATTATTATTATTATTATTATTATTATTATTATTATTATTATAGTTGTATATATATACTTTTATATATATATATATATATATATATATATATATATATGAATAATTATCATTGTATTAGAGTTTAAAATGCCACAAAAATAGTAATAACGCTTTGTCGTTTTTATCGTAACGAAATACTATTTAATGCGAAATGTTACAGCCGCGGTGGTATGTTCGTTACTGCGGCGGAGGAGGTGGATTCCGATCTGTTGGTGACAAAGTCGTACCACCTTCAGCGTCAATCGAGGCCACCACCATCACCATAAAACGCCTACAAACGAAGCACCAGGAAGCTGTAAAACACATGAATCAAGTTACTAAAATCAGCAAATCAAAGGTGGCAAATTGAAAACCAACCTTTCACACTAAAACAAATGCATACATCATTACAAAATAGTTGGTGCCCAACCTCCTGGCCGACAACAAAAAGTAAACACCTAAAGCAAGCATCTCCAGGTTCGAGCTTTGAAATTCTTTGAGATGCTCCTGTACCTTCCTGCTGAAAAATGTAATGAGAAAATCGTTACTTTCAGTAAAATGAACAAAATTTCATGTGCAAGTTATGTATAATAAGTTGTAGGCAACCTGCATTAAACATATATATACGCAAAAGGTGATTGTGTGGGTTTTTTTTCCTTTCAAACGCAAATGCTAATTCAAAACAACGTAACCATATAAACAAATCTAAAATCCTAACTCATAACAACATAACAACCACCCAAAAACCGACCGGTTCATAAATTAAGTGCAATTCAAGGCTTGCAAACATTAATGGGTCAAACTGAAGAGGATTGGCAGCTCTAATAAGTAATAATCATCATTAAGCAGTGAGAAGACATTAAATTGGTTTTGTATCTCGTATTGGTATAATGCAGAAGACAAACTTAGAAAAAAAGAGAAGGAATAACAAAACCCTGAACGAATACAATTGCTTTCTGATTCTTCTGGTGGACTGGATGACACCACCTTCTCTGTTGCATCTTTAATCTGCTATGTCAACAGATGGAACAATTAGTGTCAATATTATAGCAATTCTCAAAACCAGAGGTGATAATGTCCGTTTTACAGACACGTGTCAATTCAGGTTCTAATTATCAATAATGAATCAAACGGGTAAAGTATAAAAGTATGCCAGCAAAACACATAACCACACAACATAAACAAAGAAGGTGCAGGAAAACAACCTTTAACAAAGGAGTCAAACCCCAAGGTCGGTGGAGCGAGGGATAATATAATAGTATAGATGTAGATGTGCCAGAACGCCAAAGTATAGATGGAGTATGGATTAGGGTTTCAAAGCCCTAAGAAGCTCCGGGCCACCCCCCGCCAGCATCTTCGGGCGGTTGCGACAACTGAAAACCATACAGACCAAAACCCCCATATCGACGAACAATGACGGTGCACTGTGACGGTTGGAGGGGCTGGCGGGAGGGACGATGAATAGACAGAAAATGAAGAGGAGTGATGAATGATGATGACTGATAATAGAAGAGGTGTAAAAAACAGTAATAAAAAGCATAAAAATCATCTGTACACGGGTAAAGAGGAAGGCAACACGTGGCCCACCATACCAACGTATGTTGCAGACGCGTGGAAGGGACGTGGCTTAGATTGTTGGTCCAATCAGGCAATTAAACAAAGGTAATAATAGGCAAAAAAAAAAACAAAAAAAACAAAAAAACAAAATTGGAGCAACTAAAGCTGAAAAGCAGGATTCGAACCCGGCTCTTCTGTATAATAAATAAACCTTGTTAACACCACGCTACTCACATAACATCTGAAATAATTTGTAAGTAATCATACTTATTCACATACAAAGTTAAAAAAATAAAAAAAAATCGCATAAAATGAAATCACTATTCATTAGCCTTCTATTATTAATATAGTGTAATTTATTTTTTCTTAAAATAAGGATTAGTTCAATAACCAAGCATAGCATTAGTTCCCATTTGTACTCAAAACTTGTTTCGAGTTTAAAAGATTAGAATCAAGTAATATTATTTGTCCCACTCATTATTCTCAAAACTAAGATAATATATGTGCATTATAATTGTAATATCCATGCTGAAAATGATCGATTTGGATGGTGTTATCCACAAGATGATTTTCAATATTTTTGGATCAAGTTACATTTAAAATGTGTTTCAACACGTTTACATTCTAAACGATTTCTTTTAAGAAATAAACTAATATTATCATGTACTAACGTATGTTACACTTTAAGTGTCTAAGGAAATAAATTATTTTTGTTTTACAGTTAAGTTAATCGATTATAGAAATGTGAAGCATAAAGAATAAAAGTTTGAAAAGTACGAACCCAATTCATTTGTTGAAAAAGGGCCCCAAATATACTCATCGCTTTGGGCCTCCAAAATAGTTGAGCCGGCTCTGGTGATGCCCCTATCACGCGTGAAACATTGCCACCAAACGTAAGGTAATATAGCTCCAGCCAAACCTCTACTACAGATAAACTTGTAATTCTTCATTTTCAAAGCCATGTGTTATAGAGAATGGGTTTGGATAAATTTAGGGAGATTTTATCGAATTCACTGCCGGATTTTTATGAAATAATCGACCTGGTGATAACCATAGCTTTAACACCATCTCGTTTCTCCACGGTGAAGATACCACCAAATAGAATGTTGATTTTGATTTAAAATAGCCGGGCCCGTTTCAAATTTTGTATTAAAAATGGTGGAAACGTATTAGACAAAACACAACAATCTAATAATACAATTATAACGTTTAATTTAATTTGGAGGGTTCGGTTTTGTGATTTTTTTTTTTTTTGAACGATAACTTTCATTAAACACACGGGGGTGACCTCAAACCAAGGACCACACCCCAAAAATTACAACATATACAAAGGACTAATGCACCAATCCTTCCAAAGAAGGTCGGTGAATTTAGACCTATATTTTAACCACAAAAACGACGAAGATTTAACACTAGCAACGACATACGAAACTTTAGGCTCTATATCCCTAAAAGTTTTCTCATTTCTGGCTCTCCACAACGACCAAAACGTCACCATAATAATCCCATGAACAATCCTCTTGCCCCATTTACCTCCTGTCGCTGTCTTGTATAAGAAAAGAAGCTCTTGAGAATTAGAAACAGAACTATTGATTAAACCGCACCACTTCCAAATGTTAACCCAAACACCATACGAAAAACCACACCCCGAGAAAAGATGCTCAGAAGTTTCAAAAACGACGTCACACAACTTACAACGATCATTGGGGATGAAAATATTTCTTTTGTGATTCTTTTTCTTTTGAAATTTTACAATAACAATCAATTTATATAGTTTCTAAGGATGGTATTTGAGTTATTTTATACAAACTCAACAAATATTTTAAGTGAAGAGTGCTAGAACCGAACCCAAAGTTGTTACAAAATAACACCTACATATATACCAATATATTTTAAACTTACACATGGTATGATTAGGGAGGCCATAACGACTATAATTACTCTATACTATTAAAATAAACTTAGATTTAACTTACGTCAGGTTCCATTTGTTGTTCTCAAATCCCCTACGTCAGCTTTGGTCGGTGGAGGCGTCTATATTATAGTGGTGATTATAGATGGACTATGCACTTGTGTTCTTCCCACCTTCCCAACTCAACTTATATTTTTTTCCTTTTTTTTTGTTTATATTGTACTAGCACATTCCAAGAAATTTCAGCTCAATTAGATCTAGAAAGTTTATGTTGTGTGGGACCATAATGTTTCATATGTCTTAGAGGTTTATTACATTTCTTTATCACACAAAAATACCAAAAAAGCATTGATACATCACAAAGTTATTATAAATTACTTCTAACTTTGATGTTTATAAAAAAATATCGAAACATAATATAATGTTTATTTGTCAATTCCTTAAAAATATAAATTTCATCCAAATTAATATTATCCAAAATTTAGCAATTTACTACATTAATTCCAAAATGTATTGTTTTATACATTTATTATTGGTTGTTTTTTTGGATTGGCTAAAACATCACCTCGGTACCCCCGTTTCAAATCCCCTTTCCGCATCGTCCCTGAGGGCATAAGCCCTTTCAACGTTAAGGGGTGTATTTTTGCTGGCCCTAGGATTCAAACCATGTACCTCTCCCAGATTTATTATTAATTGTTACTTTAGGTTTTGGAAAATCGCATTATCACTTTTTTTTTTAAACTGCATGTTTTTCAATCAACACATTCTTCTAACAAGATTATTAGAGATAATACATTAGTTAGGGATTGGTGTATTAATCTTTACCGTAACTAGAAGAGCTGTTGGAATATGTTTCATTTGTACGTTATCACTACTATAAATAGTTGATCAATGATACATAATAATACGTTTTTATTCTGTTAACTAAAATGTTACAAGGTCAGCCAACGATCTCTAGCCCCAGCTGGTTTGAGGTGGAAGAATTTACCTCTTCAGAGGGTTTGTGCCAAGGGTTGGCCAAAAGTTCAATTCTCGTCCGAACTCGAACTTATGACCTGAAGGTTGTTAGGACTAGGATTTCACCATTGAACTACGCATTTCAAAAAAAATAATATGTTGCAAGGTCAAAACATATGAGAAGTGAAACATCATTAAAGAACTAAAATTTAACATACAGAATCATATTTTTCTTACCAAGTGCAAAGGTTTTCTTTCCATGTTAACAATGAAAATCACAACAAAATATTAATCTAACATTAAAACTGATGACCAAAGTACATGAAAAGGAAACAAAAAACAAACAATGTACAATTAACACCTTCCAACATTCAGTTATATCTTATACAACAAAGAATAGAGGAATGTTCCTCCCTAATACTTGGCCATCTTCCTATGACCCCATAATAATCTACAACTTACTCAAAATCCTAACACTAATATTTAATCTGAACTCTCACACGAGCTCCCGAGATTAGTCGACAAATCATGAACTAACAGCCTGATTATGCTACACCCTGATGACATCGATAACTCGATGCATTCTTGTAAATCTGCGTCACAGACTATTAGAACCCATTCATGATCATCATCAAGATACTTTATGTCAAATGTGCCCACATCTAACTTCAGCCTTTTTGCAACCTCTTCTTTTAATGTGACAATACCTGAGTTTGTCGCTACACGAAACCTGATTATATCTTCTCTATAACTCGCCTTTATTGTTATTGTTTTCATTTCAGTCCTGGCTGTGAAAGGCTGCACTTTTGGACTAAGTTCTTGTACCTTTTCAAGTGGCTCGGTCCCTGGACAAAGATTTGTTAGATCGTGTGAGCTTCCAGCGTCCTCGATTAACATTATTCCTCTAAAGGGTTCTTCGGCTTGTGCAGTTTGAAGAGCTGCATTCGGTGCTTTGGCTTCAAACGGTTGACTTTCTGTTACCCCCCGCGACATATTTTCTGAGTATGAGAAACAATTCATTTCTGATTTAACAATAATGCAGTTTTAAGAAAAGGGTTACCTTGGCAAGAACTTGTGAGAATTTGGGCTACCGGTACTGGCTTCTCTGCTGCCGGATGTTTGATTGGTTGGACCTTGATCGTTCTTTGGACATGGAACGTCAAATGGTTTGGACCCAGGTGAACTGTGTTGGTTAGTTGGTGAACCGTTTTGGACCTGTTGGCCAAGATGGGGACTCAACGCCAAGAGGAGTTGGGTGTTTGCTAAAGAAGGGATAGCGAACGTTCCTTCACCACCTTGTACTGATTCAATCACTCGTTTTAGTTTTGTGAGCGAGCGGTTAACCTTGTTTATCTTACGAGAAGGCCACCTTGATTATCCCATGTTGTCTGCATATTCGTTTCATTGTAGTTGGGCAAACTGCAAAACCGATAAATTATAATCACATTAATCTATATTGACTTTTGGTCAAATTTATGGCTGAAATTAGTCTGATTTATTATTTCTCACAATATGAAAAATTAAGAGGAATAAAAAGCAACTAATGTATAAACATACCACCAAGATTCTTTGCAGCATCCTTAAGACTTCCTGCAAAATGTTGTTGAAGAACCTCCAAACTAATCGATTTCTCGGCTTTCCCTCGTTTTCTTTCTGATTTTTTGGCTGTTTCAGCTGTCTCTGATTTGCCGTTCTTTCCATTTATCGCATTTGGTCCAGCAACTAAAGGTCCGCCATTTGATATGATAGATTCTGATAGTCGCATGGACTGAACTCCTGAATCAATAATATCACCATTCACAGATGCTTTAATAATCTCAACAAATCTACCATCTTCTCCTATTTCTTCACCCCGACGCAACTTTCAGACTGCGAAAATGCTGCTTCATTGAAGTCAACAATGAGCCCAACATTGTTTGTTGATCTTTACAGTCAACCATATTAGGGGGAAGAAAAAACTCAAAATATAATCATCATCACCTGTATAAGTACTCCCTCAAACAAATT